>OX352774.1:264692033-265934632 GCA_947095535.1 Poecilobothrus nobilitatus | reverse complement strand
GTTCTTTTTTTATCGCATCCAGTTTTTTGATCTTAAAAGTTAAAAGGTTTAAATTTTCATTTATTAAAACAGTCACATCAGTTTATTAGAAACTTTATTTAAATTCGAATAATTTGTTTATGTGAAATTGTTTAAAAATAATTTCTAAATTTAGTCCCAAATTTTTAGTTTTTTTATTTCACATTCTAGTAAAATACAGTATTCAAAATATATTGGTTGTAAATCTGCTTCTATTTCGATTCAACCGTAGCTGGTCATTTAAATACAAGTTCACCACATCACATTTAATTACATAACTAGAAAACAATAACTTATAAATAATTAATAATTTAATATGTCCCGATAATCTAAATTGCTTTTTTAAAAAATATTTGAAAACAATTTAATTCAATCTTATATTATGAAAATAACTTCAGAAGTCATGTGAACATAGCAAGCTATTTTCTTTTCTTGCTATCTAAATTAAATTTGTAAACGAAAAGAAAAAAACAGTTTTCTAAATTTAATTTTAAATTTTATTATCGTACCTAATTCGTTTTTTAATATAATACTTCTTATTTATCTTTTGTTGTTATTTCTGTTTTTCTGCTATTTTTCCAAGTTTATTGCAATTTTTGCAATATTATACAACAGGTTAAAATTGTTTCTTTTTTTTTTATTTAATTATAATTTTCAATTTTCCCTTAGTTATATTATATTTACATACATACATATATTCAATTTTGATTAAATTTAAGTATAAAAATAACACTTTCATTTACTAGAAAAAACGAATAAAACAAAGTACCTATGTACAAATAAAAAATAATAGTTTATTTTGTAAATTGAATAAAATTAAAATGATTAATTTTTTATTGATAAGTTTATTTATTATTTTACTTTTGTTATATTCTTAAAAAAAAAATTAAAATAAAAAAAAATTCCGATAACACCTTCATATACCGTCTTTATCGTTTAAATTCCGTCATTAACTAAAAAAGTAAACTAAAGAAAGAGAAATATAAATGAAAATAAAATACATACATACATACATATTATACTTTACAGACCGACGTCAATATTGCTTTGAGTTTACTTTGAAAAAAAAAGCAACTTTAAAAGCTTTCACAATTATGTTGTTATGTTTATATACATACCTCCATAAATATACACTTAAACAAATAATTAATGCATAGTTAATTATTCTCTAAACAACAGGGTGATTGGTAATATCATAATTAAATATTACATTTTAAAAAATAATATGATTGGATATACATACTTTACTTTAGTTACATTGTACGATTTCCTTGAAATTTTGTGTAACGGTACCTAGTGACGTCGCCTATATTTCATTAAACATGACTTTTGGCGCATAGGTAATTTAAAGGTCAAATTGATTATTTTGAAATTTTGCTAATATTTTGTAGTATTTTACTTAAACCGTTATATTTTCATCTACCAATTTTTTACATCATTGTGGGGCCTATTAATTTCTTTAATAAATAAATTGTTTCATCTTAATCAGTGCTATCGTTTCTGAGATACTGCGGCAGTTCAAACGGAAAATTTTGGTATAAAAAAAATTTTTCTCTACGCTTCCTAGAAACCACTATACTAAATTTTCAAAGACATCCTATATTATATTTATACTGTTGGAAAGGTGTTTTCATACCCTTTTCAATGGTATATAACTAGTATGGTGCGGCTTGGTAAATAGTCCCACCAGAGGTTAGAAATTCGAAATTGAAACAACAATTTAAATAAAAAATGCAATTTCATACTTTACATGCTGAAATGATGGAAAATATCTCAAAAATTGTTAGATCTATAAACACCGTTGTAGTCCCAAAAGTTAAGCCTATAAACAACTCTTAAGATGTTTATCAGGCCATGAAGTGCAGAGAGTAAAAGCATATTATGGGGCCAGCTTTTAACAAATTTACACGCAGTCTTATGGAAAAAAATAGGGGGCCGATACTATAAATCTTGAAATAACACAAAAACCATTTACTTTATTCAATTTGGTCCAAAGAAAAAATTGAAGTCGCATCGTTTTTACATAATTCATTAAAGAAAAATATTTTAAAATATAATATTTTCATTCATAAATATGCATTTAAAAAATTGTCTTCCTTTAAATTTTTTATTTTAAAAGCTTCTTAAGATAAATTGCCTTAATATCGTAATAGTATACGTCGAGACTACTTTCATACTTTAAAATTTCGTACACGCTTATATGGCAATAATCGAGACTCACATCAATTATGAAATTATTCATACGCGTGATACGTGAGAATCGATTGCAATTCTCTCACAACTACATTCAAGTGTTTTCAGTTCTTGGCCTGTTTATTTAGGTCTTGCTTAAGTCTTGGTCTTGCTTATGGGAAAAGGGGCCGCTTATATGGCTATAATCGAGACTCACGTCAATATTAAATTATTCATTCGCGCAATATGTGAGAATCGATTGCAATTCTCTCACAACTACATTCATGTGTTTTCAGTTCTTGGTCTGTTTACTTAGGTCTTGATATATAGTATTAAGAAGATATTAATTCAATTATTAATTGTTGTTCAACTTCAAGCAGGTTAGGTATTAAAAAAAATGTGTTTAAAAAGTGAAAATTTAAAAATCATAAGGAAATTTATTTTTTGGAAAATATTTTAAGGTAAGTTATAAAATTTTTTAGAATTATTTATCTTTAAATATAATAAATGTAACTAAAATTAAGATACTAACAATAATAATTTAAATAACATTATAAGTAAAATATGTTTTATGAATAATTTGAACGGACTCATGCGTTATAATGCGTGGACTCATTTATCCATAAACTATTTTACATTATTTTAAATTATTCTACGAATAAATGGATCCACGCACTATGATGTTTGAGTAGGTACATAAAAATTATTTTCTAGCCAGTAATTACTAGCTATAAGACCAAATAATGTGAAACATAAAATAACATTCAAATTTTTTAATTGAAATATTTACTATTATCATTGTATCATCATTGCTGCTCAATTAACAAAAGATATTTTTTGACGTCATTACAGCATGGAATAAAAGTGATTTTAAATTGTACATTTTTTTTTATTTTTTATTTGCATATATAAATTATAAAAATTAAATATTTTTTTAAAGTTTCTATTAGTTTTTTAATTTCAAAAATTTAAAACTAAAAAAAGAAAGATATTAATTTAAAAAAAAAAGTAAAATTAAAAAAAGATTATGTAAAAAATAAAGTCTTATTCTTATTATTTATAATTTTTTTTGTTATTTATAGGAAGGAATTAGGTTTGTTGGATTAAAATAATCAACGCTTGACTGTTACTGCCAACTTTTGTGATTTATATGGAAAAAAGACAATGCACTGAACTGTTGTGTGTGGGTAAATGATCAAATATCTCCGACTCAAAACTACTCAGTAGTGCAACCCATTGTAGACACATGGGTCCACATAAATCCACAGCATTTTTCCATTTTAATCTCAAAAAAGCCGAAAGAAATTTATTCAATTTATTCAATTTAATCAAATATACATTCAGACGACAAGTCTCTGTAATATGTATAAAATACAATACATTCTTAACAATATAATGTAAATTTATTAAAATAAAATATAATCTATCAAAAGCAAAGTTATATACCAAACAAAAGTTAAACTACATATGTTATCATACCAAGCTATGGCTATCAATACTTTATAAGTTTTTAAAATATTCAAAACAAAGTATATTAAATTCATTATAAGATTGAGCACGCCGAATATCAATCGGAAGACAATTCCATAGAGATACTATTTTTACAAAGTATGACAATTGCTTTGATCTTGTACCGTGTTGTGGAACAATATGAGGAATAACCCTTAATGATCTTCCAAAAGATATCTTGTCATAGAGATACTGGGGATTTCTACTCCTTATTAAATGGAAAAGAAAACATAGATACTTATAATTCAAGTAGTTAGTGAAGCTGCAATCAAGAACACATTTCGATACATCAGAAACACTGTCAAATCTTCGGTGATTAACAAGATATCTTGTGCAAGCATTAAAAATTACATTTAGCCTATTACATTCACCAGCACTCATGGATGAATAAACCACATCACAATATAAAAAATGCGGTAACATCAATGAGTCTGCATTTTGTACTTTAGAGATGCAAATTTTACGGGTAACATATTTTTGCAACAAGACAGACCATATTGCAATTTCGAATGAAATATCCCATAATAAATGATTTCCAAAACATCCTCCGAACACACCTTATTTAATTTAAAACAAGTAAATGTAACAGTAAGTCGATACAACCGACTTATTAATCTTGAACCGCTTCCCTTTTCTTCCTTATTCAACTTGAATTTCCGGAACGTAAAAGAGGCATCCTTTAACATCCTTCTACAAAATTTCAAATTTCTATCTTTATTAATTTCGAAGATATGCTTGTTAGTCCTTGGAAAGCGTGTGTCAGGTACCCGAGTTTCCACTCCAATTCATCAAATCCATCTCAGGGACATAGAAGAAACATTACAGAACACTCTTATACCAATTTTAAAGGTGCTCTCTTTTTGGCTGTGGAGGTATGCTCGTTTGCTTTTTGGCTAATTGGGAAGTTTCCAAAATCCGAACACATGATCCAAATCATGTTAAATGTCAATTTTAAATTTAAAAGAAAAGGAATGCCAGAATACCCTTGTTTGTACCAAATATAAAGATTCTATCTCTATTGGTTTTGGAGATATGTTCGTTTGCTCTTGACCTCCTTCGGAAGCTTCTAAGATCCGAACCCATGGTCGAAATCCTCTCAAATGTCAGTTTTTAATTTTTCAGAAAAGGAAACGTAACCGAACAGGACTCCCTTGTATTAAAAATAAAGATTCTATCTTTGTTGGTTATGGAGATATACTCGTTTGTTCTGAGGCTCCTTTGGAAGCTTCCAAGATCCGAACCCAGGAACCAAATCCTCCCAAATTTCAGAAACATAACTCAAACTCGAAAGAACACTATTGTATCAAATTCAAAGGTTCTATCTTTGTTGGTTTTGAAGATAATCTCGTTTGCTCTGGGGCTCGTTCGGAAGCTTCCAAAATTAGAACTTGTGGACTAAATCCTCTCCAATTTCAGATACATAAATAAAACATGGAAGAACTCCAGTGTACCAAATTTAACGGTTCTATCTTTTTTGGTTTTGGAGATATGGTCGTTTACTCTTGGGCTCGTTCGGAAGATTCCAAAATCTGAACCCATGGTCCAAGTCCTTTCAAATTTGAACCCATGCCCCAAATTCTTTCAAATTTCAGAGACATAAAGAAAACATGAAAGAACACCATTGTGCCAAATTTAAAGCATAATCTATCTTTGTTGGTTTTGGACATAAACCCGTTTGCTGCGGAATCCTTCGGAAGTTCCAGAATCCGAACCAATGGACCGATTTTGTCCAGATTCGAACTTAGCCTTCCTTTCGTAATTAGTAATTTACTATACAAATTTCATCAAGACAGGTTTATTAGTTTTTGAGGTATCGTGCGAACGCACGGACGGACATCGTTAAATCGACTCAGCAAGTGATCCTGATTCAGAATATATATACACATCCATATAAAACTCGCTTCCTTTTGGTGGTTAGAAACTCCATACCAAAATTGATATACCCTATACTTTAGGTGTAGGGTATAAAAATATCTTAGAATTGAACAAAAGTATTGTTTCAAGATTCAATAATAAACCGTATTTTGTATACTTTCGAGTTAGAACTCAAAGATAAGCATGATGGTATTTAACCAATTAAATTGTGAGTGGTTATCACGAGCATGATAAATCTAAAGGTTAATCAATTAATCATACATATCAGTTGCAGTCTGTGAAATTTAAGGAACAAATTAAAAATTCAATTTTTTATTAATTTAAGTTTCCATTAAATAATCTTACTTACACAAATATAGGATTTATGTAAATATATATGTCACACTCATCTTATATCTTATTAAAATTAGCATTTTATAAAAATCATGTTGTATTTTATATATGCATATGTATATATAAATACATCTATATACTATTATCACATAAGGATAAGCCTATAATATAGCAATAAATATATTAAAAATAAACAAGACAGAATGTAATACACTTTTAAATATATGGACACTGAAATATATGCATACTTTTAAAAAGACTATAAAAACATTTTAGAATTATTGTAGTCAAATCACATTTAATCATTTTTTTTTAGAATTTTTTTATATGGAAGAAAAAATTATAAAAAATCAATAAATTTTAATTAAGACAAGCCATTAACCCATATGAAAATGTTGTGCCTAAAATTTTTTTTGTGTCTAAGATTTGTTACAAATTTATAGTTTTACAAGGTGTTTATAAAAATAGCAAATTTTAATTTTTTGACCTTTTTAAGAGTCCTTAAACAAGAGGAAGTACAACAAAATTTTTTCTAAGATAATTTAAGCTTATTCTCAAAAAACAATCCGTAAGACTACATTTAAATATAAAACTGTTACCTATGCATATACTAGTATACATACATATGTATGTAATTAAAATTGAATTACTTTATCTCAAACCGTGTTTAGAATTTTTGTAAACAAACAAACTGACAAAAAGAAAAATAAACTGATAAGCACAATTTTTCAAAATTATTCAAAATGCATTAAAAAACGACAAAAACAGTATAAGCAAATAATAATTTGTAATTAACTAAGAAGTGCCGCCGTGCTGTAAGACTTATGTAACCGTTCTGAGTTCTTACTGTTTAAGCAATATTGTATGTACGTATGTACTTATTATGTACTTATTAAAATAAAAATCTTATACCGACATACATACATATGTATGTATATACTAGTAATAAAGTAATTTTATATAAAGTAATTTTAAATCCATTAAGTAATTATGTAATTTAAATCCATTTTATCCATATAAAATTGAGTCTTTATCCATTGTAAAAGAGTCATAGAAGCCATGGTGCCGTGTTATACTCCCACAGGCTAGAAGTCCACAATGGGGATATGTCCCACCATGGTCGATTATAACACCATAATTCAATTATGGCTTTATAACACACGATGGTTGGACATAAGTCCATAAATTTCAGAGTTATAATCCCATAATATTTTTAATATTTATGGTCTTATAACTCACATATAATGGGTTATAACATTATAATTTTGATATGATGTAATGTCCTATCGGTAGCGAGTCATTTGATTATGATCTGGTGACCAACCGTCCAAAATTAGAAGGTATTGTACCAAATTTTAATTATTTGTCCCTTTTCAGCAAACGTCCCAATTTTGTCCCAAATTAAACAAGAACAAAAAAATTGTCCCTTTGCTGCTTATTTTGCTATCTGTTATATTATATTCGAAGTTGAACACAGTATAATTTAAAACATACCTAAACATTTTATAAAAACATTATTAAAACTTGTTGAAAAATAAAACCAAAACCTAAGTTGACTCAGCCAAAACCAAATATTTTCTGTTATGCTCTGTTTACAAAATAGTGAAATACTTCTAATAGGTTAAGTACAAAATGTAGCTCATATAACAGGTTTTAATTTGGGGAAGATAATTTTTTTAAAAGACTTGCTAATTACGATTTTTTTACTTAATTTTTAGACTCATTTCCAATTGTTTTTTATTAATAAAATTACCTTTTCTTTCTTTTTTTATAAAGAATATAGATGAATTTAAAAAATATGTAAGCTTATTTTGTTTTTATTTTTATTTTATTTTAATTCTGTTACATTTTTTGTTTAGTATTTAAATGAATTGTTATTACTATTTTATTTAACTCATGTGGGTAAATAAAGACTAATTTAAAAATATGTCCCTCTTTCACTTCCAGAAATGTTGGTCACGTAAGGTTATGGTCCACTTAAAAAAAATTAAGAAGGTAAATGAAAACGATATTGTTTTTAATAGATTTTGGTTATTTTTTTTTAATTGGATTTTTATTTTTTTAAATGTAAAAATAACAAAACAAACTAAATTAGAAACTTTCTCTGAAACAAAAAAGGTAAATGGAATATTATTTTACATGTTAGTTTTAAAAAGTTAGCAAAAAACTTTTAAAAAATTTCTAATAAACGTTGTCGTATAATCGCTTAGTTTGTTATATGCGATTTTTTTCAGATGCTTTACAAAAATTTTATATTTATAAATTGCATGGGTGGAAAGTTTGGCTATTATAGTCCATGAACTTTAATGCCTTGGGCCTTATTTCACTCCACATAAATTTTAACTTATTTAAGTAACAATAAAATACGTTCCTTTATTTTTTTTTTTGTTTATTAATATGTTTATATTTTTTTAAAATATTAAATAAACTGGAATATTATTTTGAAGGGGCCTCGGTGGTCTAGTGAGTAAGAGCGTATAAAATACGCTACAAACACCGAGGGAGTATGGATTCGAATCACACACACATCGTAAGAGTACTTCCCTCTTACGACATGTACAGCCACGCTTGAAAAGGAAAGCCAAATGCACTAAGAAAAAATAAAAAATATTATTTTGATATTGACATTAGTGGTGTATACAAAACTGATAAAATGCGGCAACTCCAACAAAAGAATTGAAAAGACTGGTAAATAAACTTGGGATACAAAAATTTCCATAAATATTATTGAGACACATATCATCCAATACTGTGTTCTAAATCTATAAATTTCTAATGGTATTCCAGTAATTTGGTATAGCTGTTAATTTTTAAATGTTATGTAATTAAGTGGTTGTACGCAATTACGCCCAAAAATAAAAAGCCCAAAATGCCCAAGAATAAAAATTAAAAAATCCCAAAATAAAATGATTTTTTCATAATGAAAGAACACAATTTATTTTCATTTTTAAATGTTTTATAATTTTAATATTTAATTGTGTACAAATACTTGCAACGTTTCCTGATTGTGACGAATAGTGCAGGTCTTCCATCGAAATACTAGTCAAACTTGTAACAAAGTCAAAGAAAGTTTTTTACTGCCTACCAGATCAGAAAGGCCGGACCGATGCAGCATCCGCGTCCGCGTTTGCACTTTACCCGCGGGCGACGACGCGAGTTTATTTTATTTTCTCTCTAGCTACCTTTTTAATCGGGAACCGGTTAGTTGGCAACTGGACAGTTAATAGAGCGCATTTCGAAAAAGAGACACTTAGCAAAATGGACACCTAGCAAGAGGACATTTAACAACTGGATACTTTAGAACTTGGGCACTTAACAACTTTTACAACTGGACACTTCGCAACTTGGACACTTAACAACTTATTAATTATACTGCATTGAAGATTTAAAATAAGGGTTTTACGCTTTTTCATTTTTCATTTTCTAAGTTTTTGCGTTGATGAAGGGAACTGATGAAGGGAGCATAGTTCTCAAAAAACGTTTTTAAGATAAATTAAAACTATATAAGAAAAAAGATATTTCTTTTTATTTTATTAAAAAGTTGACAAAAAACCAATATTGTTTCTAAATTACTAAGATACCAGTATTATTAATCAATATTATTTCTAGATTACCAGACTAGCGTATGCTACGCCGGGTTTATCTAGTGATATTATAAAATACTTATGTATTTAAGCATATAGCTAAAAATAATTTAGAAGGCCTGGAGACTGAACGAAAAAAAGCTGTATAGGGGTCTATTTTTCATGAAAATACATGTAGTCTTTGGGAAAAATAGGGGTCTATTACAAATTTTTAAATAACTCAAAAACAATTAATTTTTTTTAAGTTCTTTCAAAGGGGGTATTAAAATTTCATCTTTTTTACATCATTTGGTAAAAAATAATTTTAAAAAATTTAATATTTTCATTGATAAATATTAATTTTAAAAAATAGCTTCCAATTACTTTTTTATTTAAAAAAGTTTTTTAAAAGCTTTGAAAGAGAGCATTTATTTCGCACAATACTGAGCAAAAAAATTATTGCAAGCAAAATAATTTTTATGACAATTGAAATTTAACACGTTCAGTAAAATATGCATTTATATGAATTTTATATACATGTGGAATATATTTTACATGTGTGTAAAATTGTAACAATTAGCTATGATATAATCCCAAAAATATATTTATTTATTTGTAGCGGTGTAGCCGTATAGTTGATGTAAATTAATTTCTTCAAATAAAACTATCAAACAGCGAAGATCACAAGAAGTTATCAATTCGGTCCAACTATTCAAATTCGTTTTTCGTAAATGTTTTTTAGTAAGAACAATCTTCAGGGAAAATAATCTTCAAAACGATACGAACTCGAATCATGGAAAATATAAATTGCTTTCTGAGACGGGTTACCTACGGAATCTTGTTTTTTTTAAATCTTGTTTTTTAAAAATCTAAAAATTTGGGCGCCCAAATAAATTAAAAAATGAAATAAAATAAAACAAAAACAAGATTTTAAAAATTTAACAGAATTCAAAGGCTGTCTTTTTCATTTTGGCCAAATTATTTGACGCCAAGTACAGAAAAAGGGTTTTCGGTCAAATATGGTGAAAATGAAATATTAAGCCTGAGAATTCGGATGATTAAGAGCTTAGCATTTGTACCACGGGACGAGATCTTTGATTATTATTCTGAGCTTAACAATGATTTAAAGATGGATAAAGATGCCAAAATGATATCTGATTAGTTTAAAAAAAACTAACTACGTGGGTGTTTTTCCTAAAACAAGAAAGGTTGTTCGACCTCAATATCATTGTTCTTTTTGGTCCGTTACTGGTTCTGAAAAATTTCATTTTCCACGTACGCAAAATAATGCTGAATTTTGGCACTGCCGCCTTCAGGTAGTGAAAAATTATATTAATATTATTTATATATTTATACTGAACCAATTTTAATAGGTGGTTGTAGGTAAATCGTATGTTGGAGTATACAAATTAATTTCAAATGTGAGAAAAGAATTGATTGTAGCGTTGACAAGGTTGGGCCAAATGGAAAACGGAAAGATTCGTTTACCAAAAAAAAAATTAAAAAATTAACAATATTATCAAAAAAAAAAATATTTAAATTGAATTTTTTAAAAAGAATCGCTTACAACATAGAATTAAGTTAAGATAGTTTGTATGTATATTATGTTAATTAATTTATATGCTTATTTATCATATTATAATTTTTTTTTTTTTTTAACACGTATTGTGATTCTTTTACTATTTTAAATAAAACAAATTAATTGATTTATCATTAATTGTTATATCACTCCTAGTCCTAATTTAAAAGCTGCGGTAAACATATACGTTTACATATTCTAGAAAAAGCGTATATGTAATTCGTGCTAATCCAAAATTTCTCGAATATATTTTACATACAAAAAACCTCGCCGCTAGTTTTAAAATTTCAACACCCTTTACTTTCATTAAATACAATAGGATATAAACTCATTCATTTGAAATAATTTTGCGGCTCTGCAAAAACTAGCTGCTCTTATTGGAACTGACCCATAAAAAAACAAGATTTAGCAACATTTTTACGAAAGCAAGATTTAAAAAAAAAAAGATTCTAAAAAACAAGATTTTGAAAAACAAGAATTTGGAAATCAAGATTTTAAAGAACAAGATTTAAAAAAACAAGATTTCGTACCGCTCCCTTATAATTACCAAATATAAAAACTAAATACTTTAAGATTATAGAGAGCATGTTTAATTGAAAAATTAAAAAAAACAAACAAATGTATGTACTTGTTTAATGTAACTTAAGAAGTTTTATCCAATTTATTACATTTTATTACATTTAAAACATTCAATCAAGATTTAGGGAAAAAAAAACAAAATAAAATTTATAATATTTCATTTAATAAAAGTTAATATAAAATACTTAATAAATTAATAATTTACTAAATGAGATTTTCTTCTCATTTCACCAAACAAAAAAGAACATATTCTATCGACAGCAAATGCTAAAATTGTATCAGCAATCAATACCATAAGCAACATTTTACGATACTAAAAATGAAAAAAAAATTTGTTATTTCTGAATTAATTTTAATATTCTATATTTTTTTTATCTTACATCATCTGGAAAATCTACTATTTCAAAAACTGATGTCAATTCTGGGGCTATACCAAGTGCTAAAAATGCTACAACTGAACTTGATGCAATTATTGAATACAACAATAAACGATTTTCTCTCAAACTTTCCATAAACGGGTGACCCTAAAATGTGTGTTATATTTTATTTTATTCACATTTTTTTGTTTTAAAATTAATATTTAATTACTGAATTAATTAATGATATATTTTTGTACTTTAATTAACATTACTTTATAATTAACTGCAAAAGTAGAAACTTGTAAGGCTAAGCATATTATATATACTGTACTGTTAACAATGTTTGGTTTAAATTCTTCTTTTTCATCAGGTTCCATATCAATATTTAGCTTTATTTTTCCTTCTCTAAAATTTATTTTATATTTATTTAAGTTTAACTAATGTGTTTTCACTAAATTTCAGAATTCTTTTACCTTGGCGGACTTCTAGCTTGTGCCTCTTGTGAAAGATAAATTAAAGCAGTAAAATGTACTGCAAATTGCAATAAAATTGTAGAAATGGTGTACAAGTTAAAAATATTTGGCAATGGTGCTTGTTTGGATAATGTTTTTAATGGCTAAAAATGAGCACAAAATATATTTATATTTTGAAAGTTTATGCGTATCTCTTTGATATTTGTCGAAATATTACCTTAGATCTTGTAATAAATAAAAAACAAGAAGCTATAAAAAGACCTTGAAGAGTAGCTTGAACATCACTAAATTTAACACCATCTAAATAAAGTACCGATTGACAATAAGCTGAGATCAAAGCATTTAAAGCTAAAATTTTGAACATTTGTAATGTTGTAACCAAGGTACAACGCCCTTGTTTAATTATATGACAAACTATAAAAATAATATTAATATTACAAAAATATGAAAAAATATTAGAATTTACCACAACTAATTGAAGATGATTTGCTTGTAAATGGTGCCGCTATACTTGCATCACCTAACTTAACAACCTGTATTTGTTCTTCGTCCAATTCTTTTAAAGCTTTCTGCAAGTTAGCAGTTGCTTCACGATGTTTCATTATAGCTTTTTCTCTTGGAGTTAGAGCTCTATGTTCATTATCTCGATTTGAACTTCCAACTGATCTATTTCTAGAACTATTACCAATATTATTTTGAGCATTTTCATCATGAATATTTTGAATATCTCTCTTTTTTTTTTTAGGTGGTTTACTCAGTAATGAAACACCAACGTTTGCATGTTTTAAAGCACCCACATCATTTGTACCATCGCCACACATCAAAGTATAATAGCCCAAATGTTTCAAACATGTAATTACTTGTTCTTTTTGTTTTGGAGCAAAACGAGCACATACGGTTACATGAGGTATAACTTTAATCATATAATCATGTTGGTATTCGTTTAAATACTGCAAACCATCACCTGTTATACAAAAATCATATTCTTCTAATAATGATTTTATATCTTCATCTGATTTAAATGACTTTAAACGATCAACCGATTCCCACAACCATTTTGTCTCATATTTAGTTAAGATTAATAAAGTTTTTTTTGTGAAACGAAGTTCTTTAGCTACATGACAAGCAGTAAGGGGATTATCTCCAGTAATCATCATAACCTTATGAGAAGCTTGGATTAGTTCCACTACAATTTTTTTGGAATCTGGTTTTAATGGACACGAAATAATTATGAAGCCAGCAAATTCTAAATCTTTTTCTACCTCCTCACGCTTAATATCCCGAACTGTTGTAGTGTCAAGTTTCCCAAATTCTTTTACACCTAAAGCTAAAACTCGAGCTCCTTTACGAGCGTACTCTAAATAAGTCTATAAAAATTAAAAAATTTAATTTTTTGAAATACTCAACAATAAAAAAAACATATTTACCTCCTCATAGTCCTTAGGGACTTTTTTCAACATTTTCATAATTACTTCTGGCGCCCCTTTGACTGTGCCAATATAAAATACTTCATTTGAAAAGGGCAATAAATAACCAGCCAAAACTGACATTCTTTTAAGAGCTGATGAAAAGTAAAAACGATGGTAAATTTTTAAAGCTTTAAATTTTCCACGTTTTGGGATTACACTATCTTGTTTTGTTAAATTCCAATCAATTGCTGTTAATGTAGCTTTCTCTAATGGGTCACCTACTAAACCATCGTCTAGCTGAGCTAAAGAATGGCAAGTAGCTAAAACTTGAACGGAACTTTCTGGTATTTCATTAATTGGTATAACATCACTTTTTTCATTTAGACCGGCAACACCTTCTACCATTAAAGCATCACTAGTTAAAGTTCCAGTTTTGTCAAAACAACAAATTTGAACTTTTCCAGCAAAGGGAATTCTGAAGGGCTCTGTGCAAAATATATAAAGTTTTGAAAGTTGTAATAATGATGTATTTACAGCCAATGACAACTCTATAGGTAGATCTGGTGGGATTATTGAAGTCAAAATTAATGTACATTCTAAAAATAATTTATAACGATTTCGTTCAGGATCTTCGGTGCCTTTAATCCATACATATGAAGCCGCTGTAACAGCAAAAACTAAGAGGAATGAAATAAAGGCAAATGTTTCTAAATTGTTTTCTGTCACACGTTTCACACCAAACAAAATTGTCCTTAAAAGTTTCCCTTGAGATGTGTTAAAGCCATTTCGTATAACATATCCGATACAACCTCCATCTGGGGCTCGAATAGAATCTTTTGTAGGAGATGTATGTTGTACAACCTTGGTACCACCAAACAAAACAAATAATTTCCCGTCGCCATCTGGATCTAGTTCTGAACTAAGATCATCTAGTGTTTCTAACGATTCTTTCATTTGCGGCACAGATTCTCCCGTTAACATACTTTCATCAACAATACAAGATCCACGTAATAAAACCATATCACATGGAACTATATTCTCACTTTGGTTTCGAACAATTGATACAACATCTCCTGGCAATAATTCACTGGACTCCATAGGTCGCCACTTATTGTTCCTCAAAACGTTAACTAGGTATGGTTTATTTCCCATTTTTCTAATTTCTGACATATTTCTTAATTGTTGCTGAACTAAAGTACATTCAAAAACAATTAACATACACAATGTGAATAAAGAGTAATACCAGTATTCATCAAGGCACCAAAGACCAACAGAAAATATTTGAAAAACAAAAAACGGAGCAGTAGCACGCTCAATAAAAAGTTGATAAAACTCTGGAATTACCATATCCATTTCATTTTTTCCATACATTTTAGTAGCAAAAGCTATTGCAGAATCATTTTCTAAACCTCTAGATCTACTATATTCTTTCAAAGTTCTATTGACTGGAAATTCCAATCCTCGAAATGTCCTTTTTTCTCTATTCCACACATATTTTGTTTTTTGAAATATAAACCAATATTGAATATCTTTCTTTTCATCATCAATTATGGTTTTGTGTATTTTAACTATTTCTGATGAACCATTATTAGCAGTTGGAACTACCTTAACCAAAACGCCCAACTGTGGTTCCTTAATCTAAAATTAATAACGGAAATAAAAAAGATATACAACTTAAGCAATTTAAGTTATACCTTTTTACAATTTAAAAATGTTTGAACATGAACACTCCAAAAACAGCACAAGCATGTTAATATATGCCAAAACACTATTAATACTATTGCAACTATTCCAGCTTCATAATACTCATCGCCATTGTATACAAAAAGCCAAAGATAAAATAAAGTTATATATAAAGCTACAAAAGGTAAAACAATTCCACTTAAATAAATTGGAGTTGGTACATAAAGTGTGACGTAGCTTATCTGGAATGAAAATATTAATGTTAAATAGTAAATAAATTTATTGAATTTACCAGCTCGTCAAGCCTTGTCTGTCCATTCTTTTTTGAGGACATTTTTCAAATCAACACCGGTCTATTTTATGCAATAAAATATTAAAATTACTCATTTAAACAAATTTTATATTCTCCTTACGGACTAGATATTACAGACTTCACTTCTAAACACTTCTACTTCTAGTCTTTCTACTATTACTAAACAGCAATTTGAATTGTCTGTCACAATAATTTTATAAGACGTAACGTTAACGTACTTACGTATGTGACTTGGATGGATAATGGATATGCATATGATGACAGCAATTCTGCAGTAAAAATGTCAAATTTTACCAGCAAACAAAAACTGTCAAAGAATTGCATTTTGCCTTATTTCCTTTGTTGACATTCAATATTACTATCAAGTAAGTATCAGCTGAGCTAAAACATTTAAAATATTTAATTGCATTGACTGCCGAACGA
Organism: Poecilobothrus nobilitatus; assembly: GCA_947095535.1. Taxonomy (NCBI): domain Eukaryota; kingdom Metazoa; phylum Arthropoda; class Insecta; order Diptera; family Dolichopodidae; genus Poecilobothrus; species Poecilobothrus nobilitatus. The sequence goes on along the minus strand of OX352774.1, from coordinate 265,918,344 downwards.
AACTGCCGGGTGGGTGTTACACAGTGCACTGCTACCAACTGCTACTGCTGAATACTGGGTGACTACTTTATATATTTTTATTCGTTTGCAAATGTGTTGTAATGTAGTCATACAACCCTATTACACACCAATATTTTCATCCATACAGGTCCATTGATGGATCATTAATTGATGAAAACTGGGGTGACATGGTGACATGATGACATTCACTAACTTTTGTTTCAACTTTTTTTTTGTTTCAAACTAGCGACTACTTGAAATAAAAAAATTATGGACGAATTCAAATTTTTTTTTGTATTAACAACTTGAATCGCTAAAAAATATTGAAACAAACAAAAAGAAACAAAATTATAAAAGACGCCTTATGATTGAAAATGCACGGAAAACGCGCCGCTAGAAAATGATTATTCACCTTCACTCTATGTTGGTATGATTGAAAACGCGTGATTAAATTTTAATTCGGAATTAAATGACAGATTGTCAAAAACAAACAAATATCTCAATGGGATGTTTCAAAATCGTAGAAAAATGCTTAATATTTTTGTTCTACATGAGTTAGTTCTCTATATAGTATAGTTTCTTTATGGTTCTATACACTTTTATATAAAATCAAATTTATATCACATAACATCAGGATTCAGGACTAATGTCCACGCACAATGAGAACCAGAACGACTAAATTATATGTCGTCGTTGAATGGAGCACAATGACAGACACATTTGTCATGTTAAGTCGTAAAGCATCAATAATTGTTCTTTGCTACTTGTATTTGCTACTTTGCTGGCAATGAAAATGTTAATTCAAAATTAATATTTTTTTTTAATCAATTATTAATGAAAACTTAAACGCCTTTTAACAATTTTTTTTTAATAATTTGCCGGATAGCTTCATAAATTAAAGAATAATTCGAACACAAAATTTCAAATTATATTTGATACTTTTTTGTACATAAAATTGCACCCTACATCTGATTATTCATAAACTGACATCTTAATATCATTTAGTTACACACTGTAGAATTTGTCAAAATTATGTTCCACAACGGCAAAACTTAATTTAAATCCAATTGAACGACAATTTGTTTTGTATTGTATGGTAATAGTCGTTGTCGTTATCATTGTGCGTGTATAGTTAGATAACCTTGTTTGGCAATTGGCATAGCCGTGTGTCAAAACATATGTCGAACCATAACATTGATCGCGTTCAATAGCATCTAGCGCTACAAAAAATCTGCAGCGCTCGATAAAATTTTCTACTGAACGATTTTTTTATATGGCGCTACAATGTAGCGCTACATGACATTTGCAGCAAGAAAATTTGCGCTAAATTATGTAGCGACTTTTTATTGAATGTCAGAAATTTTTGTTTACAAAATTTTGTGAAAAACTTTGGATTTCAACCGTTTTTTTTTAAATTGATAAATTGAGAGATAAAAAATATAAGATGTAAAAAAAAAATCGATTTAAATAAATTAAAAATATAGGAAATGTCAGACAAAATTAAACGTCATTTAATTTTGCTGCAAATCGTTCAGTACAAACATGCAGCGCTAAATGCTACACCGCAGCAATTCACTATAGCGCTAGATTCTCGTAAACGTGAACATTGGCAAACAAAATATCTTACATAAATAATATAACATCATAAAGTAACTATATACATAGAGTCACATGGAAGAAAAAAGTTAGACAGTTTTTTTATTTCGTAAATTAACTTGATCGTATTTTAGTTTATTTTTATTTTAGTTCTCTTTTTTTGTTTTTGTATGTCAATCGATGTACATATGTACATCTGTATATATTTCTTCATATAACTTTTTCGACTTCTTAAAATAAAACAAAAAACCTCGATCCTATCTCAATTGTTTATCAATCAATTTTAGTTGTTTTCATAACCCAACCATAGGTACAAGAATTATTATTATAAAAGTATAAAATATGAAAAAATGTGTATATTAATATAAATTTAAACTTATTTTCCTTCCCTCTAAAAAATATACTTTTTTCTTTTTAATCAAAGAAATATATTTTCTAAGTAATTCTTTCAATATTTTAAAACTTCAAACGACAAGTTATTTAGTTTAATAGCAGATTGATATTTATTATCAAAATATAATGATCCACTATTGAGACAATCAAAATACTTTTAAAACCAGACGTTTCAATTATTGTTCTAATAGCGGCACTCACTCTTCTTTGACTAAAGCTTGACAAAAACTTTGGCTAAAGCTTGGTCACAAGTAAGTAATTGTATTGTAATACCCGTAATGCCCGTATTGTAATACCAATTTTGAACAAAATTCTCAAATTTTTTTTAATAATTTCTAAAAGTGTTACGAGAGGAATATCTGTATTCTATATTTTATATTCTAAAAATAAAATTTAAAAGTATTACGAGAGGAATACCTGTATACATATGTATGTATGTATATCCATACATCAGTTACAAAAAAATATTCATACAAAATTTTAAAATATTTTATAAACAACGCTTAAATATCTTACAAGCCGGATCGGAACACTCAATTTATTTTATACACAAATAATTTTTTTTCCAAATTTTTGTTGAATGCTATGTTCCGGCTTGTAAGGTGTAAAGGCATTATTATAAATATTGTGCATTCAAATAACTTTTTTGTTTTGTATGTAGTTGTTTCTCCTTAATTTAATTTTTTTTGTTCGGTAAGTTTGTTAACCCCTTTGTGGTGCCGAATGTTTTTTGTTTTAAAAAATACCTTTTTAATTTTTAAAATTTTTAATAATTTCCGTTTTTTAATATGACTATGCAGCTATTTTATTCAATATGAAAAAATACTTTTAAGAATTCTGCTGTCTAGAAAGAATTACATACATATGTATGTATCTTTAATTTAATATATGTGATTATACATTCAGTAAATTTGATCTTAATTTACTATACCTTTGTTTAATAAGTATATGTAATTGTACCTTTGTGGGCCCAAAAAGCTTAATACAAACCTGAATATTTTAGAAAATCTCAATATTCCATCGAAAAATATTTTTTAATTTACAAAAAATAGTCTTCTAAAGAAAAAATAAAAACAAATCTATCGCAGTTACAATTTACATAATTTTTAGAGAAAAAAAAACAGTTCGAAGAAATGAATATGAACAGAATGAATTAAAAAATAATATTTTTTTGTTTTGTTTTTCTTATGTTCTTTGATGGAATACCAAAAATACGGTCATCTTTTTACGAAATAACCCCATATACGATCTTGGGGTGATTTCAAATCAATGAAATTGACTACGATTTTTTCTTCTACGCGAATTCTCTATGTATATGATTTCTTTATGATAACATAGAAAATAATTATGTAGGTTTTATAAAATTTAAAAAAAATAAAAATTTTCTGTGACTTGAACTTCTATTCTATTAATCTATTCACAATGCCATTAAAACGTTAACTTTAGAAAATGTTTACTATAGGGGCGTAACCTAAATTAAAGAGTACGACGTATAATTTCTGTCAAAATATTTTTTAATATATGAATTTATATAATTTCTGTCAAAATATTTTTTAATATATGAATTTATATGAGGGCACCCGAAATAAAACAAAGCGTAAAAAACAAAAGCGAAATAAACAAAGCGTATAAAAAATTTTTTATTTTAGTCTATGTTGTATAAAATTTTCTTTTTTTTAATTTGTACAATTAAAATCAACATTTCCTAATGTTGAGACAATCCTTAGAATTTTTTTGACAATGCCAATTTCCAATGCTTCTGGGGAAAGAAGTTTTTCCGTTTTGAAACGGGTCAAAACTTACTTAAGAAATTCCATGAAGGAAGAAAAATTAAATTATATGGTATTACTTTGTATAGAATATATTGATTGTGATATGATAATAGATAGTTTTGCAAAAGCCAAAGCTAGAAAAAAGCATATATAATTACAGTTTTGGTATATATAAATATGTTCCTTTTTGTTTTTATTATTTTTGGATAATTTAGTTTATAGAATTAATATGTAAATTAAATTTTTTTTGTTTAAGTTTTTTGATTGAATTTTAGTTAATCGCTACATTGGAATTGCAGGGTTCCATCTAACAAACTACGGTCACTGTAGATGGAACTTTGTAATTCTAATGTAGCATAATATTGTTTTAGTTTTTTTGTTGAAATGAAATCGTTTCTGTTTAAGTTTTTGACTGAATTTTGAATTAATATTGTTTTCGTTTTTTTTTTAAATAAATACATACATGATAAAAATAATCAAGCATATTTTTTTACCGCCAGGGGTCCAGACATCGTTAAAACCGCTACTAGGTAGTAACTTGGTTTGAGAATGTACTCCCTCATCTATCTTAGAGGGATGAAGGGAGAAAACTGGTCCCGTTTTTGAAAGGTTCTAACATACTCTACCTAATTTTCAAGTTCAAACAAAGTATCTTATAATCTCATGATGTTATCACAATTTTAATTCAGAGCTCTAATAGGATCCACTTAAGTTTCCAGCCTCAACTGTATCGCAAAGATTAATTTGCCGTGAAAATATTTTCTAACATCCATATGAACTTGCTTAAAATTGTAGTACGTATATAATTTGATATCATTCGCATGTTTTTTTTTTAATTAGGTATTGTCTATTATTATGTACGTTTAAGTATTAGCAGGTATTAGTAAAATATTAATAAAATAATTGCAAAATAATTATTATAAAAAGGTACAAAAATTAGTTGTTTTATTATTGTTTATAAACAACGTTTTATTTTGTCTTTCAAAATTCAATTTGAAAAAATTTATTTAAAAATTTTTATTTTCAATGTGATATAACCATAAATATAATAAAATATAGATTGGCAGCTTCTCTTTCACTGTAATGTGTTTTCTATTCAACCATTTTTAGCCAAAAATTAACATATGTTTTACTCTAATGCAGAGATAGCTGTTTAGATTTTGTACAATTTATGCGTTAAAGCATATAGAACAGTTTCTTTCATCTAAAATCAAATATGTACAGCTCACAGTACTTGTATTTATTTAATTTGTAAGTTAAGTAGTAGCAGACCCAAAAGCAGGAATAAAAAAATATTGATAATAAAAAATATAAAAATAAAAGTATAGATTAGAATAACAAATCAAATAATAGGTAAAAGAAATAATTTAAAAAAATAATTATGCATGATTGAAAATAAATTAGATTGTTTATTTAAGCTTCTAATATTAAAAATCGACTTGTTTTTTAAAATTATGTTTTTTGCAAACATGTGAAAAGAGGTGTTTTTACATTTTTATATGTATTAGAACACCCTTTTACACATCAACCATAATAAATTTTAAACATTATTCCACTATATTATTATTTATTAATAATCACTTCTATATCTCTATGTTTTTTTATTTTTTATATTATTTATATAAATTTATTTATTTTTTAGATATTTTATATACTTTTTATATTATTTAGACACATTTATTTTTTTTATTTTTTTATTATACAGACACTTCTGACTAACTACTTCACTTTTTATTTTGATTTCTGTAAGAAAAAAATATAAAAAGCGCGAAAGTTTTTAGCTGGAATATTTGCGGGGCATGTCATGAATAAAATATATATTTTCAACCAATCAAATGTTTGCATCCGGATGCATGCAGCCCATCCCCATGTGAACTTAACCTTATTGACAATGCCATTTTTTCATTTTTATTTGTTTCTTTTATAAGAAAGTTGTGTTTTGTAGAAAATAATTATTAAAAATTTCAGAAAATGAGTTCGTCGGGAAATTAAATTTTACTTTTAACAACAGCGGCAACATCAGCTTCCATATTTGCAAGTCTTGTGAAAGAGAATAAGAAAAAAAAATAATAGAATTTGGATTAAAAAATGGAGAAAAAACAAAAATAAAAAAATTTCTTTTCATTTGCCTCAAAATCAGTTAAGATTAACCGATAAAAATAAATAATTAATAATTAATTACATCTCTACATTGTCTTTTGCCTAACTAAACACCATTGTTAATTTATTATTATTTTTATAATAACTTTTAATATTATTTTTAATGTTATTACGAATGACAGCAAATTGACAAAAAATTACGAGATGAATGAAAAATTGCCTGAAAATTTCGTTCATGTCGCAACTTTTCATTCAAGTTTTATGTCTTGTTTTATCTTATGAGACAAAGAGAGAGAAAACAAACGTCAAAAGCATAAACGTCTAAAAGTTGAAAGAAAACATGAACGTGTACACCAGCACTTACATCAATGAATATAACTTGTATGTTCTGAAATTATAATATGTTTAGAATATTTCTACAATATGTCATTGGTCGCGTTCAGAAGAATCTAGCACTATACTGAATTGCAGCTGTGTAGCATTTAGCGCTGCATGTTTGTACTGAACGATTTGCAGCAAATTAAATGACATTTAATTTTGTGTGACATTTCGTAAATTTTTATTTTAATTAAATCGTATTTTTGTTTTTTAAATCTTATATTTTTTATCTCTCAACTCAATTTATCAATTTTTAAAAAAATGCTTGAAATCCTAAAATTCTCACAAAATTTTGTAAACAAAAATTTTTGACATTAAGAAGGCTTAAACGTCAACAAAAAGTCTCTACATAATTTAGCGTAAAATTTTCTTGCTGCAAAATTCATGTAGCGCTAGACAAAAAAAAATCGTTCAGTAGAAAATTTTATCGAGTGCTGCAGTTTTTTTGTAGCGCTAGATGCTACTGAACGCGACCATTGTCAAATATAAAAAAAAATGGATACGATACGAAATTGAATACTTCAACAGACGTGTGTGATAGCTCATTAATTTAATTGTCCATTAATGGTATATTCATGATTTTGCCAAAAAAAGCACCTTTTTCACCCTGTTGTAAACATGAAGGTTGAAAAAGGAGTGGAAGAAGGTACATTTTCCCCCCAAATGTAAACAAGGTCAAATTGATAAAAAAAATTGAAGTGGAATAGGGGCCTAACATTATTGATCGCGTCATGTGCTAATTAGTCGAGATTTACTATTTTAAATGTTTCCTTTTTCTCGGCTATTTCATTTTTGACCTTAACCCATATTAACTCTATCGGATTATAGTGGCTTTGAATGTAAGTAACTGATTTAGTAAGTACTAAGTACTTGACTTAGCAAATAAAAATAAAGAACATGAAAAAAAATATGTTTGCAATTTTATTTAAAATTTCAAAAAATCAAAACGTCTTTTATTTTTTTGCGACATTTTCTCTTCTAAAATTTTTTGAAGCAATGATGCAACTCTGTTTTTGAAAAGAAAAACGTTTCATCTTAAATAAATTTTTAATTTCCTAACAACAAAATATAACCTATAATTTTTTTTTGTAAGTTGTCAAAATATTCATAAGATTTTTTCCAAAAATCTTTTGATTTTTAAACTTTTATAAACTTTGACTTTTCCTTTTATAAATATTTTCTGTATCATAAATTAGAATTTTTGATTCGAGGACTAGGATGTCCAGGTTTATTCAACGGAAAAGTGAAAAAAAGAATAACTTACTTGTTGAATCTTTTATACTACGAGAAAAATATTTGTTTATTTTACTTATTTTGATTGGTTTTCAATAAACATTTTGAATGGCATTTCGGAGAATATTTTATTTTATTTGTTAATGAAAATTTTATAATAAATAATTGTAAACCGTTAAATAAGGTGAAAATAATAAGTGTATGAGTTTTTTTTTTGTAAATTTATTTATTTAATTTTCGTTGTAAATAAATATTTAAAAAAAAAAAATTGCAAAAAATGCTATGGCATAATGTTTCATGTTTTTAAATGTTTCATTGCTACGCGTGCGACGCTACATGAAATTTTCTTCAAGTTATAATCACACGACACTACACGCTTGACATTTAATAAAAACATAAAGAATTCCGTAAACTGAAAGATTTAAATTTTATAAAGTTAAAATAACAATTTTTTTTTTTAACTTTAAAAAAATTTAATCAAAATGATAAATTTTTACTCGAAATTATCCATTTTATTTTAATTAATTTATTTATTTTTATATTTTATTATATTATTTATTTTTTTCACTAATTACCGACCGCATACATTAATGTATAAGATAGGTATTGTTTTCATACTAAAAATTTGTACCCGGATTTTGGCAAATATGCGCTACTCCGATGTGGAGAAGGCTGTAAAATTTTTTTTAGCATGACGTCTATCTGTGTGTGTGGGTGCGTGTGTGGGTAGCTTTGTGGTCACATGTACGGCTTAAACGACTGAGCGGACTTTTTTGCAATTTCATATTTAAGGTTTTGACGTAAATATCTCGGATTGATAAGCTTTTGGAGCAAATCGGACAACCGCTAGTGGTAGTTTACCAGTGTACTAAAATCTAAGTCTAAATTTCATACATAAAGTTACTAAGTTTAAATTTCATACATAACACTCCATATGAATTCATATGAACAATTTTTTTTTGTTTTTTTTTTTATTTTTCTAAAAATTTACATATGTACATACATATATGTACTTATGTCTATGCATCTTTTGTTGATGACATAAAATTAAAACGGCCAAATTTTTGTTAGCAGATTCAATATTAGTCGTATGTTTGTTTTGTATTTGTTTACAGTTTTTATTACTTTTTACTTCTAATATTTTGAATGAAAGAAACATCATATACATTACATAATAATGTAAATGAATGTATGAATGAATGCACATATATTTTTATGATTTCATTGTTTATTATTGTTATTAAATAAAACAAAATGTTGTTAAATTATTAGAAGTTATTTTTCTTTGATATAAATTATTATGTAAAAAATCTATAAATTTCGGCTTTGTACTTTTCGTGTAGTGGCGGTCGATTCTGTTTTGGAGATAGCTGATTTTTTTTATATTGTGTTAACTCTCGTCTTTCGTTTTGATTTTGAAATTTGATTGTTGTTTTTGTTTTACATTCACAACGCGTGGAAATTTAGAACAATGTTCTATTTTAGGAAAGCGTGGTGCGTTGCTACAACGTTTCCACATCATTATAACGTGAGCCATTTAAACTTGTGTACTTTAAGCTTCATTGCGCCGTACGCTTGTAGCTTTAAGAACGCGCCATTATAATTTGGCCTTAAGGACGGTCACCAAATGTCTATGTTTAGAAATTTTTTCTGTCAAAAAAGTCTTTAGTTTGATCAAACGACCTATAATTTAAATATAATGCAAAACCATATGTACAGATGTATTACCAGAACAACAACTTGTGTTCATTCATACAACTCAAAAGCGCCCAATAAACAACTGAGATTTACAACGAATAATCATTAGATATTAAAATTACTCAATTAAAATTACTATATTAAAAATAAAATGAAACAATATTATTTTAACTTCTAGGACCTACGACGCGTTGTGTTCCCCTACTCAATAATTCGCTCATCTCTTTCAACGTCTTTTTAACCCATCCTTTACCTTTATAAAACGTAAGTTTTCTCCCTGTTTAAGTATTGGACAAGCTCGTCCAGTATTCCTCATACAAGATTCTCCTATTTGGAATCTCAAGACCGCGCATTGATTCAAAACGTGGAATAATGTTTCTGCTTCTTGCCCAGCACCTGCTGCATAGGTTTGTTTTTACTATACCTATTTTCTGGGCGTGCTCTCTTAGCATCATATGGGCCGTATTTATTCCCGTAAAAAGTCTCAGTTCCGTTCTGTTAAGTTTTACAATCTTCATTGTTTTTTTACTGTGTGGTTCACCCCAGAAATCTTTTGTGAGTATGTTGTTAGCGGGTTTTGGCAGCGATAGCCCCCAACTTTAAAAAATTTAAATCTTCATATAAAAGAGTTAACATTTATTTTATTTTCATTTCATCCAAGCAAAAAAATGTATAAATTGATTCTTGCCGTATGGCTTTACTTGGCGAATTCAAAAAGAGGATTTCCTAAATTATTAGCGGGGAGAAATATGTTTATTTTTTCATTTAAATAAGTTAAAATTAATTTTTTTACGTTTTCAATAGAGAACTGTCAACATTTTAATTTTTTGTATAAACATCAAATTTTGCATTTTCATGTGGAAATTATTAAAAATGTTGACATTTACGTTTAGAATTAATTAAATATTTCAATAAATGATATGATATGTTTACTTTTTCATTTAAAAAAGTTAAAATTAATTGTTTTATGTTTTCAATATAAAATTGTCAATAATTTTTTATTTTATGTAAATTTGAATTATCTGGACTACCTAAAAATTTTTTGTACAACCCTTTTGTTTTTGTCATTTAAAAATTCCATTTTGAATTTTATACAAAAAAAATATATCACGGCAATACTCTCGTGTATTCGTTTCGTCACATATGCTTCTTATGCCACATCTGTGTGCACTTTAATTCCTATTTTATTTGCATTTTTGTTGTTTATGGGTGGTTTATTTCCATCCCGAAATCGCAGTTTAATCTAATATCAGACGCAATCAGATTGGCCACCGAGTCTTCCCAGAAATTATATATTTCATAATCAAAATTCTCTGCCATGAGCAGAATTTTTTTGTGGCCGAATCAACTTGATTCATTGCACCAGTTTCCCGTCATAAAGAGTCTCATGGCATAGCCAATAGATCTCCTTTGAATATAGATTTCTATAGATTCGACGTCGGTTTCCATGGACTTCGTCGAAATTGTTCTAGTTGCATCTGTTATTCCTGACGTTATAATAGCTTTAAGATCTCTCGATATCTGTTTTTTTTGCTGACTGTCGACACACAAGGATCCGTGTGTTACAATATTGGTCGTATGACATACGTGTATAACTAGTAGGTACATAATTCTTGGCGATAGGCCCCATGCCTTGCCTAGCCCACTTCTGCAGGCCCGCAGAACTCTTATAGCTTTTTTTCTCATTAAGGTGTTTGTTCCACATGAGATTTTTGTTCTTGATGATGTACTTGAAACATCTCCAAATATTTTACACTGTTGGTAATTTCTAATTGTGTGTTGTTCATTCTTTGTGTTAGTGGGTGTCTTCTGACTATTTTCCTATTAAGAGACTTATTTCTGTTTTATTTGAATTCATTTTCTGGCTGTTCGTATCAGCCCACTCTATAGCTATATCAATTGGTCCATGCATTCTTACTGCCCATGGTTGGCTCATTCACCGGCATATCACCCTTTGGTTGTTATTGATAGATTTGCAAAAAGGTCGTTTACTACGAGGAACCACAGGAGCAGTGATAAGATGCTACCTTGTGGAATGCCTACTGAGACTGTCCTTCTTTTTGCGGCTGTTCCGAAATGATAGACGTCACCATTCTATTGCTCATAATGTATTTGGTCCACCTAAGCAATATATCTACTTTCAAGTTGATATATTGAAAGTATCTTTTCTATTTGATCGTTGTTGAAAACGCCCTCTATGTACGTGAAACATCTGAAGTTTCCTTTACCTTTCTGAAGCCTTCTACTATCGTATGGACACACTAGTGAAGGGCGGTGTCCACCGACTTCCCTTTAATATATGCGTATTGAAAACATGATAACCTTGGTTTCAGCTGGCTTCTTATATCCAGTTTTGGTTTAAGCCTTTTAGGAGAAAGGAGGTTAGACTTATCAGTCTGTAGGCGTTATTTTTTTTATAGCACGTCTTGTTGGTCTTAGGGATAAAAATCGTTTTGGACTCTCCATATTTTTAATCTTTTCCTTAAGATTCTGTAATATAGATAAATGAAACTAACGAAAGTCTATTGTAAACTCTTTCTTTATTTAATCTGATTTGCTTATTTATAGCTTATTACTAAATACTAACGCTACTAATACATTGCAATATGTACCTAATACAATACTAAGATATAATTAAGTTAATGAAAGAACATATTTGTTAAGTTAATGAACTAACATATTTTTTAATCAATATCAATTACGTTCTTATCGTTAATGATATATTGTAAACATAGCATAATTATTGCATTCTCATTTTATATCAAGAAAGTATCATATATGGTTAATTGTAATTAAGGAATGCAATGTATTACCAATATATGATTAGTTGTATAAGCATTATAACCTAGTAAGTTTATATTACTAGACGGTCAATGCACTCGTATTAAGTTTATATGGAATGCAAATGAAACAAAAGTTGACCACCTATAATTTTTTAGGCATTTGCTTATCATGATATTTGGTATATTAGATTTAGTCTATACTTAGCTATATATATTACATATATGTATATTACATCTCCCTTCGAAAGGAAAAGGAAAAAAAAAAATATTTCAGTTTTGTTTACAAAATTGGGTTTTTTTTTTCTTTCTTTCTTTTAATTAATTTTTTTTTTATCTACATTGAATTTTAGGAGTTTGATTTTTACATATTAGTTAAGTAAATACATGTTGAATATGATAGTTTTTCATTTATTGTTTGTTTTGTTTTTTTTTGTTTTATATCTCAGCTATTGTATGCGGTTTTATATAAAAAATTTTAGACTTAAATTATTAAAGCTTACAAATAAGAACAACAAAAAAATTTATTTTACATTTTGTATATTATGATATTTTGCTGAGCTGGCCAACTCATTATTTTGTTTAACTGGTATTTTCTAAGTTAGTTAAAAAATAAAATGATGTAATTTTAGTATGATTTTAAATTATTTAGAAAAATGTAAACTTTCTTTTATTATTTAGTTTTGATTTAAATAAGGAATATTGAGCATTTTTATTCATGACTTGTAAATTGTATTTTAGTTCTTTGCTGTAACTTGGTTTAAAATTAAACAGTCGTTGTCTGAAGGTAAAGAGGTAAAGAGGGAGTTGAAGGTAAATTTCCTTACAACTTCTGAACGAGCTGGTATTACTATTGTTTGATTATTGGGTCTGCTAAGAATTGGAATTTCTAAAATATTGTAATTTGTTTTTATTGAAACTTTAATATTTTCATAATTTATATTACATTTATAAACGTTTATGAAGTCTTTACCCAGAATACCATTAGCTGGTATATCGAAATTAGCTGGTACTACGAGTTATATATTCAAAGTTTAACTTACGTACATGTTCATTCAACCCAAAGATTTAATTTAATTATTCGTTATTCCTTTAATTTTGATCGTATCATTTTCATTTAATTTAAAATTATTATTGATGGTTGAACTTTTTATTAGAGAAATGTCCGCTTGAGTATTATTAGGAAATTAAGTTTCAACGTATTTAATTTTGTACCTATAGAAATGTAGTCTTAATGCGCAAAATTTAAATTTAGTGCATAAACATTTTTAATTGATTGATTTACTGTTCCTTTGTATGCCCCCTCTGTCCATGCGATTGAGGGGCTGCAATGTTTTCCATATACCTAATATTTCTATGATTCCTTTTATTATTATAATTATTTGACCTATTACTAAAATTATTATCGTTAAATTTTTTATTCCTCAAATTTGAATTTTGTGACCTTGAGTTAAACGATAAAACTATACTTAGCTAATTTTTCCTTAAATTCTGTATTTGTCTCAATTATAAATTTTGCGACATCTTTTGGATCTTCAAATTTAGATGCTGCCAAAACTGATTTATCAAGATCTGATCTGGCTGAAGCTTTACACATATCAATTGTTTTTTCAACTGATACTTCAACAGCTTTGTCACTACTAATACCTTCCATCACTAAAGATCTTCTGAAACATTCAGCCAAACTTTCTGCTTGTTTAGCGAAATCTTGTAGTGTAACTCTATCAGCTTTTAACGCTTGCATCCTACCTTCAATTATTTTTGAACTTTCCATCTTTATTTTTCTTTTAAGGGTTTCTATGATCTTACCAGCAGTATCTTCATTTGTTATCAATTCTCTAGCTTTTCCTTCTAATTTAGATAGTGTTATTGATTTTAATAGTACTTTTAAGGCAACTGTTGTTGCCATCTCCTCTAACAGATTCAAAGAATCGATAAAGGATTGTAAAATTAGCAGATCGCCATTATAATTTTTATTAATGTTTTTAGTTTGTGAGACAAGAAAAAAGGTTTTTATTAATGAGTTTAAATTTAGTTGATTATTTTGAATTGACTTTTTTTTTAGATTGTTAAATTATTTATCACATTTGTTATGAGTTCATTTAGTTCATTTTTTCGTACTAACTCTTGATATTTTCTTTCTAAAATTTCTACCTCAATGTAGCACAATACCTTATAATTTTCCTTAGGAACATAGGTTTTTATGTCCTTTCCTTAGTCATTTTGAAAAAGTTTTCATCAGTTATAACCGGAAGAAGTTTAGATCTTCTAATTGTTTTTATTTTTGTCATTGTGAAACAAAATTTTAATAATATAAAAAATTTTAAACACTGTTTTTATTTGTATATTTTTGTCTTTTTATGTTAAGTTTTATATTATATTATTATATTTTTATTATATATGTTTATAGTTTTCTAATTCATTTATTTAATTTTCATTTAAGAAGAAAATTTTCACTCCCTTTCACTTTTCACAAATTTAATTTTTAATTAAAAAGTGTTATTTTTTTTAAAGGATTTTTTCTTTAATTAAACTTTAATTAAAACGAAATCTAATTTTAAAACTTAAAAAAAAAAATTTTAAAGAACCCGAAACCGACGTCCTACCACAGTCGCCATGTAATGTTGATAAATGAAACTAACAAAAGTCCATTGTAAACTCTTTCTTTATTTAATCAGATTTGCTTATTTATAACTTATTACTAACGCTACTAATACACTGCAATATGTACTTAATACAATAGTAAGATATAATTAAGTTAATGAAGTAACATATTTGTTAAGTTAATGAACTAATATATTTGTTAACCAATATCAATTACATTCTTATCATTAATGATATATTATAAACATAAGCATAGCATAATTATTGCGTTCTTATTATTATCAAGAATGCGTTCTTATTATTATCAATATGGTTAATTATGATTAAGGAATGCAATGTATTGCCAATATATGATTAGTTGTATAAGTATTATAACCTAGTAAGTTTATCATTACTAGACGGTCAATGCACTCGTATTAGGTTTATATGGAATGTAAATAAAACAAAGGTTGACCACCTATAAAATGCTTATCATGATATTTGGTTTATTAGATTTAGTCATTATGTTATACTAAGCTATATATATTACATATATATTTCAATTCCAAGGCCTTCTTTGAGTTATATCGAGTAGACTTTATCGGGCCCTGGAACTTATATAGTCTAAAAGAATTAAGTACCTATGATAACTTCTTGTCGGTGATAATTTGGGCGACTCTTACCGTCATCTTGTCTGACCATTCCCTAAATTTTTCTAAAGTTGCTCTTTCGGCAAAGTTCTTGGTCAGTAGAATGCCTAGAGATTTGTCCATAATCGTTAACATGACTTCGTCTTATCTTCCTTGTTGGGGGTGGCCTTTTTCTTAATCTATTGGCATTACTAACTTTTTGTATTTGCTCAGTTGTATTCTCTGCAGAGTCTTCTTTTTTCCAGCCTACACTCTTTTTTGGAATTTTTGAGTGCTGTTTTTATATTCATCCC
Organism: Poecilobothrus nobilitatus; assembly: GCA_947095535.1. Lineage (NCBI taxonomy): Eukaryota > Metazoa > Arthropoda > Insecta > Diptera > Dolichopodidae > Poecilobothrus > Poecilobothrus nobilitatus. Next base: position 265,902,868 of record OX352774.1, on the reverse strand, counting down.
AGTGTGTCTCGTTTTGAGAGCTTATTGCATTATTGAAAAGTTTCCTCGTCTTTTTCCTGATTTCCATCAGGTTGCTATTCATACACTTTTGTTTATATCGTTTAGATATGCACATTCATGTTACGATTTCAATTTGTTTATCTAGTTCATTTATCCCGTTTGGATGATCGGATCTCAAATTTAGTTTTTCTTTAAGGCACGATCTGAATTGGTTCCAATCTGTTCTTTTAGGATTTCTAAAAGGCAGATTATCGGTAGAACCTGGTATTAATCTTAAAAAATCAAATCTTATCGGGCGATGATCTAAAAAGGAGACCTTCCTCGAAATATGCCAGTGCTTAATTTAGATACTTATGATAAAACTCACTTTACTTATATCTATAACTTCCCTGCGATTTCTGTGTAAGAATACTGGGTCGTTTTAGCTGAGTTTATATAATCTCCCCATCCAACAATGTGACAGATAATGATGGTCATCTTGCTTTCTTCTACAATGTTTTCCACTCTTTTAGGATTGTGGTTTTATTCTTCCTGTTGAGTGTGAAATGAAATTAGCTTTTAGTAATTTTCTAATTGTAATGCATGCTCTAGGCCTACCATTGTCTCCATTATAGAAAAGTTTTTCCGATTCCAATATCTTGGTTGGTCTTTCAACATACTCGGCTCCTAGATCAGGACTAATGATATCCCATCTGTAAATATCCTCTCTAACACTGCTTCTGCGACGGTGATTTTTCTGTGCGTATTGGCTTGATTTGAGTATAAATGCCCCATTCATTGGAGCAACTATTAGTCGCCCTTACTGTGTCGGGTGTTTATTTTCACCTGCCTCTTTTTTATCCTTCCAGCTTCCAGAGAGTTATATTTCCACCCGCCTCTCTTTTATCCTTCCTTCTGCTTCTAATGCAGTTATATTCCCGATATGCTCCACATGATAGAGTTAATTGAGTGGGTATCCTGAAGTTTATTTTCATTCAGTGGATTCAGCCTCTATGTGGTTTTGTCTATTTCTTCTATTTCTAGGGGTGATTTTACCCCTTCTTTGTCCCATTGTATAGCCATTCCGAGTCCTCACTACAACCACATGATAGAGTTAATTGAGTGGGTATCCTGAAGTTTATTTTCATTCAGTGGATTCAGCCTCTATGTGGTTTTGTCTATTTCTTCTATTTCTAGGGGTGATTTTACCCCTTCTTTGTCCCATTGTATAGCCATTCCGAGTCTTCACTACAACACCTTTCATTGTTCGGCGTATAGAGCCAACAATTCATTCAGATCTCCTCCGGTTCGCTAAAGTCGCTTCTCAACCATATGTGAACTCTTTCAAGCCGCCTATCCCCGCCTTCTATACACAACGAAGATTCAAGCCAAGGTGGAAATCTTCCAAAGACACAAAGAATTTTCCCTTTGTCAGATTCTTACTGACTAAACCCACCTCCCCCTTTAGCGAATATAATGGAATGAAAGCCTTACCTGCTAACGCAGTATATAGGAAAGGATAGGATAATAGAATGCGAACACATTGGATTAGGAGTGAGATTGTAAGCAAACAATGAATCCGCCTATTATAGTTACTATTTTTGCTAACAATGACAACAACCGTTAGAACAGTTACGGCATGCAGTAGTATATAATTCCTTCCTGCATGAGATAACTATTGAAGGTAACCCCCACTGTCACTGTAGCGGCTATTAATATTAGTATTAGTATTACTTATTAATATTATTATTATTTACTACAGAGTCAGCGCCATCAGTGGATTACAACGTTCAGTAAGTAGTATTATAACACCTTCCTGCATGATATAAACAAAGATAGCTCCACTGTAGCAGTTATTATTATTACTATTATTATTGCTATTATTATTACAATTATTATTACTATTATTATAATTACCATTATTATTAGTTACATTATATACATTGTCACGAAATAAAATTACTAAATATTTTTTATTTACTTGACCTGACCGGGGCTTGAACCCGAGGGTCTTGGGACGCGATTGGAAGGCTGACGACTTAAGTACCACGCCATGAGTTAGATACGCGTTGTTCTGGATGGTCAGCTAGATCCATAGTATGATGCTGTTATCCGTGGAAGTTATGTTGTAGATGTTTGCGGCCCACAACATCCACGAGAACTGAGGCATAATAGCACTTTTCCCCTTTTTTCTCTTATCCTTGAAGATGGTCCACTTTTAGTCTCGCACATGATCCACTTCAAATATCTTCAATTCCTATGGGACTCTTCTCTTATCTGCTCGTCAAATTGGTTTATGTCGTTTAGGTTTATGGTCAATTTTAGCCGCTCACCTATAGTCACCTGGCTATAAGTGAGGGTTTACTTGTTATCTGGCGATATGATTTCGTCTTTAGACTTTCTCCTTTCCATGCCGCCTTTTAATCTTCCAAATTGATGTTTAAGCGAATGTTTACCTCTAGTCATCGTTGAGACTGGGTGCTCAATCATTTTCGAGCTTACCTGGCCTTACCTGCGCTCCGGGTAGTTTCGAAATGCCTTCTTGCATATCTCTTAGCTTGTTATCGCCAGTTGAGGCAGTGTCGAGACCCCTGATACTTCATCTCGTTTTCGGATTCTAGGTAACTTCATCTCCGATCGAATTTGTCAACGAGGTGGATTTCATTCGATCGGTTTCTCTGTCAATACAGCCGATTTTGAAACCTCTCGCACCAATAACTTCTTGCCATTTTCGCTCTTTTCCGCTATCCCTCCTTTGTAGACTCTTCAGACTTACAGCTACCATTCTTTCAACTGATGCATTACTGCACTTTATGTTTCTACGTGTATTTATTAAACAATGTTACTTATATATGTGTATGTACAAACATTTTATTTTAAAATAAAAATTTAATCGAGAGGCATATAATCAATTAAATATATTGATTTATAAAATATCATTGATTTTGATATTGTTTAAAACTTTACATATAACATATAACATAAAACATACATATATTAAGTAAGATTTCTAATTTTTAAAATATAATGTCCATATGTAAATGATTTTGGTTATCTAATTTTTAAATTGAAGCGAAAGGTGTAGAAAAAAAAAAAGTAGAATGAAACCCAAAATTTTTTAAAAACGCAGAATTTTCAAGACAATAAAAACAGTTTAGAACACTGTCACTTGCACTAAAATTGCAATTTTTTTTTAGCTTTTGCTGAAGTTGCAAGTTTATAGTTGACTTTAACTTATAAGTCAAGGTTTTGTAGATTCACTTATACTAGTAAATGTCGAAAGAATCTCATCCTTAGAACTGATATCAGCTTCAACTGATATTTTCGGTTATCACCGGTTCTGCTAAATGTTGCTTTGAATGACTCGCAGTCCTTTGCCATTTCATTAAATGACGCTGAATTATATTTAATAGTGTCATAACATTTAGCTGTGAGTCCTGAGTATTCTTCTTTTATGTTATTAAAAGATTATTTGACTTTTTCTAATAATACATCAATGTTCTAATAACACATAAATGATAATCCAAGCATGTTTGAGAACCAAAATATGTGCTAAAAATGTTAATACCATCCTCTATTAGTATTTAAACAGAAATCGTGGGAATATATCGGAATCCCGGAAATATTTTTTGCTAATAAAAAACTTTCCGGGATTTACCTTCCTTTCGGGATTTTTCCGGAATTTAATTTATTTAATATAAAAACTGAAAGTAAATTTTAAAATTTATTTAATTTAAAGTAAAAAAAGAATTAATTTATATTAATAAAAGAAAAAAAAAATAAAACAAAAATAAATATCAGTAGCTAATTAAAGAAAATGAAAATATTTATTTAGCAATTAATTTCTTATTTGCTACATGGAGTTATAATGACAAATTTATTGCTATGCCTTTTAAAAAATCAATTTCGTTCAAGCTTCCAAAATTTTGAAACGGTTAAGATTTTTGTATTTATGTAATTGTATTACGTTTTGCTTTTTAATTATTTGACCGGATTTTAATTTTTCGATTGTAGTTAAGGAAACCGTTAATTATTTTTTTAAGATAATTTAATACTTTTGTATGAAAACCTATATGCGTTGACATACTTTAGTATTGATTTTTAAAGTTGGATTAAAAATCAGCCTTTCCATAATTAGGTAGAGGGAGTTTGAAGGCGGTAGCTCCCTATATTTCAAAATTAATTTGTTTTTCAAAAATCTCTAAATTTTAACAAAGTTTACTATTTTTAGAGTTAAATGTGATAATTTAATACTTTTGTATAAAAACATGTATGCGTTGAATTTTATTTTATCATAATCGTTGAAGCGTCATAAGCGTTGAATATTTATTATATCATAATAGCCACGTAACGTATAAAATAGTTTACATATAACAATTTTAAAAAATTAGTAACTTACAATGTGGCGGCCACTTTTATTTCTTACTTTTACTTACTATTCCGGGATTTCGAGTTCTGGGATTTCATTCCGGGATTTCGACCACAACCCCAGAAACCGTAGTAACGTTTCTCACAAAAACTGTTACATGCAAAATCAGTATCGTATACTGTGCATTTTCGACTATTGCATTTGTTTCAATTCATGTTTTTTTTAAATAAATTTAAATAGTAAAAAATAGTGAGTTTAGACTTATTTAAAGTAATTTAAATTGTAGAAAACACAACAAGTTCAAAGTTGATATCAAAAATTAATTTATATTATTTTTTTAAAGAATTAATAGCTGTCGTTTTATAAAACTAAACAGTTTATGAATGAGAACAAAGTAAAAAATTGTTATTATTATTTTATTAAGTTAAAAATATAATTAAAAACATTAAAAACTAGCACGTCAACTTAATAACAAAATAATGACGAACAAAATAAGAATCAGATCAAAAATAATTTGATTCTAACTAAATTTAACTGGAAATAAATACAAATATTTTCAAATATATTATTACTAATTTATTTTAGTATTTTATTTATTTTATGCAAATTTATTTGTTTACAAAATTTTTTACTTAACTTTTTTGATTTAAACTATCTTGAAATTTTGTATTGTATAGATACAAGTTTTGTATTGCAAAATCCGATAGCTACTTTTTTTATTTTGCCATTTTACAACTTCATGGCTACATGTTAGATACGTTCATTGTGCTCAAGACATAAGACTTGTATAAAAGACTATAGTGGAGCACAGCCTTTAAGTGATTAAATATAAAATTCTTAGTCCTGTCAATTAATTATATATCGACAGGTCGTTTGCACTCTGATCGGAGTATTTTGGGTACATTTTTATAAGTCATACTCCGCAACTACTCCTCTGAGTAAAATACTCCGATTTGTGTATAGAAATAAGGCTCCTATTCCACATCAATTTTGAATTTAATGGACCATTAATGGACAATTAAATTGATGAGCTATTACAAACTCCTGTTGAAAAATTCAATTTCGTATCCATTTTTTTGACATTTTACAATGACATATTGTAAATGTGTTCTAAATATATATAATTTCAGAACATATATCTAATTTTATCACATTGAAAATATAATTTCTGAACAAATTTTTTTGATTTCAAATTTAATTTTGAAAGCTAAAATAAAACGTTGCTTTTTGTGTCTTTTTAAATATGTACGAGTATGAATAATGAAATTTGAAATGTAATTTTTGAACAAATTTTTATTTCATTGATCTGTTGACATCTATAAATTTGAAAACAAATTTTATATAAAAGGGAGAATTAAAATTTTTAATTTAAATAAAATGGCGGTACAAAAGATAAGTATTTAAATATTTGAATTAAAATTACTGCAATAATTATTCTATTCTTTTTGTGTTGTCAACTGTACAACAATTAGAGCCCACAGAGAGTCACACTTATTCTATATTAATAATCTTGTAGTTAGTATTAAAATTTTTGAATAAAGATGGATAAAGAATGGGTTCCGTTGTATGAAATATTTTGTTATCTATAATAAATCAACAATATATTAGTATATATTCTACATATTATTGCAAGACAGAATTTGTTTAATGAAATAAAAAATTTTCCAAAAATAAATAATAGAATTTGTAAAAAAACATAAAATAAAACGTACATTAAATTTAAAAGAACAATAAATTTAGAGAACTTACCTTTTGAATTCATATTATTTATATTATTTATGTTTCATCTTTATTTTATTTTATTTTTTTTTTTATTATTATTATTCATTTATTTTTCTTTAACATATAAAATAAAATTACATTTTATTTTTTTTAAATTTTTTTTTACATATAGCTTACACCGGTTTCTTATTTTTTTATTTGTTAACTGCGATGTAAACAAAACATACTGTTTTAGTATGAAACATCACAAATTAGCTCCATAATTGAATAAAAAATATAAAAATATACAAATATAAATTAATACAGTAAAACAATTAAGAAAAATGTATTTTATAGCACATAAATAATGCTATGTTGATTCTTCACTCCTGCATTATATTGGCCCTTAGTGAGAAGTTATTTTCAATAAATACTTTAGTTTTTTAACAAAAACATCTAAATTTGAACATTCTTTTAAATCCGATGGTAGCTTATTATAAACCCTTATAGCTGAAGTAAGACAACTATTACGTGATAGCTTAGTTCTTGATTTGGCATGATATAAATGGTTTAGCCTTCTTGTATTGTAACTGTGAACAGTATTTCTTTTAGTGATTACAATCTTTTTTTTGTAAATCCTTTTTTCCAACTTGCAAATTAATTTGGATTTTTCCAAAACAATAAGTTCAGATAACTTTAGGTAACTCGTATGAAAATTTCATTTGTTGGGGTCAGCCTGTTCAATTTGTGCAAACTTTTTATAGCCTTGTTTATTAGAACACCAATTTTATCTTTCAACCATAATGAACAGCTGGACCAATTACATACATTATATCTAATATGGGAAATAATATGAGCATGGTATAAAGTATCAGCCGCTCTTCTGCTCAGAACGACTCCACTTCTTTTGATTGTACCATAAAGAAATCATATACATAGAGTATTTACACCGAACAAATTTTTAAAACCATTTCTGCACAAAATATAGAACCCCGAAATTCTGTTTTGTTGCAGATTAACATATTTTGAACAAAAAATTTATACAGAAATAATATTTATTTGCAGCTTATAAAAAAATTAAATGTATTCTTTTCATATTTATACTATTTTATAATTGTAGTGGTATGGTGTGGTAATATTTTTTTTTTGTTTGTACGTATGTTTATTAGATTTGAAATGTTTAATAATTTTTGGCTGGCATGTATAAGAACATAACGTATTGAAGTAGGTAAATAAATAAAAAATTAGATAAGTGATAATAAGTGACTTTTATTAAATATTTTGTTTTAATAAATAAACTTAAGGTAATAAGGGAACAAATCAATGTTAAATTATAGATTCACTGAGTTTCTTTTCCTACTTAGAGTAAATATATAGTCATGATATACCTAGTACTAATAAAAGTATATAATTTTTAAAACTTTTGCAAAAATTAATAAACAAATCAAATTTTATTTAACAATTTTCTTTTTAATATTAGTACCTAAATGTTAGAATATCTAATATTAGAATAGGAATATTAGTACAGTACCTAAATAGGGAATCAAAAAATAACAAAAGCACATAAAATTAATTTAAAAAAATGTTTTATTGCTTAAATTAAAGAATAGAAGGAAAACATAAGAAGGGAAAAAGCCACATGAAAATTCTAAAATATAGTCTGATAGTATTAATTTTCCAAATAGCATAAAAAACCCTTTTTATTAGTACATTTACAAAAAAATAAAAATTCAAAATTTATGTAAACAAATTTTACAAGAAAATATAAAAAACTATTTACAAAATTATTTACAAAATTATAACTAAGCATAGTAAACTACTTTAGCATTTAAAAAAATTTAACATAAAAACATAATTAATCATTTTAACAATATATATAGGTATTTAACTTAAATTAATAATCTCATGCATTAATTTTTAACAAAATTTTCATGAAAAAAAAAATAAAAATTGAAGTTATTAATCCATTACAAATCAAGAAAAAGTTTAAAAAAATATTTATTCAAAAATTGCAGACCATGTGAGACAAAATTTCTACTATATATATTTAGTTTTGAATTATTTTTGACTATTTTTTTGTCTTTCCCTCTTGCATTCCTTAGCTTTTTGTTCTTAATAGCAAAAAAATATATGATATTCTCGATTGTCTTAATAGCAAAAAAATATATGATAAAAACCCATACCGTGTAGCTTTACAATCAAATATTTCAGTAAATAATAGAAATGATAGAGTATTTTAAAAATTTAAAACCAATCTCTTCTCCAAAAATTTATTGTATTGAAGGTATGGTTCAAACTTTAACAGGCATTATAGAGTTAAGTTCAAATATATTTTCAATTTATAATACAAACCAGTGTTCTTATTTGCTGTTGCCTCGCCTTAATCAAGATGCTTTAGAAAATTTGTTTTCATTAATTCGTTATAGAAACGGTTGTAATAATAACCCATCTGTCTCTGAATTCAGTAATATCTTAGCGAAAATCATGTCTGTAAAATTAATTAACTTTAAAATTGAACACCGCAATTCCTCGCAATTCAAAGGAAGATAATGATGAATTTTTTTCAGAAGATTTAGTAAATTATGAATTAGAAGAATATAGCTCAGGTACAAATGAAGAAGAAATTGAAATTGAACAAATTGTTGATAATATTACTAACCTTGTCATCAATTATTTAGGAGAAAATTTAGAAAAAACAGAAAGGAATGTTGTTTCGAATAACGCACAAAGGTATGTGGTTATATAATTTTTAAAATGATGAAAAAAATTTCTTGTGTGTCATGTAACGATTTATTTTTTAAGACTTTTGAAAGCCCTTTATTACTTGAGTCGGAACAATTTATTTTTCAAAAAAACTACAAAAATGACTCAGATATTGTCCATTTAAAAGCACCAACAAAAATTTTTTTGAATTGACCCAATTTCAAATCAATATATTTGATCACTTTTTTTCTTAAAACTTTCATCAAAAGAACTTAAAAAAAAACATTTTATATTGTTGTTTGGAAGCTACTAATAAATCGGATAAATATTCTACGTGGTTCAACGAAAATGAAAAATGCTTTACGCATAAAATTAAGTTTTTAGAATTACTAATCGATTTGTTATTAAAAAAAGAAACCAAATGGTTAAAGGTTAAAGGGAAACCAAGAGGGAAACAAAAAAATAGTCAAAAATAATTCAAAACTAAATATATATAGTAGAAATTTTGTCTCACATGGTCTGCAATTTTTGAATAAATATTTTTTTAAATATTTTTCTTGATTTGTAATGGATTAATAACTTCAATTTTTATTTTTTTTTTCATGAAAATTTTGTTAAAAATTAATGCATGAGATTATTAATTTAAGTTAAATACCTATATATATTGTTAAAATGATTAATTATGTTTTTATGTTAAATTTTTTTAAATGCTAAAGTAGTTTACTATGCTTAGTTATAATTTTGTAAATAATTTTGTAAATAGTTTTTTATATTTTCTTGTAAAATTTGTTTACATAAATTTTGAATTTTTATTTTTTTGTAAATGTACTAATAAAAGGGGTTTTTTATGCCATTTGGAAAATTAATACTATCAGACTATATTTTAGAATTTTCATGTGGCTTTTTCCCTTCTTATGTTTTCCTTCTATTCTTTAATTTTAAGCAATAAAACATTTTTTTTAATTAATTTTATGTGCTTTTGTTATTTTTTGATTCCCTATTTAGGTACTGTACTAATATTCCTATTCTAATATTAGCTATTCTAACATTTAGGTACTAATATTAAAAAGAAAATTGTTAAATAAAATTTGATTTTTTTATTAATTTTTGCAAAAGTTTTAAAAACTATTTACTTTTACTAGTACTAGGTATTATCATGACTATATATTTACTCTAAGTAGGAAAAGAAACTTTTATTTCAATGAATCTGTAATTTAACATTGATTTGTTCCCTTCTTACGTTGAGTTTATTTATTAAAACAAAATATTTTATAAAAGTCATTTATTATCACTTATCTAATTTTTTATTTATTTACCTACTTACTTCAATACGTTATGTTCTTATACATGCATAAAATCATTTTTAATTTTACTAAACACAAACATACGCTATTTAATACGCTTTGTATTTGCCAGCCAAAAATTATTAAACATTCAAATTCTAATCATTTCAAATCTAATAAACATACGTACAAACAAATAAGAATGAAACGAATAAAAAAAAATATTACCACACCATACCACTACAATTATAAAATAGTATAAATATGAAAAGAATACATTTAATTTTTTTATAAGCTGCAAATAAATATTATTTCTGTATAAATTTTTTGTTCAAAATATGTTAATCTGCAACAAAACAGAATTTCGGGGTTCTATATTTTGTGCAGAAATGGTTTAAAAAATTTGTTCGGTGTAAATACTCTATGTATATGATTTCTTTATGATTGTACCTAACAAGTGCACAATTTTTTTGAATAATTTATTAATATGATCTTCCCATTTTAGCTTTTCATCATTACAACCCCTAGATATTTATATGAAGGAACTCTTTCTATTTCAACTTTATTTAGAAACAGTTTTGGATTTATATTAATCTTATTTTTATTTTATATACTATACATTTAGTTTTTCAGCATTTATTGTTAATTTGTTACCTTTAAGCCAATTATTGTATTTCAGCATTTATTAGTCTTTCTAATTCAACACAGGTTGAAGCATTATAAACAAGTAGAGTATCATCAGCAAAGATCTTATAGTTAGCTATTAAATTCGCATACTGGATGTTGTGAATGTAAAGCAGGTATAATGTAAGACCTAACACAGATCCTTGAGGAACCCCAATATTTATTGACTTCTCATTACTTAACACTCCATTTATTTTTATTATATTTTTTCTATTTTTTAGGTATGATTTTAATAAATCATGAGCCGCACCCCCTATTCCAATTTCATGTAGCCTGTCAAGTAAGATGTTATGGTTCACTGTATCAAAAGCCTTTTTTAAATCAACAAATTACTGAGCATACATAATTCCCCGCATCCAATTTGTTAATAACTGAGTTGGTAGCTTCCATAACCGCATAATCGGTTCCGATTTTTTTTTTGAAAACCTAATTGATTCAGATCAAAGCCAACAACCTTCTGTATGAAATCTTGTATCCTAACATTTATTACCTTTTCAAATACTTTTTCTAAACAATTTGTGAGAGTAACCTATAATTAGATAAATCGCTTGCTGACCCAGATTTAAATATCGGTACAACAATACTTCGTTTTAAACATTTAGGATAAATACCCGTATAAAAACATTTATTTATCAAGCAAACAACTATAGGTGTTATTAATTGAACAACATTTTTTTAATCAGTCGTTGATATTTCATGCCCCAGTGCACTATTTTTCAACTGTACAATGATTTTGGTTATTTCTGCTTCATCTGTTGGTTTAAAAAAAATAGACTGATTAATTTCATTTGCCAGTTTGTTCCCAATTGCGCTGAAGTAAGTATTGAATGAATTTGCAATTTCATAGCTATCACATGCTTTAATTCCATTACTAATTATTTCTTTGATAACTTTATTAGATTCAGTTGGCTTTTTCAGGATGCAATTATTTTAATAATTGCAATTACCTTCCAAATTTTTCTTTGGTCAGATCCAGCCAGATTTATTTTATTATTAAAATAATTCTGTTTGGCTTTAGTGATTTCATAAGTGACTTTGTTTTTTATCCTTTTAAATGATTCTTGAATTTTCAAACTATTAGAGTTCTTTTTTAGCTTTTTAAACAGTCTATTCCTTTTGTTTATAATACTTAATAATTCGTCTGTCATCCAAAGATTATCATTTCGGACTCTTCTATGCTTTATTACTGACGAATTCTTCTTTGCTCTTTGTAATATATTAATAAGATCCTCTACCCCATCAACATTATTTGTTACAAGAAGATTTCTAGCATATTCTTTAAACATTTGATAATTTGTAGTAAAAATTTCTTTTTTAAATATTGGTTCTATTTTTTTTACAACTTTGTTTATTTTTCCCTACAATATCTTTCTCTTGATTCCAAATTAGCTAAACACTTTATTTTTTAAATGTTAACTGAATTTATTTTTCACATGATATTTACAAAATTGTCTAAACTCTGAACATTCCCAAAAACTTAAAAAAAAAAAGCCATTTTTCTCAATCAGCTGGTTTTGACACTAGATTGGTGAGAAAATGGATAAGAACTGGATGAGAATAGAACTATAACTATCATCAATTTATTTCTCATCCAGTTTTCGTCAATTATTGGTCCATTAATGGAGCAGTATCGTTGAAAATATTGATGTGTAAAATAGGCTCGTAGGAATACAAAATACTCCTTTTTTTTATTTTTATCTACCAAAATTTTTAGTAATTTAACCTGATATTTTATAATGTTATCAAATATAATAAAATTTAAATTTTATATATCTTCAATACAAATTACAATATTTTTTTATGTTATGTTGTGATTGATTGAACAGATCAATTTGTTTTTATGGATGTGTGTATTTTTTATATAAAATATCTCAAATTGTAAATTCTTCTGTGAGCACTCAAATTGACAAATTCAAATTGTTTGTTAATTCCATTGTTAAAGACTAAAAAGGTGGTTTCAAAGATTGGGTTTAATAAATGGGTTCCTTCAAACAATACAATTAAAAATTACAACAAAAATATTTAAAAATTTATAAATCGATATGTTAATAGAAATACAAACCATACGAAGATTATTCAACTTTGCAGAGAAACACATACGCAAGAATTATACAGGGAAAGAAACTTATTTACTCGACATACATCATCTCATCATACAAGAAAAACCAAAATATATATTTAAAATGAAACACAAACTGTTCAAAACTAACATCACACTACAGAGGCAAAGAGATAATCATAAATAAACACAAGATCAACAGACCATATTATCACACGTCATACAAGGCATCAGGAACAATCTTTTATTTTCATCTGTAGGATAAACGCACTTGCAATGAGAGTAAAACATCAACAAACGCTGGATAAATTTAATAAAGAGTTAAAAAAAAATACTTGCACGACATGCAAAACTCACCGGGGGATCATCGAGAACAATAGGAGCAGAGCAGATGGCACCAGTCAACATTTATATAACAAGCGGCAATCAATCATTATACAAATAAATAATAAAATAATCTAATCTAGAAACCTAAAAATAGGAAATAATTAATTCAGTAATACAAATTATCTCTACTTTGTTTTTTGTACAAATTAAATATATAAAGTACAAATTATCTAGCAATTTGTTTTTTGTTTGTTATTTAATATTTAAAATTTGATATTTAATATTTAAGATTAATGTTTAAAAATTAATATTTAAAAACTTTCTTTTAATTTTGCTTTAAAATTTAAATTTTTGATATATGTAATTCAATTCACAAGTGTTAAAAGAATTAGCATACAAATAGAATATTTACTTCAAATTTCCTCATTCCATCCTTCAGCTCTTTGGAAGTGCGACAGTATTTGACTTTAAACAGAGACAATATAAAGTATTATATCAATGTTACATGTATATTCATAAAGAGTAAATAAATAAATAAAATAAATAATAATGAAAACAAAAATAGCTAACATTAATGAATTTTTTAAATTAGGATTATGAATTGTGTGATTTCTTTTTATTTTGAATTAGATTTTATTTTACGTTACCTAGTTTTATTTTGTTGTTTTTATGTGTTTTAATTGTTATGCTAAATATGAATAAAGAAATTAGTTTAAGTTAAAATTAAAAAACTTGTGTTTGTTTGCAATAATTTGGTTATAAGAACTTTCGCGTTCAAATTTTAAACAGAAAAATATATAAATATTTACATTTTTGTATAAAATGAAATATACTTGTTTTGGTGTAAAAACAACTCAGTTTTAAACTCTGTCGCACTACTTTTCAAAATTTTAAAACGACAGCCCTATTCGAGATTCGAGTATCGAGTAATTAAAAACTCCGTTTCGTTTCGTAATTCGTTGGCACTTGGCAATTTACATTCTATGCATTCTATTCTGTCTATTCTACAGGAAATTTGGCACCAGCCACCAACATAAATTGTTTTAAGAAAGTTTGAAAAGACGCGCTATTAAAAAGAAAATAAAATATAGATTTATTTAATTAGTTGTACTAAAAAAAAAACACATTAAACAGGTAAATATTATATTCGTTTATAAACCAGAAAAAAAGCGAGCAGAATTAAAAATAAAAAGTATGACTAAGAGGAAAAAAAAATGGCGTCACCACGCTTTATTAATACATATAACCATAGATATTTTCATTTACCTTAACACATGAATTTTTTTTTTTTTTTTTTAAGATATAAAGAATGGCTGATAATGATGATCTTTTGGACTACGAAGATGAGGAACAGACTGAGGCCCAAGTCACAGAAACACAAGAAGCTCCAAAGAAGGATGTCAAAGGAACATATGTTTCAATTCACAGTTCAGGTTTCAGAGATTTTCTATTAAAACCAGAAATTTTAAGGGCTATTGTTGATTGTGGTTTTGAACATCCTTCAGAAGGTAATTTTAATTTTAAATTGTGTTTAATATTATTAAAGTAAGAAGGATGATAATTTTGATAGGGACATCTGAATAATCAGTGACAGATTTATCAATTTTCTGATATATACCTAAATTTATGCATTGTGTATGGTTAAAAAAAAAGTTGGTACTAAAAAAAAATTTTTTATTACAGTACAGCATGAGTGTATTCCTCAAGCTGTCCTTGGAATGGATATTTTGTGCCAAGCAAAGTCTGGTATGGGTAAAACCGCCGTTTTTGTATTGGCAACTTTACAACAATTAGAGCCCACAGAAAGCCACACTTATGTGTTAGTAATGTGTCACACTAGAGAACTTGCATTCCAAATTAGTAAAGAATATGAAAGATTTTCTAAATATATGCCAAACATTAAGGTAATAAATAATAATTTGTCTCTTTTTGAATTATAAAGTTAATTAAATTTTCATGTTAATATATTTGAAAGGTTGGCGTATTCTTTGGTGGACTTCCAATTCAAAAAGATGAAGAAACTTTAAAAAGTACGGTGCCGCATATTGTTGTTGGAACTCCAGGCAGAATTTTGGCTTTAATTCGTAACAAAAAACTAAACTTAAAGCATCTTAAACATTTTATTCTTGATGAATGCGATAAAATGTTGGAGCAATTGGGTAATAATTTGTTAATATATAAATAAAATCGTTATATTTAATGGTATAAATTTTATGGGAACATCTGACATAATTATGTTGATGATTTATCAACTTAATTATGATATATTTAAACAATAGAATTCTTCAAATTGAATCTACAATTTTTTTTACAAATACAATTAAAAAAAATTATACAGTATAAAATTATAAATAGCTAAATTTTAAATTAGGTATAGTTGAATATAATCACAAATCCTTATATTGATTTAAAATTGTCAGTCATAACATTATTTATACTATAATTCCTATCATTATCAGAACTATAATTGTTTTTTTGATTGCAAACATGCAAAAAATTAGGAAAATTATTTAAAATCTAATCCGTACGTAAATTCAATTTCTTCAATCAAATTTAGCCAAGCTATGCGAGTATTTATAATGAATGTTTCGTTTCATAGCGTTTTTGCTATAAATTAATTTCTCGGTTTAAGGAAAGGGTATGAAACGAAAAGTATGAATAATATGAAATTTATTTTTATTTAATATTGTTTTTTTTTTTTATCGTTTGCAGCCATTTTGCAACATACTATATTGACAGTTTATAAATATTAAATATTTTTAATACTTATTGTGAATTGTTGAAAATAGCTGTTTTAATTAGTATTAACTAACGTCAAATAGCTAGCTTTTTGAAATATTATTTTTAAATTATATTATATATATTAAAAATTATATTTAATATATATTTCTTTTGTGACAACTTAACCAGCTTTCGGAAATTTTCGATATCTTTACTAAATATTTACTAACGTTGTAATTATTTTCTAGTACATAATTGGTTAGACAAAAATACAATTTTTATGCAAGCTCCTTAGATCAATTTTCGGCTAGAAGAAAATTTTTGAGTCATATGCTTGCTAAATAAAATTGCTTTTATTTTATTTATTCATTGATATTAGCATTTAACTTATAGATCTATATTTATATAAACTAAATTTATCATAAAATTTGTTTGATGAAATACAATGGTCAGAAAGGATTATTTTTGAAATAATCAATATTTTTTTGGTTGTTGATATAATAAACCGACTAAGATCTTTGAAATAATCATACAAAGAAGAAAAATTTGGGAATGCATTTGATATCAATGTTATAAAAAATTGCTACATGATAAAAATAGAATATTGATGAAAATAATAGAAACTTATAATAATTTTTTAATGATTTGTAAAAATTGATGAAATATTCTTTTTGGTCATATCTTAAAATAGATTTACAATTGAAATATATCTTGGTATATTATTATTTATTATTATATAATTTCAGATATGCGACGTGACGTTCAAGAAATTTTCCGTAACACACCACATGGAAAACAAGTTATGATGTTTTCTGCAACATTAAGTAAAGAAATCCGCCCGGTCTGCAAGAAATTTATGCAAGATGTAAATATCCAGAGATACTACTTAATTTCAACTACTCTTTAACTACATATATAAGTTATTGTGAAAAATTGTGAAAAAGTAGTCAAGATAAATGCAGTATTCCAACCGGGTGGAACATCCTTGAAAAGTCTGAAAAATAATGAAATCTTGTTATGGGGTCGTCTAAGCTGCGAATATGTTATTTGGCATCTACCAAAACCTTAGAAAGTAAAAAATTTGAGAGGCTTTTTTAACAAACAATACAAAATTAGGGCTTTATTCAATTGGGTTGCAACTTGTTTGAATTTGTTTTTATTTTGGGGTATTAGTTAATAATCGTGCTAAAATGTGGTGAAAAGCAATATAAGGATAAGAATTTTCTTCTAAAATTAATGTTACAAAAAATTAAACTATTTTTAACGAGTAAAATTCCTTTAAACATTCACGTCGTTTTCTATTATATTAAAATAAATTTTCGTGAAAAATTTTAAAACGCCAAAACTCCAGCAATTTCGTAAAATAATGATAATTTACACTTAAAATTGTATTATGCTTTTACATTGAAGTAATATTGAACTAAAGCATTCACTTTAAACGAGATTTTGATGGTTGTACGTGTGATTTGATATTTCACCATTTTCAGCATTTGATGGATGGATTTTGGAAAATATCATATGTAGCTGTATGTATAAAAGAACACAAAAAATATGTAGAATTAAGTATTGCAGTCGGCGATTTTCTTAATAGTTTATTGCAATTTGAATTAAACAGTAATTTATTTTGGACTTTTAAATTCATCCCCCATAACTCGAAATTAGAAAAGTGGAAAACAAGATTCAACATTTTGTTAAAGAGTTTTTCGGATTAAGACAAACATTTGTCGGAGGACACCCGTTTTGGAACTGGCTCAATAAATTATTTTCCCCTTTTATTTGAAAAATTTAATCTTATAATAAAAATTTTTTTTTTTGAAATTTTCCAGCCTATGGAAGTTTATGTAGATGATGAAGCTAAATTAACTTTGCATGGTCTTCAACAACATTATGTTAAATTGAAGGAAAATGAAAAAAATAAGAAGCTATTTGAATTACTAGATGTATTAGAATTCAATCAAGTTGTCATATTTGTAAAATCCGTTCAACGTTGTATGGCATTAGCTCAACTGTTAACAGAACAAAATTTCCCTGCTATTGGTATACATAGAGGCATGAATCAAGAGGAACGTTTATCACGATATCAGCAATTCAAAGATTTCCAAAAAGTAATAAAAAACAAATTAATTATAAAGTATTTAGTATAAATTTTCTGTAATTTGCAGCGTATTTTAGTAGCAACAAATCTATTTGGCCGTGGAATGGACATCGAACGTGTTAATATTGTTTTTAATTATGACATGCCTGAAGATTCTGACACATATTTACATAGAGTTGCTCGAGCTGGCCGATTTGGTACCAAAGGTTTAGCTATTACATTTGTGTCAGAAGAATCAGATGCAAAAACATTAAATGAAGTTCAAGACAGATTTGATGTTAATATTACTGAATTACCTGACGAAATTGATTTATCTTCTTACAGTAAAACATTTCCAATATTTCACTTTGAAATTGTATTCAATATTTATTTTCAAATTTCAGTTGAGGGACGATAAATTAAGGAACTCCAAAAAACCCATTATTTTGTGTGACGAAATAAGAAATTCGTGTACTGAGCAGAATTCAACATAATTCTTTTGATTTAATAACAGTATAAGTTTTTTTTCTTTAGAAAAAAACTGAAAGTTTTATAATAATTAATATTTAATAACTTGTCAATAAATATACACCTGTTTGACAAAATTAGTTCTTTTTTTTTTTTGAGAAAAACGTAAAGAAAATATTAAATACAAATTTATTGTAAATTTTTTTCTTTATAAAATATACTGATACAACATGTATTTAATTTTGTAAAAGGAATTTATGAAAATGGTTTGAACAAAATCTGCGTTGTGACATCACTTACTTTATCTCGATTTTTCTTTAAAGGGATAACATTTATCTCGTCTTCATCATCTGTACAATCGTTGGCTTCACTTTTCCGTTTCTTGCCAAATTTTTCTTTACTTAGATTGTTATATTTAATCCAAAAGTGTTTTGGTTGCGCAAATTCAGTTAAATTGAAAAATTTCTTACAGAGACTATATCCTAACTCATCTATATAATTTTCAAAAGATAAATCCCATTTTAAGATAATTTCTGATACTTTTGGAAAAATGCTTATAGCTTTTTCCAAAACTGCAAGCTACAATAAATAAAATGTCAAAATTAAAGCTTG
The DNA here is from genome assembly GCA_947095535.1 of Poecilobothrus nobilitatus. Classification (NCBI taxonomy): domain Eukaryota; kingdom Metazoa; phylum Arthropoda; class Insecta; order Diptera; family Dolichopodidae; genus Poecilobothrus; species Poecilobothrus nobilitatus. The sequence goes on along the minus strand of OX352774.1, from coordinate 265,883,888 downwards.
TTTAAAATTACAATCTTACAGCATCTGTCATTGTTGGTGCATTGTTTCGTCTACCTCTTCTAGAACCATCACTAAGTTTATCATTTGTTTCTACAATTTCACTACTAGTATTTGGGATATCATTTAATAATTCATCTACATTTTTTGTTTCTCTTATATCTTGAATAGAATTGCAGATTCTTTTGAAAATATAAAGAAGATCCTTTATAAATGAATATCCTTCATCTGTTTTAATAGTATCATCTTTTAATATTTTACTATAAATTAATTTTATATGATCAAAAAACATTATTAAGTTAATTTCGTCTATTTTCATAATAAAAACATTATATAGCAAATGTCTAGATTTTCTATATTCTTCTCCCTTTAAAGGTGATTTTATTTCAACGCCAGAAAAACTATCGAACCCATCAAAATGCTTGAAGTAAAAATATAAAAAAAAAATTGAAATACAAAAATAATTTGTTTTATAATAAATGCTTACCATATAATCATTGTATACAAAGGGACATTCCAACAAACATGTTTGAAATAATAAAGAACTTTTACTTTCTAAATAAGTTAAAAAGAAATCTGTTGCATTATTAGATAATTCGTCGTCATTATCTAACATTACAGTCATTAAACTTAATAATAAATTACCACGTAATTTTAATTGATCTTGTAAAACTAAACTTGATAAATTTGAAAATGTCGCTATTCTGTTTTCAGGATAAGCTGATTTTAATTTTGTCAACATAATTCCTAAAATCATTTCAACAACATTTGTATGTCTTTTACATAAATCTGTTAAAGCAACTAAAACTGTATTTACAATCGGTGGACGATCAATTTTCTTTAAAATAGTGCCACAAAGATAACAAGTCATAGAAGCTACTGAAGCATCTCTTAAAGAAAATCTAACAGATAATAAAACTAATTGATTAAGTATATTAATATCTTCGGAATCATAATCAGATTCAGGAATATTTAAATATTCTCGAATGGCGTTATGAATAAATTTTATAATTTTTTCACTTGGTCTAATTAATAATTCCAAATTTGTTTCGGCGTACGAAAATATATATGACATAAAATGCATTTTATGATTATAAAAATTTGCTAAATTTTCTAATAAATATTTTTCACATATATTATGTATTTCTTCAACCCATTTTAAATGTGATCTGTCAATGCTTGTTCCAGCTACACGTTTATTTTCTGATTGACTACTTATTGTCATACATAAATCTAATGATTTACTTATTATGGTCGGCGGCAGTGCACCATCCTTCATCAGTTTAATAATACAACTAAATGCCATATTTAAAGCAGAATGGCTAAATTGTTTTACACATTTAGATAAAACCTCTAGAATGATATGCAAATTTTGTTCAGCATTCCACTAAAATATTAAATTAAACTAATTTATTTAAAAATCATTAAAAATTAAACATTATTTTTTACTGATTGTTCTTGTATTGACTTAATAAATGATGAAATGAGGGAATCTGGTTCTTTAAACCTAACTTTCCCGGCAACAAAATTCAATAGAATCCAAGCTTCTGTAGAGTTTGAAGTTAATGTATGAGATTCAATAAATCCTAAAATTTGTTGACTACAAGATGAAAAAATTTTAATCTTTTTTAAAAATAAAACTTGAAAGCACATTTTTTTGTTAAATTATCAATAAATATCAACTTAAATTAATTAATTATATTACTAAGAAAACCAGAAAATTATTTAATAAATTTATTATAAGCAATGAGCAGTTAAGTCAAATGAGAAATACGAAATGGAAATTCTAAAAAGATAACTGAGCAAATAAACAAAAAAAATAGTGAGATCTTATTTAGGAAAATTTCACCAACACTTTTCCGACAGCGGACCTGGAACGAGGAGAATAACCCTCAAAGACACAAGAGTATTGGTTAATACGATAATTCAAATCGATCAAATCGTTACTGCCAAGAAAATATTCTTGATTTAGAATCGTAGAAATGGTAGAAATTACGATTATGATCAACAATTACCAATATACAAATAATAGAAATGATTATGCGATTATGAACTTATAACAATCAATTATGATTCTTTTTCAACAATCAAACTATTAAAAGCACTGATCGTGCATCCCATTTGGATTTGATTCTTGATAATAGGTTAAATTTAAAGATTAAATACAATTCCAATAATAAATTTCATAAATCTTTTTTGAAACCAATAAATGTAATAATAGTAAAATATAAATAAAGTTAACTCAATCGATACGTCTTTCTCCGCCTAATGTCTAAAATAATATGTGTTCAGTAAGTTACTAGCGGTGATATTAATTTTGAACTTGGATCGGTCGGGCTTTTTCTATTCGATAGCTTGGCGGTTGACCTTTTTGATTTGTTACACCACTTTACAAACTAGACAAGGCATCCTATAAAATAAAAAAGCAAATGCATATCGATCTATATATTTTTATATATAAAACATTTTTTGTTTACTACTTTATTTATAAGTTGTGCTTTGTCATTTATTTATCATTCTTTTAAAGAGATAAGAAAAGATATGAACTAACTTAATTCAAGACGACAGATACATCAACAATATTTCGGGTACATTTTTTGGTGGGCTGTTACCTAACAAATAGAACTCAAATATTAAATTCCAAGCTTTTTTATCGAACACAATTAATGATACTTCAGGAATACCATAAGGTACCATAGCCATTTAGGTCCATTCCTGTTTAATATCTTCACTTCAAATCTTTCATCTATACTTCAAACTGATGGTATGTATCACAAATTGCATTTTCTGACAATCTTAAAATTTACCATGTTATTAAAAATACTTCTGATGTTGCATTATATCAGTCAAACTTACATTCTCTACAAGAATGGTGCTTCTCTTACAAATTAGAGATAAATATTCAGAAATGCAAGGTTATAAGTTTTACAAGAAAAATATTTACTATTTTATTCGATTATTTAATCGATAATGTAAAACTCTAGAAAGCGTATACAATATAACCGATCTTAGAGTTTGTTCGATAACATGCTCTTTAGAAAAGCTAAAGAATTTAGTAACATAGCTGTGACAAAAATCTACTGCTTTTAATACGATCTATTCTAGAATACGGCAACATTATCTGGCATTACCACCCCAAACTAAAGATAACGTTTTCCAGCTCATAGTTTAAAAGTTTAGTCAACTTCCTCTCTATCAAACAAAAACTATATTATCAACATATATAAAATGACCTTACTTAATTGATTCATTTTTAATAGCACCATTAATAAATATTTGTAAATGTTTTCTTCGTTGAGTAGACAATAAAACTCTTATGATAATCCATGGCATGAAATGTTCTGGCTTATTCGACTTTTCGATTCCTTTAATATTATCAAAAACTTTTCGTTTGAAACACTAAAATAAAATAATAAATAATTTTTTTTAAATTAAGTGCTCTAATACAAACTTCAACAGCTGATTCAACATTTCTGTTATCGCAGTCGTCTAAAATAGGAACTAAAATTTTACACCAAGTCCATATAAGAGGATAACAGTTCGGATAAATGTCTAGCAGATTATCTATCATATGTAAAGCTTGCCTGCGTACCAATGAGTTTGGATCGTAAGATAAGGATGAACAATTCTAAGATTTATATAAACAAAAAATATTTTTTTATATTTAAAAATAAAAGAAACAAACGTACCTTAACAAAATTTGAATTGTAAATAATTAATGGATTTATAGCAACAATAGATTCCATTAAAGAAATTGCTGCCTTACGAACATATCCATTTAAATTATTGAATAACATATATAAACTATTTGGTAGATTATTAAATAAATTTTGGACAACTTCGTGGCCTTCGAAACTATACGAAACTTCTAACGGTATTGGTCTTTTATATCTGATTTCTCTTTTTCCTAGGCGAGGTTCCTTTGGAAGAAAAATATTTTCATCTGATAATGTAGCAAATTTTATACACTCGTTTAATATCTTTTTCGAATTTTCTGTTCCCCTAGCAAATGTTTGATGAAATCCATGTATAGCTTTTAGCTTAATTGTATTGTTTATATCATGAAATCGTTGTAACAACTCTTTAATTATATTAACCTCTCGTGGAATACTAGAAATTTCATGACGAAATACTTCCCAATTTACTTGAGATTCAATAAGAAGTAATCGATTTGCCAATTCTAAAGCATTTTGTCTAATTGTAGGATCATCAGCGCTTAATGCATCTGATATAAATGGTATTACAGATTCATTACAATTTATATATAAATGAGAATCATATTTTGCAGCATAATCCAATATTCGTTGGTATTGTTCTACTCTCCACTAAAATGATAAAATAAATATGATAAAGATAAAAATAAATTTAAAGGTAAATTTAATTTATAGCTACTCTTTCTTCAGGATTGGTTATTATAGCTTCTACGTAATATTTTAAAACATTTGTCAAGATTCGAGGATATTTCGAAATTGACGCAACAAACCAATCAGAAATATGTTCACAAAAATTAGAAGCCATAGAAAATGATTGATGTCTTTTTATAATTGGTGGATAAGTATGAAGTGCATAACTCATTTTCATAATTTTTTTTAAAGTTTCTTCTGGATCCCCATTATGAGCATTGATAACTTCTTCGAATATTTCATAGCATTTTCCATGTAAATTTGCAGAATCTAAAATAGAAAATGTTTAATAACTAAATATACTGAAATTTATTTTAATTTTTTTTTGAAAGCTTACAAACATTCTCAAATCCATTTATATGATTATTAAACAAAACTTTTATTAATTTCCATAAAATTGCGTTTCTGGCATTTTTGTACTCTTCAAAATGAACATATCGAAATAATAATTTAAGATCGTCGCAAAAATTTATAAATCTTATATAAAGTTCAATTTTATCTTGCCGCTGTAAATTTAGAATTTGCATTTTTTCAACTAATTCAAATATATCCATTGCTTGTGACAAAATTGTTTCATCAAAAATATTAAAACCTTTTGAGCCCGGGATTGTTAAAGATAAAATAAATGCACTAGCAGCTTCAAAAGATAGTTTTCTGAAAGATTTTTCATGAGGATTTTGATGAACTAAGCAAAGAAGTCCATAAATAAATGACAAATATTTATCACGAGGTGCAACATTAATGATATTATCCCAAGAATCGTATGTATTATCATATCCGCTATTTGATTCTCTTAAGGACCTAATTGCAGAACACATTTCGGATAAATTATATAAAACTGAAGGAGTGTTTATAGCATTTTGAATCATCGGAATTTGCAAAATTACTTTTATTTTATTTTTTATAATTACGGATTGACCTTTCTGTTGAAAGGTTTGCGATATTGTAGATAGGGTAACATTATCATCGTCACTATCACTTTTATTTTCATGCAGACCACTATTTTTATTCGAAATATTACCATCATTCTGATAATTTTGGAATATATCATAAATTTCTTCCCATTTTAATAAAGGATCAAAATATTTATTTATATTTTCAAAAATATTTATCAAATCACACATTTTTTTTATTATTATTTGAGGACCATTTTCAATTAATTTTATGTTGCATACAATTACTTAACTCATATAAAATTAATTATTATATTATTATTTTATATTCATATAAAAATAAAAATAACCAATATTAATAAAACTTTAACTAATATTGTTTACAAACATTTCTTTGACACATGAAAACTAGAGGCAGGAGTGCGTTTCGTTTCCTACTCATGTACAAAGCATTAAGCAATGCCTTTATATATCAAGCCGGAGCACTGAGAGAAAAACTTAAAAAAGGGAGCTTATTTTGTGTATAAATCGTATGGGAAAATTTTCTTTATTCTAGGAAGCTATTTGCGTGCAGAAATACCTTTTCAATTAAATACCTATAAAATAAAATAGAATAATACCTATCATACCGCAAAATTTTATTAAAAAATAATATTTATTCATAATTTCTACTACTAAAAATAATCATATAAAAAATGATGTACCTTCACCCTTTCACATTAAACATGAGACTTTAGTAGTTTAAATTAAATAAGAAATTTAGAAAATGGTCGCGTTCAGGAAAATCTAGCGCTATACTGAATTGCAGCAGTGTACCATTTAGCGCTGCATGTTTGTACTGAACGATTTGCAGCAAAATTAAATATAATTTAATTTTGTGTGACATTTCGTATATTTTTATTGTATTTAAATCGTTCAGTAGAAAATTTTATCGAGCGCTGCATTTTTTTCGACCAATGACAAGTATGAAAACCAGCGTTGCCACTTTGATACAATGTATCATTTTCGATACATTTTTCAAAATGTTTATTTTGATACATTGATACATTTTTTATACAAATATACAATATTGATACATTTTTGAATAATTTGAAATTTAAAAAAAAAAACTAATTTTAACCTTTAAAAGTATCACTAAGGTATCACTGGTCACACTTGTCAGTTAAAATATCAATATTTAAAAATTTTGAGCTTTGCGATTTTATGATTATTTGGTGAAAATTAGGTGGTATGAAAAATGTATTGGGCTAGAGTATATATATAAAGAACTTGCCGACTTTATGATAAACTTAATGTCTTTGCCACAGTTCTGCTGAACGTCAATTTTCTGACTTTAATTTAATTAAAACTAAAAATAGAAATCGCCTTGTATTTTAATAATTAATTATATGATGGCTGCCAAAAATTTTGATCATATCGTATCAAATGTAGACACAACACAAACTATGCAACTATGAAAAGCAAATATATCATATCCTTTTTTTTAAATACATAATAGTATGTAAAAAATGTATTATTAAGAAACAATACGTTCCTATGATTTTTTTTTGTTTTTGATTTGTTTTGATACAGACGATAAATTTCATATAAAAATTTTAAGTTTTTTAAAAAAGACTAAGCACTTTTAAGTTTTAAAGCTAAGCATTTTGAAATATTTAAATTGGCAAAATTGTAAATTTAAAGATTAATACCATACTTTTGCAATTTAAATATTTTAAAATGCTTTAAAATTTTTATATGAAACTGATCGTTTGTATAGTTTATTTATTTTTATTTAGTCTGAAAAGAAAATGCAATTTATGTATTTTATATCAAACATGAAAATGTATTTTAATTTTTGGAAGCAATTTTTATTATTATTTCAAAATTTGAAAGAATATTTGTAATTTGTAAATTTTCTTCAATAAATACGAATAAATTCAATTTTTTTCTTATAAATAAAAATTTGTACTTTGTAAATGTACTAATAAACTAAATGTTTTAATACAAGTGGTTTTTGAAATGATACATTTAAAATTTTTACTGTGATTGAAAACTGAAAAGAAATTAAAAAAATATTTTTTTTTTTATGTATAGGGTCACATACATTGTGTACTACCACATTGTAAAGCTCTTTAAATGTTTTGAAAGTTTTTAAATTTTTGGAAATAAAATATTAATAATATAAAAAAAAATTAGCTTAACTTACTATCTAATCATTCTTAAAATTACGTTCAATATGTATTGTATACATACTTCAAGTCATAAACAAAAATAAAAAAAAGCACAGATTATTTACAGAAATAAAAATAATATAAATTAAGCAACATAAAATAAAACATAATTCATTTTCTATTTTAATTAGATAATTTTTGTAATTAAATAATTCATAATTTTAAAAAAATTAAGCATTTAAAAAAAAAAACTTTTTTTTATTTTGGAAATGTGGCTGGCTATCTTTCTAGAATTTGAAGTATTCTTCAATTTTTTATTTAAATTTTTACAAAAATTTTTCAATAAAATATTAGAAAAACTATTAAATATTTTAGAAAAATTTTAATTATAGTTTCATCACATTTACAAATCTTGTCAAAACGTAAATTAAAAACGCCAGAAATTAGACTTTGGTGAGTCAAAGACTTTAAATTAAACTTTGATAAGTCAGAAATTTGATTTACGTTTAATACGTTTCTGGTTTGTGGTTTGAAGAAATTTGAATTTATGAATTTATGAACTGAAATAATTTTATGCAGTAAGCATCCATATGGAAACTTATATAATTGAATCTGTGGCGAAAATTAAACCACTACAAGTAATTAACCACGTTGCAAGTAATTAAATCAATAATTTTGTGAATCGCACCCTTTGATTGTACAATTCTATTTTTATATTCCACACAATTTAATTTTTTTGATATAGAGCGGCTTGCATAACCAGCAACAGAGATGTTCGCTTGTTTTATTATTTTTTTGATTCTTCATTTTTTTCAGATTCAATAATGCTCTGATACGATATTAAATAATTACAGCCGCTAAGTCCTCTGTATAGACCAAATCTTCTTTCTAATATACAGAATCAAATGTAACAATGCAAAAAATTAATCATTTAAATTAATCATTTATAAACAACACAAATTAAATTAAAAAAAAACGCATACATCCAACCAAACCCTTTTACGTTACAAATCAGACTTGAGACTACTACTCACTCATCTATTACTAGTTAAGTTACTCCTAAGAAAAATTTAAAAAAATGAGAAAATAAATTTTTTTTTTTGTTTTTTTTTAATTTTTTTTTGTTATTGAAATTTACCAACAATTTCCACACGAATTAATAACGAAACTAAATTTCTTATAAAATTCGGAAAATCAATTGAGTGTTCCGGCTTGATTAAAGATATATAGAGGCATTGGACAAAGTATAAAGGATTAACAAGGAAACTATATGTGTGTATATATTTCGTTCACTCAGCTACTTATTAAAATAATGAGAAACTAACCAGTTTCATTCAGAGAATAGAGATTTTAAGTTTTTATATTACTTAATAATTGATATATTTTGTTTTTAAAATTTAATTTAATTAAGGTTATTCAAAATTTTAGCTACTTGTAAAGTAACAAAATGGGTGATAAAATTATTTAAAAAATTACAAATGAAATGATTTCACCTTTTAGGACCTATTTCTGAGGAAACTAAAGCAATACATACGCACGGTTCGCTCAGTTGTTTCTCTAAATTGACTGAAAATATTTTCTTCACCGCCTATCTATTAGTTAATATATTTATGGTTAAAGCATATAGAACAGTTTCTTTAGTCTGAAATTAACTAGTACATTTAACAGTACTCAGAGTAATAGCAGAAGCAGAAGCAACAATAAGAGTAATGATAATAAAAAACATAAAAGTAAAATTATAGATCAGAATAATAAATCGAATAAAAGAAAAATAATAGGTAAGAGAAATAATTTTAAAAAATAATTATTCATGACTGAAATAAATAAATATTCCTATCTAATTTGACAGTTCAAATTCATATTTAATTTAACTCTAGTCGTTTCGAAATGGTAAAATTTAGTTGACTCTGTAAGTCCCAATCACCCAAGCGATGTGACTTTACTACAATTGCTATATTTTATTTGTCGAAAAAATTATATAGGTACTTTTTATTATTATTATTTTATTAGGTACTTACTTTACTACAATTGCTATATTTTATTTGTCGAAAAAATTATATAGGTACTTTTTAGAAATTGTTGGAATTTAGTACATTTTTTTAGAAACTATGTAAATTTTTTATTTCAATGGTGCGTTTTACACTAGAACAACTTTGATGCACGGTGATTTTGTAGGAAAGGAGTATGAAACGAAAGAAAAAACTCTCCGCTGCTTGATGCACAGGGAGAGATTTTTTGAAACAAAAATTTAGCAGATTCACTTTTTTACTAATACTATTACAAAGGCAAAATTTAGTTTTTGTAGCTTTCGAAAGATTTTTTTATGTTGAATACTAGCAATAATAGGTACATAAATTTTTATTTAAATATTAGGTAGGTAATTTTTTTATTTTAAGTACAAGATATTTTTTTATTATTTTAAAACTTGTAAAATTGTAGGTTGATGTTCAGTTTAGTTCTTATTTAAATATGAAGAGTGCAGTATTTAAAAAATATTTAGATAAGTTTATAAACATAATAAAATAATATAATAAAATAAAATATTATATAATAATAATTATATTATTATAATAATATATTATTATATAACATAAATATATTATATAATAAAATAAAAATTAAAGAAACAGACTTGGATATTTATTTTAAAGATTTTAAAGTATTATTTAATTTATTTGTATACTAAAACGAATTAGTATTATATTAAGTGGTAGCTTTAAAATAACAAATATGGCTGTTGCTTGGAGCCGTAAATAAACGGAATTTTTAATTTCATACGAAGAATGTCCTTCATAGAGACATTAGACTTTTTGAATAAAAGCTAGAGACAAAGACTTTTTGAATAAAAACTTTGAAAAATATCCGTGAGTGACTTGTTCAGTTCGATAACTTAATTTGAAATGAGAATAAATCACACTAACACATTTAAAAACCAAAAAACAATCAAATGTAAAACGATAGCTGTTGTTGCAGCAAAAAATCAAGCAACGTGTTGCTCTAGTGTAAAACGCACCAATAATCACCATATCATTTATACTTTTACTCTTTATAATTTATACTTAAATAAAAAAAAGTTAAATCGATTGTTTTTTTTTAAATTTTTATGACAATTGAAAAAAATAATCGAACGTTGTTATTTATGAACCTAATTAAAAATAAAACAAGTAAATGTAACAGTAAGTCGATGCAATCGCTTATTTATACCCTACACCTAAAGCATTCAAATTAAATTAAAAATCCATACGTTATTTTAGTCAGCTAAGCTATCAGCAAGCTAAAAAAAATAAATGTTTTTACAACCTTTGTACAAAATTTCAGGTTTCTATCTTTATTAAATTCGAAGATATGCTTGTAAGGTCTTGGGAAGTGTGTGAAGGCACCGGGACCACCACCCCAATTTATCTCAAATTTTAGAGACATCATCAGAACAGGGTAGAATACTCTTATATCAAATTTCAAGTTTTTATATTTATTAATTTCGAAGATATGCTTGTTCGGTCTTGGGAGTTGTGTGGGAGATACCCGAACAACCATTCCAATTCATCTGAAATTTTAGACAAATCAGGGATTCAGGAAACAACACCCTGGTATCAAATTTGCAGTTTCTATCTTTATTAATTTCGAAGATATGCTTGTTCGGTTTTGGGAGTTGTATGGGAAGTACTCGAACGATCACTCCAATTCATCTCAAATTTTAGGGAAATCAGGGATTTAGGAAACAGCACCCTCGTATCAAAATTGAAGTTCCTATCTTTATTAATTGCGAAGATATGCTTGTTCGGTTTTGGGAGTTGTATGGGAGGTACCCGAACAGCTCCTCCAATTCATCTCAAATTTTGGATAAATAAGGGATTCAGGAAACAACACCCTAGTACAAAATTTTAAGTTTCTATCTTTATTAATTTCGAAGATATGCGTATTCGGTTTTGGGAGTTGTATGGGAGGTACCCGAACGAATGGTGCGATTTCGCCCATTTACAATCCCCACCTTACCTTAGTCATTGTTAACCTATAATATATATATATGTCTATACCTAACTCGCTTCCTTTTGGTGGTTACAAACACCATACCAAAGTTAATGTACCCTATACTTAATGTGTAGGGTATAAAAACGATACAATAACATATAATGTATGATGTTTTGTAAATTGTAAAATACTTCTAAGAAAAGTAAAAGAAAATAAAATACATACTCCAGGGGAAGAACTCCTTTAATATTCTGCCACCAAATATTAGTTTCAGATGGTGAATTTCAATTAATTTAAGATATTTTTATGTAAAAACATAGGTACTTTTCTAAAATGTCAAAAACACGACGTTTATCAAAGTAATTGAACATTTAAAAGTAATTTTTTTTTAAATTTTGGTACTGAGAATCAGGCATGGAGCAATACCCGGTATCATTTCAAATTTCTAAAACATCAATGACAACTGCAAATATTTGCTAAAGTCAATGACGCTAAATCAAATACAATTATCACCAATGCAAGAGCGTCAAATTGTCGACGTTTTATGTCGTTTTCTTTTCTGAAAAAAAAAGTTTGACCTGACAAAGTGCAAAACTGGAAAAAGTCAAACCTATTTTTTCTAGTTTTGCACTTTTTTTTCAGTTTTGGCCTGAACATTTTTTAGAATAGAACAGAAAAAGGGCAACATTTTTTTTTCCAGTTTGCTGCACTGATTTCTTTATCTACAAATTATATTTTACTTATTTAAAAATTTTTAAACTTATGTTTATGTAATCAAATATAATTTTTTTCTTTTTTTGTAAACTATATACATATTTTTCAAAACTCAACCAAATAAATGAAAGTAATGTGTTTATATTGTCATTAATTACTATTTAACTGACAGTGACAATTAAATACATATATTTTTTAATGTTGTCATTCTGGAGAGTTCAAAACTCATTTTATTGCCTCGTCAATATTTTCAGGTCGTTTTAAAAAAAATGTTGGCCTATGCGACTTTTGCCCTAAATTTTTTTCAGAAAAGAACACGAACATTTTTTTCAGTTTTGAATTTTTTTTCAGAAAAGAACGGAAAAAATGTGATATGAAAAAAAGTGAAACCCCAGGTCAAAACTTTTTTCAAAAAAGAAAACGATATTAGAAAAGTACCATGTACATATATATGATATTATATTTCTGCCATAAATTATTGATTTTATTATATAATGTGCCATATTAAGAAGTCAAAGAATTGTTCCTTTGATTATTTCCTTTCTTATATTATTCTATGTTTTTAAGCCAAAGGTCTGTTTTGCTTTTTTTTACTAATTTATTATTATTATATACAAACTTACCTAGTTTTAAACAAAATTAAATGTTTTTGTTTCATATATAGTGTTGTATTTTGTTGTTTATTACTTATTTTGTTAATCTTACTATAAAATGCCTCTGTAACTTCTATCTCTATTAATTTAAAAAATCTACTAATTAGTACATTTTGCTCACGAAAAAGTAGCAAATTTACTACTTATATACGAAGAAGTCACATCGCTCGGCCAAAATACACGAGTCTGCTTGCAGAAAGTTTTACTCTTCGTTTCATACCCTCTTTCCTATAAACTAATTTTATTTTGAAGACTTCTTTTGTTTTGGTATGCAGAGAAAGAGAAATATTGAACCAAAATTTTACGTTCTGCAAGGTATTTACTTACTAACGCTGAACGCAAACATAAATTTTTGTTGCTTTGTTTTTTTATCATTTTCTAACAAATTCAAATAAAATCAACATTCAAATAAAAAGAATTTCACACATCCATTCATAGGTGAATACCTTGGCTTGGTAGGCATATTAGTTGATTTAATGAATACTCGTGTAAAAGTAAACACTACAGTCGCAGCAGAAATTATATATATATAGATAACGCAAGCAGAAAAATGTCAATAACAATTCTCGAAATTTTTTCAGATTTCAAGTGCCCCATTTGCTCTCTAATTTTTTCCTATGCCCTTTTTCTCTTTCTCAATAGTTCTTTTAAAAAAATATCCTCGTGAATATTTGATTCTATTTTAATTTTAGATATGTAGGTACATACATGATAAATATTTTTATTAATTTTTTTTTGTTTCTTCAAAAAGGTTAAAACTTCTTTTTAGAAGAATGCATTTGAATAAAAGACAATATTGCCATATCATTTGTTTGATTCACGAAATTTTTTTTGAAACTAAAGTTTTAAAATTTTGTTAAGTATTTATTTTTACCTATAATTTGTACAACTCGGAACCCTTATTAGATTATTTACCATTATAAAACTATTTTTAAAACTATTTAGATCTATATAAATTCGAGTACTACAATTTAGCAAAAATACACGACAACAAATCTTAAATACATGTATTCTTCGTTTCACACAAACTTTAGTCTAAAGTCGTAAACAATTAAAATATTTCAAAAATTACTTTGTTATTTATAATTATAATTAGAAATAAAGAAAAAAAAGAATTCACTTTGAAAATACCCTATTATTACAAATGGTATAATAAAATCTATTTATAATGTTTGTGTTTTTATATTTCAAAACTGGTTAGAAGAGTTGTCTATCAATAATTTTGGTTGTATTTCTTTGTTTTTAATTTTAAATATTTTATTTATTTAAAAGATAATGCAAAAAACATATTTTAACATTTTTCTTTCAATCTAACAATTTCGCATAAATAGTTTTTAATATCTTTTGTATTTAAAAATTGAAGTAAATCAAATAATTATATATTATAACATGCTATATAAAAAATTTACTTCTGATTTCTTAAGTATTCTATTTTGGATGGACTGATTATGTGTTGATCAAGTGCCTATAATGTTTATCTATGTGTGCGTTAGAATTTAATATTTTTTTTCTTATATCAATAAAAATGCATGAGTAGTTTTTATTTAAAATGGAAAAAAAAATATGTAACTAACCCTAGTGACTTGTGCTTTTTTTGTAAAATTATCTTTCAAAATATAGTTTCTGACATTATGGGTTAAAAGAATTTTAACGTAAGAAATTTATAAAGAAAATTTAAATTTAAATTTGAGTGGTAAGTTATCCAATGTGTATAACTTGAATTTTTTTATTAAAATAAGTTAATTTTTTTATAGAAGTGAAAAATTAAAAGTTGTTTTACAAGTTTAATAAAAAGTTAAAATTAAGTTCATATACATATGCGTAATATATAATGCACAAGTTCTTTTGTTCTTAATCATTCATCAATCAAGAAGTTGGAACATAATTTCTATTCAAAAAGTAAGAAAACATTTTTTTTTATTATTGTTTAGAATTTGTTTCCAAATTTATTTGTCTCAATTATTTTATTCATTAACTTGTTGCAAACCTTATAATTAAAAATTTCTATTTTTCTGACTCTTTTATTTATCTACATACTTTTATTATCTTTTCCATCTATTTTGCTTTCATTAGCATGAACGTATAATATATTCATCCTCTGTTTAGAATGTTTCAAAATATAAAATCAGATTCCCTGCGCCACATGCAAAACTAGTAGGCTGAATTTTAATGGAAAGCTCTACAGATTACCAGAGGATAGCAGCTTGTTTGATATATGGACTTCAAAATGTATATATTTATCTTATAATTTTGTTTTACAAGAGTTTTTTATGCCGAATGGAACGTTTAATTGAATTCAAAGCTTTTTTTTTATTTTGAAACTTCAATTCGGCTTTTTCCCTTTTTTTAAAATATAGCATCAATAAAAATTAAATTAGGTCAAAGTTTTCAGATAAAATTATAATTTTTTCATCCAGTATAGAATTTTATACAGCACACGAGTTTTTAATCTTACATACCTTATTTATAATCTGTTTACAAAATTCCTAAATTGATAAAAAAGAAATAAAAAATTTACCCTCAGAGGTTAACATTTCGATGGGTATTTATAAAATGTAAAATTTTCTAAGCAAAGAAAAAATTAATATGCATATACATCTACATACATATATACATGTATCTATATATATATGGCTGGCTATACTACTCTATACCCTCCATTCATTAATCATTTTTTTGATTAACTGAAAATAAAAAAAAATATAAACTATTCATAAAATATATGAAATGAATAGAAAAAAAAAAATAAATCTAACAGCCTAACACAACACCAGACAACACATACCAATAACATCTTAAATAAAAATAAACCTTTACATTGTGACTTGTTTGATTTTTCGTTAGAAAAATAAAATAAATAAATTTGAAGAATGAAGAATGAGAAAGAACAAGCAAAAATAATATGTTCATTTTTTTAATTCAATGTTTTTCTCTTTCTTTGGGGCACTAAAAATTGTGAGAGATTTTTTGTTCTACTTGCGTTATCTATATATATATAATTTCTGGTCGCAGTGAGGCTATGCATCCAATCAAGACCTAAGTAAACGATAATTGATGTTAGTCTCGTCTGGACACTGAAATATTTGTTTGGGTTAGTAAAATACATACAAAAAAATGAGCGGAAAGCTCAGAAAATGACATTCTAAAAATAATTTTTTTTTTACCCAAAAATATGATTTTTTTACAAAAATGTATTTTAAATTTTAATTTAAAAAAAATGTTGAATTTTGATTCAAATTAAAGTTTAGAATCTCTGCTACCATCTCACAAAATTTCAACTTTCAATTCAAAATTTTTAATATATTTTCCATATTAACATCATTTTTCCATTCCATTTCAACACTATCAAAAAGAAAAAAATTTCATTATTTAGTGAACATAACCTAACAATTCAAAAGTTTTACAATAAATTCTGCACAAATTTAGTATACATATTTGAATTAAAATCAAGTTTTTATAATTTTAACTTAAATAAAAATAGATAAAATATATATGTACATATAAAAAGAAAGTTTGAAATTTTACCTTTATTCTTGTAAAAAAATTAACTTTCTACTCATATTTTTTAATGTTATATTAATACATAAATTGAAAATCTTGATTACCAAATTCTGGGTAAGCAATTTTCGTTTTTTAGGATACAAAAATGTAAAATAGTTATGAGTATAAACTGTAGGTATTTATTTTTAAATTTATATTGGAAAATTATTTTTTAAAGTTCTACTTTAAAGAATTAATTAAATAACATATTTAAAGAATTAAATTATTTAGTTATTAGCATCTTGCCATTTTTAATTAATTTAAATAAGATGTTTAAAAAATGTGAAATTCTTGGTACTATAAACAGTCTTTGAGTTTTTCTTTTGCGTTTTTTCGATTTCCAAAAAAGGAGTGTTTGAGATGGATAAGCGCCGTATCAATAACGGGTTAGCAACCCAAAGCGTATAGTTCCATATGTAAATTACATTTTTCGGAACCATTTTTTTCTTTAAATAACCCTCAAAAGGCTGCGTTTGATACCAAATGCAGTTCCCAGTATTTTCTCCAATTACCCTGAATATTTATTTAAAAAGAAAACCGAAGCATACGATGATGAATTTTAAACTTTCAAAATTTAATTTTAAAATTAAAAAAAAAATTTAAATGGCTGAAATTTATACAAAGCTAAAAACAACACTATAATTTTATATCTTTTATCAGATAATAATTACTTAATTGTAATTTTTATTTTAGCATAACTATTAATTTAAATATTTAATAGATTTTAAATTTAGAATAACTATTATGAACAGATTGTTTCGTTAAAAGCTGGTTCACAGCTTTTAAAGAAAATAATTTCGCTTTTCAAAAGCGTGTAATTAAACTCTGATAATAATTCTTCCTTTATTTTAAAACAAGCTTTGTTTTTTTCTTGCACGCTATCAAAATTCAGAGAATGATTGTGAAAGCGAGAAATATTAAATATTATTAATGAACAAATTCAACTTTTAAGTTTAAAAACTCAAAAATATTCTTGTAAACTATCGTAATGTAATTTATAATTTTCGCCCATTCAAGATCTATTTATCCATTATTTTTAAATTTCTTTCTCTTCCATCTAATTTTAATGAATTGTTTTGTTTTATAATTTTAGTTATTTTTTTTTTTAATTTGTGATATTTTTTTATATTTTATTTAAAATACTTTTAATGAAAAATATTATTTTTGGATATATTAATATATTTTTCATTTCTTAGCTGAAGTCATAAAAATTATTTTGCTTGCAATAATGTTTTTGCTCAGATTATACAAAATAAATGCTCTCTTTCAAAGCTTTTAAAAACTTTTTTAAATAAAAAAGTAATTTGAAGCAATTTCTTAAAATTAATATTTATCAATGAAAAAATTAAATTTTTTAAAATTATTTTTTACCAAATAATGTAAAAAATATGAAATTTTATACCCTCTTTGGAAGAACTTTGAAAAAATTCATAGTTTTTAAGTTATTCCAAGATTTGTAATAGACCCCTTTTTTTCTATAAGACTACGTGTATTTTCATCAAAAAAAGATCCCTATACAGCTTTTTTTCGTTCAGTGTCCAGGCCTCTATGGTTGATTTATTTTAGACAGACGTTCACGAGCATAGCAAACGAGGAGTTTCTTCTTTCGTTTCGTTTTCATCTTTTTTGTAGAAATTATTTTATTCTACATGGATTGGTTCTGCGCTAAGCTTGTTTTTTTTATGTGTGTCTAAATATTTAATTGTGGCATAGGAATAGGATTAAGAATCATATGCGACTGATTGAACATCCGAATTGCAAAAACAGTGGCGTCACACGCCAATGTGAAACAATAGCAATAGAACGCGCAGCCAAAGAACTTCTTCGAAAAAGAATTCGGGGAAAGATCATAAACATCCACATCGAGGAAAATGCCCTAAGCCCTTGCGCTGGGGGAAACAAACGCTGTGGATACTAGCACACTCAGACTATCCAGACAACGAAATTGCAGACGCGACAGCAAAATCTGTACTAAACAGATAGCTGGTGGACATAGAAGATGTAGGTATGCCGTACTCAGCGGTAAAGTTAGCAACAAGCTACTGGGCAGAAGCCAGTCTTAGGGAAAGTTGGTAACAATCAATAGGATCAATACATACGAAAAAATTCTGGGGGGAACATAATAGCATAAAGACTCAGGAAATTCTAAAACTAAATAGAACGGATGTGAAACTATTCATGGGAATTAGCACAGGACATCTGTTGCTAAGAGCTTACGCCGAAAGAATAGGCATAACGGAGTCGAATCTCTGCAGGGGATGCGGGCAAGAGGCAGAAACAGTACATCACGTTCTGTGCCAATGCCTAAACTTAAGGACCCAAAGGAGAAGAGCTTTGGGGAAAGATCAATGGGAAAACTTTTCCGAAGTGAGAATGCTCAATCAGGGAGTGGCTCGACGAGACGCTGTAGTTAACGAGCGGATCATTGAGCAGAGGACCACAACGGGTCGCAGGACTTAGTTGTAAGGGCAGTCATTTGTCCTCCCTGAGAAACAACAACAAAAATTTAAAAATAAAATTTAAATTGAGAGGTGTAAAACTACAAAAAATTATTATTCAATTATTTATTTTACTTTAAAATTTAAATTATTGTCATATTTATATTATAGGATTTTTATTAGAATTGTTGCTTGATTGTTCAGAACAAAAATTGTGAAGAACAAATTATGTTTAAAGACTTAAAAAAATCTTATGATATTGTGTCAATTGTCATACTCTTTTCCATGTTAATTCGAAACACAATGTGTATAACTTTTTTTTAGATTGGTGAACGAAATTCCTATTGTTTTGTGTAATAAAACATAACAAATAAAAAAATTTATGGTATGAAGCATTTTAAGCTCATTTTCTTTAGCAATTTGCAAAATGTGTTGGACTTCTTGTACGAATTATAACTGAAATTCTGTGTGAATCGTTGAATTTTCGAAATACAAATGGCAAATGTCAGTGACACAATTTTTATATTTACATTTATCCATAAGTAACTATTAAAGTATATACTATTAAAGTATATAAAGTATATGGAAAATTTGTAAAAAAAATTTTTGAACACTTTTTTTTGGGCAGAATAATCACTTCGCTTTTTTGTATTTAAATACTTACATCGACTTACTTACATCAACAACATTACAGTTAAGTTTAAAAAAGGTATGTGGTATTTCTGGTGGCAGTCTATTCGATCTTAGATGTCGCTTTTATATTTCTGGTTTGTTACTTGCAAGTTGCATATGCTCTTGCATAACAAATCAAGTAAAATCATATACATACATACATATTTATGTACATATTGACATATTCCATTTTTGCGCCTTTAGAAACCTACAATTTTAACTATATTTTAAATAGGAAGATTAATAGAAATATATATTTAGAATATATTATTTAGAAATATACAAATTTACTACATTTTAACTGATAAAATGCCTGACGACGTATGTTTAGGTAAAATTCATTCAGTTTATTGTGAAGACTTTGTGTAAGTATGAAATTACCTTATGTTCAAATATTAAAAACGCTTATTTTAGAACATACATCAAAGCTACAATATATCCAGGAGAATTTTTAAATGTAATTATCGGTCCGAATGGTTCAGGCAAGTCAACTATTGTAGCTGCTATTGTACTGGGACTTGGTGGTAATCCTAAACTTTTGTCCAGATCATCAAATATTAATGATTACATCAAAAATGGGAAAGATAAGGCTAAAATCGAAATTAAAATTTATAAAAATGCAAAAAGAGATATCATATCGTTTGGGCGAACTTTTGATCATAAGGGAAAATCGATTTACACAGTAAATTCCATAAGTTTTAAAATTGTTTTTTATTTTATCAAACAAATATTTAGGTAGACAAATCAGATGTTTCTCAAAAGGAGTTTTTAGCAAGTATAGCAAAGTTTAATATACAAATAAATAATTTATGTCAGTTCTTACCACAAGACAGAGTTCAAGTAAATAATTAAGTTTTTATAAAATATTTTTAAAAAGATATTGATTTTAAATTATCTTCAGGATTTTGCGAAAATGAATCCTCAAGAAATTTTGTTAAATACATTATCTTCAGTATGCACTCAAAATGTAATAGAAAATTTTGAAAAGCTTAAAAAAATACGTAGTGAACAAAATAATTCATCAAAAGGTTTAAAAGAAAGTTTAGAAAAATTAAAAGAACTGGAAAACAGAAATGCTCAGTATACTTTAAACAAAAATTCATATTCTATTTTATTTAAACTTTGTGTTGTAGGCTAAAAGATCAAATAGATCGTATGAATGAACGTAAAAAACTTGAAAAAGAAATTAGTATTTGTGAAATTAAGAAGATTTGGTTGGAATATGACAAAGTGTGTAATGATCTACAATCAACGAAAACAGATTTAGAGCATGCCCAATCGTTACTTAATGATTACCAAACAAAACATGAAAAGGCTAAGGCTAGTACCCTGGACATAACGAAGCAAAAAAATTTAATGAATGAATCTATTAAAAATGAAGTATTTATATATCTTGGCCAGAAATTTGAATTCTATAAAAATAAAATTCTAATCTTTAGGAAAGGATAATCCATCAAATATCTAATGAATTAAATGAATTTCAAAATGAATCTGAACGAAATGAAACATCAATTTCAGAAGCAAAACGACGACTTGAAAGGAAAAAGAATGAAATTATCGAAAGAGAAAAAGAATTGAAAAAAGAAACACTTTTATTGAGTGGTCTTATGGCAGATTTAAAAAAAGCTTTAAATAATTTAGGCTCGGAAGAAGAAAGGAAAAGTAAAAATGAAGATTTAGAAAGAAAAGTGATAAAACTTAAATCAGAGCATAAAACATTAATGGATCAACATAGAAATATAAATCGGAAATTAGATGAACAATATACTCCAGAACTTCAGGCAGTTAAAAAAAAAATTGCGTCCTTAGAGAACATAGGAGACAGAAAGTTAACGGTATTAATACTAAATATTAATCTAAAACTATTTTGTTTGAAATTTTTTTTTTTTATAGAATTTAAGAGATAATTTTGAGCATGTTTATAAAGCAACAAATTGGTTACGTCAAAATAGGAATATTTTTGAAGGACAAGTTTTTGAACCAATGGTCCTTGAAGTATATTTCAGATTTCTATCAAAAATTTTAATTGCTTATACTTGTGTATTTTAACTAGTTAAATATAGACAACAGCTGTAACGCCAAATACATTGAAAACGTAGTCAATACAAAAGATTTATTAGCGTTTACCTGTGAAGAAAAATCTGATATGAATAAATTAATTAAATATTTATGCAATGATATGGGCTTACAAATAAATGTTATACATTCCGATGCGGCAGAAAATTGTGAATTTAAACCTGATCACAGTATTGAACGTTTCACGTATGTAGCTGCTTGAACTTAATAGCTTTCTTATTTTGTATTTTCTGTTTGTAGAAAATTAGGGTTTACTTCATACCTAATCGATATGTTAAGTGGTCCAGCTCCAATTTTAAATTATTTATGTAGAGTTTATTCAATTAATAATATCTTAGCTGGAACTGAGGAAGTGGATAATCACGCAGATAAAATACCAAAACAAGTTAAATTATATTTTGCAGGAAATAATAAAATAACTATAATGTATTCAAAGTATACCGGTGATAAATCTTCAATGAGAACTGAAATTTCAGAGAAAAGATTGCTGTCTGTTGGAGTTGATGCAAAAGAAATTAATAATCTTAGAAATAAGTAAAATTTTTGCTTTGTATTATATTATTATAGAATATATTTTATAAAAGTTTTTTTTTAGACTAACCGAAATATGTAAAAATTCCGATATATTAAAAAATCGTCGTGGAGATATCGAAATTAAATTAAATTCTCTAGAAGAGTATAAAAAAGAAATTTTAAATGAAAAAAAGGAATTTGAAAAACAAAAGATGCTTGTAGACCACGAAAAAGAAAAAATGAAAAATCAAAAAATTAAAATTAACCGCCTTCAAAATGAACCAAATAGTACTGTCTGATATAAATTAAAATAACAAATTTTTATTATCTTAAAATGTTTTTTAGATATGGAAGAAGAAGAATTAAATTTCATAAATTTAGCACGAAATACAGTAAAAATATCATTAGACCTTGAAAAAAGAAAAGTAAAATGTTTAGCTAATTATCAAAAAATTAGTGAAAACTATAATATAGTTTATACTAAATTACAAATATATAAAAATGAAACTTGTAATGTTGAACAAAAAATTGCTGACTTAAAAGAACAAGTTGAAAAATCAAAGGTATTGGAATTGTTGTTTAAAAATATATATATTTTCTAGATATATAAAAAAAATATTAAAATTTTTGTATTGGCTTTAGAAAATGGTAGGTACAATCCAAGGTACTTTACAAAGATTACTGGTAAAACTCGATAAAATTAAAAACAATGTTCGGGAACGAAGTAAAGGTTGCATTCCAACAGATCAAAAGTTTCCGTATACTAAAGAATTTTCCGAACTCCCTAATAATTTTGAAGAATTAAATGATATGGTGCTTGAAATGCAAACAAAAGTAAATTGTATGCTAACTGAGAATCAAAGTGTAAATAAACAATTACATAAAATAAGAAAGATTTAAGAAAAGCAAATATTGTTTTTTAGATTTATGATGAATATCAATCACATGAAGCACAGATTAGTGAACTTAGGTCCGAAATAGTTAGTAGTACAAATAATACTAAGAAAATTGTTAGCAAAATGGAAGAAATACATAACGAATGGCTTCCTCAAGTAAATAACGTAATTGGAACAATTAATTTAAGTTTTGGTAAATTTATGTCTTCTATGGATTATGTTGGTGAAGTTCAAATATGCAGGACAGATGAAGTAATTAAATATTAAATTCTTTAAAAGAAATATATTGTACTATTTTTTTTATCTCTAGTTTGATTATGAGAGTTATGGTATACAGATATTAGTTAAGTACAGAAATGATGCAAAACTTCAAGCTTTAGATCGATTTGTACAATCTGGGGGCGAAAGAGCAGTTGCAATTGCTGTATATACATTATCATTACAAAGGATAACTCATGTTCCATTTAGGTTAAAATCATTTACACTAAATTTTAAACAATTGATAATTTTGGTACTGATTTGTATAATTTAGATGTGTCGATGAAATCAACCAAGGAATGGATCCAAATAATGAAAGAAAAATATTTGATATGTTAGTTGATGAGACTTCACAACCGGGTCATTCACAGTATTTTTTTATAACTCCAAAGGTAATTCAAATTTATGTGACGAGTAATTGTATTAAAATTTTTATTTAATTTTTAGCTTTTACCAAATTTATCATACAATGAATATATGACCATACACATTGTGTTTAATGCAAGTTTTATTGAGAACGATAAAGTATTTTTAAATAAATAAATTTCATATTTTGTACTTTTTTATATTAATAAAATATGTTTCTAGCAAAGTTATATTTTTAATACCCTTAAAGCAAATATTAATGTGTTGGTTACGTACCTAGAAATCAAAATTTCCTGAATGCAAATTTCACCGTGTCTTTCGATGATTCCCACCTAGTCTTGCAAAAAAAAAAGTATCCTCTTAATATTAAAGTAAAAAATAAAACTGCATTGACTTAAATTTTAATTTTTATATTTAAAATTTATGTTTGTAGTAATTTTCAAAATTTTCTCTAGAAGCTATTTGATAATCCTGGCAAGTTTCTAAATGTTTTGGAAGTGTACCAGCTTTGACAAAATGCTGTGCGTTAAAAGGACACTGTTGTAAAGCTTCACCCTTATAATAAGGTTTACATTTAATGATATGTCGTGGCATTCTAAATTTCAATATTCTATGAGATTTATCGAACGGGCAAGTTTCGTATTCATCCATATCTTAAAAATAAATTCTAATAAAAACGTTTGGTGAAATTTATTTTGCGCGTTCAAACTAAATAAATTATAAAATTATTTTATAGAATTTAACGCTATATTTAATACTTGGCTGTTTAAATGTTGGATTTTTTGTTAGTATTTCTAATTATTCCTAATCCTTACTATGCTGGATGTTTACAATAAAATATGGATATTAGATACTGTTTATATACTAACTTTTCTGTCAAACTAAAAATGAACTTGTCCGAAAGTGTTCTAGTTTGGTGCCTTGGTGTTCATTAAGTTGCTATAAACTGTTCTAGGTTAAATATTTTTCTATTCTGGTTTTTTCTCAGAACACTTGGATTTGGTCAAATTTTTTGTTGTTTTTTTTTAAATTTGGACAGATTTATACACGGCTTAATAATTATTATTGTTCGCTTTGATTTAAATGCTGATTTTCATTAGACCGATATATGTCTGTACAAGCTTCACACTTCACAGAGCTCTGAATCAAGCTTCTTGAGAAATGAATCAGTGTTGTTATAGAAACTTTTTTCAAATCGTATAGTAGGTACCCAAATGAGTATTTTATTATTTTTGGTTTCAATTTCGTGCATGATAATTTTTTATAACTATACACTTTTTACATTAAAGGCCAAATTATAATGACGCGTTGTTAAATCGACACGCGTGCGGCGCGATGACATTTAAAATAGAATACACAACGTCAGATTGACAATTATTATAAAAAATTTTAAAGTTTTTTAATTTTGAAGTATAATCAAATTTCAATTTTCTTTCTTGAAAACAGTAGGCAAATGATTGATATTTACTG
This sequence comes from Poecilobothrus nobilitatus, assembly GCA_947095535.1. Taxonomy (NCBI): domain Eukaryota; kingdom Metazoa; phylum Arthropoda; class Insecta; order Diptera; family Dolichopodidae; genus Poecilobothrus; species Poecilobothrus nobilitatus. The sequence goes on along the minus strand of OX352774.1, from coordinate 265,858,877 downwards.
TGTAATAATTTAAATTCTTCTAGGTGGCTAAAAAAGGTGGCCATGACAATTCCATTGAATAATACTTTTATTTCTTGACATAAAATATCTTAACCACTTGCAATGCTACTGTCGTCAATTTCGAATTTTTTGTCGTTATAAATTTTTTTTTATTTTATTTTTTGTGTTTGTCTTTTTGAAAGTTTAATTTTCATTAATTTTTTCAAAATCGTTACCTTTAATTCTTTTATTTGTTGAAGGTTGGTTACTTTCATCACTATTTAGTTTCAATTTCTTGAATGTTTTGCTAAATTTTGGTACAGTGAGCGTTACAAAAAAAAATTCTTAAATTAATGCTTATAATTAAAATTAAACAAAACAATGACTTAAAACAAAATTATAATAACTTAAATCTTAAAAAAAAGTTAATTTTGAATTACGTATTAAAAAAAATTAATTTTTTTCATTAACATTACTTAAAAGCATTAAATTACAATTTATAAAATGTAATTAAAACAACGAAGTGGTGGTGGAAAGTATGCTCTTGTTTTGATTTTCATGTACGCTATTTCGATGTATTCTGAACGATTTGAAAGAGAAAAAGTGATGATATAAAGGGAACTATCTTCTAACTGTTTGGTTTTTTTTAGCACATTTTCAAAAAAAAAATTTAAAAAATGTGCCTATTAGCTTCACTCTGTCCGTCAGTCTGTTCGTCTATTTACAAAACTTCTGCACCGTTAAAGATAGAGAAAAAAATGTTAACCATGAGTAGGTCTTATAAAAAATAAAATGTTGTAGAACAACTTTCTTATATAGCTCCCACCATTACGGAGCCCCTCAAACTTTGAAAAAGCCCCATTTTTAAATTCGTATATCTCATGTTCTACTTAACATTTTTTCAATCTGAAAACACGATTCGACTGGAATTTTTTATATCTTTATAAATCAAATTATATAGTTTTTTTAAATTTCGTATTTAATCTTACCGTTATGTAAAAACCAAATTTTTCTATCTTCATAACTCAGGCACGCTTTTAGATAGGGATTCGAAATTTTAAGGAAAGAAATAACTTTTAGAATTTGTATAAGTTTCCTCAGAAATTTTTTTTTGTACCCTGTTTAAGAGCTATTACGGTTCAAAAATTGAAAATTTGTTAGTTTTAGACACCTGTACAAATTTTCTTCGGCAAGACATAAAAATTAAAGGCTCAATAATATATTTTTATGCGTGTTAACGGTTTTTCTTAGTTATATAGGGTTCCGGACTTACAGCATTTCAAAATTGCAAAAAAGTCCTATTTTTACATTTTTTCGTATACAAAATTTTCAAAGTTTGGTGTAAATCACAATTCTAAACAGTTTGTATTATCTTTTGGAAATGTGCGCTTTTAAAAACCTTTGGTTTACTTCTGCCTTGTTTATTTCTTTGTTTCAATCGTTTAATATCGACCACATTTTGCGTTTCTAAATTTTTTAAGATGTATTCCTTTTCAATATATGTAGCTGAATTCTGGGCAGTACACTGTTGACTGTTTCCTAATTTAGCGCACTTTTGAATTTTCCCTGCTATTGTTGTAATTACGATAACAATTCTGATGTTTTATTTGTTTTTATGGGATTTTGGGTTCCCATCTTCACCCTTATATTGTATTATATGTATATTATTATTAGTATGTATAAATATATTTATATATATTATTTATGTATATATTATTCAAATAATTTGATAAATTTTGTTGTTTAACTTTTTTATTTTGACAATTAGAGAATATTTTATTTAATTTTTTGACAGTATTCATCTACAGTCGATCGTATTTTTGAATTGGCTATTACCATAAATATATTAACTAATAGATGGAAAGTTAGGTATAGTCGTTTCTTTTCTTCTTATGTGTTTTCCTACTTTAGGGTATTCAGTCAAAAAAATACATATGCATTTTATAATATGTATACATTTCGTTCACTCATCTGTTTATATTTATTAAAATAATCACCCATATTCTTGAAGACTTATCATACGAAGAGTATCACAGACGCGATGATTTGTTATTCAGCAAGACTCTAAAGTGATGTTTTCAATTTGACGCGATATTAAATGTCAAAATTATCGTGTGTGTTGTTTCTGGAAGACCCTACGAAGCGATAGCCATTTTCTATCACGGCAAAATTCTTGTACGATAAATATCACTTTTAAGTAATTCTTAGGAATTAAGTTTTTAGTTAAGTTGAAGTTTAAATGAAACATAACATACAAATGAAACAAAACATAAAAATAGATAGAGTGGAAAGAAAGTATGTATAATTAAAAATAAATTAGTATTTTAGTGAATGTTGTTTTTGTTTAGTATATTTTACAAATTAAAAAATGTTGTTTTGTTTTATATATTGTCATATTGAACTGGCATCGGAGTACATACACAGTTATAAGTTGCAAGAAGCTCCCGTATCTTGCGAACTAGAAGTCGGACCGACATGATTTAAAAAAGGTAGTCCCTAATTTTGTTGTAGAATTAAAATATAAAAAAGAAAAAACAAAACGGTTCGACTTTAAGCCCGCCGAAAAAAATAGCCCGCAAAAAACTAGGATGTCACTTTTAGTATAGTACTTAATAATTGATATATTTTGTTTTTAAATTTAAAATTGAATTTAATTAACGTTATTCAAAATTTTAACTACTTGTAAAGTAACAAAATAAGTGATAAAATTCTTGAAAATTAAATTATTTCACCTTTTAGAACCTATTTGTGAGGAAATTAAAGCAATACATACGCACGGTTCACTTAGCTGTTTCTCAAAATTGGCTGAAAATATTTAAAGCGTTCATTAAATTTTCTGTTCTTAGTTGTTCTAATATGTCCTAAAATGTTTGTCGTTTAACTGTTTGTTGTTCTGTTCTGTTTTGAAAATAATACGCCTAATCAGCCTAATATTTAAAAAAAAATAAAAACTTTGGCTTGAGCCGTGGCTTGACAAATTAAAAAATATTTCCGATATTTGTCAAAGATATTTCGTGTCAGCTGATAAACATCAACAAATCATTTGTTTTTTTTGTAGACGTTTTAAATAGTCAGCTCAGCTCATATCAGACCAAATTTTTTTAACGAGTATCTATGTATATTCTATTCTTATGTTTTAGATAAGTAATTAAATTTTAATGTAATTTTAGTGATAAACTAAAAAATGTTTAAAAACTAGTGAAATGTGGATAGGCGGAAAATTTTATCAGTAAAAACACAATCGTGTTCACATAATTAGTTTTCATATCTGAATATTTTCAAATTCAGAAAAATAAAATTTAATTGAAAAATATTTAAAAAATTTCAAAAAAAAATATCAAAAGAAAACAATGGGTATTATATGGGCAGAATTATTTCCAACCAAATTAACTATATTCATATTTATTGGATATATGTCTTTATTTGTGAGTCAAGGTAGAAAATAATTGCAATAAATATACATATACCATATGTTTAGTTATTTTTAGCTTATTTAATTATTTTAAAAAATATTTTTAATAATTTTATAAATTTTAAAGGTCTTTTAGTGACTGCATCTCAGGAACAAAATAATTCATACACTTACAATACAGTAACCGTTGTTTTACTTACTGAAATACTTAAACTTCTGACCTCAATAACCCTCTATTGTCGAGAGTAAGTAGTTTTTTTCGTAATGTTTCCAATAAAAACTTAAAATTTTTGTAATTGCAGAAATAATTTTAAAAATTTGTTCAAAGATATTGCAAAAGATGTAAAAGTTATGATGTTGTATTTCGTACCAGCATTTTTATATTGTTTATACAATAATCTGGCGTTTGTAAATTTGTCAACATTTGATCCAACCACTTATTATTTATTACTTCAACTTAGAGTTGTTATAACTGGAATATTATTTCAGGTTTGTTGTAATTTTATTTGTTTTTAATAAATGTTTTTAACTATCTTTTTCTATCATTTATTTTTTAGATTATATTTAAAAAATATTTAAATAAAAGACAATGGCTATCATTATTATTATTAACAACTGGTTGTATGGTTAAACAAATAAGTTTTAATAATACTGAGGATGTAATAATAACAACAAAAATTCATCAAACAACTTCAAATCTTGAAAATATTAAGTCAGATGATAGTGTTTTATCAAAAAATATGAAAGGATTTGATTTAGGAATTAGTACGATTTTTATATTAGCTCAAACAATATGTTCATGTTTAGCTGGTGTTTATAATGAATACTTATTAAAAGATAGAGGCTCAGAAGTAAATATTTTTATACAAAATGTATTTATGTATTTGGATTCTATAATTTGTAATGCTGTGATACTTTTATTGCAAGGTAATCTATTTAATGCATTCTCATTGAATAGTTTAAATTCTTTATGGAGATTCAGTGTAATTATTATAATATTTAACAATGCTGCAATTGGTATAGTCACAAGTTTCTTTTTAAAATATATGAATTCAATATTGAAAACATTTGCAAGTGCTCTAGAATTAGTATTTACAGCGATATTAAGTTATATATTATTTTCAATACCAATTTATTTAAATACTGCATTATCAATTGTTATTGTTTCATCAGCAATATATTTATATACACAAAGTCCTGTAGTTAACTTAGGAAAACTAAAATCTTATGAAATAGCAGATAACGATATTGATACAGAAAAATTACTTAATGAAAAATATGCTGATGTTTAAATCAAAAAATTGATTTTTCTTATTAAATTATAAAATTTATAAAAAAAGAAAATAAATTTTTGGTTTTCATTGAAATAAAATTAAATATTTATTGGTTTTTGTTTAAGTCTTAAGATGTTCAACATAATTTTCTATAAATTAATACACTTATTTATAAACCTTATGTATTAAATTTCGTAGATAACATTGAAAAAAAGCAAAGGTTGTCTACATTAAATTTAAGTTTTAATTTATTAATAACGAACATAATATTTTAACTAATAATTCTTAATTTTTAGAAGTTAATAAAATGTACAAACATTAAGCAAAAAAAAGTATTTACGAAAATCATAGAAAAACGAAATACATATAATTTTAAATAAATTTTTTTTTTTTGAATAGACAAATGTGTATTATTTTTTGTTATTATTGGAAATTTTCTTATTTAAAAGTGTGTTTATATGAGCCTGTATTTTGAAAAACACTACATGCACAAGAATTGTTAACTATTCGTTTTAGTTTTATATAAATAATCTACTTTATTAAATTTTTTAAAGCATTTTGAAAAAATAACTATTTTTAATATTAAGTGTAATCACAAAATTTATGCATTAAATTACAAAAACATAAAAGCAATTGTTTTTATAAAAATATGTAAAAACCACCTAATTAAAATAAAAAATTATGTAAGAAATTAATGTTTTTTATTTACGTAAAATTTAATATAATATGTGAAACCACATTTATAGGGTTTAGGGCAAGTTTAACTTTTTTTTTCTTAGTGCATTTGCCTGGCACATAAATGTAACAAGGAAATTACACAGCCTTTTCTTTTCAGGCGTGACTGTACATGTCGTAAGGGGAAATTACTCTTACGACGTGTGTGAGATTCGAACCCACACTCCCTCGGTGTTTACAGAGTATTTTATACGTTCTTACCCACTAGGTCACCGAGGCCGACTTTAACTTATTAGACCTGTATTTATTTTCTTTGTAATTTGTTTATTTACGAGTACATATTAAAATTTTTATATTATTTATAGATAATAAGTAAAAGTTATTAGGTATGTAATTTTCATGACATAAAACAAAAATTTAATTAACTTATTGTTTTAAATTTGAATAAAATAGCTTATTAGCAATTGACTAAATAATGTTTTATTATAAGTTTAGAATTAGTTTATGAACTTTTTTAAGGATTTATTAGACACTTATGCGTTATAATTAAAAAAACGTATTTTAAAAAAAAGTTTTATTACAAATATTTATTGTATTTTGGAAAATACATACGTGTATCAAAGTTGAAAGAAAATTTTGATAATAAAGCTAATGTTATAAAACTAAACAATAATAATTAATGAAAGTAATTAACAATAATTTTTAATTACCACATAAAATATTGTAAAAAAAGTAAAATATTACTCACGAATTATTAAATAATTAATCAACATTTATCTTTATGATTTGTCAAGCTTATAAGAGTTGTTTTAATCTTTATTAAATTTTTATTTATCGTTTTTTTTTATAATTAGATAGGAAATATGAGATAATAAGTAACAGTTTAATACAACCTTATTTATTTCTGATTAATTTAAAAAAAAAACTAATTTGTTTATATATTCATTTAGATTTGTCTAGTTAAACTACTCGTGATTAGTTAAAAAGTTCAATAATACATATGTATTTGTTCTATGCTCGTAAACATTAATGAATTTTAATTTTTTTTTTCTAATTAAAATATTAGATTTTATTTTTAAATGTTAAACACTAAATTTTTTAAAGTATTTTATTTGCTTTTACTGGAAAAGTTTTTCAGTTCTTTTGACCATATCATATTATTTAGAAATTCACCAAGTAAATATAAAAATAATGTAAAAGCTAATATTGCCAAAAAGAATAAAATTCTAGCAGGTAAATCTAATACTTCTAAAATTGGATAAACCCAAATTCCGCCATAGTAACGTATAATGTGAAGCCAAATTAAATATACCACCATAAATCCTGATAAAACTCCAACTCCTTGACTTCGTTTGGGATATACACGAAACGAAATAAACATTTCTAACAATATAAATAGCACAATATTAGTATGCATGACATGATTAAGCCATCTAAAAAAGAATTTAATTAAAAAAAATATTTACATATAAATATTTCAAATAATAAAATTATATAATACTTACGTTGGAAATATTAGATCTAATGCTTTTGGAAATACCAACTCACGATCTATAGCCATTAAAGTCCAAAATGTTACACCAACATTCATTGCTACTGGAAAAGCTAATGCAGCTAATATAAAATCTTTTAATTTTCTTATAAATGGAAGATTTTTTTTAACAGTAACTTCATTTGTTCCAATTCCATCGTTAATTACACATATTGTAAAATAAAAAGCTTGTATTATCTTTAAAAAAATAACCAAATTTAAATAAGATGTTAAAACATGTCGTAATATATTTAATTATTTAAATTACAACTAAAGAACATTTGTATTCGTTTCGTAGAAATGCTGTATTATTTTGAATTCATTAAAAAAAGAAATTACCGTATCTATAAAAGTCAGGTACTTAAATTTTCCACCAAATTGATTTCCAAATCTTTTGCCAAGTTCAGGATGATTATTTGTATGTACATATGTAAAGTCATAATAAATAGCATAACTGAATTGAACTGCTGCTATCAGATGAACTAAATATATAAAATTTTTAAATTTTCAAAAATAAAAAAAAATAATAACTACCTAATGTTTTTAAAGCAGAATGAACACCCTTATGAGCTATTTCAACATTATTTAATTTCATAGATTTGTTTGCTGACATTTTATGAATATAAAATAAGGCCTTTACTACTCTCAACCAAATTCTAAACAAAACTAAATACTGATATATTTTAATAGTAACGATTGCGTTCGCTAATAACTATAATTTCAAAGTCCACTTAGTAGCTAAAACCTACAGTCTAACCATAGGGTGTAATAATATCACTTGTTTGTTTATTTTTATTTAATAATATCGGTATGTAAATTTCAGCTTTATTTTGCATTAAGCAAGCATTTTTAATTATTAGCTGATAACAATATAAATTCGATGAAATAAATTTTAACAAAAATATAAATATTTCATTAATGAACCTAATTTTTTTTTTATCTTGAGAAAGTAAATAAAAAACTAAAAAAAAAAACTCCGACGTAACAAAACAATATAACCTTATTTTATTCTATTTCTTTGCAGACTCAGGGTGCTAAGCAGTAACCAGTGACACTTTTTTTTGCAATATTGTTATTTAAAACGACTCTCGTATTTTTTGAAGCTTTATGATATCCACAATCCATAACCAACGCTCTCGTGACTTGTACTTCGATTCGTAATTCGTACCGCGTACGTAGTCGTTATCGTAACGCTACTAGTTACACTCTCTTAACGCAGTTGCCAGTTTACGAAAGAGTGTACACCAGTGCTGAGTGCTGACCTGTCACTGCTGTGCTGCCAGTCGTACAATTATCATAAGAAATGTACTATTTTTTATTTTTTTGGAGTGTTCTACAATGTACCATGAAGACTCGTTATTTTACGCTAAAACTACCTTTTTTTATGTTTCCTAAATTTCGTTCTTTTTATGTCTGTACTTGGTTTGTACACTCAACTTTAAAAATTGCATACATTTCAGAATTCCATGTATTTCATTACATAGCAATACACATATTACGTGCTGAAAAATTTTACGAAATTCTTATCGAAATTGACAATACTAAAAATGTTTATATTCAACCAAATTAGCTAGCATTGAAATTGACATAATGATAAAAAAAATTTAAAAGTAACTGCAAACATTTTTTTCAAATAGCATGTATTGAAATCAAAAAAAGATACAATTTGAATGATCCGATACTACAAAAATATTTACATCTTTAATCCAAACATAGCATTACATTCAGAAACACGTATGACAGTACTATAACTATATGAATTAACTAAATCACTTCCACGATGTTTAGGAAATCTTTCTTTGTAAAAAATAATAAAGCTCTTCATAGATCATATTTACCAGCAAATATTTTAGAAGAAAATTAAGTTGATACATTTTGGAGCAAACTGTTAATTTTGAAAAATAATGATAATTTCCCGTATGAAAATCTTTCTAATTTTGTATTTTAGGAATTAGTAATAGTACGTTTTTTTTGGTCTGGTACCATGATTTTAGGGTTAAAATACTACATATTATTCGATTTCTAAATTATGGCAGTACTGGTCATATAGATCATCTATTCATCTCGCAACTTCATTTTTTTATTGCAACAACAGCTAGTGTTTCACATTATGATTTTTTACATCACATCTTTTTTTCATTTTATTGATTCAAATTAGTAATCGAACTATAAGATGTCCGAATTATGCTAAGAGATATCATTATATTATAGCAACCGTGATATTGAAATTTGAATTCAACATTTTAATTTCGTAAATATTTTCACATACTTATGTTTTTAGGTAAATATTTTATATGGTAGAGTACGGATGTACTTAAAAACTATTTTATAAAACCAAATTTCAAAACAAAGAAAGTGACGGTTTAATGAAATAGTGTCGCACAAAATAATGTCGATTTGAAGATATGAAATAAAGTTGAAGATATGAAGTAAAGTTATTTTTGATTTTGCATTATGAAATAAAGTCGCAAATAATGCAACATCATTTAATATTTAATAATGAAATAAAGTCGCATGAATAAAATGTCGTTAAAATTAAACGTCAAAATTACGTTTTCGGCCTTCATTCAATAATAAAACATTTATTTCAAAATCTATTAAAAATTGTGAATGTACATATACATATTTTTAAGATTTCTTTGCTTGTTATTGTTATTGAATAAAAAAAAAAGATGTTAAATTATTATGCTGTCCATACACGGTGGTCGGTTGACTAGGTTGAAAACTTGGTACGCGGATTTGATAAGTTGTATCGTGTATGGGCAAGTTGTACAACTTAAATGTCATTTTAACATTGAGATTTTTTGATTTGAGAAAATAATAAAAATATAAAGTACATAATTACAACGGTTGGATAAGTGTGTGGTATGGTTTTAAAACCTGTCCGCGTACCAAGTTTACAACCTAGTCTACCGTTATTTTACTTTGATATAAATTTATATAAAAAATCTATGAATTTTGCCTTTATACTTTTCGTATAATAGCGGTCGGGCCTATGGTGTGTTGTGTAACTAAAACTAAAACAAGCGCATATCACACTTATAAAATGATGGAGTGTCATTTTAAATGATGGAAAAATAATGAAAAATTATGGACATGCACACTTACACTATCCTTTAAACTGGCATTTTCGAACAAACTATCAGTCCATATCAAAAAATTTTGATATTTCATCATTTAAAATGTCATTCTTTCATTCCCCCCAAAACACTATGAGTTTAAATGACAGTTTTGGACTGAAATGACAGTGTGCACGTCTTTAGAAGAGCATAGCATGAAAACTGGTTTTCATGGATATAAGACATTTCTTGGATATTTTCAAATGTTTCATGGATATTTTTTTAGCTTTATCTCTTTCAAACACATATTATTTTTGTATCTTCTGCCTATGCTGTAACATTTTCGTGGGTATACCGGTCTAATGAAAATCAGCCTTTATGTGTTAAAAATTTTCTTTTTATTTATGAAATCATACCGATAAGTCGCCGAAAAACAATTACAAATGCCGCGCCAAAAAAGATTTAAAAGCGACTCTCTAACAAGAGTCGTAAACGATTTACTGAGCCGAAGTTAAAATGAACTATCACTACATTTACATATTTCACCTATTATTCTAATTATCATACTACTAGTACTGACGACTTATAAACGACTCCTTTTCGAGTTGCAAAAACGACTCACGAGATTTTGTATGGACATAAAACTTACTAGAGAGTAGAAAACGACTCGCTAATCCCCATGCTTAAAGGGAGTGTGTGGGCTCTCACCATTTGAAATGACAGTCTTGAAAATAATGGAGAAAATGAAATGATAGTCTGCATGTTACTACAAGTAACTAGTTAAATTTTTGTTTCAAAAAAACTTTCCTTATGCATTCATTTTTGGAGACCTTTTTCCTTCATTTCATACCCCCTTCCTATAAATTCAAAGTGCTGCAGCTGCACAATAAATACTCTAGTGTGAAACAAAAAATGAAATCGTATTATAAAATGTAGAACTAACTTTATTTTTTATTTTGATACTATTCAATTATTTTCACTTCAATCCGTAAAGAAAGCGAAAAAAGTTAAAAGTTGAACAACTTTTTTTATGATTGCGTCACTGCATCGCATTTAACTCTACTTTGATAAGTTTGACACTTCAATGCGTAATTGGGTAATGGATATATAGAGCGTAACGAGAACGTGCAATGTTCATTGTAGATATGTTGTACAACAAAAAATGCTCTATGTTGTATTGTACATATATTAACCGAGACTCATAATATAATTTTTGGGCAGAGTCGATTATAGGTGGGTAAACTTCTAATGCCCGTAAAATGCTTTGTAATGGTGTGATCGTTAATATTTTTTTTATACATCGACATTTTTGTTATGAAAAAAATCGCGCGATTCGCAAAAAATTTTTTCGGGATAAATAATGCAAAAAAATTAATTTTTTTAATTTTTTCGGCAAATTTATATTCTAATGGTAAAAGACTTGCGGTGCGAGACTCGGTTTGCGGCCTATTTTGTTTGCGGCCCATTTAATAGAATTAATATTAAAATATTGCATGAAAAGTCGGAAATTTTAAGCTTAAAAAACGGCAAATATAAAGTAAAAAAATTTTAAAAAAATGACACATCGAACAAGAAAGGTCAAAGAATTATTTAAAAAAAAATGTTAACGATCCATTACAAAGCATTTTACGGGCATTAGAAGTTGATCCACCTATAACCGACTCTGCCCTAATTTTTTTTTAGTTATATAATATATTTACCAATAAAACTGTAAGAAAAGAATCAATAAAATGATAAAATCCTGATATTGTTCGTTAAGTTAAATTGATTAGCCTAAATATATACAAAAATATTTTAAGAATTGTTTCACTTTTATCTGCTGACGTTTCCAATTTCAATTTAAAACACCCCCAATTATCAAACAGTTATTTAGTTAGTTTTATTTTCAGTTAAAAGTTAGTTGAAAATTAAAATATCAGATATTATAAAATGTTAAATTTTACATTTTACGAATTCTTTCTTATTCTTTTTAACATAAAAATTGTGATTTGCAGTAAAATATGGTTAGAAACTACAAGTGATTTATTGAATAATGAAAACTGGGAAAAAGGTTTACAACCGTGTGATTATGATAAAATAATTTTTCCAGAATCCTTACCTGCTGCAATATTAATGGGAAAAAATTTAGCTGCTGATAGGTTAATATTACCAAAAGAAGGTGTTTTTATATTTGGTGGTTCAAACAGCATAATTTCTGAAACAGTTATTGCTCTAACAAATGGAATTAAAAAAGAAGATAAAAAAAATATAAAATGTAGAAATAAAAATAATATGGCAAAATGGAAGTCATCTGCTATAAATTTGAGTAAATTTTGGTTTGATCCAAAAAGTTGGAAAACATCAAGAAAAATAAATGCTGCAACACCAGATCTGGAAAAAATTCCATGTTCATATGATACTGTTGTAATGCCTAATAAAGGAAGTTTATCAATTAATTTCGAAAATATTAACAATTTAGAAGTGAACGCTATTGAAATGGGGGGCGTAAATTCAACATGGAAGACATTTCAAAATGATTTATATTCTGATATTGCACATATAATCTTTAAAAATGCTGATGATTTTAATGTTATTTTTAATAATTTGCAAGAGAAAAATTATTTTTGTGAATGTCATAAAAATGAATTTTTTTCGGAATATGAGAAAAAAGTATGTAATCATGGCAAAAATCAATGTGAAAAAAATTATCCAAAATGTTTAAATCCAATTAAACCATACGGTCATTGTTGTGAAATATGTGGTTCCGTTTTAAAAATGATTATTGATTGTGGATCTTTAGATTTGAATTTATTTGAAAAATTTGTAGAAAAAAATATTCATGAGCAAGGTAAATAATTTTACTATTAACATTTCTTTTCTTGTTTTTATTTTAATTATAAAATAAAAATATTTAATAATATATAAAATTTAGCTAAAAAATAATGTTGCTTGTTGCTCTTAATGTAAAATGCACCATATATGTAGGTTTTTTTTTAAATATATGTGATGGATATACATATATATGTTTAGTGGTACCGAGACTCACATCAATTATCAGGCCATGAAGTGCAGAGAGTAAAAGCTTAATAAGGGGCCAGCTTTCAGCAAATTTACACGCAGTCTTATGGAAAAAAATAGGGGGCCGACTATAAATCTTGAAATAACACAAAAACCATTTACTTTATTCAATTTGGTCCAAAGACAAAATTAAAGTCGCATCTTTTTTATTACATATGTAATTCATTAAAGAAAAATATTTTTAAATATTTTTGATGTGAGTCTCGGTTCTTGGTCTGTTTACTTAGGCGAGTAGGCCTTGATATAAATTATACATACTATATGATACATACATATGTATATTCTTAACATCGGTTTTTTATAAAAATGGAAAATTAATAATCAAAATCAGAAAATTTTGGGAAAATATTGATATTGTAAGATGGCTGTACTGAATATTTATCATTTAAAAAAAAAAATTAAAGTCGGTTGGTAAATCATTGAGTAAAAGGATTTTAAATGTCTATCATTTACAGATTAAATATTATGATACTTATAATTATATAATATGTAAGTACATATTCGACATTATGATAATAGGTTTTTGTGAAAGAGTAGATTGAATACCCAAAATAATGATACAGCAAATAATAAATATGTATGTATTTCGACACATCGATTGATTTTTATTTGATTTTCAAAAATTTTTTATGCTTTTTAAGAAAATAAATATTGAAAGGACTTAAAAAAATGTTAAATGAAATTGAAAAAAAAAAAATATACAGCAGAAAAAGAACACATGATTTCTTATAAGTTGCATGTACATATGTATGTATGTATTTATTTTATGTACTTACCAAGGCCTAAGTAGACAGGCCAAGAACTGAAAACACATGAATGTAGTTGTGAGAGAATTGCAATCGATTCTCACGTATCGCGCGTATGAATAGAGTGCCCAGATCTCTTAATTGAAAAGTCGCCTATTTTAACAAACAAAGTAGCCCAAAAGCGCAACTGAGCTAAAAATATTGCCAATTCAAAATTTTTGTTTTAAAATTGAAATATTTGAAGATTCTTTTCAATTAACAGTCATATCTAATTGTCACTAGTCTGTTAAGTTAAAGTATCATTTAAAAAAAAAGAAATATTTTGTAAAACTTACCTAAAAAAGATAACACTATTAAAATATTAAATATGTTAATAAAGCACAAGACATTCAATAAATTAGTTTTATTTTATTTAAGTAAAAACAAAATAAAATTTAAGGAACAGAATAAAATATTATCTTATACTTAACTAATAATAAGTGACATATTTATAAAGTGACTACATATATCTATAACATATAACAAAACATATTTATAAATAAAATAAAGTAATAAAATAGTTTATTTCAAATTTCAACAAAAAAAAACAAATTTAAAAAATAAAATAAAATATTTATACTTAGTAAAGCATAAATGTAATATGTTTAGATACTGATAACTGACGGCGTATAATAAAAAAAACACTCTTTGAATGCACTAAACATAATAAATAAAATAATATTTTTCTACTCAATGTTTTGTTGCTTATTTTCTAACTTGCTCACTTGCTTACTTTATTTAATCTTCAATTATTACTGAAGAAGTTGAAAAGAAAAGAAAAGAAAACGAAATGTTAAGTAGAAAACTATACAATTATTGAATTAAATGAGTTGGTTGACTCCTTACTTTATTGAATCGGGATTCGGGAGTTACTAGAATTAGAAAAACAACCACCAAAACGAATTTAAGAATGTAAAAAACAAATGTGTTGTGTATTTGTATAATCAAACTCTATTTTAAATCACTAAAATAAAATTATAAATTGTTATTAATTTGAAGATGTTATTTGCTAATTTTAATAAAATAAAATATAAAATATTATTTTTGTTTATACATACCTACCTAAATAATAAAAACTGTTAATCAACTACAACTGAACACATTACGAAATAAAATATATTCTACTAATTTGAAAAAGAAAATTGAAATTAACATTACAATTTCCAAACACAAAAACACTATCACAATTATAATAATCAACTTCTATCAAAATTCAAATATCATTGCAGCCATTTGCCAATGCTCTGTCAATGCTAAATAAATTAAAAATTTTGAAATATCAATGTTCAAATATTTGACGGCAAGGGGCATAAAAACTCCACCTATGAACAAAATATATTAATTAATTAATATATTTTATTATTATACAAATTCATTTCAAAATGTAGCCCAAAAACAAAAAGTTTGAATATTGTACAATTTTGTAGCCCAAATTGTCGCCTGCTACTTTTTAAAAATATGTGGAGCGAATTTTCAAAATATATAGCCCAATTGGCGATAAGTATCCCAATCTGGACACTGCGTATGAATAATTTCATAATTGATGTGAGTCTCGGTACATACATATGTATGTATATGAATATAAATTTATACCTATTATGTAACTTGTACTAATAATATTGGTTCATAACGAAATTAGGATTTTTATATTCAGATGGTTCAATATTTGGAAAAATCAAAATTCAGAAAATTCAATATTCAGACAATTTAAAATTCAAAAAATTTTTAAATTCTGAAAAAAAAACAATTCAGGGTATCAAAATTCCTTCTTTTTTAATATTTTACTAAAAGGTGTATGAAAATTGTAAAAATATGTACATATACATATGTATGTATCTATACGTAAAAAATAATTAGGAGGGATTTAAAGTTGGTTACAAAATCAAGGTGTCAATAACTTGTTTAGCGGTGATTTGGGGGCAGCAGCCTTCCTATTTAAATCTCCCTATTAAAATTACACGAAAAATAAAAATCTGGATTTTTTTCTGAATATTTGTATGAATTTTGAATATCTGAATTTTAAATTGTCTGAATTCCAAATTGTCTGAATTTTAAAAAGTCGGGATGTTGATTGTCCGAATTATGATTATCTAAATTTCATCTTTTTTTTTTATAGTTTATTCCCCTGCCACATAAATGTGACAAGGATATTACATAGTCTTTTCTTTCCAGATGTTGCTGTAAATGTCGTAAGGAATTATTCTTACGATATGTGTGGGATTCAAACCTATATTTCCTCGGTGTTTAGACCAAATTTTATACGCTCTTAGCCACTAGGCCGCTAAAGCCCACGTTTTATTTCTGAATATCATTATAAACCCTTAATATTAAATGTTTTGCAACTTTTTGGGAAATAATATTAAAGAACAATAAAATAAGAAAGCTAGAAAGATTAATACGAGAAATATTTATTGTTAAGGAAGAAGTTACAACAAGACGTTGCAAAAGTTGCAAATAGACATTTTAGAGCATTTTCTTTTATAAGGTGCAAAAAGGCTTATAATATGCCCAAAACCTCAAATTATTATCAAGTTGCTTACTATTTATGAAATTCGTTTTGTAAATTACCTTCCTTTGCCGTGCCGTGAGTAATTAATAACTCATATAACAGTGTTGCACGGCAAATTAATGCAGCTTAACTGCATTAGTATGTCAGAAAATATATTTTGGAGCACTATCTTTAGATAGCATTTGCTAGGGATATCTAAAGATAGTGCTCCAAAATATGTATATAATATTTTTACTCTAGTCGCTACTTAATTATATCTCATTGTTGCTTTAAATTATAAATTAATACATACATACATACATATGTAAATAATAAACGTTGTTTTTTTTTTTGCAGGAATGCAGGGCTATATAGATTATTATGCTAGTATAATCAATGATGGTTTTTATACATATTTACAATTAATTATTTCGGACAAAAATGATTATAATGAAATTAGTATTGCTTTTATGAAACATTTGAATAAATCATTTATAATGTCAACATATAGTAGTAATACAAAATTTTTTTATTCTTCTGGAATAAAATATGATAAAAATAATCCAGAAAATGTATGGAAATTTATATTATTACCATTATTGGGTACAGTTATTTTTTTCGTAATAATGTATATGCATTTTGTAACTGGCCAGATAAAAATTCCAAATTGGCTATATCAAAATCGTTTTGGCTTATTTAATTCTTCATATGTATTTGCACGTTTTGAAAATAATCAAAGTGAATTAGAAATAGGAGAAAATATTAATCGACCACGAATACAAATAGAAGCATTGCGTGAAAATAATGGTGGAAATGATAGTGAAAATATAGATAGAGATTTACCACGTTCATTTGATAATCCAATGTTTGATGAAAAATTAGAAGTACCAAGTTCACCAAATATTGAAAATTTATCAATTGCTTCGGATTCAACCGAATTATCAATGATCTGTCTAGATGATAAATAATATTATGTACATACATACCTACCATATTACAAAAATAAAATATAAATAAATAAAATAAAAATATGGGCAGAGTTTACTCTATGTCTGTTGATACAAGCAAGAAAAATAACAAGTAGATGCTTGCCGAATTCAAAAAGAGGATTTCTTAAATTGTTAGCGGAGGTTTGGGGGCGGCAACCCCCGATTATAAAGAATTTAAATTTTCATATTACAGAGTTAACATTTATTTTTTTTGATTGAATATTTCGGAAAATAATCGAAAAAAACACCCTTTTTTTATAACAGACACAAAGTAAACTTTAACCAAAAATATAATATGTATTAATATTAAGAAATAATAATGTTAAATTGTTTAAGATTTACAATGTGTGTTTGTTAGTCAAAACAAGTTTAAAATGTTTTAAAAAGTTTTAAGTTTTGCTATGGATTTTGCTGTTTGTTACCTAGAGGCCAGACGAGACAGTACTAGCAAGATAGTTAAGAAGTCATAGATATAATTAATATTAACAAGATGGGCAACATAACAAAAAAAATTCAGCCACTTTTTGATTAACAGCTGTTTTTACATTATTTAGTTTCTTCCGCAAATATTACCGCTAAAAGAAACTTTCAAGCTTTTTATATTTCTTTCTTACAGAAATCAAAATAAAATAAAAAGTGAAGTAGTTAGTCAGAAGTGTCTATATAATAATAAAAAAATAAATAAATAAATGTGTAAATAATATAAAATATCTAAAAAATAAATAAATTTGTATAAGTAATATAAAAAAATATAGAGATATAGAATTTATTATTAATAAATAATAATATAGTGGAACAATGTTTAAATTTTATTATGGTTCCTGTGTAAAGGAGTGTTCTAATACATATATAAAATGTAAAAACACCTCTTTTCACATGTTTCTAAAAAACGTAATTTGAAAAATCATGCATTTTTTAAATTATTGCTTTTACCTATTATTTGATTTATTATTCTAATTTATACTTTTATTTTTATATTTTTTATTATCAATATCAATACTTTTTTATTCCTGCTTCTGGGTCTGCTACTACTTAACTTATTAACTAAATAAATACAAGTACAGTGAGATGTACATATTTGATTTTAGAACTGTTATATATGCTTTAAAGCATAAATTGTACAAAATCTAAACAGCTGTCTTTGCATTACAGTAAAACAAATGTTAATTTTTAGCTGAAAATAGTTGAATAGGAGAGAAGCTGAATGTTAAGTGTTGTCGAGAGAAGTACTGTATATAGGCGAAAAAATTTCCGCAGATTTTTGTATATTATAACTATGCCGTTATAGTAAAAATTTCAATAAAGCTCATTTTTAGTATTTTTCAAGTTTAAGTATTAAAAAGTATTTCATTCATTTACGTTATACAAAATAAAACAAAAATACAAAGTTTATATTAGTTTAATTCATTTACATTTTACAGCACAAAATTCAAAAAGGAAAAAAAATTATTTTGATTTCATAATAACATTTTTATGAATTATTTTTTTATTAACTAACAACTAAATTTAAAACAATTTATTTTGATTGATTTTGAAAATGTGGATATATGTATATTTTGGTTAAACTTTGGAAATTGTTGATTACTAGCGTGAAAATCATAACATGGATTGGTATCAATAATTAATCTTTTGGTATGTAAAATTCCTTCTAAAGTTTTAGAACCCAAACCGTTTCTAACTTTTGTTTGATTCTGATTAATAATGGAAAAAATCCTTTCGACATTAGTCAAAGAATAGTAGGCAAAGCTAATTTTTTATAAATTCTGAAATGACAGGAAACATTTTTTCACCATTTAATATGTATGAGGATAGAGTAGAGTAGTAGAGAGAGCGTATTATTTATGTGTAATTTCCATTTTTAAGTTGGTATTAGTAAAATAAAAGTCTCGTTAAATTACTAAAATTAAAATTTTTAAAAAATTGGCATTATTGACATTTCAGTGCTTCCAAAAAATTTCGGTAGATTTAAAAGAAAGTTTCGTGCATCCGTGTAGCACTCCAAATTTTCGTAATTTTAGGAAATTTCCTGACTCTTAACATTCCTGCATCTTCTCCACTATCATGACATTTTTCTAGCTAATAAATAGTAATTGATATAGTAACTTGACACTTTAAACAATTAAAACACACGCAAGATGGTTGTCTCGATTGGCTGCCGAGTTTCAAAGTTTTACGATTTTGTCTGTAAACTGGGGCCGGATTCCATATAGCATTTCAGTTTTCATTCATGCTTGCGGAATTGAAATAATGGCGCAAACTGTTGGTGAAAGTAAAAAAAGTTTGAAGTTGCATCAAAAAACTTTACACCGTTGCAGAATCCGGCCCCTGGAGTGCGTTTCTTTTCTAGCTCTCTGGTGTTTAGTTAACACTATGACAGATAAAAGTCGTTTCGAAATGCCGGAGTAGAGTAAAATAAACTCTCTGACATCATAAATATCGTTTCGAAACACCAGAATCGAGTTAATAGAATTAATTTTTTTAATCCTACTCGCGAGAGGAATTAAGGAGTGGTAGGAAGCGAGTTAGATATGGACATGTATATATATTCTGAATCAGGATCACCTCCCAAGTCGATTTAACGATGTCCGTCCGTTCGTCCGTTCGCACGATAACTCAAAAACTAGTAAAGCTATCTTGATGAAATAACATATCTGAACAAAATCAGTCCATGGGTTCGGATTCTGGAAGCTATCGAATGATTCCGGAGCAAACGAGATTATTTCCAAAACCAACAAAGGTAGAACCTTTAAATTATTTACAATGATGTTCTTTCCCATTTGATTTATGTCTCTCAAATTTAAGAGCATTTGGTCCATGGGTTCGGATTTTGGAAGCTTCCGAACGAACCCCAGAGCAAACGAGATTATCTCCAAAACCAACAAAGATAGAATGTTTGAATTTGGTACAGTGGTGTTATTTCGTGTTTTATTTATATTTCTGAAATTTGGGAGGATTTGGTTCATGGGTTCGGATCTTGGAAGCTTCCGAACGAGCCCCAGAGCAAACGAGTATATCTCCACAACCAACAAAGATAGAACCTTTATTTTTAGTACAAGGGTGTTCTGTTATGTTTCCTTTTCTGTAAAATTGGAAACTGATATTAGAAAGAATTCGAACCATGGGTTCGTATTTTGGAAACTTCCGGACGATCACACGAGCAAACGAACATATCTCCAACACCAACAAAAGTAGAACCTTTAAATTTAGTACAATGGTGTTCTGGCATGTTTTCTTTATGTCCCTGAGATGGGTTTGATGAATTGGAGTGGCAATTCGGGTACCTGACACACACCTCCCAAGGACTAACAAGCATCTTCGAAATTAATAAAGATAGAAACTTGAAATTTTTTATAAGGGTGTCAAGCATATCCCAAGAGCATGCCTGTTTTACGTTCCTGAAATTCGAGTTGAATAAGACAGAAAAGGGAAGAAGCTGCCAAAAAACTTATGGATTTTTAATTTAATTCGAATTATTCAGGTGTAGGGTCGGTTGCATCGACTTACTGTTATATTTATTTGTTTTATTTCCACACTGTTCCTCTCGATTGTCGTTACTTTTATATGTGTGTGCAAATATTTCATTTTAAAACAAAATTTGTTGTGAGAGGTAGATAATAAATACGAGAATGAAATGTATGTACACATAACATATTTTTGACCCTAAAAAATTTTGTATTTGATATTTTTTATTGTGTTCTTTTTTTATACATTTTAAAGAATTATAACATTTAAATCAAAAAAAAAAAAAAAAATAGAATAATAATTGTATAAAAAATATAGTACAAAAAAGGAATAAAAAAAATAAAAAAAGATTTAATCAAGATGACCAAACATTGCAATGAGGCACAAACGATTACCTGAACGCGTCTAAGTAAGATGAAGTTGATAAAACACCACTTTTACATTTAACTCTAGTTATACGTAGAGAATTTGTAGATGATAAAATTTCCAAATGGCTACAACAGCTGTCAGAGTCAGTAAATAATATACAACTTTCACTTTCATTCTTCAACAAACAAATGGAAGATATAAAATTACAAAATAACCAAACACTGGAATAAAATAGAATAGTGAAAGAAAAACTTAAGAAATCGGAAGATAGTTCCTACGCATTCGAAAAAATTATAAATACTTTATAACATGAGGTAGAACAATCAAAAAGAAAAAATAATCTGATTTTCAAGGGTTTTTCTACCGAATTGTTAAATCCAGTGGATGACTTCTCCAAAATAACAGAAAAGATTCAAGCAAATGTAAACAAAGAAGATATAAAAAACATCACACTAATTAAACCAAATTCAAAATTTCAGAAAAATGAAAACACAAAAAAAATATCTCATACTTAGTTGAATTAAAAACTCAAGAAAAGAAACATGAGGTATTTGTAAAAAAAATCATAAACATTTATATACAACTGATGTAGATTTACAAGAATGTGATAATGGAGAAATTTTTTTCCGACATCACCTCACAAAGTTACAAACCGCATTATATTATGAAGCGCGACAAATCAAAACTCTTGAATTTACACTTCTTTGAATTACAAACAACACAATCTTTTTACGTCAAAAGGAAGGTTCAAAGGTATATAGAATTGAAAATTTTAACGACATTAAATTCATTAAAAATAGATTTTGTAATTAAGCTACCACAATGTTTACTTTAAATTTTATAAAACCACTATATATTATAATTTTTTATAAATTCTGTTACACTAATTTTCGTAGAATATTTAAAATCATACTAATATTAAATTTTAGTTTTTTCTTTATTGTTTACTTTTACACTATATTAACAATTAATTAACAATAATTAGATAATCCTTAATAATTTAAATTTAATTTATGGAGTGTGATAATAACAATAAAATTAATAAAATTAAAATTGGCGGATATTCGCGAAAGCGCTTGAGAAATCTAAAAAATAACAAACGAGAAAAGGAAAAGGAGTTAAAGTAAATTTTCACTAAATTTGTTATATTTGGAAAAATTTTAAATTTCAATTTTTTAAAGGTACTCCAAGAATCAACTTCCTGAAATTATCAAATGCAATCACAAAGCTAAGGTATATAAATGTGAAAGTATTAGAGCAAATGATGCTCTTCATTTTTCAAATGAATTTTACAAATATAAAAACAAAATTAAACAAGACAAATTTATTCTTGCTTGTTGCCAATTTGAGAAACCGCGAAGAACAAACAGACATCACAAGGGAGGGCCTCGAAAAACGATATCAATCCAATATTATTTCAAAACCCAAAATGGGAAAAATTTACTTATACATATGTTAAAAACTTTTTATGAATATTTTGAATATATCAAAATTCAGGCTACAAAATATTTGTAAAAAATTCTTACAGATAAATGAACTTCCGGTTGAACGTCGAGGGGTGACACATGTGAAAAAAGATTTTATTATAAAACAACTGCAGTATTATATTTTATAAAAAGTGTTGCACCTATTGAGGTACATTATTGCAAGAGTAAAATTTCAACCAAACACTATTTACCTAGTGACTTAAGCCATTTAAAAATGGCAAAATATCCAAACGGTTTATTTTAACGGTTTGGCAGGTTACACAATTTTATTTTCGAAGGATTTTCAATACAAAATTGAATGAAAATATTAAAAAAGATTTGATGACTAAGCTACGTGTGCATAAGTTACGTGCATCCGCATTTTACGGGCTTTTGAAGGAAAAAAAGCCAGGTATAATCACTATTTCTTTCGACTGTCAAAAAAACATGGCATTAGTGAAATTTCCAGATCTGCCTATTATAGTAGGCAACTTTATTTATATACATTTAGTATTGCAATAGGTTCGCCAAAGGTTCGCCTTACTAAAAAAAAATGCTTTCCTTTACATTTGGGATGAAACTATGTTTTCGAAAGGGGCAAACATAATGGCCTCGGCTGTTTTTGATAAGCTTAACCATTTGAAAATTTCTAAAGAAGTTACAAAAATTAGATTTATTTCAGATGGGTGCGGTGGGCAAAACAAAAATAACATTATGATTGGAATACTAATTTACTGGTTGGCTTTCTTTGCTCCTAGAGTATTCACAAATAAGTAGATATAAATATCTGCCGATATTTTTAGGACCCTTTTGTCTTTAGCATGTGGGCCATCTCGATACAAGTTTTCAATTATAATTATATTTAATATTTTGTTTACATTATTTTATTATATTTTATATATTATTTTTGACCTGACCGGGGTTTGAACCGAAGACCTTCCGCCTGAAAGACCGGTGACTTACGCACTACACCATTGGTCAGATGAATTAATATTTATTTAAAAATTTTTTTTTTAATTAATTTGACGTTTGTTTTTTGTTCAAATTGAACTTGTAATTTTTTCTGCAATGAATTGAAATATTTTATTTTAATATTTTTTTTTAATTAATCTTACGTTTTTTTTTGTTCAAAAACCAAAGAGGCAACAATTTAACATTTTTTTAAAAACAAAACCCTTTATTGCATATTTTTAACTTTCATAACTCTTCTTTTCCGCGTTTCTTGCATACTTATAGTTCTGGGTTGTTGCAGCATATCTTTCTTACGACTTGCAGGATTCACTTCCTCCATGCAATTTTGCAGGGTTGGTAACGAAAGAGCTGAGTCACTTTTTGATTACATTTTAAATACTAACCTTCTTATCTGCAACATTGGCAGGGAACCTACCTTTGTTACTAAATAGTAATAGGCAAGAAGTCATAGACTTAACTTTAGTCTCTGATTTCATTTATTGTAAAATAAACTCGTGGAAAGTTTCTGATGAGCATTCTTTTTCAGATCACAGATACCTTGAGTTCAGTCTGGTCGAAGGTCCCCCAATAAAGTCAGTTTATCGTAACCTTAAGAGAACTGACTGGTACAGATATAAGATCTAAATAGCCTAGTAAACGTTTGTACTAAGGCCTGCAATAAGTCGTTAGAGCATTCCTGTTCCATCAGTAAGCCTAGGGAATAACCTAAACCACCTTGGTAGAATGATGAAATCAAATCTCTAAGAAAAGAGAGTAGGAAGGCTTTTAATGACAATAAATCAAATCAGGTACAGAACTGGAGCTCTAATAAAGCGGCTCTTAGTCAGTACAAAAACGCACTTAAAAAGATGAAAAGAAACACCTGGAGACCATTCTGCGGAGGTATAGAAAACATCTTAGAGGCATCTAGATTTTGAAAAATACTATCGGCTAAGGCCATGGTCCCCAGTCTTCTTAAAAAAGAGTATGGTAGCTAGGCTAGCACCAACGAGGAGTCGTTGGAAGTACTTTCAAAAACCCATTTTCCTGAGTGCACAAATAATAGCTTAGAGGTGGTTTGTTTTCTGAATCCTCCCTCTACTATTATAGAGGTAGTGGTTACAGGAGACAATTTACAATGGGCTATAGATAGTTTCAAGCCATTCAAGGCCAGCGGGTAGGATGGTATTATACCCGCTGAAATCCAGCAAACTTCATCTACTACCTCTGTCATCTTTTCTTCCCGGTCTATAAATCTGTCATCTTTTCTTCTAAAAACCTTAGAAAGATTGATCGACATCCATATCCGCTGCAACTTAGATAAAAATCTGTTGTCCGCCTCTGAACATGTTTACTATAAGCGGAAAACAGTAGATACCGCACTTCACACCTTGACTAGCTCGATTGAAAGATCTTTAAATTGCATACTATATAGAGAGCATTTATAGACATTGAGGGAGCGTTTAATAACGTCAATCAGGCAGTAATTGTAGACGCACTCATAACTCTAACAGTAGAACTGGAGCTAAGAGCACTGATAGCTGGTATGCTAAATAGCAAGGAAATCAGTACCAAACACTTCTGTAAAATAGTTTATAAAGAGAGGGACTCCTCAGGCAGGGGTACTATCTCCCCTTCTTTGGAATATGGTAGTAAACAAACTGCTTAAAATTATTATTATTATTAATTATTAAACTTATTCCTTTTTTTTCATTTAAAAATTTACTTAGCCTAAATATTTTAAAATTATTCAACAAAAAATAAATTTTAATGGCAAAAAAAAATTAAAATAGTGCTAAATGCCATGGTGCTACAAATATTAAAATGTGACATTTTGTTCTAAAATTTTACTATTATTGTGGGATTAAATAGTAGGAGACGTAAATTTAATATAAAAAAAGACATATTTAACATAAAAAAAGACAAATTTAATACAATTCAAAAAAAAATTCAGAAAAATTAAAAAGTACTCCGAAGAAATGTATCAGACTAACTTTAATTACAAAATCTTAAATATTATAAACTATACTATTAGACTAAGTAAAACTCGATTTCGTTAATATTTTTATCAAGAAGCCAATATTTAGTATCTTAATTTTCTAATATACCATGGTAATTTATTAAACAGGCGGAATGAAACTACATTAAAGAGTTGTACGAAAACTTGGGACAACCACAAGGAACAAATTATTTGTTCGTAAACTTTAATAATTAGACAATCTACAACATAAATACCCAGATCTGACAAAATATGTTTTCAAGACCTTGTAGCAGTATAGATGACGCACAGGCAGTATTTTAGTTTCTCTGAACAGTGGAAAACTATGATGTAAGCGATTCTTTTTACAATTTTTTCTATTAACATGCTTCTGCAAAATAAGAAGTGGTTGTAATTTATTCCAATTAGTCCCGCCATTATTCCAATAAACCGTAGTGAAATATTTTTAAAACTTTAGAAGAACATACTGACTGCAAACGATAAAAGCTGCACAGAGTGGAAAAAAAGTACTATTTCAAAGACATAGTGTGAGAAATCCAGCTCATTTTATTATTCATTATGACAACCAAATAGTTGAACTGATTCACCATTTCTATATCAAAACATTTATTACTGCAAGCTAAGTTACAATTGAACAATTCACTACTACTGCATGAACACAAATATGGTGATAGAATAAATCTTTTACAGTCTGACGTGTGGTATCTTACTTGCACTCCTACCGATCTATGTGCTTGAAAGGTTAAAATACATAATTTTTATTTTACTACTTATTACTAATTTATGAGCAGCAAACCAATTTCGTAAAAGATTTAAATCATAATTTATATAACATACTAAATTTAAAAAATTGCTGGATTCATATACACGGATAAGATGATCCGCAAAAGCTATTGATTTATTTTTAAAGCCTAATTCAAATAACGAATTGAATCGGAATTGAACGAACGAATTGAATTCGAATTGAATAACGAATTGAAATTCTAGAAGAGGCGGGCTGCACAACAATAGCTTATGCGAGCGTTGTTGCTGTCCTTGTCAGTGCAAACTTCCCACAGAATCTCAGGGACGTTTTCCAACTTGCACTAAACAAAATCACAACATGAGCTAAAGCGACGGTCAGTGGACTGTCAGTTAATTCACAGAAAACTGAACTAGTCCTGTTTACAAGGAAATATAAAATTCCCAAAATAAAGCCGCCTTCTTTAAATGACTCCGCTCTTGCCTTTGGCGATATGGCGAAATTTCTGGGTTTAACTCTAGACAGGAAGTTAAGCTGGAAGGCTAACATCTCAGAAAGAATAAGGAAGGCCTCTATAGCACTCTACCCTTGCAAAAAAACCAGTGGTAGGAATTGAGGCTTCAGCCATACATGACTTACTGCTTATGGCTGTGAAAGTTGGAACTCGAAAAGAGTGATGATCTTCGAAAGAGTACAATTCTACGCGGAAGGTTCAAGAATAAACAGCAGTGTAGATACTGGGTCTTCTCAGAAAATCTGAATATGACTCCCAGACCATTGTAGCGTCCTCCAAACGGAAATTATGGCAATCCAAGAAGCCTTGACTCTGCTGAATAGAAGTGTGTTAACTTCTTCGCTTTTCAAAAAACTCAAATGGTTTTATCGAGTGGGATGGAAAAGTTTCTATGAGATATCACAATGGACCAAATACGGTCTAAGTGTTCATTTTCGGCAGCCACCTTAACCTAACTTAACCTTATTCTAAGTTTTTAAACGTTTAAAAAAATTACACTACGAAACCCCGGTTTAACCATAATTTTTAACCATAACCATAATGCCATTAACCGTAATAAAATATTTAAATTTTAAAGTGGTTATTTATTTTATTGCTATATTTCTTTAATACTGCTACATTAAATATTATAGTTACTTTTTTACAATTTCTTAAATATAATAAAAATTTATTTATTTATCTTCATAGAAGTTTATAACGCAATATATATAAATATATGTAAAAACATTTCAAAAAGAAAATCAAACTAAACTAAACATCTTTATACAGCTTTTTAACTTGTGTTGAGATGTGTTAAAACATCATTAACTATCAATTAAAAAGAATAATTATTTTATTATTTAACGAGTTAATTAATTGTGTAAAATAAAATGACTAGAAGTAAACAACATGCGAATTGCAATTTTAGTAAAATAAAATTAAACTTTAAATTCCAAATTTAAACAAATGAACTAAATAATAATAAACTAAAATAAAACAAGAAAAAAGTGTTTCTTCTTTATTGTATACTTTGAGTAGTGCTAAAGTTGCCTTAGATAATAATAATAATAATAGTAATAATAATAATAATAACAATAAAATTATAATAATAACAATAATAATAATAATAATAACAATAATAATAATAATAATAATAATAATAACAATAATAATAATAATAACAATAATAATAATAATAACAATAATAATAGTAATCATAATAATAATAATAATAATAATAACAATAATAATAATAATGATGATTATTAATGTTGACTGTATTCGTAATGGTATTTCAATTTCTAAGATAACAGCTAAACGCTGCTCTTCTTTAAAATTAGCTATTCCAGATAACTTACTTCGAAAAAATTTGAAATTTCTTCGCAATCCAAAAAACCACAGAACCTTTCGATCTTTTACCAAAACGTGAGAGGTCTCCGTACTAAAATGCACTCTACGTTTTTAAAATCTACTCTTCTGCACGATATTCTAGCCTTATCTGAAACTTGGATCAACTCTAATATCAATAGTGAGGAACTATTTTTTAAAGATTTTCTAGTCTATCGTACTGATAGAAATATTACCTCCTATTTTAGCCAACGCGGTGGTGGAGTTTTATTATCTGTCAAAACAACACTTTTGAGCAGTGTAGTCGATTTGCCATCTTCTGACCTATTTGAAATGATTTGTGTTTAAATTTCCTTTAGGCACTTAAATGCTAATTTATTCATAATAGTTGTGTATATTTCACCTAGTAATTCTAACAAAATTGAGAGTTATAATGAGCTCATTATTTCGGTAAATAATATTTGCCGTAAACTTGCTACTTTTGATAGTCTTCTAGTTCTCGGTGATTTCAATCTTCCAAACGTTAAGTGGCTATGGTCTGATACAAATAATTTCTTGATTGCAGATAATATTTCACTGAGCTTTGAATCAATTTTTATTGATGGCTTAAATATCCTTGATCTACAACAACTTAGGCAGACAATTAGATCTTATCTTTTCTTCAGATCATGAGAACTGTTGGGCATCCCCAGTGAATTAACTTTCACTAATATAGACGACTATCACCCTCCGATAGATATATTTCTCAATGTTAACTCCTCCAATTAACCCTCTATTTCTGAAAATTATCTAAAGTTTGATTTTGCCAAAACTGATTTCACATATTTAAACTCACTTATAGGCTCACTCAATGTGGAATCAATTTTTTCTTTATCAAATCTGAACATCAGCCTTAAACGCTTAGAAATTCCTACAAAATCTCATGAATACTCTAACTACTCAGCGCCATGGACATCTAAAGAATTGCTTTCTCTGAGGAACAAACGAAATTCTTCATGGAGAAAATATATGGAAACTAATTCCATTGCCCATTATAACACCTTTCTTGATATCTATAATAAATTCAAAATTCTATCTGATACTTTATATTTTAAAATTATATTGAGAGAATTAAATCGCAATTTTATTCCAATCCGCGACGTTTAGCTCTCTTAGTTCCACCAATAATATTAATTAATTTGGTAGGTTCCATTTGCAAGTTATTGAATTTGTCAATTCAGTGTGGCTCTTTCCCTGAGAATTATAGACCCATTGCTAAACTGTCAACTATTCCCAAATTATTTGGAAAAATAATGTGCTCGTTTTTTGTTGATTATTTTCAACCATTTATTCCACCAGAACAACATGGTTTCCAAAAGGGAAGATCCACAGTTACTAATATGACTGAATTCGTCTCTGAATACATTTTTTTTTTTAATACAATGGAAACTAAAAAACAAGTTGATGTGGTATTCACAGATTGATCTAATTCCCTATAAAATTATCCTTGAAAAGCATAAAGCAATAGGATTTTCAATTCATAGCCCTTTTTAGATATATCATTTCTGTAACTTACGTTGCAAATTCAGGAATGCCACAAGGTAGCCATCTAGGTCCTTTATTTTTCGTAGTGTTGACATATGACAGTCTCCTATGTTTATGCCACTCACTTCTTCTTAGTTTCGCTGATGATACCAAAATCTGCAAAACTATAACTTCCACTCGTGATTGTGAGTTGTTGCAATATGATCTCAACCAATTTAGTTCATAGTGCAGAAACAGCAATCTCAAACTAAATGTTAGCAAATGCCTAATTATGAGCTTTTCAAGGTTACGAGATAACTCAACAATCGACTATAATTACGTCCTCAACGATAAACTTATTAAAAGAACAGATCGTACTTCTGATTTGGGACTGATCCTTTATAGTAGGTTAGATTTCAAGAATCACTGCAACTCCATAATAAATAAAGCTAACTCAACTTCTGGATTTATTATGCATTGGTCAAAAGAGTTTTCTGATCCCTATATCATTACGCAACTTTTTACTACTTATGTAAGACCTATACTTGAATACTAGAACCAAGTATGGTCTCCATATCGTGATATAGATATTTCACGTATTGAATCGGTCCAAAAAAGTTTTCTTCGTTTCGCTTTACCCAACCTTGCTTGGGCTGATCCTATACGTCTTCCTCCATATGAAGCTAAACGTTTTTTAATTAATTTGAACTCCCTCCAGTCACGCCGTCTAGTGGCGGATATCATATTCGTTCAGCAGATTGTTCGCGGTGATATCAACTCCCCCTCTATTCGCGAACGAATGAAGTCTAAAGAAAATCTGAATAATTTGAGATCGGTCGAGGTTCTTAATGTGTTCCATCTACAGACTATGGAAAATTTGAGCCTATTTCGCGTATGTTAAGAGGAACTAACTCAAGGTCTGAGCTTTTTGATATTAGCGTTAACAAATTAACACTGAGAGACACAGTTTACTCGAGCATGGTTAATTCTCGTAGTCTGCATGATTAGTCTGTCATTACACGATTTCATCTGTCATTAATCTAACTTGCATGTTAGTTTCTTTGTTTTTTTCTTGTTTCTTATTATCATTAACATTATTACTAACATTAATTAGTAGTTACTAACAGTGGTAATGACCAATTAAGTATTAAGTTCATTTAATATCTAAGTATCATCATAAAGTAACTATATGCATAGAGTATTCACATGGGAGAAAAAAGGACAGTTTTTCTAATTTCATAAAATCAACTTGATCGTATTTTAGTTTTTCTTTTTGTTTTTTTTTTGTTTGTATGTTAATTGATTTATGTACATTTGTATATATATCTTCATATAATTTTTTCGACTTCTTAAAAAAAGAAAAAATCTTGATTCTACCTCGATTTTTTATTAATCAGTTTTACTTGTTTTTGTTGTTGAATTATTATTGTAAAAGTATAAAATATGAAAAACTGTGTACATATACATACATACATATATTATTATAAATTTAAAGTTATTTTCATTAACTCTAAAAATATATTTTTTCTTTTTAGTCAATCTTACAATATTTTAAAAATTCAAACTACAAGCTATTTAATTTAATATCAGATCGATATTTATTATCAGAATATAATGATCCACTGTTGATATAATCAAAAAGTTTATCAAATACTAATATGTACAAAATATTTGCAACTTCTTTAGTAACACTTTTAAAACCAGACATTTCAATTATTATTCTAATAGCGGCACTCACTATTCTACTAAATATTTGTGTTGCTAATTTAACTCTAATTTTTTTCAAAGTATGTGGATTAATATGTTATCTCGTTATTTTGATACACATTTTATTTTTTCAATTTATTTTAACTTCCCATAATTCTATGAGAACTTTAAAGCTTATAATACCATCTGAGGTTTTGAAATCGGAATCCATTAATGTATTTCTAAAAGATTTAATTAGATGGGGAAAATCGAATAAACAAAATATGTTTTATTATTATAATTACAAAATGATTGCAAATGGTTTACAAATTGCCCGTATTATAATACCAATATCGAACAAACTTCTCAAATTTTTTTAATAATTTCTAAATTTTCTTACAAGAAGAATATCTGTATTCTATATTTTATATTCTAAAAATAAAATTTAAAAGTGTTACGAGAGGAATATCTGTACATATATCCATACATCAGTTACAAAAAAAATATTCATAAAAAATTTTAAAATATTTTATAAATAACGCCTAAATATCATACAAGCCGGATCGGAACACTCAATTAATTTTGTACACAAATAGCCTTTTTTTTCAAAGTTTTTGTTGAATGTTCCAGCTTGTAAGCGTTGTTATAAATATCGTGCATTAAAATAACTTTTTTGTTGTTCATGTAACTGTTTCTTCTTAATTTAATTATTTTTTGTAAAGATATGGTAAGTTGTTTAAACGTTTTGTGCCGAATGTTTTTTCTTTTAAAAAATACTTTCTTAATTTTTAAAATTTTTAAATTCTGTTTTTTAATATGACTAACTATATGTAGCTACCTTATTCAATATCAAAAAATACTTTTAAGAAAACTGCTATCTAGAAAGAATTACATATTTATCTATAGTCATAAAGGCTATGAGAAATTTCATGGATATTATCGCAACTTTAGAAAGAGAAAAATATAGTGCACTGCCAGTGGGAAAGAAGGAGAAAATAAATTATATTATTAAAAAATATTACAGCAACACTTTGACAGTTAAAATTGTACATAACCTAATTTATTAATGTTTCATATATAGTTAAAAATTTAAAATTTTTTATTTATAAAGTTGTTAAAAATAATATACATAGTTTATTAATAATATTTTTATATATAGATAATATAGTCATTTTAATATAGTTTCTCACTAAAAAATAAAATTTGTTAATTTTTTTGACACTTCAAAATTTAAATGCCTTGGTAGTAAAATTTTTTTGTAAGTATGTTTTTAAGTTTAAATTTTGCAAGTTTTGTTTGTAAGTTTAATTTTTACCTACATATGTAATTCGTGAATATATATGGTTATTTTCTTGGATATTTTCAAATGTTTCATGGATATTTTTTTAGCTTAATCTCTTTCAAACACATATCATTTTTGTATGTTCTGCCTATGCTCTAACATTTTCGTGATATCGGTCTAATGAAAACCAGCCTTGTAATTATACATTCAGTAAATTTGATCTTAACTTACTATACCTTTGTGGGTCCGGTTAAATACCATTATTTTAGAAAATTTGCATATTCCATCCAAAAATATTTTTTAAGTTTTAGAAGAAATATTCTTCTAAACAAAAAAGAAAAAAAAAAAAAAACAAATAGATCTCCGCTACAATTTACATTACACTTGCAATGTTATAATAAAATTTTGTTGGCCTTCAAATATTATCCATTTGTTGTGTAGAGTTATTCTTTATGAGATCTATAAAATTACATTTTAAAATTATAAGAACATTAACATTTGTTTGTGATATGCCTGTATATATGTATGTATGTTAACAATATAAAATCAATTTTTAGAGAACAAAAATCAGTTCGAAGAAAATGAATTATGAACTGAATGAATGAAAAAATATTTGGTTTTGTTTTTCTTATGTTTTTTGATGGTATACCAAAAATACGGTAATCTTTTTACGAAATAACCCCAAATACAATCTTGGGGTGATTTCAAATCAATAAAATTGACTACGATTTTTTCTTCTACGTGAGTTCTCTATGTATATAGTTACTTTATGGTATCATCATTTACTAACATACTAACATACTAACCCTTGTAAATGATGACTTTTTCAGTTAATTGCGATAGTTCACTAAATGAACAACATAACTGATGATTGGTTTAAGCAAATGTCTGGTGCAAGATAAATTTTAATGTCTGCTTTTTGAACACCGTGAGACTTGCTGATTCTTTAATACTTGTTGGTAGCAGTTAAAGATTCGAGTAGCAGTTGGTAATAAACTTTTAGAGTGTTTCTCTGTTTTGCTAGCTGATATTTCTATCATGTTAGAATTACTGGTTGTCCTTCCAGAGGTATCATACCTTTTTTTTATAACCGCATTGTTTTTAATTTTGTTGTTTAGGACTTTGTACACAAATCTGGCCTTATCAAAGATTATAATTTCTCTGATATTGTTAATTTTTGCTTCTGCATAAAGACTGGTGGCGCTGTAATCTCTGTCGTACCCATAGATATATTAAGTACTTTAGATTGGCTATATAAAAGAAAAATTCAGTCAATTTTGAATCAGCTGTTTATTGATGTTTTTTTTTTTTGTGTAAATTTAAATTTAGTTTCCCCTGGAAACAACAATTTGAACAATTTAAACTAGCTAATTTAAAACTTAATAATTTAAAAATTTAAAATATGTGTAAAATATCAACATTTAATTTTTCAACTTTTCTTTTATATTCATTAATTTTTTTGCAGAACGATTATATATCCAATATCTATGAGAAACTGTACTGCGATTTTATGATAATTTTAATGAAATTTTATGATTTAAAAACAGCTGGCATCCAACTTACGTCAAATGAACGACATTACTTGGATGTCATATGTTTTATTTTTGACTGAAATTTCGTGTATAGGAAAATACATTAGAGTGAAAGAGAAAATGCCAATCTAAAGTACTTAATATATTTATGGTCGTACTTAAACATAGTTTTAATCGTTTTCGTGAGAGCCTGATGACATTTTTGATTTAGGTAACTGCACATGACGACCAAATGACAATATTATACCTTAGATGAGAGATTACGTGGGCATTTAAAATTAATCTTACTGTGACTGGTGCTATTTTTAAGTAAGCTCTACGATAATACCTATTAGCAGCAACAATCTGGAGTAAATGTGTTCAACATGCGGGTCTCCTTAGTAGTTGGTAGTCCAATATTATTCCTAGATGTTTGGCTGTTTCAACTTGCTCTAAAATTGTACCATCCCAAGAAATACAGGGCTGGATAGCTATTTTGTTTTTATTTTTAAAAATTATAAATTTTGTTTTAGCTTCATTTATTGGTAAAATGACTTAAATATAAATAAAATTTAATTAAACAAAACACCTTCGGATTAATAATTAATGTGTTTTTATTTTCTTATTAGAAATAATGTAATTTTAAATTATTTTTTTTATTTAAATTTTTAATACCTCTACGGTGGCCGTTTATAAAAACGTGAATGAAAGTTTGTCAGTATAAAGGTGGCTTTGTCATTTCTTACGAAATGTCAAAACAACATACAGATGGGCTGAAATTGGAAATAATTTTGTAAATAACAAGTAAATAGCATATACCTAGAATAAAACAAATTTTACTATAAAAATGTCTGTGATGGCAAAATTAACATTTGGGGCTTCCTGTGTTATATCTGTGGGTATAATTGGATATGTTCATTATAAGCAGACTAGTGATAGGTAAATAAAAAATAAATACATACTTAAATGTTTTTCATCTCTTAAAAATGGTAACTAACATTCTTTTCAGACTAAAACTACACGAAGGTGTTATAAAAGATGTAGAACGGCAACAACGAAGAAAGTTAGAAAACACATATTCTCTTCAAAAACAAATAGACTTAACAAAAAAGTTAAAAAGAGAATTAAAAGATGAAGAAAACACCTAATTTACTTTTAAAATAAAATTGTAATAAAAGTAGTTTTAAAATACAAAATAAAATTTTTATTTTACATATTTTTTTTTTTTAGATTTATTACTTCGTATCTAATGAAGCTTTAAACACGTTAAGTTTACAAATCAAAATAAAATATTTGAAAGTTCTGTGACAAAAGTTTAAGTTTCTTTTTTCTTTTGTGAAACTATTAAAGGAGAAAACTTTATACCTCCACAAATTATAAACATTTTTGCTTGGTTACAAATTTGTTAAACATTAGTATCTTCCTTTTCGATCTCTACTTCGTGATCTACGTCTGTCTCTTGATCGTGAACGACGTTTTCTGGGAGATCTTGATCTTGACCGAGAACGTCCACCGCCAAATCCACGACCACCTCTTCTTGAATACAAATATCTAGAAAAAAAATAAAAACAACAATGACATTACACAGCTCTTGCGAAAAAGCACATTATTCTATGTACATAGGTCGTTTTCAATAAATCAGATCAAAATAAAAGAAATTATTTCTTGTTTTTATGGTAAAATTAATTAAAATGTAAAATAAATATTTTAAATGATGAAATTCTTTTGCTTGGACAATTCCCCAATTATTAAAAAAAGTTAGGAAAACAACCAACGAAATGTAGAAAAAATAAAGAAATATTTTTATTCGTTTTTCAAATTAAAAAAAATTAAGAAGTTGAATATTCATCAGTTGAAAATAAAAATTTTAAACCAAAACAAAATTGTTTTTGTTACTTTACAATACTAATCGGAAATATTTTAGGTTCTAAGTCACTTGCTATGGTATACGATCAAACAGTTTACTACCATACTACCATTAAATAGTTTTTGCATATTAAATTCCTCATTACCTTCTTAATTCTCTGGAAATTGGTTTCAGATGCATAAAATTACAAAACCCAGATCGGGTGCATTCACCCATTTCATACTGTCTACAACATGCTTCCCTAAAATCAGTTACTGGTGATAGTTCAGCATAAACAGGACGACCACCAAACCAACGATTATTTAAATCTTTTGCAGCTCTTTCTGCGTCTTCTTCATTACGAAATTTTATGTAAACATTTCCAACTAAATGGTCACCCAAATTGTCACAAACATTCATTTCTTCTATTTCGCCATATTTATCTTCACATTCAACGAAAACATCCTCGAAAAAATTGTCATAATGCTCTTGCATTTCTTCATCAGATACGTTTGCAACCACTAAAAATTAAATTCAGCTTTAATATTTACACCGAATTATATAAATATTAATACTCACAGTGACTTCCATCAGCAGATTTTGCTGAATTCTGTGGATTTACATATAAATTTTGTAGCAAAACTGTTTGAGAGAAAGTTGGTTTATTATGTATTCGAGAACATCTATCTCCGTGGCGGCATGCACCAATTTTAAAATAAAAAGAACAATTAACTCTGAAAAAAAAACCATTGATGAATACATACATACATAAATTGAAATTATTTTAAAGTTTTGTTATTTAAAACATACTTGTCTTTTTCAGTTCCAAAAATGGATGCTAGATATTCTGCCATATTTGAAAGATTTTATTTTGATAATTTAAAAGTTTTTACACTAAAAATTATCAAATTTACTAATAGATGTATATTTATTGGTTATTTTCTCCAAACTAATTTGACAAATGGCGGCTCCATTAACAAAACTCGACTTAACAGTAACACAACTAGACAATAGCATAGACATTAGACAGTACTAAAAACTCTAGACTGTAGACAGTACAAAAAATGAGACTCGTGCTATTGATATTTAATAACATAAGGCTACCAACTACCGGCGAACGCTGAAAACCTTATCCATACATTTATATATGAAATAATTCAAAAAATATTAAAAATGTAAATATCAAAATTAAAATAGTGGTTCTAAATTGTACATTTAAATAAATAAAATTAAAAGAAATCAAATAATTAATAAAATTACTTTTGTTTTGTATAGACTTATATCTGCTTATATCCTTCTTATGTCCGCATTATGTTTTTAAATTTAAAATCCAGATGTCGTATATTTGACTGTAAACTTCGTCAATTTAAATTTTTTTCAAATTTTTTTTTTTGAACACCCCGTTTATCAAATACACAAACCCTGCCACCCTTTTACAAATTATAGGTTTTGTTAAAAATAAGAAAAACGCTAAAATTATTTAAATTTTCAACAGAAAATTTAACAATTGACATTTTATTTCGATCGTACTTTTTTTCATTTGTTAAAACAAGGTTGAAAAGTAATTTCAATGTTTTTTTATTATGGTAAATTGGGGCTTCACTCAAAGTTGTTAAGGAATTATATTTGAGAGTTGTTAATATGATTGTAAAATGTAAATGTTATAAAATTGTAAAATTTATTTTTGCTGGCAAGTCTTCCAAAATTGCATATACACGAGAATTTAGACGAGTATCAATTTATTTGACATTTACTTTGTAGCTTACTTCAACTTCACATAAAGTAAAATCTATATCTGTCATTATTCATTACTTGCTTCAAAAGTTTTCTAGAAGTTTCAATTTGAATAGAAAGGTTTTTAAAACGCGGTCTTAATAAATTTGAATTAAATTTAGTCTTACAAACAAAATAAAAGAAGTTAAATTTTTTCCCACAGCTTTTATTATTCAAAACCAGATAGAAGTAAGGAAACTTTAGTATTATGGATCAAGTGAGTAACAAAAAATTAAAATGGTTTAGGAATTTTTGTTGGTTATGAACTCTGAAAGTTAAAATAACGATGTATATTGCTATTTAATATATCATTAAAAATTTTTGGATAAACATGTATATATTTATATATTTACATCTCCTTTGCAGATAAATGCATTGAAAGAAAAAGGAAATAAAGCCCTAGCGGAAGAAAAATTTGATGAAGCAGTTGGTGCGTATACAGAAGCAATTAATTTAGATGGGAAAAATCATGTTTTATATAGTAACCGGTCAGCCGCTTATTCAAAAGCTGGAAAATATGATTTGGCTTTAAAAGATGCTGAAAAAACCATCACTCTGAATCCTTCGTGGGCTAAAGGTTATTCCAGGCTTGGTGCTGCATATTCCGGTTTACAAAATTATCAAGAAGCATATAAAGCTTACAGTGATGGTTTAAAACACGATCCGAATAATACCGCTTTAAGTCAAGGTCAAAATGAAATCAAGGAAGCTTTAATTGCCCAGTTAATAAATCAAGCTCCAATGGATATTGATCCTCAATCGCCTCCTTCATCTTCAAATAGGAGTACCAAAAATAGTAAGCCTGCAGAAACTAAGCAAGAACCAGTTAATTTAGAAAATTTGACCGAGGAAGAAAAGAAAAAGTTGGAAGCGAAAAATGCAAAAGATGCTGGAAATGCCGCTTATAAAAAGAAAAATTTTGAAAATGCTTTAAAACATTACCATAGAGCTTTAGAAATAGATCCTACTGATATAACTTTTCATAACAATATAGCTGCCGTTTATTTTGAGCAAAAAGAATACGATAAGTGTATTAAAGAATGTGAAAAAGGAATTGAAATTGGCCGTGAAAATCGAGCTGATTATAAATTAATATCAAAGGCGTTTTCAAGAATTGGAAACGCGTATAAAAAAGTTGAAAATTGGAAAATGGCTAAAACTTATTATGAAAAGTCGATGGCTGAACATCGTACTCCTGAAGTTAAAACTTTACTAAGTGAGGTTGAGAAACTTATTAAAGAAGAGGAGCGTAGAGCTTATATTGACCCAATTAAAGCAGAGCAAGAAAAAGAAAAAGGAAATGAATTATTTAAAAAAGGCGATTACAGTACAGCAATTAAACATTACAGTGAGGCAATTAAACGTAATCCTGACGATCCAAAATTATATAGTAATAGAGCTGCTTGTTATACCAAATTGGCTGCTTTTGATTTAGGATTAAAGGATTGTGACATGTGCATTAAATTAGACAGTAAATTTATCAAAGGATATATTAGAAAGGGTAAAATATTACAGGTATTTATAATTATAACATAACCCACTATTTTTCTTACATATACAAAATATATACATATAAATTTTTAATATTGATATTAGGGAATGCAACAACCAACTAAAGCTTCGGCTGCTTACCAAAAAGCTTTAGAAATAGATGTTAACAATGCGGAAGCAATAGAAGGTTATCGAGCTTGTTCAATGGTTTATCGTAGTAATCCGCAAGAAGTTTGGAAAAATGCAATGTCTGATCCGGAAGTTCAACAAATTCTTAAAGATCCTGCAATGCGTCTTATTTTAGAACAAATGCAAAGTGATCCAAATGCTGTTCAAGAGTAAGTTTTTTACAATTGAAACTAAAAATATTCGATGCAACTAACTGTTCTTATAATTTTAGGCACTTAAAAAATCCAGCTATAGCTGGAAAAATAATGAAACTTCTAGAATCTGGTATAATAGAAATTCATTAAAAATAATAATAAAATACAGTATGCAAGGGAAAATAATAGAATATCGATATAGCAATTCGGACAGTATATATTTAAAATTAATGCTTTATAAATGATCTTTAATATCAAAAATGAGTTTTTATAAGAATATTTTAGTTATTTTTTTAACATTTAAAGAAGAGAAATGTGGTTTTATTTGCTGCATTCAAAATATAATATTATACATCTAACTTAGCATCAAAAAAAAGAAAGAATTTTAAGTAGGAAGTCTGAGATAACTTATTTCCATTTTTCTTTATAAATTTGTTATAAACTTAGATTTACTAAAAATAAAAATAAATATATGAAATTTTTGTCTTACTTGAATTTTTCAAGATTATTTATGGCATGAATATTGTACAAAAATGATGACATAAAAAAAGGAATATTACAATAAACATTAAATTTATTTCAATTAATAGAACATTTGCTAAAAATGAAACAAGGTAAATTATTAATTTTATATAATTTTGTTTGCCGTAATAAAACTAAATACTTTTTCATTTTTCCTAAAGGGACTCACATATCTTCTGTACTATAACGATATGCTTCTTCTTCTAAAGCTCTCTTAGCGTTTTGCTTTTCAAAATATTTTTTTTCATATCCATTTGACCTGTCGACTCCATCCCATCTATAACCTGGTCTTATGCTATATCTATTTTCAGGATAACTTCCTTTGTAAATAGGTATTTCAGCATGTTTTTTATGTATTCTGTCTTTTTCTTTTTTACTCCGTAAATACTCCAACATTGGATCCCCTTCTCGTTCCACTTGTTTTAACATTTTGTCCAGATCTTTATCGTCAGCGTAACGTGCTAACGGCTTAGTGCTTTCATATTTTTGTTCTACTAATTTTGTTTTGTGGTCTTCTATTTGTTTTAATCCTTTACCCCAACGATTATATACTTCTTGTTTCTTTTCATTTTCTTCTTCTTTTTTTTTATTTTTTAATTCGTTCTCCAGTGATTCAAGGTTATAACGAGCATGTGATCTAATTACTGGCTCTGCATATTGACCGGCTTGGATCGAAGTTTCTTTGAGTAGTTCATATTCTTTTTCTCGAATATATTTTATGTCTTCTTGGAGATCTTTAGCATTTCTAAGACCTGACAGTTTTCCATCAGCCATTTTTATTACTCGATCCTCATTTGAAATTCCTTTTCTATAGGTTTTTTCAAATCGAGGTGGCGATAAGTGGGGATTATTATTTTGTTTTGTTGATAAATTTTCTTTTTGATTTTTAGTATAACCTTGTTTTGTTCTTGATGTACTTCTACTATTACTTTTATAATTTCTAGATGGAGAGCTATAAGTTGTTCTTCGTTTAATTGGAAATGATTCTCTGTCGTTATGTCCTTTTTCATTTTTTTTTCTTTGTGGTGACAAATCGCTACTGGAGCTTCTTACTAATAAATCTCTACTATGATTTCTTTTTTTCGTGCTCCCTTTTAAATCTTTTCTTGTTCTTTCTTCTGAATCTATTTTTCCTTGATCTGATCTGTTCTTTTTATAAAGAGATGACTTGTTATCACACGAACTTCTTTTCTTAGGTAATTCTTGCTTACTATTTTTTTTTTCAAAATCGTTTTTTCGTTGCGGTGATTTGTCACTACTGGAGCTACTTTTTTTCGGCATCACTGGCGAGAAATCTTGACTTTCACGTGTTTTATTTACAGCATCCCAACGTGAACTTCTTTTACGTTGGGGTGATATGTCATTTGTACTTGTTCTTCTAGTTTGTGGTGACAAGCCAGTGGTAAGTGTTTTCTCTACACATTTTAGTGACGAATATTTAATCTTATTTCTTTCTGTAGTTTTTGTGCGTTGCGGTGATAAGTCATTGCTAGGACTTCTGTTCCTTCGTTTTGGAGAAGATAAATCTTTATTCCTATCGTTTTTTTTAAAGTTATTTCTTTCAGGTGAATAATGATTGCTAATGCTTTTACGTTGTCTAGTAGTTGGGGAAGCATCTTCATAAAGAATTCGAGAAGATAGATTGTCAGAACAAGCACTATCATGTTTTAAGGAATGGTCCTGTTTATCATTTATATATTTTTTAGGTTTAGATACTGAATTGTTTTCATTTAACTGTCTGGAATTCAAATTAACATTTCTTTCCTCATCTCCAATTTTACTTGTACTGGGTGAACTTACTGTAGAAAAGTTATTTAAAAATTTAGATTTCTCCTGAACTTTCATTTGTATAGCAGAAATGCTTTTCCACCTCTTCAAACCATCTTGAAGAGAAGAAGAATCGATTCCATCACCTAAAACTATTTGTGGAGCTTCTTCTCCATCTAAAAATATCTCATCATCATCCAAATTTGCAGATTTAATTGTTTCGTCATCGTCAATTAGTTTCACACTTAAATTAAAAGTTTGTTAAATATAAATTAGTGAAATATTATATAAAAAATACCTTTTTGAAGTATTTAAACTTTTCTTCTTTAAATTTTTTTGTTTATTTCCTGACAAATATTTTTTCAAATATTCTTTTTGGTCAGGAAAAATTTTAACCATTTTAGAATTTAGTGTATTAATATTTTGTCTTATTTATATTTGTTTGTTTATTCTTTATTAAAACTGTCACTTTAGCGCAAACAGCAAATTTGTGGTATAGAATTGAACATAGATATATCATATATATTAACTAGATAGTAGATAGGCATAAACATAACAAAAAAATTTAAGCAACTTTTCGAGTAACTCTTTTTGTATTATTTAGTTTCTCCTGCAAATATTCCCAAAGACCTTGTGGAAAACGTATCTTTTTTCACTCCTTCATGTTTACAACAGGAGATGT
Organism: Poecilobothrus nobilitatus; assembly: GCA_947095535.1. Taxonomy (NCBI): domain Eukaryota; kingdom Metazoa; phylum Arthropoda; class Insecta; order Diptera; family Dolichopodidae; genus Poecilobothrus; species Poecilobothrus nobilitatus. The sequence continues at coordinate 265,816,413 of OX352774.1, read as the reverse complement.
GTTTATAAATCAGCTCTAGTACTACCTAGAACAACCTAAAGCAAAAAAGTAAAAGTGTTGGCGTTCATTAGTTTTAGAAACGTATTTGTTTTGTTCGAAAGTGTTTTAGTTTTGTGTTCATTTAGTTGTTCTAAATTGCTCTAAGCTGGACCCAGTGTTGCCAGACCTAGGGATTTCTCCTTAGCCTAGAGGGAATTAACCATTAAATCTAGGGAAAAAACTTTAAAAATTGAATTAAGAATTAAATTTATGGGAAAAACTTTCACAAAATATTTTGAATTAGTTTGAAAAATTTCACAAAATATTTTAAATTAGTTTGAAATCAAACCCAATCTACTTTTTAGCGTTGGCATCACTTTTATCATTCCAAATCTAGCATTTTGCATTCACCCACTCCATATTGTCTATTGTGAATTGTCATGTAATTGTCAATTCATTAAATGACAGTCATTTGAAAAAATCAGTTTGATTTATAAAAAAAAGGTAAATACTTTATTTATTTAACATTTCTTATTTGGTATATACTTAGTTCTGTAATATTTTTTTATATTTAGTTTTGTAGCATCGTCAATAATATAATTACAACTGATATGGAAAATGAAGAAACAACACCCAAGAAAAAAAGTAAATGGTTTAAACAAAAATTTAACAAAGAGTGGCTGTTGTTGCCACAATTTAAAACATGCATAATTGCAATAGGTCCCTATTCCACATCAAGTTTTTCATCAATTTAATGGACCATTAACGGACAATTAAATTGATAAGCTATTAAGAACTTTTAGACGATACAATATTGAATCAATATTGTATCATTGCATGGCAATTGTACCATGTAAATGCCTTCATTCAATATCCGCCTGTTTACACTGGTTGCATTATTCAGTTGTAACTTTTTATTTTTCTTTCCCACTTCGTCGCTTCTAACAAAAAACAAATTTAAAAACGAAAAAAAACGACAAAAATGCGTAAAATTCCGAAAACCTTTATTCATTTTTGATAACCAAAATTTAGCTGCTTTAGCTGTTGCAAGTCACTATACATGCATTAGTGACTTGCAACAACTAAAGCAGTTAAATTTAAAGCTACAATGAAAAATTTTATAAGGTCAAAAAAATAAGTTATAATATTAACGCACACATATTATTCAAAAAGACACTTCAAATATTAACTTTAAAATAGCACCATCACAGAAAAAGTCACCTCTTTTAAATCCTTTTGCAACTTCCTCTAATAAAGTAAATGTACATACTCAGACATTATCAAACTTACAACACAATAAAACTGATTCTGTTTTATCTAGTAACAATTTTACTTTACGTAAACTACCTCTTTATAAAAAGCACTGTTTACTTCCCACATTTAACAAATTCACAAATTTCTCAAGTCAATTTCTCACATTACCAATTAATACAGATAATGATGTAATGACAATATCGATGATAATTGTATTAATGTTGTTAATAGTATTAGTAATAATTGCAGTAATAATAATGATAATGACAACGTTAATAATAATAATAATAATAATAATAATGATAATAATAACGATAATAATAATAATGATAATAACAATAATAATGATAATAACAATAATAATAATAATGGTAATAATAATAGCAATAGTAATAATAATAATAATAGCAATAATAATAATAATTATGATAATGACAGTATTGATCTTGATACCATTAATGTTGTTAACAATAATAGTAATAACAATAATAACATTAATAATAATAATAAAAATTGTAATAATAATAATGATAATAACAGCAATAATACATTAGAATTAAAACAAAAAATATCATCTTTATTTGATATAAAACTTAACACTTCTAACACATATTCAGATAATTCCATGAGTAATGGTAATAATGCTAATTCTATGATTAATAATAAAACGACTACTATTCATAAGTATGATAATTTTATTAAAGGACCAACACAAATTTCGGATGTTAAGCTGGGTGCTACGAAAACCCCTATTGAACCGTTGGCTCCCCAAACAAATGATAATACTTTTGTTCAACCTTTAGTGCCACCAATAGTTAGAATGACTAAAAAATCGTTAAATGAACAAGATAAATTGTATGCCCTCTCAAGATTAAGAGATGAAACAATATATAATCTTATGCGATTATACCTCTCTTACTTGCATGATGACTTCTATAATTGTGTTATCGAGGGAAAAACAAAGACTAATGTTTTAATACTTCTACATAATGAAGGGCTTCCAATGAATTACAAAGCTCTTTATGACCTCTTTGTAAACTATCACGAGTGTATTAGCGTGCCCATTAAAATGCAAGAAGACTTAAAAGAATTTCGTAGTTATTGTAATAGTAACTACTATAATCACTTACAGCGAGCGAGAGAAAGTTATAAGTTTTTTCTTGCCAAAAGTTAAAAATAACTTAATCACTGTATCAACAATAAAGCATAAAGATAGGACAAGTAATCTCTCATTATATTATCAAAATGTAAGAGGATTACGCACTAAAACAACACAAATTTTTAGTAATTCCAAAGTACTAAACTCGGATATATTTATGCTTACTGAGACTTGGTTATCTCCTTCTATTAATTCCTTTGAATTATTTGACAATTCCTACTTTTTACAGGAAAGATAGATATCAAAATGATATTGATATGTTAAATAATTCATTGATTCCTAAAGGTGGAGGTGTTCTTATAACAGTTAAGAATAACTTTAACTCTTCACAGGTACAAATACCTGATTTAATAAACTGTGATGTAATAGCAGTTAAAATTGATTTAGATGTTTTAAATCATTATATTCTATGTTGCTACATTCCTCCAAATAGTAATATAAAAGTTTACCAAGATTTCTGCTCAGTTGTTGATTCTTTGAATAATAAATTAAATGACCTTGACGAACTCATAATATGTTAGGATCTTAATTGGCAACTTCATGACGAGGAATGTTTCTACATTCCGACTAATTTAACCTCTAATGTCGAATCAACAGTTGTGGCATGCGGTTTGCTTGCATGCGGACTTCAACAAGTCTCTTCAACTAAAAATCTATTAAACAAACAATTAGACCTTTTTTTTACTTCTGACTGGGTAAATGTAACTAGAATATTGACGGCAACACCTCTTTCAAAAATTGATAGTCATCATCCCCCTTTCAATTTTGAATTTCATTATAATTGTTTAAATAAATCGTTATTAAATATCTCATATAAATTTAATTTTTCCAAAACTAATTTTTATATGCTTAACAATTTTTTTCTTTCAATTGACTTTAATTCTTTACTAGACATATATGATATAAATAAAACGATTGATAAATTTTACGAAGTAATTTACCATGGATTTGACTTGTATGTTCCTCGAGTTCGTGATAGAAATATCAATTCAAGCCCACCATGGTATGATGGTGAACTAAAAACTCTTAGAAATAAAGAAAATAAAGCGTGGAATGCATATTTAAAAAAGAAGGATAATATTTCTTATTCAAATTTTTTAAATTTATTTACCGCATTCAAATCCTTACTAAGTCTTAAATATGAAGCTTACATTAGTAAAATTGCTTCGCAACTTCGTACAGATCCTAAATCTTTTTGGAAGCTTGTAAATTCAAAACGTAAATCCGATCAATATCCAAATTATATGTCTTACAAAGATCAGAATTCTAACGACTCAATTGTTATATCTAATTATTTTAAAGATTTTTTCGCAAGTAGTTATTCTACTTCTTCTTTCGATATTGATGAATCTAATTTTAACCATTTGGAAGGCTTTCCAAGTTTAGCTCTTCAAAATATTAATTTTACACCAGCCGCAATACAGTTTTATCTAACTAAATTGGGTGATAACTCTGCTCCTGGACCAGATAACCTCCCAGAAATTATTTTAAAGCGTTGCGCCGATTCCCTATCTAATCCTATAGCACTTCTTTTTAATAAATCTTTTGCTTTTGGGGCTTAGGGAACAAGTTATGGAAAGAATCGTACATAAGGCCAGTTCATAAAAAAGACTCAAAAAGTAATGTCGTGAATTATAGGCCTATTGTTAAACTTTCTAGTTTGCGAAAGTGTTTGAGCTTATGGTTTTTGATGCAATTTATGATTATTGTTCTGAATTTATAGTGAATGATCAACATGGATTTGTAAAAAAGAGATCAACTGTAACTAACCTTACAGAAATAGCTTCAACTATTTTGAAAACAATGGAAGTTGGGCGCCAAACTGACATGGTTTACACTGACTTAAGTAAAGCGTTTGATCTTCTACCTTATAGTGTAATACTCTATAAATTAAAAAAATATGGTTTTCCTTATTTCTTAATTAACTGGATTGATTCACACTTAAATAACCGTAGCTATAGTGTTCTTTTCAAAACAGCAATTTCAGCATCTTTTGTTGCTAATTCTGGAGTACCACAGGGTAGTCATCTTGGATCATTGTTGTTTATTATCTCAATAAATGATGTTACTAAGATTATTCAGAACAGTTGCATAAAAATTTACGCGGACGACATGAAAATCTTTAAAGAAGTATGCTCAATGAATGATGCAGACTCTTTCCAAAAAGATCTTAATAACTTTATGAACTGATGTAAATGTAACAATCATATTTTAAACATTGATAAAAGTGCCGTCATTTCATTTACGCGTTCCCTAAACTTAATCACAAATAATTACACTTTTAATAACAACATAATAAAAAGAGTCACTGAATTTAATGATCTGGGTGTAACTTTTGATTGTAAATTTACTTTTAATACACATATTAGCAAGATCATTAGTAAAGCAAACTCAATGCTAGGTTTGGTAAAAAGATGGTCTAGAGAATTTAATGACCCATATATTAAAAAATCTCTTTACACGACTTTAGTTCGTCCTATTCTGGAGTATGTAAATCAGGTCTGGTCTCCACACTATCATCAACATATTGTTAGAATTGAAGCAATACAAAGAAATTTTCTAAGGTTCGCCTTAAGAAACCTAAATTGGGCTGATCCCCTTATATTGCCGATTAATAGAATGTTGAATACATAACTATAATAAATAACTATAATAAATAAATACAAAACTATAATAAATATAAACATGAGTAAAGATGTGATCAAAAAATCACTATTCAAAATAATTCCATAATTGTTCTTCACTATTTTTGTTGTAAAAATTTTGTGAAATATTAAATATAAGTAAATATACATTTTTTTTTTTATAAAATAAATTTTGCTTTGTATAACTTTAATATTAATTTTAGATTAAGTATAATTATCTAAATGTAATATGTAAATACTTGAATTAAGTAAATAAATAAATAAATAAATATAAAGTTGCAACAGCAAAATACAACTAAGGCCAAATTATAATGACGCGTCCATTCTACGCTTGTTTCATTGCTACGCGTGCGGCGCAACATAAAATTTTCTTCAAGTTATAATCACGCGACACTACACGCTTGACATTTTATAAAAACGCAAACAATTTGTAAACTGAAAGATTTGAATTTTGTACAGTTAAAAAAAAATATTCAAAAATTCAATCAAAATGATAAATTTTTCCTCCAAATTCTCTATTTTATTTTAATTATTTTTTTTTTCACTAATTTTTATATTGTGTTGACTTTCGGCTTTTCTTTTGATTTTAAAATTTGATTGTTGTTTTTGTTTTCCGTTCACAACGCGCGCAAATTTAGAGCAATTTTCTATTTTAGAAGAGCGTGGCGCGTTGCTACAACGTTGCTACATCATTATAACTTAAGCCATTTAAACTTGTGTATTCTACTTTAAATGTCATCGCGCCGCACGCGTGCAGATTTAACAACGCGTCATTATAATCTGGCCTTAATGTTAACGCGAGAGTTTTGCAGCACATTTTAAGGCGCCAGTTATAGTTATCATTGAAATGCTTGCGGAAAATGTTTATTTTCAATTTTTTGCAAAGACATATAAAATTTAACAAAAGGGTTGATTTAATGATTAAATAATTTCTAAAGAATAAATTCTGCTACGAATTTTTAAATTTTAAGTTAAATATTTAAAAAAAAAATCAATTTTAAGATGTTCCGGATTGGTAATCATTTTCCTGAACAACTGATCAGTAATTTTGTTAATGAAATAAAATTGTTCCAATGACATTTATTAGTACCATTTTCTACCAATAATAATTAAATAAATTAAATGCTCTACGATATCTCTAAATTAAAATCGAATATTTAGATCATACTCTGAGCGGACACTGAATGAAAAAAGAAAGAAAAGATAAATTCTGAACATTCAGAGTGAAAAAAGAAACACAAAATTTTTTTTGACAGTTCTGGTTCTGCTCTGAACTAAAAAAAGAAAAACACCCATTATATCATTGTAAAATGTCAAAAAAATGGATACGAAATTGAATTGGATACATTTAACAGACGTGTGTGGTAGCTCATCAATGGTCCATTAAATTTATGTGGAATAAGGGCTAATAATGTAAAGCAGTTTCTCATAACCAGTTCCATTCAAGAGATTTTAAGTTTTACTGAATAATTGATAAATGTATTTTATTTTTAAAGTTAAAATTTTAATTTAATTGGAGTTATTAAAAATTTTAACTACTTGTAAAGTAACAAAATAAGTGATAAAGTTCTTCGAAAAAAATTAGAAATGAAACTATTTCATCTTTTAAGAAACTATTTCTGAAGAAACTAAATCTATACATAAGCACAGTTCACTCAACTGTTTCTCAAAATTGACTGAAAATATTTTGGTGCCTATCTAGGCGTAACATATCTATGCCATTACTTAAATTACACAAGTATCCCATTGTAATTAAAATTATAATAAATATTTATGTATATATGCCATCAAAAAAATATACTACCTATATAATATGTACATACACTCATAATTAATATTTAAAACTAATATAGCAGGAGTGAGTTCGTTGTTGCAAAATAATTGACTATTTACAACTAAATTACAACTAGAAGTCACTATTTGCCGTTCGTGGTTGTAATAGACAGGTACAATAGCTAGCTAGTTGTCGTTCGTTTTCACATGGATTCAGCTATCTACTTAGCTGGCAGTTGTTATACATAAATGCTGTTACGCTCTACGTGCTCACGGGCTGCAGTGATGTTATAGCGTCGTATTTATCAAATTATCGTATTTTGTACGAATATCAAAGGGAAAATACGATGTACGATTTTTAATCTTATTTTGACAAAAAAATACGATTCTGACCCAAAACAAGGAAAAATATGATTTTGACCCAAAACAAAAAAAATATGTATATATCTGTAGTTAGAATAATATTGTTACAAGTTACAACTATATAATATACAAGTTTCATCAATATTCAATAATTCAGTATTTTAATATGTCAAAGAAAGTTTATTTTCTAAATTTTAATAAGGGTTGGTACGAGCCTATTTTTATTTCCAAATCTAGTCTCGCTATCAGATTTGCAAACTATTGATTCAGGATTCCTGGAAATTAAAAATCTTAATTTTGTTAATATATTTGGCGAATCTCTCGAAAAAATTGAGTTGAAGAGTTTTGGAAGCAAATTTCTTAAATTAAGAGAAATGATGGGCAGTTTTCATTTCCGTTGATGTTAAAATGTTTTCATTTATTATTCTTGTCCCATTCTTCTGCAAATGTAGAACGTACCTTCTCGCGAATTTATGAAATAATTTTATTTGTTTATTTTATAAAATACATATTGTTTATTTTTAAAATTATTTTTTCTTTTATTTAAGTATTTTACCACTTCATAAATACAGCAACAAAAGGTTAGCCCGTTTTCTTAAAAAAGTTTTTATTTTGACCGATTTTACACTAATATCTTGTTGACTGAATTTTTTGACCAGATTTTTTAAAATGTTTTCCAGTCAAACGATCAAATTTGACTATATTGAAAATTTTGAACTGGCAACACTGGTAGCCATTGCAAAATACAAAATACGATAAATACGATTTTGAAACGATTTAGTGTACGATTTGAAAAAAACTTCTATAACAACACTGACGGGCTGGATTCCGAAACGATGCAAATAAGAAAATTTGACAGTTCTTGTACAAACTTTCAGTTTGCATGATTTGCAATTCCGTAAGAGTACCAATGAAAAAATGAATTAACAAATGTCTTTTTTTACAGCTTATTATTTATTTATTTTTGATTTTTCTAATTTTTCATATAAACGATCAACTTGAAAATAATATTTATTTAAATTGGCCACATGATTTTCCAATACTAAGGCATTTTTAAAAGGTGCTGCCATAGTGCAATGTAAAAGATAATTCCAAAGGGTTGTACAAGAAATTTACATATGTAAAATTGTACATAATAATTTTCTTTTACACATTTTAATTTTTTTGAAAGAAATCGGTATGCCGAATTGACATACTAACAATAACTGAACATATAAATATATTTTCATATAATGTTACCTGGACATGAACAATATATATTTATTATAATCTATATTTATAAATAATCTTATTTATTATATATTATTTATAAGTATTCTGGAAAAACTAATAACTATGATTTTGAAGTCAACTTTAAAATCTCTCCTAATTAGAAAGAATTTGAAATCATGGGGGAAAAATATAATGTTTCATCTTAATGTTTCAAAAAAATAATGTTCAGTTAACAAGTATTAAATTTTGTCTGTTTTCTGTGAAAAATAATAATAAAACAATTGAATAATATATATAATGATAAATATTGATAAATTTTACTTTATCAAATTAATTAAATAATTTTTTATTGTATGTAAATTGGGATTATCTGTAACTACCTAAATAAGTTTTATACAACCCTTTCTTTTTTATTATTAAAAAATTTCATTTTGAATTTTAGATAAATTGTACAATGGCAATTCTTTGCAATATATGTATATAAATAAAGATAATATCATAGAATATAAACTAATAGATGGGAAGTTAGGTATAGTTGTTTCTTTTCTTCTTATGTATTTTCCTATCTTAAGGTATTCAGTCAAAAAAATTCATATGCATTTTATAATATGTATACATTTCGTTCACTCAGCTGTTTATATTTATTAAAATAATATAAAGCAGTTTTTCATAACCAGTTTCATTCAGAGATTTTAAGTTTTTATATTATTTAATAATTGATATATTTTGTTTTTAAAATTAAAATTTAATTTGATTAACGTTATTCAAAATTTTAACTACTTGTAAAGTAACAAAATAAGTGATAAAATCTTTAAAAAAATTAAAAATGAATTTATTTCACCTTTTAGGAATCTATTTCTGAGGAAACTAAAGCAATAGATACGCACGGTTCACTCAGCTGTTTCTCAAAATTGACTGAAAATATTTTCTTCACTGCCTATCTATTAGTAATATATCTATGGATAATATGAATACATTAAAACTTCAAAATGTCAGTCGACCATAATTTTCATAACAAAATGTTAATATTTGTATGAAAATTTAAAAAAATTATTTTCGCAAAAAATAATAGAAAAAAGTTTATTTTTTTGGTAAATTTAGATTCGGTAAAGGACTATTGAATTTTGGTAATTTTTGGGGGGTTCCGGACAAGTGGGCTTTTTCTCGATGTGATACACGTCTCATACATGCCCCATAAAATATAGATTGGCAGCTTCTCTTTCTCTCTAAGGTGCTTCCTATTCAACCATTTTCAGCCAAAAAATAACATAGGTTTTAGTATAATGCAAAGTCAGCTGTTTTGATTTTGCATATAAAAGTCAAATATGCCTCGTCGCAACTTACAATATTTGATATTTTATTGAATTTATTTCGATTGGCAATTTTCTTGTAAAAATGCTGAAATATTTATTTTCAATCATGAATAATTATTTTATAAATTAATTTTCTATTACATATTTGATTTATTATTCTGCTATATATTTTTACTTTTATGTTTTTTATTATTATTACTCTTGCTGCTTCTGTTATTACTCTAAGTGCTTTTAGATGTATTTAATTTCAGAACAAAGGAACTGTTCTACATGCTTTAACGCATAAATTGTACAAAATTAAAACAGCAGACTTTGCATTAGACTAAAACATTTGTTAATTTTTAGCTGAAAATGGTTGAATAGAAAACACGAGAAAGAGAAGCTGCCAATCTATATTTTGTTATATCTAAGTTTTCCACTGCCTGAGGAAGGAAATGAAAAAATGATTCTGTTTCGTTGTTGCTACATTAAATTTTAAAAAGTATCATAACAGCATTATCATTTTTCATAGGAGAAAATAAAGAATTTACTTAATTAATTGGTTTTCTTATCATTAATTTAAAAAAATAAGCGCACAAAGGTGTATTTTCTGTCAAAATATTTTTAATTAAATATGACAAATGAAACAATACATGATTTAATTAGAGCACCCCAAATACGCGATGTACTATCAAGTTTGTATGTACGTCAAGTTTTTAAAATTGAGAAACCGTATAAAAAAATTTTTGTTGTTTGTTTTTGTTAGATTATCAAAGCAGTTTTGTTATGAAAAAAGAATGTAAAATTTAAAAATGAAAGTACAAATTATAAAATTGCACGCGCGTATCAATTTCGGGATATATCGTCGTATCGACAATCGACATTATATGTAGTACTAAATGTGTTTATATTTAAGGAAAAAATGTCAATATGTATCAGAATTCATTCACATTCAAATGTCTTTAGGGATAGGCATAGGGAGGGATACTGATTCACTATAAGGTTATTATGTTTTTAGGTATGAGTCGGGCTTTGCTTTGACAGCTTTATTCTGTGATCAATTTAAAAACATTAGAAGAATTTTCTAAAAAAATTTTTTGGCATTTATCATATTTAATTATATGTATTAATTTTACAAAATCTTGCCACATTGTAAAAAAAAAGCAAGTATATTAGTGAAAAAAAACAAATATCAATTATTTTAATTTACAGGATTTATCGATCAATTAATTTGTTAAAAAAGGAAGGAAGCAAAAAGATGGGAAAACTTCAAAAGCAAGTCACACCAAAAATTACACTTACTCTTGCATTTTTATTAATTATTGGTTTGGCTAATGTAACAGCTGATATTGAAAAAGAGATTCCATTAACAAAATTGGGACAAAATGTTGGTGGACCAACAATGACATTCTTGTACTGGTTAGTAAATAAATATTAATTTGAAATTACGTGTAATAATATTTACAGGTCAATATGTAAGGTGTTTTTAGAATAAATGTTTTTATACAAAAAGTTCTGCTATTACTTATAGTTATCTTAATTAATTAGATATGTGATCCAATTTGTATTTTGTAGTTTTAAGTATAACCTGAAAATATAAATGCTAAGGTCTAAAGAGTAAAGTGCAGACAAGATACATAAGTAAAAAAACATCGCCGTTCTAACTGTTAAATTTCTACCTTAATTTAAGATTAGAACCAACAATAACATTTATTTAAGAATTTTTCACAAGAAATTTATTAGTATAGCAATATTATCAAAATCAAAATAAATTTAAACTTTTCATTCCTTTAATTTGATTCTTATGTAATTATAAATTACTAAATATTCCATTTTTAGTTATTCATGCGGATATAGAAAAGCGTTTGAAGATTACGTTGGAATTTTAAATGAAAAATATCCACAAATAACAGTTCGTGGTGCAAATTATGATCCACCAGGATTGAATTTGTATTTATCCAAAGGAGTATTCGCTGTGAAAATCTTACTTATTGTTATTGTTTTAACACAATTTGATATATTTGGAGCAATGGGACAACAAACACCAAGTTGGTGGCGATTCTGCCATGACAACAAATTTTATACATGTTTAATGGTGTTCTTTGTTGGCAATATGTTAGAAGCTCATGTACAATTAAACGATATTTAATTTTTAATTAAAATTATATCAATAAAAATTTGTTTTTAGTTGGTGTCATCAGGAGCATTTGAAATTTCTTTAAATGATGTACCGGTTTGGTCTAAATTACAAACAGGAAGAATTCCTCAGCCTCAAGAACTGTTTCAAATTATAGATAGCCATTTACAGTTCAATCAAGAAAAGATTAACGACAATCCAGATTTTGTAAAATAAAATTAAGCAAATCAATAATAAAAAACACTAACAGATAACTAAAAAATTTAAAAATATTTAAGACTTCTAATTTAACAAAAGTTTTTCAATCCTCTGTTAAATTAGGAAATAAAAATTTTTATAAAAATATAATTTTAAATTGTGATTTAATAGAGATATTTAGGTTTGTGAAAAAATTATGAACGGAAAGTTTTTTATAATTGGGTTTAGTTATCATAGAACAATGAATTACGTTCATTTCAATTTATTATTTTTGCATTTGTGGTTTAATTTTGTAGTAGCTAAATTTTATTAAGGATTGGTTTAATGTTATAATATTTCAGTCACAATAGCTAGTACATTTTCATAGCAGTAAGATAGCAAAAAAAAACAAAACTAATTTAAAATAAACTGCGATATAATAAATTTTTAAGTAAGAAATAAATGTTTTTTTTTCCGTAAAAATAAAGGATTTCACTAAAAATAATATATAACAGTAAGTGTTTTCTATTGATTTTTGTTGAAAATATTAAAAAGAGTCAGACAAATTTATAAGCTTTCTTATATTATTATTTTGTTTCATGTAAATTAAATAGGTTATATTTTTAAATAGATTTTTGAAAAAAACAAAATTGTTATGTTTTTACTATTAATGATTTTAATGACAAAAATCATTAATACTACAATTAAAAATTATTGATAAATTCAAAACTTAATTTTTCCTTATCCTGTTTAAAAATATAGAACAAATTAATATCAAAGAACATTACAATTTTTGGTGTGTTTTAATTTTATTATTTTTTTTTGTCTACACTTTAGATGTTCAAAATCTTATCTTTAAATTATTTTTGGTTTATTTTTTTATGAAAGTAAATTTTTAATCTACATACAAAAGTTTTAAACATTTTAATCAGGTTTTTCTTTCACTAAATTGTTTTTACAATGGCAGTTTACTAATTATTACATTTTAAATGTAAAATATTGAAAAAAATATATGTCTAGATAACTTTCGTGTAACACATTTTTAAAATTTTTATTAAATTTATTATTGATATGGAAAAATGGGAAAAAAGGAATAAAGTAGATTACTTTATAACGACAAAGGCTGTTTGTGTTTTTAATGTGTTATACAATCATTATCTTACACTTCACAGCAAATAAATTTTTGAAAAATTTAGAACTGTAACATTATTTTCCTTAATATATAAAGTAAAAATAGTTTTTTTTCATACATACGTTCTAGATACACTTATTCATAAAAAATTTAAGAAGGTAAAAAATTGATTTTAATATTTTACAATTATTACATTCGTATATTACAATATAATTTTTTAAAAATTAACGAAAACTATACATTGTTTATAATTAAAATATCTTTTTTTTTCTAATATTAATAATTGCGATTACGCGGAGGTGGTCTTCTTGGTCTCTGAGTATTTGGTCTACCTCTTCTTGGATAAGTTGGAACTGTCGGTGTTGGTCGATGTACTTCTACTGGTCGTCTAAATTCCAATCCAGATGGTTCTGAGAACGGCGGTAATGTGTTTTTAGCTGTATACCGTTTTTTACAAACAACGCATCTATAAAAATATAATGAGTTTGAAATTTACTTGTAATTGTAAGTACAGCAATAAATAAAGAAAGGCATGCATTTTATGATTCGTTTTAACTTTTTAAAATTGTCTTACCGGCTAATTTTGCTTGTATGATCTGTCTTTAAAGTTCGTTGTCTAGGGGTTGTAAATTGCTCATGTTCTTCAATAACAGCTAACCAAAAATTGGTTAATGGATCATAAAAATTACATCTTCCATGTCCAGAACATTCTATAATGGGATTTGGTCTAAATTCTTCTAAACAAGATCCTGGAGAAAATAGATCTTGACCGAATCCACCACTGTTATCGTGAGTTAACTTAAATTAGAAAATTAAAAGAAATATGTAAAAAAAAATTTAAATGTTTTTAAATCATAATTATACCATTAAATAACTATATCCTGTCCACATTTCATCCCAGCCATTTGGACAGTTTGGAAGGTCCATACTTTGACTGTGCAAAGCCATAAGTCTTGTTCTTGTTTCACAAACAACACATCTACAAAATAAATCAGGATCAAATAAAAAATTAATTTCCAACATGTATGCACTTTAAAATAAAATTACCTAGATATATATTTTTCCAAGTCTCTAGATTCGATGGGAGACATGGACATTGGCATTGGCTCTTCTGTCGCTAACCATAAACTATCTTCGTTTGTTTGCGCATATTGGCATCTATTACTTGTATCACATAATACAAATGGCATTGTAGTAAACCTTTGTAAACAAGAACCAGCTTGACCCAAATCTTGACCGACTGTGCGACTATTTCCAATATTAGCAGCTAAAGAATAACCTTCCCATAATTTTGCGGTATTTACTGGGCAGTCAGGAATTTGAATGGATTGTGAATGCTTTGCAAAAACAAAGCCTCTGCTTTTAGGAGCAGGACCTGGGGGTGCCGGATCACCTCTTTCACCTTTAGTTCCTCTTAATCCAGATAATCCGTTTAATCCAGGAGGACCAGAGGAACCTGCTTCTCCCTTTCTTCCTGGTAGCCCCATGTAACCTTCAATTCCAAATTCACCTCGATAGCCCTTTAAACCACGATAACCAAAACCTCCAGGAGATCCAACTAAACCTATGTCTCCTTCTTGTCCTTTTAAGCCAGGTAATCCAGAGTCACCCGGTAAACCTGCTCTGGCCATTTCATATGGATATGTAACGCCACGTTCTCCTTTTATTCCTTTAACACCACTTAAACCATCTATTCCATTCCACCCTTGATCGCCTATTGGACCTCTAGGTCCTCTTGGACCATATCTCCCCGCCTGTCCGGGTCTACCAACCATACCTAGTTCACCTTTCCGACCATCTTGGCCTGAGTAACCAGGCAATCCCCTATCGCCAGTATCGCCACGTATTCCAGCGATTCCATAGCCTGGGTTACCGGAAGGGCCTTTAAATCCAGGATCACCTGTAGGACCTCTAGGTCCAGGCTGTCCGGGTAATCCAGGCATACCGTTGCTACCGGGAGGACCGATGTCACCACCCATTCCTTTCAGTCCAATAAAACCTTCTACACCAGGTTGTCCTGGAAATCCGGAAGGTCCGTCATCACCGTAATCTCCTGGGGCGCCTTTAGGACCTGCTGGTCCAGGTCTACCGGGTAAGCCATCATATCCAGATTCACCTTCATCTCCTTTATTTGTAAAAGAAGGTAAAGTTCCTGGAAGTCCACGTAAACCTCTTTCACCGGATTCTCCTTTGTGTCCACGATAACCTTCCGGTCCTGGACTTCCAGCAAAACCAATATTTCCAAGGAATCCTTTACGTCCCGGGGAGCCAGCTCGACCAACTTTTCCAGGAAGACCAGGTTCGCCAGTTAAACCACGTAGACCGTAGTTACCTTTATCACCACGGAATTTTCCTTGCATAATTAATTGCCCATGTCGTCCTTCCTCGCCAACATCACCTCGTTCACCTTTTAATCCTGGCCGTCCTGGAACGCCATGGTCACCAGCATCACCTTTTCCCCCCATTGGTCCTGGAAATCCGAATTCTCCTGGCTCCCCTCTCATACCGGAATTACCTGGTAAACCAACTGCCCCTGTTTCTCCTCTTCTTCCAATTAGACCATTTTTGCCCACCAAGCCTGAATAACCATCAACTCCGCGTTCACCAATTTCACCTATTTGTCCTGAATGGCCTATATTTCCACGTTCACCTTTTAAACCTGCTAAACCATCAATGCCAAATGAGCCTGGTACTCCAGTTTCTCCTTTCAAACCAATGCTTCCTTCGTAAACCTAAAAATGTATTATCCTCATTTAGATTATGATTTTAGTCTTTTAATGTATTACTTACAAGTCCAGATTCTCCTTCAACGCCCTTAGGTCCAATAAAACCTGGCAATCCATTTTTCCCTGGCGGTCCAGCATTTCCAATATTTCCTAGGTCTCCTTTCATACCACTAATTGCACGATCTCCTTTTTCACCTTTACCACCTGTTAATCCATAATTTCCTCTTTCCCCTTTTCTGCCCGATCTGCCATGCCTTCCTGGTCGTCCAACACCCCCTGGCGGACCTTGTACTCCTTTATGACCAATAGGTCCGATATCCCCACGGCGTCCCATATGCCCTGGTTTACCAGGTTGTCCAACAGCGCCAGGTTCTCCAGGTTCCCCAGAACCACCAGGATAGCCAGGAATACCAAATGCGCCAGGATCGCCTATAAGACCTATGTCACCTGGCATTCCTACTCTTCCATGAAATCCGATATCTCCTTTTGCACCGTGAATTCCTCGAGAACCACGTGGACCAGTTTCACCCTTTTGTCCTTGCCTTCCTGGTGGTGCAATTTTTCCATCACGCCCAGGGTAACCTGGCTCACCAATAGATCCATGAATATAATCTCCGCGCTCACCTTGTGCTCCTGGTATGCCAGGAATACCTTGAGGACCATCACTACCTTTCTCACCGCGATTTCCTTTTATACCAGATCTACCTCGAGTACCACGTCTACCTGGTAAGCCGTTATCTCCAGGGAAACCTCCGGGTCCCGGGTTTCCCGGTAAACCATATTCACCAGGAAGTATATACGGCCCCGGATCTCCTCGTGAACCTTTTTTGCCTGGTTCACCATCTGTTCCTGGCTGACCATTTAAACCGGGTTGGCCCGGTGGACCACTAGGACCATGTGGTCCGACTACACCAGGGAATCCCTTAAATCCTTCGGGTCCTATTTCACTTATTCCTGGAGGCCCAAAATCACCCCGCAATCCTGAATAACCATCATCACCTGATTCACCAATAGGCCCATCATCACCCCTTGGTCCATGATCTCCTGGTTCACCCTTTTGTCCAGGATTTGTAGGAATTGCTGGGTCTGGAGACGGTTCACCCTTTTGACCTTTTGTCCCGAAATTTCCTGTATCTCCTTTTGATCCTCTATAACAATATTATGCCAATTATTAAATTTATTTAGAAATTTAAATATTTATAGTTTACTTGAAACCTGGTATCCCGGAGTTTCCAATCAAATAATATTTTGGTACATCTCCTGGTCTTCCCGGTATGCCATCAGTTCCATTACGTCCATCTACTCCATCTCTTCCTGGTGCCCCTGGAATACCCAGGTCACCTAGTTCTCCTTTTTCTCCTCTTTGTCCTCTATATCCAGGTATACCTGGGAAGCCAGGTACTCCATTTTCTCCTGGTTCACCTCTGTAACCTTGATCACCGTCGCTACCTCTTTCAGGCTCAATTCTTTCACCAAATCTTAAGAGAACCCCCGGCCTACCTTGATTTCCAGGTTTACCTCTGTCACCTGGTATACCTCCAGGACCCGGCTGTCCTTTGAAACCAGTTTGGCCTAAGAAACCAGCTAACCCTTTGGGTCCTCTTGGTCCGGTTAAACCTTGCTTTCCCCTCATTCCTGGTAATCCCGGATATCCATCTTCACCTTTATCACCTACTGTACCAGGGGGGCCAGGCGGACAATATCCGCAATCATCACCTCTTGGTCCCTTATCACCTGTGTCTCCAGGTAATCCAAAAAGTCCATCAACACCGGGTTTTCCAGAATATCCTGGTAAGCCATCGGCACCTGGTTTTCCAGTAATATTATAACCCCGACCTGGTAAACCTTTTGAACCTGGGATACCTGGTTCTCCTCTATCACCCACATAACCTGGTTGACCAGGTCGTCCAGGTGTTCCAGGATAACCTAAAATTATGTGTTATAATTAAGCGTTTTTGTAAGTTTAGTTAATATATAAACCTTTCGAGCCCCAAACGTCCCTTCCGTGAAAACCTTTTGGACCTGGTCTGCCAATACTTCCCGGTTTTCCTGTTGGACCAATTACACCCATATTTCCAGGTTCACCGGAAGTCCCAGCATCACCTTTAATACTTATTCCAATTGGTCCTGGTTGACCCGGTCTACCAGAATCTCCCGGTACACCTGGGAATCCAACTAAACCACGACGGCCAGGTTTACCAGGTATACCATCCATACCAGCTAAACCAGGCTCGCCTTGTTCACCCTGCGGACCTACAGGGCCTGGATACTTTTCATCAAGATCTGGATTATAAGTACCTCTTTCACCGGCTTCACCTTGGGGACCTGGAGTTCCATCATAGCTACAATTTAAACCGTAAGTTTTTTATTAACAAAATTTTAATTTTTTTATTCATATACCCTTCATCTCCTTTTAAGCCTGGCATACCGTCATTACCGTCTGGACCGGGATATCCAGGTGCACCTTTACCACCTTTTTCGCCACTTGGCCCAGCTTCTCCAAGTTTTCCTGGTTTACCACGTTCTCCCTGCCAACCTTCATCACCTCTTGCTGCTCGCATACCAGGTAACCCTTGACCACCAATTTCGCCTGGAAAACCTCTTTTTCCAGGCGCACCTGGGTATCCTATGTCACCTTTCATTCCTCTAGGAGCGTCTCTACCTTTTTCTAATGGATATTGTATTTTTTCTGCTGGTTCACCCTTTTGTCCCTTTTCACCGGATCCAATAAGTGGATTTTGGATATCAGCATCATCGCCCCTTGGACCGCGATCACCTCTTGGCCCTTTTAATCCTGGAAATCCTGGGATTCCCGCAATACCTTTTGATCCTCTATAACCTTTATAGCCTGGAGGTCCTTGACGGCCCGGATATCCAGATTCTCCGCGATTACCTTTGGTGCCTTTTGAATTGATACCACCTTCTCCAGCATCACCGTAAGCCCCTTGTAATCCAGGCTTACCCTGTTGACCAACAAGTCCCGGTGATCCGGGAATTCCATGGTTTCCTGGTATACCATCTTTTCCATCACAGCCATCTATACCTCGAGGACCTAACGGTCCATCTTCCCCAGAAGAACCCTATATAATAAAGAATATTAAATAAATAATTTTTACTTATAGTAATTAATATTATTACTCTTCTTCCTGGAGTTCCCGGCCTGCCTGGTTCTCCTGCATCACCCTTAAGAAAATAATTATACATTTATTATTTCTTAAAAAGTGAATCAAATACATACCCTATGACCCTTGTCACCAACTTCACCATATTCACCAAAATCTCCAATTTCTCCCTGACGACCTAGTGGCCCTGGTGGCCCAAAATCACCAGCTGACCCCTCTAATCCTGGAAATCCAACAGCCCCACTGGAACCCTTGCCGCCTTTAAGTCCTTTACAATCACATTTAGCCGGAGTGCAATTCTATTAACAAATAAAGAATATTTTTAAAGTAGTGTTATACATTACATATTATTTATTATTATGTAAATTTTAAGTAGTACTTAGAAATTTATAAATGGTGCTTGATATAAATTGATTCAATTTCTTTATTTCATGGCTTTCTTTAAGAACAACAATACAAGCATTAATATCGTTTTACTTAAGAACCTTTACTTGGGTTCTGTATTATATTTTCTTTATACTACTGATTTGCCAAGACTAGATAATATAACTGTAGTTACATTTGCTGGCGATACTGCAATAATGACAGTAGCATTCAATATTAAAGAGGTTACAGATAAACTACAAAAAGCAAGTGATAAACTGTGAACCAAAAAATGGAAAATTAAGCTTAGTGAACTTAAATCTGAGAAACAAAATTTTACAAATAAAAATGTGCAAAATCTACTAGCCGTAAAATTAAATATTAAGCTAAGGCGGAAAGAGCACTCCAAAAAGAAAAAAGTCGAACTAAAATCGAAATATAGAGAATTTGCATTAGCTATTAGATCGAAACTGTAGATTGCCAATAGAGTATAAAATTTCGTTATATAACTAACTAATTTGGTTATTTGCCAAGCAGCTTAGGGGGTGTGTTATACAAACAAATTTCCAAACGTGCGAAAATTTTCTATTATTTCTTTTGCGAACAATTTTTAAACATATTTACTAATATAAAAGTGAAATGTTATTTCTTTGTGATTTATCTGTTGTCTCGTTTTAATTGTACTTAAATTATTTCTTTAAAATTTAAATAATTAAAATTTAAATATTTGTATATTTTTATTTATTATTTTTTTTTGAATAGTTTTAATATATAAGACGGGGTGTGTCTGTTTAGTGAGTTAAAGTCAAGTCTCACATAACTGTGTTGATTACAGTATCTTTGGATGATTCTCACCAACCTTACCCAAAACAAAAGAAATAAAGACATATCGTTTTAAGTCATAAAGGAAACTAACTAAAACAGAGCAGTATTAAAAAAATAAAATAGTGATCGTTCCCATGATAATATTTTCTTTTTTGGTCCTTTCCACTCTTATAAGAGTAAGCTTAGGTATCAATCAATTCATTTATTTAAACATATTTGACTAAGCTTTAGTTTCTTCATTAGTTGATTAATCGAATCGGCTATAGCTATTGTACAAGACTATGAATTATGAAACGTAAATATTTTTATATTATCTTTAAAAAGATAATATAAAACAATTATTTTTATTTTTTTTAATATATTGTATTACGATATGATTGGATATGATATTAATTATAGGATACACATTACTTATTTATCATTCAATTATATTATAATTATACATTATAAGAAAAATCTACAATATTTTCCATTTTATATTATTTATATCAATAACAATAATTAAAATTTAAAAAATTATATATGTAGCAAATTTGGCGAAAAAATATTAAAAATTAAAATCTATGAAGTTTTTTTGTTGAAAAGAAACATGAAAAAAATCATCGTTGGAAAAAATTATCTTTAAAGGGAGAATTTTAGAAAAATTAATTATAGATATCTTGAACAAAAAATATATTGAACTAGCGACTAGCGAGTACCTGGCGTTGCCCTTAGTATTTTGTTGGTTTTATGAAATAAAAATTTTGCTTTTGCGTTAATATAATTTAATTGATATAGTTCTTGCACATGTTACTATATGCATTTACAGATGCTCATAGATAATATTTTAATTTTTATTACATTTAATTACATTTAATTCATTTTTTTTAGCAAATCGAATAAACAGAGCGAAGAATTAGGGACAATCTATTAAGTATACTATTAGGACGAAGTTAGTTTTCACAATTTATTATTCGCTAATACCGAAACATAAAATTGCATTTCAATTATAAACCATGCCATAATGTAATTTTTTTTTTTTCGTAATAATGTAATAAAGTAATGACACTTCATGTTTTTATGAATTATTCTTGTAAGCATATTTTGAAAAATTTGAATCGAAAAATTTTCACTCTGTCCGTTCGCCTGTTTACAAACCTTATTAAACAGTGTATAAAGAGCAATGAAATATTAACCATGCATAGATGTCTTAAAAGAGTAATGTTGCAGAACAGTCTTAATGTATCCTCAACCTTTGGAGATCCTACAGCACCTACAGCTCTTATAATTTTGAAAAGCTTCTTTTTAAATGCATACACCTCAGGTTCTGTTTAACATATTTTTAATAAAAAAAAGACAGGATTGTTTTTACCCTTATAAATTAATCAGATTTTTTTTAATATTAACTTTTTCTAAAAAATAATTACGTTTTCAAACTGATATATGCTAAAAATATGTGGAAAAACTGTATATGGGTAAAAATGTAAGGTTTCTGTTCTTTAAATATGTATGTACTCATTTTTGATTAAATACTGTACAGAAATGTGAATATGTTTTCTAATTTAATTGATTGTGTTTATAGTATTTTTAAACATACGTACATTATACATAATATAGTATGTACATATTTCAATGATATTTTTTGAGAAATATATTGTACATATACATCTTATATAGGTACACCACATGTTAGCAGTGCATTCCTGAATGATGACATGATGATTGTCGTATGGAGGAAATTATTTCTGTTTTTTAATAACTGCCGAAAATGTTATGTTGTTAAAACTTAAACACAGTATTCTTAAATTACTTAATTAGGTTATTTTAATTACTATTGAAAGTTTTGTATGGAATATCAAAAACAATATAGACAAAAGTGAAGAGTGTTGGAAATATATTTTTAATAATAATAACAGTACAAAAAATTTGGCAGAATATTTTTAATAGGTACTCGTGTGGAAATGGGTTAACGAACGTTAACAAAAATTTGTCACATGCTTTATTTCAGACCATAAAACCACCATACAAAATTGGACATAAATCGGTAACAAAAATTTTTTTGGAAGCCCGCCGTGCCGAATCCGGGTAATATCTTGAAACTATATTTTTCGACACACCTGGAAAGCCAAGAAAAACATTTGTGCAAATTTTCAACTCAATCGGTCAAACCGTTTAGACAGGACAACCAAAAAACAAAAAAGCTTCAAAAGGCTCTCGGGCCTCAATGGGTTAATGAACCGAAACGCGATATAGTCTATAACTCCTTCCGGGGTTGTAGAAATGTTCCTGTAAAATTTGGTTGCAATCGGACTGGTGGTTTTTACGTGAATCCGGCCCAAACAAACAAACAGAATTTCTTCCTTATAAGATTAAGATTAAGATTAAATTTATTATGCCTTTTTTTTTTACATTGTTTACTTAATTCTAAATTTAATGCAGATTACATTGTTTTTTTTTTTTTTTTTATTTTTACTAAATTATAATGTTTGATTTAGTGATGTTGAAGATTTGTTGTTCCTAACAATCTGGAAATACATTGAGATTTTTTTATTTTATCTGGTTTATCCTTTTTTTTTTTTTTTTTTTGCTTCAAAACTTGCACCCGGTCTCCTGTTCTTCCTTATATATTAGATTTATTAGGTTGGAAAAATAAAATTTTGCGGCATATTTTCGAAATTAGTTTTATTTGAAATAGAGAAATTTTTAACTTGGGCCTCGGTGGCCTAGTGTGTAAGAGCGTATAAAATACGCTGTAAACCGTCGGTGTTTACCTAATACCTAATACGAAAATTAAAATTTACATTAAAATTTAGCCAGGATTTGAATAAATTGAGTAGCAGCTGTTCGGCTAATATTTCGTAATTAGTAATTTGTATATTAAAGTTGAAGAGGAAAATCAGAGTTTTAATACACGAAAGCAAAAAATAATAGAAGGGGTTTTAGATTTAATTACAAAGCGGGGTTCAGAGTTCTTTATTTTTTTGAGGGTTTTTGGCAATGTCAACCGCTACTATCTAGTACATTATTTATTTTATTTATTTTACCTTTATTGCCTTAATTTATATTTACATATCACTTAAAACTAGATTTCGGTAAGTGTTACAGTCACTGCTTCTCAACTTTAATATTTTTAAGTACTTATTAAGTGGCCAAATGTTTGTAAATATTTTATAATATGATTAAACCTAGGAGAAATGGCAAAAAACCTAGTTCATTAAATCGCTTAAACCTATCTAATACATTAAATCGCTTTTGATATACATTTTAAAAAAAATTAGTAAGAATTTTAGAGGTTTTCACAAAATCGGAGTTTAATTAATTTTTTTTCAGCGCTACTATTTTAAATCGTTTTTGATATACATACATACATATTTAATATGTAAAATATGTTTACATATGTTTACCCCGATTTTGTGGTTTCATTAATTTTTTTAGTGATCAAAATGGCGGGCATCAAAATTAAAATTCTGAACATAATTACATATTATAATAAAATATCAATGTAAAATATAAAAGTAGGTAAAATTAAAAAAAATTCAATTCTATAGTTTTTTCGACATTTCAACATTCTATTAATAAGCACTTTATTTTCAACAAATTGTCCCACACCTATAAAAATTTGGTAAAACTACCAGTGCTTGATATTTACAATATCATTTTCCAAACTGATTACAAAATTCCGCTAATTATGTATGTGTTTACATAATAATCTAATATATAAATCAAATAGTTTGTCTGTTTATTGTTTCGCTTATTACTTACAAGGACTATTGACATTTCTGAAACGACATTTTACAGAACTACTCCAGAAGATTATTCGCTATGTTGCGTTCTCTTCCATGTTGCGTTCTGTTGCGGCATGAGAGCCTATTAACGGTTTTCAATTCTTTAATTGTGCAGGCTAAATAGTTTGACCGGTTGACTTCAGCCCTTGAAGAATAATTGTCCCATGCTAAGGGAAGAAATTGTTTTTTTCTTTTCGAATTTATTAACTCGTTGCGGCATGAGATCTAATTAACAGTTTTCTTTTTTGTCCCGGCTAAACGATTTCTTCGATTGGCTTTGAACCCTACATAAACATTACCCCAAAATCAAAAAGATTAATCTCTTGCCACACATTCTCACTTCAAAAAATTGTATGCAAGCTAATTAAATTAAATTTTACAAGACGATTCTATATAGTTGTAAAAAAAGCTAAAAATAAATTTTTGTTGAATTAACCAGTTCCGGCCGGAGAGTATTGTAAAATCTTTCAGTTCTTATGTTCTTCTTCTTACCTAAACGGTTTGACCATTACTTCTTTAAAATTTTTCGGTGAATTTATAAAATAAAACCAGTTCACCTTACTGAACTTTTAGTCGATGGATCTTGGATTCAAACCAGGGCTCGATTATCTAAATAAAATAAGTTAATACATGTATTTAAAATTAATAATCGTACCTGACCTGCCCCACATGTCTAACAAGCAAAGGGTTAAGAAATATATCGACTAATATTGATACAAGATCCGTACAAAATAAATAAATAAATAAGGATTTTTATTAATTTTAATTTTCTTATATCTTTTTTATTTATTTATTTATTTATTTATATTAATATTACATACATAAATGTAATGCAATATTATTGAACCAGCGGTTACTAAAGGACATTATAGGTTTTTATACTATTATTAAATTATATACTAATATTATTTATTTTGTTTATATTATATACTATATATTTACATTATATTTGGTCGTAAGGGGGGTATGTAAAGAAAAAACACTTACAACCTGTGTAGGGATCGAACACACACTCCTTCGGTTAATACGCCACACACCTACCCAATAGGCTACCGAAGCCCCATATTTTTTTTTAATGATGTTAATCGGCTTTAGTTTAATCACTGTTATTAATGGTAGTATCTAGTAGTATATATTTTTTTTACTTGGCCTTAGAAGACAGATAGGTTTTTAAAGGCCATTTTTACATTATTTAATATTTTTTATTTTTTTTTATTGAGAATTTATTAGTTATTTAAATTTTTGGAAATACAAATAGTGCTCGGGACTGTGCAAATTCAAAACTCCAGTACAGTTTTCAGTTGGCACCGATTTCTAATTCCACATTTTTGCAAATGAAAAAATTTCACAGTTCTCATACAAAATTTTTGCACGAACATTTTCTCTGTGCATGCTAATGTAAATTAGCTTTTAGTTTATAAAATCGATTGAAGTTGTGCACCGTAAGAAAAAAAAAAAATATTAGTAAATTAGTTTTAACTATTAAATTAGTACATATACATATGTATATATGTACATACATATATATAATTAAAAATGGCCAAAACAAGAAAAGCAAGTTATGGGCAACTAGAATGTGAACTGTGGGTTAAAAGGATCAGCACTATTCAAAATACATTCAGCGCTGTTTAAAATTTATTTGAAATTGAAGTTTGCACTGATTCTTGCGGAATCGAAATTTTATAAGTAAAAAGTTGGTGAGAATGTAAAAATTTTTCAATTGCCCCGGGGAATTTTACTTATTTGCTAAATCCGACCACGGATGTAAAAAATTATTTTAAATAGAGAAGTAGTGGAGTTGGAAATAAAATTATCAAAATTAGATAATTAAATATATACCAATGGAATATTAAATCATAGGATATTATATGTCATAAATATTATGATATTAAATTATAACGGAATATTTTATCATATGTATGTACCTATGTATGTATATTCTTGTATGTACTTATATTCAAAACGATTACATCATAAGAAAGTTTCGCTTTTATTAAATCAAAAAGAACATAATACCTGTACCATACCATAATACCATAATCTTTAATGTTTATAAAATAAAATCTTAACAAAAAGTTTGGCTCAATAGTAATGGTAATGGTACTGGTAATATTTGTGAAATTTAAGTTTTTGCACCTATGATATTTTATTATCACTTATGATTTATAAGTAAGCATTTTAAAAAATAGAAAACAAAATTTTCATAAATAAATCTTTATATTATCTTTTATATAATTAATTTGGTTCAACTTTTTAAATTTCTAAGACAATTGAATGAAAAAGTATATACAACACATAAAATAACAGTACATAAGTATGTATATATGTGTGTAGATATATGTACTTACTTACGTAAAGCAGAAAATATAAATGCTCAACAAATTTTTTTAGTAGGTACTAGAAATTATTATGTTGCCGGGAAAGAAAAATACTTATGTAACTAAATTTGTAAATACTTTTTTCTCTTATATACATGTATGTATGTATAGCGATAGCTTTATTAAATTATATCATATTATACATACATAATATTATGTTCTCGTCTATAGTACAATTACAGCCATCAATATAATTAATATTTAGAAGTATATAGGGTACTTTTTTTAATAGGGATCTGTGTACGTGTGGTATCTGGTCAGTTTTATAAAAGGCTTAGATTATACATAATTGTTTCCTTTTTATGTTTTAAGGTCAAAAAAATTACCAAATTTAAACTTGTAAAATTCTATCATATTAATGATAAGTTTTCAAACATAACACTGATTAAACATCCATAATTTCATAAAGTTTGAAAGATTAATGATGTAATTTCTATTTTAAGTTTCAATGTTTACAAATATTACATAGCATTCTGATTTTAGAATAACTTTTAAGATTCCATTAGTTATTTTGTATTATGTACATATTTGGTTATATTTTTTTGCATTCTAACACATGAAATAAAACATTAATTTATTTTAGTATAACAATTGTACTTACATTACAAACTATGAATTATACATACATATATGTATGTATATATGTATACATATGTACATTGCATACATAAATTTAAATTACATAACACGAAACGTAGATTAGGTGAAAAGTGTTTTCGAAAATTATTGTTACATATATTTTATCTGCTCTATTCATTCTATAAACTTATCCAACACAAAATTTAAGGACGCAACGTTATACATATTATACAGGTTGTAGCTGCATTTTCTTAAAATTTCGTTTTTATATCTTCGAAGAAAATCTATTAATTTATTAATATTTTAAAATCCATGTGATTTTAGAAAAGTTTAAAAAAATTTTTTTCTTTGATTAATATTGTAGGAATTTATTTTCCTTTATGTTATATCCTATTAAAAGAGGAATTGATTAACTTTTTTTAAAATATTGCAAATTGCAACTGGAGCATTTTAGAATATTCTTTTATTGTCTTTATTCTGTTTTATCTTCTCGTTTACGGTTACATACATACACAATATTATATACTAATATGCCAAAAATCGTATTTATTCCTATCTCGGGTGGAATTTTGACTTTTTGTGCAAAGTAAAATATTCATTTCATATTAGTAGAATGTATGTGTGTAGGTATAAAAGTTTACAAACAGGTTTTTTATTTCAAACAAATTTTTTTTTATTGTTAGTCAGTTTTAAATCAAAACATGTGTTAAATTTTAGCGATTTGCGGTACGTTTAAATCTTAAAGTTATTTAAAATAAAAAAATAATGATTAAAGAAAATATAATTTTTAATATTCATTATTCATTCAAACGTCTGCCTTTTTCTAATTTGCTGTCTTGAAAGTTTTTGAGTAACTAAAATACAAAATGACTTTTAACTAGAAAAATTTTGAAATTTAGAATATGGTTTACACGCTGGAGGCATAATCGGTTCATATTTCTTTAAAAACGATGATAGAGCTAATGTTACAGCGCGTTACAGATCGATGATCAATGATTTTTGTTTCAAAATTTGAATGGGATCGACCCGGAAGGGGTTTGCTTCTAACAAGATAGTGCTACACCTCATACTGCTACCGCAACAATTGATTTATTAAAAGAAAGATTTGGTGATAACATTATTTCGACAAATAGTCTAATTAATTGGCCGCCAAGATCATGCGACATAACGCCACTGGATTATTTTCCTTGGGGTTATGTGAAGTTAGATAGACGTTGGAGGCGGAAGCCTACATAACCCGTGTTATTGATGAAATAAGGTCTGGATAAAAAGTAGTTCAACATTGGTCTGATCGAATACGGTTTCTCAGAGCTAGTCGTGGTGAAATGCCGGAAATTATTTAAACCTAAAATATCATAAAATTATCAAAATAAAAAAAAATATTATAAGAAAGAAATTTAAAAATATAATTAAAGTTAAATTAACAATTTCTTTTATTTGTTATATCAAGTCTACTTTATATAACCATATATTTTATAATGGTGTCATTCTATTTTCATTCAACTTAGGTAGATATATTAATTTGTGGTTGTATTTTTGTTCTAAAACGAATAACTATATGCGATTGTCCGATTAATGACATTGTAAATTTTATCTATTCATTTTTTAAACTTTGATAATTTGTATTGATCAATTGAATGAAACTTTCAACTAGGCCAATATTTCGAAGAATTAAACCAAACTTCTGGAATCTTAAAGAAAAAATGTTTTTTTTTTTATTGTATATTAACTTTCGTCTCTCTAATACAAAATATATAATATAATTTACTAAATTCCATTTCCTTTACACAAAAATAATATAAAAATAGAAAAACAATTTTAAAAATAACAAAAGGAAACTTTTAAGTCACTGTATATATTTTGTTAACAGACAGTATCACTGAAAACTACATATTATTACTTCACTTTAAAATGCATAACAATTAAAATACCCACGTAAAAAAAGTGATGATCTTTTAAATTAAAAAATGAATTAATAAATAAAAAGTCGCAACCGTATGCAAACAGTGTATTATTTTATTACAAATATAAACACATAATGCATAAAAAAAATCAAGTGTAAATATCAAGTCTACTATAATAATAGTCGTACATATATATTTTCTGATGATGCATTCCATTTTGATCAAACTATTTAAATATGTGTTTCTATTTTTATTCTAAAACAAATAACAATAGATAATGCAATTTATCCGATTAAAGCCGTCTTACATTTATATATAACCAATTGACAAAGTAAAACACATTATGTGTATATCAATTTTAATGACTACTAAAATATTTACCAAAATGACAGATTTTCTTTAAGAAGTTATAGGATCTTAAAAGATAACAGAAGGTACACATTATATTAAAGTAATGGATAATAATAATATGGTATTGGATTAATTTTTTTTTGTCTTACTCGTCTTCAGAGCATAGATCTTCCACTTGACACCTCCATGCAATCTCACGCGGTTTTCGCTTACTCTAGGAGATGTAACATTTAACCAATTCTTAGTGGATTATTCTTAATATTTTCATAGTTTGTGATAAAAATTTATTTTTTTTATTTTCATTAAGTTAGACTAACCTACTAATTATTAAATATAACAAAGAAAAATAAAAGAAAAATCCAATGCAAAAAATCGGATATGATGTCAAGTGATGTGACGTAATTAAAAAGAACAACGAAAATAAAATCAAAATAATAAAAGAAAACTAAACTTAAAGTAATTTTTTATACTGAACATGCATGAAAATTTTATAATAAAAATGCATAAATGTTGTAATATTAAAGTTTTATTTAAGTATGTATTGATTAATTTTTTCGAATAGATATCAAATTCGAAAACTCAAAAAATTAGTATTTATGTACATATGCATGTATCTAATTTAACTCTATCATTTGTATGTACGTTTAAATATAAAAGGATTAAGATGCGTGAGCAATATGCAATTTTTATTTTATTTGTAAAGATTTTCAATTCAAGATCAAAGTTCAAGCAATTCAAAATTCAGACAATTCAAAATTCACATATTTAAAATTCGTACTTATTCAGAAAAAATTCAGATTTTAATTTAAATATTTATTTTTTTGGGAATATTTGTATTAATTTTGCTAATGTTTAAATGTCAACATCATGTTGCTTAAAAATTGAATTTTTTTCTAAACATTGTATGTAATGGCACCAAAGTGAATTCTGAAAAAATTGTTATTTTTTCTAATGCTTGATGTAAATAAATGTTGCTAAAAAATTTAATTTATTTCTATTAATTTTTATGTCTTGCCTAAGTTACGGGTGTAAACATTTTTTTTAGAAATGTGTTAAAAAGATACAAATTAAACTCATATTAAGAGATTATCTAAATCTAAGTACAAAACATTTTATTAGCGAAAGTCAAATTGATATAATTAAAAACAATATTATCCTATTTAAGTTTTCCGAATTCTTTTGAATTTTAATATTTGATTTATTTATATTTAAGGAAAGTAATTTATCTTTTTTTGGTCAATTTTTCCATCTATTAAATAATTTTTTTTTTACTAGTAAATAATAAATATTAATTATGAATAGTCTGTTCATTTAAGTTAGAAATAAAGGACAAACAAATATATTACTTAATTTAAAATATGTACAATAACTATTATTTTTGAATTAAATTAAATATTATTATTTGCAATTAAAAAAAGTATGTAATTAAAACATAAATCTGTCTGTTTAATTTAAAATAAAAATAAAAAATTTTTCCTGCAAAAAAAAAAAAATATTTAGCATTTATGATTGATGTTAATAATTAAAGGTTTGATTTGAAAACTGCAGTTTTATTTTTTTGAACTTTTCAAAATAAAAAAGAAAATTTCAAGTAAACATTATAAGAAAATTGGCTTCCGTATTTTACCATCTGTAATTTTTCATATGTTAAATTTTTTATATATTTTTTTTCATACATATTTCTTGCTTTGAAACCATTTTGTAAACAATACATTTGGCTTTTTATTTCTTTTAATTTTCTTAAGAATGTAAATTTGTGTTTATCTCTTTAATGGAAAAACTACAGGAAACGTTGTTTTAAAAGAATATTTTCTTCTAATTCTTTGATATTTATAAATAATACATACATACATATACATGCATATATTTAAATTCATTGATATTGAATTAAACAAAAAATTGCTTTTAAAAACACTAACTATTTGCAATTTTTTATTCTGTATTTATAGAACTAATATTTTATTGAAACAAAAAAATTTAAAAATAAATTGGTTTATTGCTTCGAAATACATAAATTTAATTTTTTAACGTTTATACAATACATATATTTGATTTTACCAAATCATCATAATAAAATTGTAGATTAAAAGAAAAACAAAAATAAAAATGTAACAAACAGTGCATAAAAAGATTGAATATGTTTTAATAAAATGTTAAAATGATAATTTAAGTAACTATTTCATTCCTATTATTTCTATTTTATAGATCAACGATCAGTATATCTTTAATTCAAAAAACTAACATATGTATGTATACATATTGTTACAAGTAGGTAATATATTCTGAAGCAAGTTTGTGTGTTGAGCCAAACATTTAAATCATATTTGAGTGTATTTTTTTATTTACAATAATTTGTATTATTGATGTGTTTCTATACTATGTAAATAAAGAATAAATAAAAATACCTTAATATAATTTATATTAAATGAAAATTTTTACCAGAAGACATCTTAGGAATTCTATGAAGTATAAAATTTGTACTTAATTAATCCTTATTTTTTGTAACCAGAAGACTTACTGATATTAATATGACCTATATATGTCTATGGATCAATAATTAGTACAAATAAATTAAAGGTAATTTTAGTTAAAGATGATAAAATATTCTATATACATATGTATATATGTATATAAACAAATATTATCAAAAAAATGTTAAACTATAGAATATAATATCAATATTTACACATAATACATACAATATACATTTATGTAATATATTGATACTATTTGTTTAACAGGATTCTAAAGCTAAGTACACACAGGAAAGTAGAAATGGTAGAGTTGAGAGAAAATCTCGGTATAGAGTGATCTATATGTGTCTGAACACTCGTTTACCGTAGAGCTCTACATTGACTCTACAAGAGATTTTTTGTTAGACATTTTTCTACCGTCTAAGCACTTTGTAGAGGTGAAATTTTTGTCTATACAATGACTCTACTGATCTTCTTATTGATAAGGAAACACGTTTGTAAATTTGTAGAGTCTCTACAGTAAATTTTCATGTAATTCGTGCATTTTCATATTACATACATATATTGTTTTTTAAAGTATTATTGGTATTAGGTTTTTAAAAGTAGGTATTATGTTTTACATATTTTATGCGGCATATAAATGGCGTATAAGCCTTCACATGTCAACATATGTATATACATATATTTACATCAAATACCTATATATTTTACATTACAATATAATATTATTATATTGTATTGATAGGAATTTTACATTATTTTTCGTAATTATTTATATTTAATTATATAAAATGAATCAATTTCAATGCATTAAATTAATTATTTCGAATTATTTTTTCAAACTAATTTATTAAAATAATGCATTATATTAAAATGCATTACCAAAAATAATTTAAATTACATATTTGAATTACTTTTGAATTATGAAATTAATTCATTAATAATCACGAAAAACTATGTAAAATTGCTATCTCTATACAATATAATAATTACAATAACCGGTACCCTTATCAATAAATTAATCAAAAGAAATTCGAATTTATTTAAACTAATTTTGTTTCTAGTGGTTAAATTTAATTAAGAAACAACAATTTTCTAAATAATTAACTTATTGTTTGCGAAAGACTAATCCATTTCCAAATCAATTCTATTTATTGCAATAGCTTTATTTATTACATCTACAGCTTTACGAAAAATTTCTCTATCAAAATTTTCGAAAACCGAATTTTCTGTAGAGTTACACTCTTGTGTGTAAACACATTTGGTTGAGGAAAGTGTTGTGTCGATAGAGCTCTAACAATTTAGTACTTAGCTTTAGACTACTTCTTTTAAATATTTTTCTAAGAATTAGCATTATTTTGGTTTAAAAGATTGTAATATAATGATAAAATGTTCAATTTGCTAGCTCGAATAATTTTTGCGTTAGCGTGCGATCGGACAGACATAAAAAAGCGCCCGGTATATGTTATTTTACATTTAATGAGAAATAATACCATGGATTTTATTATTTTATTATTTTAGATTTTAATATTCTTTTATAAAATTAGCGGGGCCTAGGTGGTCTAGTGGGTAAGAGCGTATAAAATACGTTGTAAACGCCGAGGGACTGTGGGTTCGAATCCCACAAACGTAGTAAGAGTTATTTCCCTGACGCCTGAACAGGAAAGGTTGTGTAATTTCCTGTCCACATTTATGTGGCAGAGAAATGCATTGAAAAAAAAAATTAGCACGTGCTTTTTAACAAATAAACTATAATAAAAAAAATTTATCAAATTACTGCATTTCAATAATACTTCTTAATAATTCCTGTAACAAATAAATTGCTGAAATTATAATTTACTAATTAATTACTAATAACAAAAATTTGTTTTTAAATATATTCCTTTCTCGGAATATATGTACATAATATTATGGTGTTGTATAAAAATTTAAATAAATTGACTCCAAAACAAAAACTTAATAGAAAACAAATTATTTTTCATAGAAATTAATATGATTGTTAAATGTGAATTACTATGAAAAAATAATTTGTTTTCTATTAACTTTTTATTTTTGAATTAATTTTTAATTTCATGTTTGATTATTACAAAAATTGGGTTTTATTATACATTTAATATATAAACACTCCGAGACTTTATTTTCCAAGAAGTTATAGATTAAGTTGAAAGAAAAATAACACTTTGGAGCTTTATTGATTATACTTTAGAGTTTTCAATTACCTATGAAAATAAAATCATTAAATGTGGCTTTGTTTCGTAGAGCCTTAATTCACTGCTCCTCTCTTTACAGCGTCACAAGTGTAATGGCAAATTTATTATCAAAATGGTGAGTTATGATCTTGATGCTATAATAGAGCATTATTTAGTCTCATTTTTTATTATTAGTCATAATTGATTATCATTGATTTTATTTAATTTTACAATAATTTGTTTGTTAAGTTTTAAAACAAAATGTTCCATATTTCACATTTAATTATAAATAATTATAATTACTAATAAAATTCGTTATATGTCAAGTCATATCTTTAAAATATTTATACATATATGTAGATAATATATGGGCATTCTGTATACTGTACGACCACTTAAGAATATTTCTTTATAATTTTATAATTAGGTAATCATATGTTAACAAAAGAAATATTATATTTAAATATATTATTTAGTAATACAAAATATGTATATTATTCACACTTTTACTGTGATTACAATGACCTCGTAATAAATATATATACATATATCTATATGTATAAATATTTTTATTTTTCATTTTATTATTTTAATTTTTCGTTTTTACTTAATAATTACTTCAATTCCTATTACGATTACGCATCATTAAGTTCCGTTTTAAGATTATTATTTTTATATGGATACAATGAGTGTAACATGTACTTACAAAGCATATTACTTATTATAATTAAAAAATTTCAATGGCCCTTTTTTATTTTAAATCTCTGTTCCCGGATGCAAAAAGCATGCTTTTTGATAAGACTTCAATATATCGTAATTATACATATATGTAAATAAATATGATACCAGTATGATACTATAGTAATTCTTATATAGATAAACATATTATACAATATGAAAATATAAAAAAAGTTACACGAGCTTTCATTTTAAATTTAAATAAAATCTAAATTGCATTTCAAATAATTATTTATAAGAAACTCTCAATTCTCATGCTTTTTTGATAAAGATTAAAGTTTGAATAATCAAATATTGAAAGTTTGATAAAAAAAAAAAAGTAATCTAAAAAGTTTGTTGGGTTAAATTTTCAAGCAATCTGTAATATTTTACAAATTGTATAGTTTTTATTAAGTAAATTTGACAATAATCATTAATTGAGGTTTAACTTGTTTTAAATAATTTATTATAAATTTTTTTGATTAATAATGGTTAAATATTTCATTTAAAAAGGCTAAATCGGAAAAATATCGGGACGAAAAATCTCAGTTATTAATTGTAGATAAATAATATAGGACACAAGTAAGCTTTATACCAGACTTTGACCCCACACTCCCTGGGTGATTATAACAAATTTAATACGCTCTTACACACTAGGCCACGGAGCCCCCCTAATTAGAGCTAAATTATAATTGATTAACATTAAACTATTATATTATAATTTCCTTTTTGTTTTTTTTTTTTTTAAATAAGGCAATAATTAAACATTCTAAGTAATATATCTTAAAAATATTTTACAATAACCCATAATTATTATCAAGGGTAATTATCGTAATAAATATCTGAATATCATTTGCAAATTTTTGTAGTTTTCCTTTTTAGTCCTTACACAACTTTATGTAAATACCTAGTACATATAAAATAAAATTTTTAAAGTCAAAATAAAAACTTAAAATTGTAAAATTTTTATCACACTATGATTTAATTATGATTAAGTTTACGATGTAACCGACGTTTATTTCAATAATTAAAAGATAGTAGTGATTATTTTATTTTGTCAAAATATGCAAAATTTCATTAATAATTAATTGGTTGCTTTAAAATTTTAGTTTTAAATTTTCAAATTTAAAATTAAAAATATGTAGTATTACAATATAAATATGAATTAATTTGTTCTCTTTTTTTTTTTTTTCTTTAATTTATGATTAATTTATGATATTAGGAAGTATAGAATGAAAAATTACTTTATGTCAGAAGTATTATCTATCTAAAGTATATTGGTACATACTATTTATACTATTTATTTTTATGTACATATATATATAAATAAGATAGGAGCCCTTGCTCTATATGGTAAATGGAGGGAAAATAAATGGAAAAAATACAAAGTTTTACTATAATAAGCATATTATTATGAACACAAATTTTCTATAGCAGGCCACTGAACTTTAATGGATAAAATTCAATTAAATAAAACGTATAACAAAAAGAAAAAGGAAAATAAATTTGATGGAGGATTTAAAGAAGAATTCTAAAACAAATAAATATATATATAGTTACATATTCAAATTTAAAACATACACATAAATAAACCTTAATTTAAAGAAAATGCATTTATATTTCGGTTTTGAATATGTTTTCAGCTGTAATATTTTCAGATATTTTGAAAAAATATAGCCAAAGCACAGATGTGTTAGTTCTGTGTTAAGAAAATTTTATCATGTAAAAACCATGTAAGATATCTAAAATTCTAAAAAAATTAGAAAAAATCAGCTATCTCCACCACAGGACCGACCGCTATTAAACGAAAAGCATAATGCCTATACATTGCTATACATTAATATTGAATCTGCTAACAAAAGTTTGAATTTTGCGCGATTAACAAGAAAATATGTGCAATGGTATATACATTTTTAGAGATATAAAACAAACAAAAAAAAATTTGTTCATATAATGCATATGGAGTGTTATAATATGTATGAAATTTGGACTTAGAAAAAAGTTAGATAAAAGTTAAAGTTAGTCGGATCAAAAAATGTTGTATGGCAAAGTTGTTGCTTTTTACTTGTGTAACAACTTTTTCTTTTTAATTTTTCTCATAATATTTTCCTGTTACGAAATATTCGTAAAAAACTTAAAAATAACCCTAGTAAACTACCACTTTTGGTTGTACCGGAGTAGTGCATATTTGCAAATATCTCGGGTACAAATTTTAGGTGTTATAACAATACCTATCTTGTACATTAATGAATGCGGTCGATAAAAAGGAAAAAAAGAAAAAGAAAGGAGACCAGAAAATAAGAATAAAATCTGACTACATAATCAACATGTGTTGCATGGTGAAATAATTGATTTTTTTTTTTTAATTTTACATAAAAAGCAATTATGTTAAAAAAAATTTTTCTAAATTTTGATAAATTCCGACCTATTTTTGGTTTTTTTTTTATTTTAAATTTTTATTTTTGTTTTAAATGAAAAATGCATAGGACGACCTTTTAATGGTTTTTTCGTTTTTAGGATGAATATGGAAATTAACCAAATAAATAATGAATGGTGTGTAATGTGTGAATGAGATGTTGGATATCTATGTACAAAACAGATTAGAAATCTTTTTATTTTAGTTTCTTTTTTATTTTTACAAATCAGGTAGTTGATTTGTATTCATTTTAATATTGTATAAAACTTTTGAGTAATTTGTTAATATTTTGATTTTCTTATTATTTTTTTGTTATATATTCCTGTCACACACATGTAGGAGTGAATATAAAAAATTTACAATATTTTTAAATTTTTTTTTTGCCAATTTGACCTCCTGTTCATTTATTATTATTTTTTTCTTATAAAAAATTACGGAGCTAATCTTAAAAAGGATTTAAAGAATTTTAGTGACAAAGTGCAAACTGTTTAAAAATATAATTTACAGATATGTGTTCAACATTCCTTAATTCAAACAGAGCAGAACTCAGTGACATTGAATATAAAAAATTTGGTATTTGTATTTAATAAAAACTTAAGAGTTAATTTATTTTAATAGAATTTTTTTATTTATTTTAATATTATAAATCACATAGCCATATGCAATATTAATGTATTATTTTTTTATATCATATATTATATATTTAGGTATACTTATCCATTTGTCTTACGGAGGATTTATTAAGAAAAATTTATAAATTTTGTTTTGTGAAAATTTGTTTTTTGTGATGTGTGTAGAATTTGAACCAGCAAATATTCAGTTAATACGGTATGTTATGAACCACTATATTGTAGTATAGTATAAAAATTAAAACAAATTGCATATTTTAAGGAGTAAAATACAATTCTTTAATAATTAATAAAATAAAACTGTGTAATTTGCTGTTCATATTTATGTGGCAGAGAAATGCACTAAAAAAAAAAAAGAAAAAAAATAAAACAAATACACCAGCTTTTTATGTGTATCTTTAATAAATTTGCTACTCTAATTGATTAAACGCTGAAAATTGTATTTGATCCTTAAAATTTTTTTGAAAGATAGTTAGTAGCTATCAACATTCAAAAAAGAAATATTACTTAAACCATAAAACAAATAATATTTTTGTTAAATGTTACTACAAATATCCAATTATCTACAAAAAACCTTATTGTTTTTAATATTATTTATTCAGTGTATAAAATAATGTGTTTTATGCAATTAGTAACCTGATGTATTTCAAATTAAATTTGATTTTATAACTGTTTTATTTAAATAACATCGAGTCATCGACAATAAAAAAATTTCAATTTCAAAATTTAAATTTTTATAATGACTTTCAATTCAAACAAAAAACAACCAACTGTTCAATCAACTATAAATCTTTTTTTTATAGAACACTTTCGAATAATACAAAAAAAGAAAAATTGCTATCATCTGAGTTATATTTGTTGTCGTTTACTTTTAAGATCGTGCCGCTTAATGATCACTCAATATGTGCATTTTTAAAACAATTTTTTTATTTTGATAATGAATAAATTTCAGTATAAAGAAAATGTTGCAGATAAGTTTTTAATTTGTTTTAAATTTTGCAGAATTTAAATGGAAAAAAATTTATTAAGCTTACATATAAGTCATTAAATTAATTTTTAATTATTCAAAGTTTTATAAACAAAAATATAATACCATAACTGGCTGTGATTGTTGGTTTTTTGTCATTGTTAATAAATTATTTTTCGCCAATGCGATTGAATATTATTATGTTTCAGTAAATTTGATAAAGCATAATTTATTATTTGTAGCGAATTGAAATAAAATTAGTGTAAAAATGGTATAAAACTATATATTTCATTTTTGAAAATAATTGTTATATTATTATTTTTGTATTAAAAGTTCTTTTTTTGGAATTAGCGTAAAAACAAATCATTAAATTTGTTGTATAAAAGGAAATTGTAATGTTGTATACGGAATATAAGTCTAAAAATGTTTGCAGTAAATATCATGAGTTTTTTTTTTAAAGATTTTTGTTTTTTATGTATATGTACTTATATTAATAAATAATCTTTTAAATTTAAATTTGTTCAATATGTATTATCTTTTATTTTTAAAGAGATTGTATTTTAATTAATAGACATATACATAATTTACTTACGAAACATAAACAATTTCTCTTAACAAATTAAATGTACATATTTCTTATAATATTGTTAGACATTATAATACATATATTCATTTTTTAATGTTAATTATACATAAATAAAATATAATTTAAGAAGACATCATCATATCATTTCTGATAGGCATTACTTAATTGCGGCAAATTTATAAATAAAACAAAAAATAATATAAAAAGTGTAAAATAATTGCTATATATAAAGAGGAAAAAAAAAAAAAAAAAACAATAATTGATGAAGTAAAATTCCAAGTTTCTTTCTTTTACACTATTTATAATAAAATTTTTTTGTTTTATTTTAAGTAAAGATTCAATGACTTTAATTGGCGCAATGATCGAATAAAATGCATTTTTGTTTTACTTATAATTAACTAGCGGGATACTTATGCATTTTATGATGACACAATTTTATTGTTATCTTGACGGATTCATTTTTTTTTTTTTTTTGAATTGCTGGTTTTTTTTTTTTTGATATTTTTATTTATTCTGTTTGCGCATAATTTCTGCTATTACAGATAACAAATATTAAAACAAATTATAAATTTTGTTTTTCTTATATATTTCATTTTATACATATGTATGTATGTAGTATGTCTATTTCTAAATAATAAAAAATATATAATTTAAAAAGGCATCATACTTTTAAAAAAAAATCTTCTTACCCAACGACTTAAGTAATAATAAAGACTTAGTTTTTAAGAAATTATTTATTTTGTTTAAGTCAATGTTAAATCGGCATTAGCATAATGAAAATAAAAAAAATAATAAAAATAATGAAGCGAGAAAGAAAAATATATTAAGGAAAATACTAAATTTACAAAATTAGAAAATATTTCTGCCTACAATATAGCTTACAATTAATTGTTAGTGTAGTTTAAATTTTTTTTAGAATATCCTTGAATCTAGATTCAAATCACAAAATTTTATATTACAAATCGTGTTGTAAAGTTATTATGATATGGTTCTATTTATATATATGTAATATATATGATCTAATTCAAATATTTTATTTTACTGTATTTTAATACACAAAATTTTAATAGATGATTTTAATTTTTTTTTTTCCGAAAAGTAATTAAATGTTACGCTTATATTAAAATATGCTGATATCTGTATTACGTTGATGTTACGTATATACCTACTTTAAAATCAAAATTAATAAATTTATTAATATTAATTATAATTTTAAAACTTGGCTTACTATTTAAGTTTATAAATTGTATAGCTGTATGGAAAATTAAAATAATTGCTTAGGATTGAATTCTGGGTTGATTTAGCTGAGTAACGTTTGTCTGTCCGTCACTTTAACTCAATATATAATGAAGCTAGGAGTCTGTAATTTTTATAATTTTATTTGTATAAAAATGTGAGTTTCACTATTGAAATTGAACAACCCCGTTTGGCTATACAATTTGTTTTTTCTTTTATATGAGAATAATTCAGTATATAATTAAACTATATCTGAAATTTTGTCAAAACAAATTAAGTTTAAGGGCAACCTCTGCAAAATTTTTTTGTTCTAGGGCAAGAGGTCCGAGTAGTTGTCCGGGTCCCATACAATTTCAATTTTTATATGAACATAGTTCAGTGTCTATATAAGTTGGCATATCTAAAGTTTATTTCGCAGTTGTAAAAATAAATTAAGTTTTATGTCAATGATATCTGCCAAATTTGATAAGTATATGCAACAGATTGGGGTAACTTTGAAATTTATATGCTTATATCTTGGAAGGTACATACTTTAAAAAGCTACACATTTAAAAAAAAAAATTCAAAACCCCGACATTCAAAATCCCGACATTACTTAGTGTTTTTTTCTTAATTTTTTTTTTTTAAGCTGACATAGAGCAGGAGATCAAAACAAATAAAAAATATTATATGAGGGCAAGGTCTATTCGCCACAGTTTGGGAGATATGAGGGCTTAACATTTTTTTCAATCTAAGAATAAATTAATTTAGTTTTTGGTGTATAAAATCGAGACTAGGTATATAAGATAGGATAAAACAAAGAACAATATTTTAAAACTTTCAAAATATGACTAATAAAATATGTAAACCGGATGTATTGGTCCCTTAGAATGAAAGTTGTTGGAACCTTACACTAAAAAAATATAACTTTTTATCTTCAAAATATTATTTACAGCATTTTTATTAAATAAATATTTGTAAATATTTTTAAATTATGTATGTAAGTAAGTATGTATAATAATAAAAATTTAACGGATTGAAAGTATAAGTATTAAATATAATATAAAAATAATAATAATTTTTTTTTTTTCAACCTGAAATCAAAATAGAAAAAACAAAAAGAAAAAAATGGATTTGGATAAATTAGGATTTAGATAAATTATATATAAAGAAAAATATAAATTTTTAAAAATTCTCTTATTTTATAACTCTTATTTTGGTGCCAGCTATACAATCTCACAGAATTATTTTTTCTTACAAGTATATTTCAACAACAAAAATCCTTTAACAGTGCGGGCTGCCGCCCCTAAACTTCTGCTAAACAAATTATTGAAACCCTGATTTTGAAACCAACTCTAAAATCACACCGAATTATTTTTTCTTACATGTATGTTTCAACAATAAATATTTATAATAGTGGGGGCTGCCCCCACCGCTTAACAAATTATTAAAATCCTGATTTTGAAACCAATCATTTAATTTCTCCCAATTATTTGTTCGCACATGCTCCAACAATAAAAATCGTATATTATTAAATTATATTGTACTTATATTAATAGTTTTTTTTGACAGTTACTTAAATAATGTCATTCAAGTTTTAAAGCTTTAAATTATAAAGCTTAAAGTTGAATTTATTCAAGTTTTAATTGGTTTTTAAAAAAAATATTGTTTCACAATAAATTTTCTTTCGAAACACGCAGTATTTGAATGCTTTTTATAGCATATTTAGTTTTTTAAGCTCTTTTATTATGACCATTATAATTTTTTTCTATCTCTTTCCGTTTTCGAAATATCTCAAAAGCAGGATTTGTCGTGATTTTTTTGAATGTCAGGATTTTGAATGTCGGGATTTTGTATATGGGGATTTGATATGTCGGGATTTTGATACGTCGGGATTTTATATGTCGGGATTTTGAACGTCACCCTCTTCTTATCTTATAACAATAATATTTTATAGTTTAAAATTGATACATGATTAAATTTTTTTTTTTTATTTTAATTATTTGATATCGAAATTTCAGTTTTTAAATATATCACTTTATATGACTTATAAGTTTGCATATTTTAGCATTTGGTTTTATTTGTATATTATATAGATTTAAGATAAGAAAAGGACATTTGCTTTACAAAGAAAAGGATTATTTTAGACTTCTAGTATCATATAATCAAAATATGAAATAACATGTTTAAATGTTTTACTATCAACAATATAATAATAAATTGTTTATAAAATATATTGCAACAACATATATACATAGATATGTGTCCAGAATATTATAAAATTAAAAGATCATGGTCACTTTCTAATGTTTTAGAATAAAAATCATTTTACAAAATTGAAAAAGCAGTTTTTTATCTCT
Organism: Poecilobothrus nobilitatus; assembly: GCA_947095535.1. Lineage (NCBI taxonomy): Eukaryota > Metazoa > Arthropoda > Insecta > Diptera > Dolichopodidae > Poecilobothrus > Poecilobothrus nobilitatus. Next base: position 265,773,725 of record OX352774.1, on the reverse strand, counting down.
TGACCCATTAATGTCAACTAATCACACCCTTATAAATATTTAGTTTAATGTTATACTGCTACTTAATAATATATTATGTATGTGCATAAATTTACAAATATTAAAAAAAAAAATAACAAAGTGAAATTTACTTTCATTACAAATTAAGTACTTGTAACAACATCTGTTTTTGTTATTTAAACTAAATTTCACGTTTTGTGCAATTTTTTAATTTACTCACTTACAAAAAGCGTGTGGGTTAAGAAAAAATAGAATGAATACATTAACATTGTAAACTATTGTCATCATCATTTTATTTTTAAAATTTTTTGTTTTGATCATATCTTAATTGAAAATGCACGTGCAGATTTAACTGTAATATTAATGTTATAAATTGGTTTAGTTTTTTTGTTGGATGCGTTTTAGTATAATAATAATAATATGATAATAATTGTCTTATTGGTAAAAATTAGTAAAATATTGTACAATAATATTAATTTTTAAAAACTACACAGTAATAAATTTTTACATGAATACGATTCACAAAAGCTTTATAAGTTTACATGTCTCGCCAACTGTAATTTCATATTATGTATTAAAAAAAATTGTATTTATTTAAAATTATTATTTTTATGACCTTCAATTTTTCACATAAATCATCAAAATTGTATAAGTATAAATTTTGATTACTTTTGCAATTTTATTGAAATTTAATTATTAAATTACATAAAAATTGATTGAAAATTAAAATTAAGCAAATAATAAAATACAAAATTTAGTTTGATTAATATTGACCCTTGTTCTATATTATGTTAATTTGATATCTGGAATTAATAATTATATGAAGGAGTTTTTTATTTAAATAATTTTAAATACATATGTACATATTTCTAAAAAACTATGTAGGTATAACACATTTTCTCTAAATGTAATTTGCAAGGAAAACGAAGGAAGCTATAAGGACTCTTATTATTTAGATAGTTAGGGCATAGGTCATCTATTAAGTCACTTGTAATTCTTATTTGACTAAACTTCAGTTTCTTTTTGATCATTATTTTCACTAAGCCGTTGATTGTACCTAATTGTTCAAGATTATGAAACACGAATATTATATTTGTGCGCCATCTATTATCTTATATTTTATTTTATTAGGATATTAATTATTATTTATTACGATATAAATTATTTTTAAATTAATAATAAAATTTTAATTAAAATGTACTAATTGTTTTGATATGATTAATTAAATTAAGTGTTCTTTTTGATTTTAAATTTATTAAACTTCCATTTAGAAATAAAATAAATAATTAAATAATTGAATCAATTTGGAATCCATTCAATTATTTAGTTTTTTATTCAAATTATAATTACAAACACAATTATAAAAATTGTAATTTTTAATTTGATACATTTTGAAAAAGAGCATTATTATTTTAGGGATTTTATATAGTAAGAAATATAGCGTTCCAATTGGTTTTGAAGTTTAAATTTATATTATATAAAAAAATTTAAAAATTAATATAAAATTCTACAAATTTATATGAAAATATAACAATCGAAATAAATTTTTTAAAGAACAAAAATTTATTAATTTTGAAAATAGATTCAATTAATTCATATTGTTAATCTGATCTAAATAATTTTATTTAAAATTTGTTATCAATAAAGTATTTGAACCTAAATGTGACTTTTAAAATTGGCGCCTTTTTTTTGTGTGTTAAAGCATTTTTCACACATATTAAAATTTTTTATTAACATTGGATGTTTAAGTTTATAATAAATTAAAGTTTTAAAATAAAAATTATGCTAATAATAATTATCATATTCATATAAGTTATTTATATACGAGTATTTATGTATTAAAATTTGCAACTGATAATGGAATTGTCGAAAGTGTTTATATAAGAATTGTAGAAGAACCAAATTTAATTTAAATTTCTCTGTACATTTATCTAAGCCTTAAAAGAGACTGAAAATAGTAATGGGCAAAAACAACCTATTTTTTTTTTAATGTAATAATTTAAAGTTAACCTTTGAAACTTGTCCAATATTGTAATGTTGATAAGTGTAAAAAGATAGAAAATAGATGAAAATAAAGTGCGAAAAGATGAATGATCTGACCTATAAACACAATGCTTAAGTTACCCACTTTTATAGGTTCAAAGATTCAGGTCAATAACATAGTAAATGGCATGAACTTATTTAACATATTATATATATTAGTATTCATCAAACAGATGAGAGCCTTTGTTATTTCTTTCTATAACTACTACTATAAATATGACGACTTTGTTATAGATGTACATATGTACATACGTAATATATTTTAATTAAATTTTATATCGATTAGATTGTCTTGAACGAAGTTTTTTTTTATTATAATACTAATGTTTTTCATTTTAAATCTATTTTTTTTAACAGAACATTACTTGTAAATGTGAACACATTCCGATTCGACACACCTGACATTTGTCTTTATTGCTGGATAAAACATTTGTACTGGATAATACATTTATACCAAAATTAAGGTAAAATAGGAGAGCCAGTAAAAATGACATAAAAACTACAGGTGTTTAATATAAAAAATAATAAAATAAATAAAAATTTTGGTTCATACTTCATAGGTAATCAACAGGGATTATACTAATAAATAAATAAAATAGGTACATAAGAAATTTTTTATTGAATTTATTAAAATCTAAACGGTTTCGTTGTTTAAATTTAAAAAAACATCATGAATACGTTACATTCATATGCATATGTATTATTAATCTTAAGTATGTATTTAAAAAAGTAATAATGTGTTTATATAATTTACAACAATTTTTCAAAGGTTCTATTCAATGTCCTTATCATAACAAAAAAAAAGATACAACAATTCTCAATTGAATACCCATTCTTTAATATAAAAATTAAGTGTGATGGATCTTTTATTTATTTTATAAATTAATCAAAGCAAAGAAAGAACTAATTTTGTAATAATTCTGGAATCATCTGTACTAAATTGTTTGTATGTATATATGTACGTATACATATTTGTTCTTATTTCTTTTATATTTTTGCGCGCAAATTGCAACGAAAATTAATTAGTTGCTTTTTTATCTTTGGCTTTTTTTATTTTTTTAATAAACACTTCTACAAGTAGATCGGTCTATCGCAAGGGTGGTCATAATGCTTTTGCTATAAGAAGATAACTTTGTATTTATTTTTTTTATTTTTTGTAACACTGTATCAGTATCAAAGAACGGATCTGACCGCATTTTATTCTTCCTGTCTTTTTAGAAAGAGAAAGAATATCTACAATTTTTATTACGAATGATTGCAATTTGCAAATGTTTTTTTTTTTATTAAAGAATAAAACATTTTTTTACAATTCTATTTGTTTTTTAACCCGATTTGTTTGGTTTTTAATATTTTTTATTATTAATATTAAATCATTAGTAATTCTAAGAATTTGATATAAAAATTCTTGTTTTTTGTTTCAACTTTATTCATTAATTTATAAAATAAAAGAGTTTTAAAAACAAAATAATAGCTAGGCTGAATTGAATGCAATAAGGAATTATTTGTATGAGCTAAAAATATTTCTTTGATTTTAAATTATTTTTAAAAAATTATTACTTATTAGATACATATTTATTTCAAAGATTATAAATTAAATTCTATAAGAATTTTGATGTTGTTTTTTTATATATCTGTTTTATATCTATTTAATTTGTATTTAATATGGTAGGTGTGTTGTTTAATTTTGATAAGAAAAATTTTAATATGTAAACGATCTATGGCGCTAGTTATAGCTATCATTGAAATGCTTCCGGAAAAGACGTTTCATTGAAAACTTTAACTTTTTTCCGTATAGGCGATTATAGCAATCAGAGAAAACTGTCAGTTAAATTATTTGTCAAATGACAATAATGAAGGCAAAATAAAAATAAATGTAATTTAAATTTAACTAATAAAGAATTAAAAAGATTTTTTTATTTAATAATGAGATTGGCTGAATTGAGATGAATAAGAATAAATTTTCTAGAATTAATTTTTTTGTTTCCTTTTTTTGAAATTTCGAATTTAAAATTTTAAGTCTAAACTTATTAAAATACAAAATTATAATGAAATATATCAAGAATTGCATCAGAATATTTTTCAATGGCAAACTGAAATGGGAAGAAATGAAACATATCTCATTGGAACAATTTTGTTTCATTGCAAAATTACTGATCAGTTGTTCAGGAAAATAATTACCAACCCGGAAAATGATAAAATTGATTTTTTTTTAAATATTTAACTTAAAATTTAAAAATTCGTAGCAGAATTTATTCTTTAGAAATTATTTAATCATTAAATTAACACTTTTGTTATATTTTATGTGTCTTTGCTGCAAAAAAATTGAAAGTAAACATTTTCCGGAACCATTTCAATGATAGCTATAACTGGCGCCTATACAGTACAAAATTGATACAAAGAGAGCAATTATCGAGGCTTTATGGTAAAAATAAAACTAAGTTTCTGCTTTATTTCACGCTGAAGAAATAAAATATTTTGTAATTTAAAAATGATGAAATATAAGAATAAGTTTTAATGAAGATAATAGGTATATTAAAATTTAAAGTATATGTATATGAATCTGATATTTTATTTTTAAGTATCTATGCATTTTTGTATGTTTTGTATTTTGTATAATGAATTTTTTTTTCGAATTTTAATGTAATTAATATTTTTCAATATTATTTGTTAACTACAAACATTAAAATTTTTGGAAATGGATTATGACATGACAATGACATTATTATTTATTAAGTTGCTGAATTACATATATGTAAATATAGTATAGTTGCTGAATTACATAGTAATGTAAATAAAACTATATACATAGTTGTTTTCATTGGAATTAAAAATGCTGACTTTATTAATAACAATTAAGAAGAAATTTGGTGTTGGTTCAGACTAAAAAAGATTTCATAAATTAATTTCCAACATTGTATACAATTGATTTTTTTACAATGTTTGGTTTATTTTGTGATATTTCGCTTGTAGGCATAATAATTAAAATTGTTTGTTTAACTACGCTAAATTTACTAATAATTTCAAACACCAATGTATGTACATACATATATAAAATTATTATTAATAAAAATAAAATCATTTAATGGACAATATAAATTAAATTATTATTATTTTTATTATTAATTTATTTTTAAAACTTTTTAAAAATTTTTTGTAAATAAATTAAATTAAAAATTTAGTTCTCAAAAGAAATCTTATGTATTTTGTTGCTAACATGAAATTTCAAAAACGTTCTTATCAAAAGTTCAATTTTCTTATTTGAGGATGAAACTTTAAAAGTTCGAAAAAAAAGCTTAGCGATAATCTTTTTAACCTTTTTTTGGCCTTGTTAGACTTTGATTATTATTATATTAATTTGGCAAAAGAAAAGAAATAAAAAAATAAAACAGAATCTTAAAAAATCAAGGAAATTAATTTTTTTTTTTCAAATAATTATTTTTAAATATATTTTTTTTTTTCTTAAATTTTTAGCCTTGCTCTTTATGTTCTAATGGTACACACAATTTCCGGTTAACTACTTTTTAAAATTGATAATTTATTTTTCTTCTTATTTTTGTCTTTTAAAATTAATTAATTTTATATAGAAATAATTAATATTATAATACAAATAAAAAAAAAAAACAAATGAAATAAAAAATATGGTTGGTAAATTTGACAATTTCTTTTAGTGATAACCTAATTATAAATGTGTTTGTATGTCAGTTTATAATTTAATTTGAACCGACAAAAAAACAATCAAAATTTTTATTTTTGTATACAAACAAACGGAAGAATTTTAAACTTATTAATTTAAATTGACATAAAAATATTTGTTATTAAACTTTATTTCAATAAAAAAATATATTAGCGCATTTATATACAACTACGGAAGTTAGTATTAAGGAAGTTGAAATAAGAAGAAGCCCTTATTTTAATTTTTCAGTATTGATAATAATCGATTATGATGATAATAATATATACATATGATTTTTTTTTCAACCATTTAATCAAATTTTTGTAATCATAAAATTGTATAATTATATTTCAAAAGAAAATAAAACAAAAAATGTTAATATTATTGTTTCCAACTTCTAAAGTTAGATCTAATTTCTAACTTTATGATCCAACTTCTAAAATTGGATCTAACATTTAGTTTAGTTATTTGTATCATTTTTGATAATTGAATATAAAATACAAATTATTTGTATTTTCTTCATATATTCAGCCAATAGGTGTGGTGGTTAAAACACCGGCATTTCATACGAAATGTCTCTGGTTCAAAATCCGGCTGGGTCATAGATTAATAAAAAATAATATAGATTTTTCTTATACATAATATTATAAAATTAAAAATAACTATATTATATATGTTTTATAAATTATAATTAATTATATTGTAATATTATAATAAAATAATAAAAAAACATAATCCTTGTATAAGATAATAGATGACGTAGAAATAAAAGAAACGTCTCATAGTCTAGTACAATAGCTACAGCCAAGTAATCAATGGCTTAGTCAAATTAATGATTACCGAAACTGAAGCATTAGTCAAATATGAATAATAAATGACTTAGTAAATGCGCTATGCTCCTTATAGGAGTGGCAAAGAAAACAAAAAAAATGACTCATATGTACTTATTTAGAGATTTATAAGTTATATTATTTCGATTATATCAATAATATGAATAAAAAATTATATTTACACTATTACTTTGGAAATTAAAATTTATGGTTTATGATGAATAATAAAAAAATTATGGTTTTAAGTATATGGACGAAAAAAGTTAAGTATTGTTACATATATACATATATATGTATATATATACTGTTTTTATTAATTATTATTTGATAAACACGCTTAGAGAAACATGGTTTTCTACACGCTAGGATTTTAAAGTTGCTCTAGAAAATTATTATTTAGGAGTAGGTACATACTTATTATAAATTTTTTAACATTCAATAGAAATTTTTTAAATTTAATTAATTAATTTTAAATACTAATACTGTTATTATATTATCATTATTAAAATACAAAATATTTTAAATAAAATAAATATTGTGCGTAATTTTACACAATGTAAAAAGCAAATATGAAGAATACATAAGATGAAGAATACAAGATTAAGAAGAAGACAAAAAATGTTGCAAAAATAAAATAACACATTAAGCTTGATAAGAGTTTAATTAGAATCTTGTTAATATTTTATTTTAGGTTAATCTTTTTCTTTTTATAATTTCTTCTTATTTTATTTTTTTAGATAGGAAATTTTTTTGACCCTTGCCTAAATTTTTGCTTCATGTGACAAAAAAAAATATATTAATTATTTAATATTATTTTTTTTTTTATTATTTTTTACATATATTAATTAAATTTTTAAATTTATAATAAAGTTTTTTTTTTTGTATTAGTCTTATCATTTTATAAATGTGTTGTTTGACACATTTTCCGGTTCTATACATTTTGTTTATTTTTATATTTTTGTTTTCTAAAGTTAATAATTTCAATCAATGCAAATTATAACTGTAAAAATATCTATATTATAGGCTTTATCTTAATAAATTTTTAAATTTAAAATAAATTAAAATTAGAATGTTTAAAATTGAAAATTATAGTTTTCAAAATTGGGTCAAAATTTGCATTTTACAAAATTGATATGCAATATTTTTATAAATTACAAACAAACGATATAGAAATGATATGATATATAAAAGGATATAAAAAAGGAATTAATAACTATGTAAATTAGTAATGTTCATATTATATTTATATTATAAAATAGAGCTCCAAAAAAAATAAAAAAACAATATAATTAAATTATTCAAATTGTATATTTTATTTATTAAAATCTTAAATAAATAAATTATAAAAATAATTAATAAAGACTTTATTTGAATTTATAAATTGCAAGAATATTTTAAAAATTAATATTCACAGTATATACAAATTGATGTCAATGTAATTAAATTCTTATCTGATGTCAATGTAATTAAATTCTTATCAATCATTTTACTTAATTATTAAAACTAATTGGGGCCTCGGTGGCCACGTTGTTTAAGCGGGTGCAAGGGAATGCGGGTTTAAATCCTACACCGGTAGTAAGTTTTATTAATTGAAAGTACCAAATATAATTTATACCATATGTCATATTATATAATATAAACAAAATAAATAATATTAATGTATGAATTAATAATAGTATTCGACCTATAATGGACTTAGTATGCGATTCTTTGTAATATTGCAATTTCCTATGTGATTTGTAATATTAATATAAATAAATAAATCACAAACTAATATTATATAAAAAATAAAAGGTGCTAAAATTAAAAAAAAATTTCAGTATTTCCACTATATCAAATAGCAGTAAAAAAATTTAATTATAATAAAACATAAAAATACTAATATATTATAATTGTATTTGAATGTATTTGTAACTTCCGGTTACTCATATACATAAATAAAAACATTGTAAGTTGTTTTTTTTAATCTAGGGATATTTGTAACCGATTTTATAATATTAAAAAAAATAATTGATAACAAAATATTAAAAAAAAGTAAAAACAAATGTTTCTTATGTTATGGAGCCTACGCTCCATCTTATTTTTTTTATGTCATTAGTGATAAGAGTATTCTTCTTTTTTTCCCTTTTTTTTTAAGTATATTATTTTGTATGTTCTTGTTTTTTTAAAGTTATTTTTATTAATGAATATTTTAAATGATTTTTATTTTTATAGTTTAGGTCTATTTTTATATATGACAAAATATTGAACTTCGACTTTATTTTAAGATAAGAACAATCTTTTTTTTAATTATTGTTTAAGAATAAAAGAAAACTAATTGAAATTTATTAAACATTGTACTAACATTAAGAGATATTAATATGTTGTACAGCGATTAAGAATACTGTTTAAAATTTTCTTAATTTCTAATTTAAATTATTTTATTAATTTTCAACAAAAAAAACTTAGTTTTTATACGCTAAGAAATGATACAATGATTTTGTTGAAATTTAAAATGAAATGATTTTGTCGCTTATTTATTACCAATGTATTTTTTGAGAAACATATAGATACAACATATATGTATGCATATGAATTTGATAATTAAAAAATATTTTATGAGTTTTTTTAGGAATTCTAATAATGTTTTTTATACCTATAAAATGATCTCTTAAAAACATTAACTAAGATTTTGACACTTATACATAAGTAAATATATTTAAAGTACTTTTCTTTTCTTTAAAATTAAGCTTGTGTATAATATATGTACATAAAGATCCACAAATTTTTTTTTTATTTTAATTTATATTTATGCTTTTATTTTTAAATAAAAATGTTTTATAACATATTAGTTTTTAAAATAAAATAATTTTATATTGTACAAGACATTATCAGAAAATTTTTCCTTTAAATCGAAATTTCATTCGATTGTTTTCTTTTAGAAATTCTTCTAGAAATACTTTGGTTCTTATAGAAATTTCAACCGTAAAATTGGAATATATTATTCTTAAGACCAGGGCATTCCGGTTCTATTTCTCTATATATATATCAATATCTTTCAATACACATTGTTTTAATTTTCGAATATATATAAAATATATCTGATAAAAATAAGAAAATGTGTACATTTAGTGCATGTTTATAGTCTAATATTAAAATATTTAGACAATGTTGCAACTAATAGTTATTATAATATTAACTTAAATTCGAATATTAATTAAAACTTTAAATATCTTATAAAAGTATTTTTAAATTAGATTTTAAACATTAAAGATAAAATGTAAATGAAAGCAATACAATTTAAAAACATAAAATTTATCTTTACTTACTAAATTAATTTTTGTACAAAAATTAAAAAAAAATCTAATGAGTTATTTAAGCATTTAAAGATATTGGTAATAAAATAAATCAAATGTTAAAGTTTTTATTAAAATTACAGAGTTGTAAAATGCTACAGTATTCATTATTTTAGTTTTAATAAAATAATAAAATATTATGAATTTTAATTTTTGGTGTTTAAAATAGAAACAGTTCAAATAATTTATTTGTTATGCATAAGATTGAACTGTGCATAAGATAAAAAATTTTCTCATTTCAAACATTTTTGCACTGCTGCACTCTAAAATTTTATTTGAAAAAATTGTGATAAAATTACCTTGGGTGGAGGTGGTTGCTGAGGTGATTGTCTTTGAGCAGCTGCAAAATCACTTCCTAACTCAATGAATGCCACAAAAAATATGATTATAGATATGTAAGATACTGTCCGAGAAAGGATCTCAAGACCCCCATTTCGGCTCCCGGGAGCCTTCATTATTTTACTTTTTTTGTAAGAAAATAAAATAAAATTTTAATTTTCACCACTTTTTAAGAAGAAAATTTATCCTCTAATAACAGTAATTTCTTAAATTATAAAATTTTTTAATAAATTATTCATAAAAAATAAAAACAAAATGACTTATATAAGTATAATGTCCGTTAAATTTTTATTAAAATATTAATATTTTCACTTTTGTATATTTTTACAACAATTTTAACGATTGAAAGAAATTTAAAAATAAAAAAACACAAAAAGTTGACAAAAATCCTTTCAAAATTTTCCAAGTTCTTCTATATCCGACTTTCTGTTGATTTTTCGTATTTTATCAAATGATTGAAACGAAAGTCGGTATATAATTTTAATGTATTAATAATCTCTCTCCAGCATGGAGATCGACTAGCGTTCGAATTGGTACTAAAATATCTTTTTTAAAAAAATATAACAAATTTTTCTACATGAATTGTAAAATATGAAACAAAAATAGGAATAAGCAAAAACAACAACAACAACAATAATATCAATAAGCAAAAATTCAAATATAAAAAATAAAATTGATGCGAAAAAATACACAAATACACTTACATTTTGATTCTTATTCTACCGTAATGCACTGTGTAATACATATTTATTATTTCCCGCAAAAAAAAAGAACAACAAAATAAAATCGACTAACGATAATCTGTGTCTGAACAAATCCAAATATAAAAAAAAGGCTTTTATTTTTCCAGTATTAACATAATATTATACACATAACGATATACATATATTTAAATTACAGCCTTACTTAGTTAGTTACCAATTCACATATGCACACATATTGAGAAGCAACATGTGTACTTAAAATACACATCATATGTATACAGAATTAATACAAACTTGATAGAATCTAATGGTGCACAAGTCAATAATCAAATGCTGATTCAGTCATTTTATTTTTCTTACTAAATTGTTTTTTCATGTGGTTTCATATTCTACTTCTACAACATAACTAACACATACAAAAATAAAAAGAATTATATTCTTTACTTGTTTCAATTAAGTATCAAATGTGAAGAATGAAGATCATGTTTATGTATACATACTACACTTGGGTATTAAAAAAACAATCAAATTCTAGATCGCATGCAAAAACAAAAAAAAAATATGGAAAATTTAACGAATATTAAAGTACATTAAAAAACAAAAAAAAAAAATTGATATTTTTCTATTCTATACTTTGATTTAATTTTGTGTTAACAGGTTTTATAATAAAATTAAAGCAAATTATACAGTTTAAAACGTTTAAATCAAACTAAACATTTTTTTTTAAAGTATCATAAAATTTGTTTTGTTTTTATTTTGGAGGAATGGGATGTGTTTTAGAACCCTATACACCAATATGAAATTTAAATTATATCATTATCCTTGAATTTATTTTAAAAATAAGTTTAGGAACTAATAAATTTAAAAATGGAAATATGTATATAACTACATAGTGAATAACATATTATATGGTTTTGTAAAAAATCATAATGTTCATGGTAATTTTATTACTAATTTATTAGTAAATTAACGGAACTATAGTTAGATTGTCGTTATGCTGTTTTCAAAATACTAATAATCAACATTACTGCGATGCAGGAAAGCTTTTCAACCTAACCGTTATAGTAATAGCTTTAGAAAATACCGTTAGTAAAAATTCGGCAGTTTAATAACTATATTAATAGTAGATATGATGTTGTACTTTTTATTTATTTTTTGAAGATAAAATTATATATATACATAGTTAATAGTATATAGTTAGAAGAAAAAGACTTTAATAATATTCTGATCCACTGTTAACAGCTTCTTTATAATGTTTTAATTACTAATAAAAAAAAAAAGCAAATTACAAGTGGATGAAATTAAAGTAAATAAATATTTAATTAAAGTAAATAATTCTAATAATAAGCCTAATTCCGACTGCGATACGACTATTCAACAAACTTCCTAGCCGAATACGTAACTTACAGAGTCTCACAAAATTAAAAAAAAAAAGCAAAGGAGTATATTTGCAATAATTGGAACAAATTCAAATAATTACATGTAGTCCATCAAAATACGACAACACTATAAATGATTACATTTTGGTCAACGTCAAACGACAACTCAGTATATTTTTGACAACATTAACAAGACAATGACAACAAGATGACAACTTCCTTCCCAGTACCGGCTGTTTAACTGAAGGGCATAAGCTACCAGGCTTCATCCTCAAAATATCTCAAATAAGCTTCAATATCATTAACTTAAGTTAGAAATAAACCATAGCATATTATGCACTCTCTGTCACCTGATGCAAAAATATAAGATGATCTTTATATTATGGATATTTATATATGTTTTATATGTTTATATGTTTTATATTTTTTTTAATTTTTATATTTTAACATTAATTGTTCTTTTAAATTAATTTTTTTTAACTTTCTTGAGAAATTTATATAAGTATTTTACAATATTGATATGAAAATTGAAGACTGTAATTAAAGGAAAATGTATATGATGATGTTGATAGAAATTATTTTTTGCCTTTTGAATAATTAAACTTTAATTTAAACTCTATTTGTCGATGATCGGTTTTAAAAATAGATAGAACAAATTATTGTGAGAAAATAATAAATACCACTTACCAATACCAATTAGTAAGCAAAAATGTTATTTTTTTGTTAATGGTTTTATTTAGTTTATTTTATCCAAAACTAATGAAATAATAATTTCAAAATTATTGAAGTACCTATAATCTATTACACAAGAAGATTTACAAATATGATTGCAAATATATGTACAACAAGATGCAATTATATATTTGATTTAATGCAATTATAAAATTATTTTGTGCAGTAACAAGTATTTATTTTCATCTATGACGATAAAGAAAATTACTTTATTCCTTTAAGTACATTGAATAAAGTATATTATAACTTTTAAACATTTTTAATAGTATCTATTTTTATTTTGAATGTATTTTTCATATTAAAGTTTTATATTTTTAATTTGAAAATTGAATATTTATGTATGCATTTTGTTTATAATTATGTATATATATATACATAATTATAAACACTATCACATGGTCATGATCCCAGTAATTCTGTTTAGTCGGGCTTTGCACAAAGTTTGCTTATATTTTAATATATTGAAAACCGAGATTTGTAAAAAAGAAGATTTTAAAAAATGGGGTTTTGAAAAAAGAAGAGTTTTTAAAATGATATTTCGTTGCATGTAGACCGAAATATACGTTCCTCATGTTAAGAAAAATATTTTCATAGGTTCTTAAACGATTAAAGATGGAGTAAGCAATAAAAAACATTATATACCAAAAAATATTTTTATGCCATTACTGTATTAATGGAAACAAAAACATTTTCATTTTTTATTCAGAAAATTTTCACCCCCACACATATAATTTCACAAAAAAGTCCTAGTAGTACTGATTTTCTCATACAAATTCAAAAAAAAAAAAGAAAAACAGAAAAAATTTACTTATGGAAAAAGAAAAAACAAACACATACATAATTATCATATATATGTATTGATGTCTAGATAAAGATACGTTCTAAATTCGTTTAAATTTTTTTTGTGGTTTTATTTTTTTTATTTTTTCTTTTTTACTCCCATTGGATTTAAATTGGGTAAAAAATAAAAGTAGTTCGACTTTAGACTTGGTACTAAAAAGTTTGTCTAATTCTGGGTTTATTTTAACTTATAAGTTATTTAAATTCAGTACATTCTAGTCGATCATTCGTATTAGATCGCTCTCTGGAAGGAACCCATTTGTATCCCGCCGTTTTGGGTGGATGGGTTAATTAAAAAAAAATAAATTCGTTTTTTTTAAGTTTTTTTAGTTTTTATTATTTATATTATTTTCAAATATATATACATATATGTAAATATATACCTATTTCTTATCGTCTCTTCGAAAAAAATTAGTTTTGAACGGTAATGCTAATTTTGAAAAATATTCGTTTAGCTTAGTTTAAATATTCGTTAATTGAAAAAAAAAAACAAAATTTAATTTATTTCTTCAAACTGTTTTTTTATTAGAAATTTTATTAAAAATTTTTAAATTTAAAATTTTGATTTGAAAGTGAAAAAATTTTGCTAAAAAAAATTCTAAGGATTAAGTAGATTTAATTATCTGAATCAAAAACTTTTAATTTGATAGCCTAATTTTTTTCTTTTTGCTTTTAGAAATTATGTCATTTCCGGCAATGATTTAACTGATAATTTTTAATAAAAAAATATATTAATTATAAAAAAGAATAATATTAATTAAATTAAAAAATGCATTAGAAGTTATCTTAGAAAATTAATTTTATTCCAATTTAAATACTAAATGTTTTTTATACTCTTTTAAATTATTAAATTTTAAATTGTGCTCAGTTACTATTTTTATAGGATTTTTATTACATTAAATTTTATATAAACATAATATATATATAGTATATATATTATATTTATAAATTTATTTTTTTAATATTAATTTTTTTAATATACCTACCAGAGAAGAAAAAAGTAAAAGTGTTTTTTTTTTTTTGTTTTAAATAAAATTGTGTCATATTTTAAATAAAAATTAAAAATAAAATAAATAATAATATTTTTTATATTTTTATAGTTAAAAACTTTTTAATAACGATTATTTTAATTTTTTTCAATCTAAATGTTGTTTAAATTGAAAGTGTGATATTAAAAAAAGAAAAGCAAAGCAAAAAAAGGAAATTATATTTAACAAAACAATAAAAAAGACAAATAATTAAAAAAAATAAAACGAAATTATAATTATAAAAAATAAAGTATAAAAACAAATAAAAAATAATATTTATTACATAACTAGGGGTACCATGGAACCCCTCTTAAAGCGGTAAGTAATTTTTTTAAGTAGAATTTTGTAAAAATTAAAATATAGGTAATAAAATTCTTTAGGTTAGGCTTTTTAAATAGATACACAGAAAAAACATAGATTTGTTTTACTTTATTGTATATTTACATACATATATATTTTGAAGAATATTTAATATTTTTAAATAAATTAACAGAAAATATTAAACTTTTTTAATTATTTGAGACATATAATTTTTAAATATAATTTCGGTTTTAATTAATTTCATTTATGACTTTTTCAGTAAAATTATTGTGGATCAATTTTACATAATATTTATAATATGCTTTTAGAATAGATCCTAATTTTTTAGTAGGATCTATTTACATACATATATATATATAATAAGTTTTATAAAATAATAATACTTACAGTTATAGATATTGCTAATTACATTTATATGTACATATTTACTATTGTTCTAAAGATAAAATAGAGAAACTATAGTCAAAACCTAGAGCAAATTTTATTTTTTTGAATCATTTTAATTTTAAAAATAGAAAATTCATATTATCATAAGACATTTATTAAAAGAAGTTAAAATTTAAATTGAAGCAAAAATTTAAATACATATTATATATTATAATATATTTTATTTTATAAGTTTTTTTGCGAAGAAAATTTTAATTATATAAAAACAAATTAATGTTTCAATTTTGAATTGAATTACTTTTTAAAACAATTAAATAAAAAATATTAAATATTTAATTATTTGATGAATATCACAGAATAATATTTATTTGAATAATGCAGAGAATGTTATTTTAAATTTTCCTACTACACCTAAAATTCGAATTAGTTATTTTAATTATCGATTTATTTTATTGAATATTTAAAATTCAAAAAATTTAAATTTTATATGTTGTGTAATTAATTTGAAATCGATAAAAACTAAATAATGTAACTCAAAATATAAAAATTCACAAATATTAAATTCAAGTTAATTCACAAATATAAAAAAAAAAACAAATTAAGTAAATATGCAATTATTGTAAAATACAATAAATTTAAATATCGTCATAAGATTTTCTTTTTATTATTAAGAAAACTAATGTTGGAGATCCACCATTAAGGGTAAATTTGCTTTTTTTTTTTTTTATTAATGTTACGCATTCGCTTGTTATGGAAATCTACTTTAAAGGTAATTTCTTGGTACAGTGACAGAACGTCCACGAACTTTAATTACTTTATTTTTGGAACTAAAGCCCGTGACCTTTATTTCTTTTTCAAAAAATAATAAAAGTCCCTGACTCCTAATTTCGCTAAATCATGGACTTCAAATCCATTTTGAGAAAGAATCAAAACCGGCTGAGTAACACAAAGGTTAGCATCACAACTCTGTATTTCATTTGACTGGATTTTATAACTATGAAATTTCTCTTAATTTGAAATCTCGCATATAGATAATATATATAAATATTTCGGAAAAGGCGCTAAAACTGATTTTGTAATCAACTATATAAATCCCCCAATTTAAGAATCTGGCATTGAAAAAAATTAACTCTCTGATTTTGAATCCAAATCTAAAATCCTTCCTAATTATTTTTTTTACATACATATTACAACATCAAAGAATTACATACATATTTTTTACATACGTATTTCAACAACAAAGCATTTAAAAGAGTCGGAGATGCCGCGTGTAAGCTCCTGCTAAAAAAATTTATCAATCCTTAAGTTTGTGGAAAAACTCTAAAGTCCTTCCAAATTATTTTTTACATACGTTAGCCCCGTTTATATTACATACGTTAATCCCCATTAAAAAGCGGTTTTATTGGACATATTCGAATGAAAAATAAGAGGTTTTCGAGAATAAACTCTTATTTCTCATTGAAATGTGAAATAAAGCCTAAAAACAATTTAGAAAAAAACTTCTTATTAAAATTAAATCAAAACCGTATTTCAGTTATTTTACAGAAGGGAGAAAATATATAATAAATTGAAAAATTATAGCAATTATACTAAAATAGATTCGAGTGCGTATGCTCTACATATTCTATTCTTCTTCTTTTAATACCAAAAAATAGTGTGAGTCTTAATTTCAATTCAAAAAGAATTAAAATAAGCGGATAATTAGAAGAAAAATAATTAGCGGGTTTTAATTCCAATTCAAAAAGAAATGAAGGCCCATGAGTGTTAATTCTAAAAGTTTTGAAATTAAAGCACGTGGGCTTTATCAGTTGGGCTTGTTTAAATTTAAAGAAAAAAAGTATTTATTAAAACTATTAAAGTATTTTCTTTTTCAAAATAGCGTATAGAATGTCCAACTACTTCCAAGAAAGCAGATCTAGACAATGGAAAAGTTATTGGAAAACAAATATGTATTCCTAATTGAGATAACGAGACTTAAACTTTTTTGAAGAATAACTAGAGATTTATTAGTTGTACTCTATGAAATAATCTAAGTTGTTCATTCAAAAATTATAAATCTTTTACTTCAAAAATCATGATATTTTCCTTTGCTTTATTGACTAACTGTATTTCTTTATAAACATCTTCAGGTATAAACTTTATAGCTTTTTATTATAATTTTCTTATAAAATTTTTATCTGATTTTAGAAATGGTCAAATAACAATAAACAATATCAATATAATATATTATCTACTCAAATATAAAAACTCGGATTTTTAAAACTAAAATTTAAAATATTAATATCTGTTTTATTGTCATAATTAGCTTTATTTTTAAATTTTTTCTCTTGACTAAAGCCCGTCAATTTTAAATGGATAGAATGTATACTTAGAGGTATGAAGCCATATTTGATATTCTTAGATACTCATGTATACTTTTTTAGCGTACGTTGTACGTTGTTTTTTTCTGTTAAAAACAATATTTAAACTCACCTTGTTTGTTTTATTATAATAAGTTTGAGAATCAAAATTATTATGTATTGTACTTTATAATATTTTAATTATGCTATTAGTAATCAATATTTAATAATTTTAAACTACATTTATTTTAAGGCTGACGTTTGCCGCACTTTTATTAGGATTCTTATATGGCACAAATGCGGTGAGTTAACTATAAAACTATTATTTTTTTCTTAATTGAAATCAAATAAGTATTGCAATAATTTTTAAAATATATCATTATGTCATTAGCAATTTTGGCGTGATTCAAACGCAGGTGGTGGGGGAGTAGACAGTAGACGGTTTTCTGACAATTATAGACCTGTTCCAGTCAGACAACCTTTAGATCCCAGTTACGATATAATTGACACAGTAAGTAATCAAAGACTTGGTAATACAGATCCTGCAAGGAACTGCACGGGCACTGGAGATTGTTGTATACCAAAATGTTTTGCTGAAAAAGGTAATCGAGGAATTCCAGGTTTACCTGGCTCACCAGGACCTAAAGGTGAACAAGGTCATCCAGGAATTGAAGGTCCTCCGGGGGATAAAGGAACTAAAGGGGATCCTGGTCCACAAGGTCCAAGAGGTCCTAAAGGTGACAGAGGATCTTCAGGCGTACCCGGATTACCTGGTGTATCAGGGTTACAAGGTTATGCTGGAAATGCAGGCACTCCAGGTATTCCAGGTAAAGACGGATGCAATGGTACGGATGGTCTATCAGGGTTACCAGGTGTTCCAGGCAGTACTGGTCCACGAGGACCACCTGGCATACCTGGATCAAAAGGAGAAAAAGGTCAACCCGCTGAAATACATTGGGATTATTTAAAAGGTGAAAAAGGTGAAGCCGGTTTCGCTGGGGGTTCTGGATTACCAGGTCCAGAAGGCCCACAAGGAGAAAAGGGTGAATCGGGTGAACGCGGCCCCTATGGCCCTCCCGGTCCAAGAGGAGACCTTGGGTCAAAGGGTGAAAAAGGTAAATCATGTATTGCATCACCTGTTGCAGGAGAAAAGGGTCAAAAAGGTGAAAGGGGAGAGTCCAATAATAATCAAGCTGGATCAACTCAAAACACAGTTAAAGTTCAAATCGGAGAAAAAGGTGAAAGGGGCGAACCTGGTGTTGATGGACCCTCTGGTTATAAAGGCGAAAAAGGACTGCAAGGGCCAGTTGGTAATGATGGTATGAAGGGCGAAAAAGGTTTACCAGGTCCTTCCGGAGATAGAGTAAGTTTAAAATACTACTATTTACTATAAATGTTTTGCAAAATTTACTTTTATTATACAGGGTAGACAAGGTGGTTTTGGTCCTCCAGGTCCAGGAGGTCAAAAGGGAGATCGTGGTGAAATTGGTCTTCGTGGATTAGATGGGAAACCTGGTGGAAAAGGTGAACCTGGAAGACCAGGAAGAGATGGCGTTCCAGGTTTAAAAGGTCCTCCAGGTCCTCCAGGCGGTGGTCGTGGTTCTCCAGGTGCTCCCGGTCCTGCAGGACCTCGAGGGTATCGTGGTCCTCCAGGCCCAAAAGGTTTAGATGGTTATCCCGGTGACGCAGGAGAAAGAGGACTACCAGGTCCAAAAGGTGGTCAAGGAGTACCTGGAAACCCTGGTGTTGAAGGTCCAGCAGGTCCTAAAGGCAATAAAGGTGAATCTGGTTTCCCAGGTCTTCAAGGGCCTGTCGGGCCCCCAGGTTTCACTGGTCCACCAGGGCCAGAAGGACCTCGAGGAGAAGCAGGTGAACCAGGCAGAGGCTTACCAGGGCCTAAAGGGGATGATGGTACTCCAGCGTAAGTATTTGTTTTTAAAAAATAGAAAAAAGATGCTTAACAAAAGTTTGTAGTTTTCCAGGACTTAAGGGTGCTAAGGGAGAACGAGGTTACGCAGGTCTACCAGGTGCGCCTGGAAATACAGAAGCTGGAATCCCCGGTCAACCTGGGCGAGCAGGAAGAACTGGCGACAAAGGCGAACCGGGAAGGCCAGGCCTTAAAGGTGTTAAAGGAGACTTTGGAGAAAAAGGTGATCGTGGTGGCCGTTGTACTGATTGTTTCCCTGGCCAAAGAGGCGCAAAAGGAGATCGTGGGTCTAATGGTCTTCCAGGATCAGATGGTTTAAGAGGCCCTCCCGGAGAACCAGGATACCCAGGTGAACGTGGGGATGATGGTACACCAGGTCAAATGGGTCCGCCAGGAGAAAAAGGTGTTGACGGTATCACAGGATTACCAGGCCCAGATGGTCTACCTGGAAGGGACTATCTTCATAATGACACATTGATCAAACCGGAAAAGGGAGAAAAGGGAAATCCTGGCTATTCAGGTGCAAAGGGAGTAAAAGGTGATGCTGGATTACCAGGTTCACAAGGTTTTCCTGGAACGAAAGGTGAACCTGGTCTAAAAGGTGATAGAGGTTATGCCGGTGAACGTGGTGCAGATGGTCTAAATGGTAACCCTGGTATTCCAGGGATACCAGGTCTAAAAGGCGAAACCATTAAAGGAGAACCTGGAAGATTAGGTTTTGATGGTGCAAAAGGTGACAAGGGTGATTCAGGCTACCCAGGAGGTAAAGGAGAACCGGGAACATGTGCTGCTGCACAGATGCAAATACAAGCAAAAGGGGACAAAGGTAGTAAAGGTGATCCCGGTCCAAAAGGTGAACAAGGTTATGTCGGTCAAAAAGGTGTGCCCGGAAGAACAGGAGAAAAGGGTGAAAGAGGTCTCCTTGGACCACCAGGTCCTAATGGTCCAAGAGGATTAACGGGCCAAAGAGGAGAACCTGGTCAAAGGGGTCCAACTGGATTCCCAGGTGCTCCTGGAAAAGATGGAATTAGAGGAACGCCAGGAAGACATGGCGAAAAAGGAGGCAAAGGTGAACAAGGAATTGCTTTACCAGGACCCCCCGGTCCAAAAGGAAATGATGGTCCATTCGGAATAAAAGGCGAGCGTGGTATTCCAGGAATACCAGGGCAACCAGGTTTAGAAGGAGTCCCAGGTTTTACTGGAGATAAAGGTGACATTGGGAACCCGGGATCACCAGGTTTCCCAGGTGCAGTTGGACCTAAAGGTGAAATATTTGCTTTAAATAAAATATCAATAGTTTATAATTAATACCAAAATAATTAGGTGAATTGGGGCCAATAGGACCACGCGGTCCATCTGGTCCTCCAGGAAAACCCGGTATGGATGGTGTTGAAGGTAGGCCTGGCTTAAAAGGTGAAGCAGGATCTCAAGGTTTAGTCGGTATGCCAGGTCCAAAGGGAGAGCGTGGAGAACCTGGTATTGATGGACCTAAGGGAAATCAAGGTGCTAAAGGTTTAACAGGAATTAGAGGAGTACAGGGTCCTCCTGGTTTTACTGGAGTTAAAGGCGATAAAGGAGAATTTGGACAACCAGGACTCAATGGACTTCAAGGAAGGCCAGGACTCCCTGGTCCCCCAGGACCATTTGGCATTAAAGGTGACATTGGCCCTATAGGCTTACCTGGAATTGATGGAACTCCCGGTATTAACGGAGAAAAAGGAGACCAAGGATTTATTGGATTAGTAGGTCCTAAAGGTGATGCTGGTGAAGCTTCAGAGAAAGGTCAAAAGGGTGATCCTGGCTCACCCGGTTTAAGAGGACCATCAGGTCGTGATGGATTCCCTGGTGCCCCAGGTCTTAAAGGAGATGCAGGTGTACCTGGATATGGACGAGCTGGCCCACAAGGTCCAAAAGGTGAACCTGGAAGAGAAGGAAGAGACGGTATGCCCGGTGTTACAGGAGAAAAAGGTGATACAGGATCCCCAGGAATTAGGGGTATGAAAGGAGATAAAGGTATTGGAGGTATACCTGGTATTCCAGGGGCTCCTGGTATGGATGGATCACCAGGTCCAAAAGGAATACAAGGTCAAGTTGGATATCCAGGTCCCAAGGGAGATAAGGGCGATCAAGGATTGCCAGGTAACCTGGGACCAAAAGGAGAGAAAGGAATTGGTGGATGGCCTGGAATTGACGGAAAAATTGGTGAAAAAGGTGATAGAGGTTTCTCTGGTGCCCCAGGTCGGGATGCTGTTTCAGTTTCTGTTAAAGGTGACAAAGGTGATCAAGGGGAATCAGGTCCAGTCGGATTGCCAGGTCCACCAGGTCATGAAGGTCCTCAAGGATTAAGAGGACTTGACGGAATTAAGGGAGATCATGGATTACCGGGCCCACCAGGTATGCCTGGTTTAGAAGGACAACCTGGCCAAAAGGGTGATTCAGGACCAATTGGAGAGCCCGGGATTCCCGGAATTGTTGTCAAAGGTGAAAAGGGATTACCTGGACGAACAGGCAAAAATGGCCGTGAAGGTTTAGTGGGTGCACCTGGAATAAAAGGTGATAAAGGTGTAACGGGTTTATCAGGAAAACCCGGATCTCCTGGTTTGCCAGGTCCACATGGTAGAATTGGAGAGAAAGGTGAACGCGGATTCTCTGGAGTCCCAGGAAGAGATGGTACACCAGGTTTCTCTGGACAAGCAGGAATAAAAGGTGAACCAGGTTATCCTGGTGCCAAGGGTGATGCAGGATTGCCAGGTTTACAGGGTGCAAAAGGTGATAAAGGAAATCAAGGTGTTCCAGGACCAGTTGGGTCACCAGGTTTAACAGGAATAAAAGGAGATACAGGACAATCCGGTACTTTTCTTCACCAACATATATTATTAACGCATTTTACTTAATTTATTTTTATAGGTATTAATGGACTTCCGGGACAATCAGGACCACCAGGTGAAAAGGGATTGGCAGGACCAAAAGGATTAGATGGTCGTGATGGTTATCCTGGTTCTAAGGGTGATAAGGGTGAGCCAGGGTTAGTTCCACCTCCAGGACCAAAAGGAGAGCCAGGTCAATCAGGATACCCAGGTATAAAAGGAGATAGAGGTGTACCGGGACCACCAGGTCCAACAGGCCTTCAAGGCGAACGTGGCGATAAGGGAGATATAGGTCTGCAAGGATTGCAAGGTCCTCCTGGACCAGCTGGAGCAATTGGTGCTATTGGCTTAACCGGCGAACCCGGTCGGGATGGTTTCCCAGGCGCACCAGGATTAAAGGGGGATGCTGGTCTTCCTTGTTCGCATTCTCCCGATTATTTAACTGGAATCATGTTAGTTAAACACAGTCAAACTGATCAAGTTCCCCGATGTGAATCTGGACAAATTGAATTATGGACAGGCTATTCATTATTATATGTTGACGGTAACGATTATGCCCACAATCAAGATTTAGGATCACCTGGTTCATGCGTTCGTCGTTTTTCAACTCTGCCAGTTTTATCATGCAGTCAGAATAACGTTTGTAATTATGCTTCTAGAAATGATCGAACATTCTGGTTAGCAACATCAGCTGCCATACCAATGATGCCAATAGAAAATCAAGATATTAAGCAATATATTTCAAGATGTGTTGTTTGTGAAGTACCTGCTAATGTTATCACAGTACATAGTCAGTCATTAGAAATACCAATTTGTCCTAATGGTTGGGAGGATTTATGGATCGGATATAGTTTTTCAATGGTAATTGTTTTTTTTTTTAATTATTAAATAATAAATTATTATTCTTTGGGTTAATAATAATAATAATAATATATGTATACATATTAAATTTTTAGCATACAAGTGCAGGTAATGGTGGAGGTGGTCAAGCGCTTTCATCATCTGGTTCTTGTTTAGAAGATTTTAGAGCAACACCATTTATTGAATGTAATGGTGCTAAAGGTCACTGCCATTTCTATGAAACACTGACCAGTTTTTGGCTAGCAACAATTGAAAGTCAACATCAATTTTCTAGACCAGAACAACAAACACTTAAAGCTGGTAATTTATTACAAAAGGTTTCTAGATGTAAAGTTTGTATCAAAAATTCATAATTTTAAATAAATAAAATATGTATGTAAAATTTTAATAATTAAATAAAGTTTAAAAATTAATTAAAATGTTAATAATAATAATTAAACAAAGTAAAAATTTAAAAATATACATTGCACATTTCACAATAATTCCAGTTTTTTTATTTTTTTCAAGTTTTTGATCATAATTTGTTTTATTCTCAATATTTTTTTTTTATTAGGTTAAATTTGTTAAGTTCATAATAATAATAAAAAAATAGTTATGTAAGTAATAAATGGAGTTATAAAATAATACGTTTTTGTAAAAAAAGGTAAAATAAATAAAATTTAATAGTAATTAATAATAAAAAAAAGTAAATATATATATAGATATATCATATATATACATATATTACCATGTAATTTTTTATTAAAATTTACATTCAATTAATTAAAAACAAGAAATATTAATACCTTTTTTCTTTAAGTTTATGTATACACTTAACCAAATTTTTGTATACGGTATACTATTTCAAATTTAAATTTAACATTAAAACCATTATATTTAATTAATTTTTGCAAAATACTGTAAATATAAAAAAAAAAAATTTAAAATAGTGAAATGTTATAATAATTATTGAACTTAAATAAAATATTATCAAAACAAAAAAAAATAAATAAATAAATTTCCTATTAAGCTAGAAACCAAATATGTTCATTTAATTATTTCCAATACTTTAAAATCCTCAAAGATTTTTCATTTTTGTTCATGTTGTAACTTCAATCAAAACTAAAACACAAACTAGCCAGTTTATTTAAATTTTTGGTTTTTTTTTTGTAACTGCCACTTAAAAAAAAACAAAATAATTATAAATAAATAAATAAAATATATAGAAATAAATGTAAAATGTAAATTTTGATTTTAGATAAAAAAAAATTTTTTAATAAGTTTTTTTTTCTTAAATAATTGAAGAAATTTATTATATGTATGTATAATGTTATTTTATGTAAAAAAAAAACACAAACGAAAAATTAAATAAATTAATAAAAATTAAAAAAAATAAATATACTTAATATTTTACTTCCAAAGTGATCTCTTAAAAACAATAGTATATTTTTGTTTTCAATTTGTTAAAAAAAACATACCTTGAGTTTTCGAGGACAGAAAAATACGTATTAATTTGTTTTTTAACTGAAAGAAACAAAAACTTGCTTTAAATTTCAAAAGTAGACCGTTTTATATCACATCATACGTCATTAGTTCAAAGTAAAGAAATTTATGAATACATAGATTTTTTTTGCAAATTTCTAATTTACATGATTGTTGAATTTATTCCAAGTAAGTTAATAGGTTTTTCTAAACCTAAATATCGTCACGACTTTCGTCAGGATAAAATGAAACAAGACAGAATGAAAACTAACGGTTTTAGGGCGCACATTTTTCAAAATACTAAAAGTTTAAAATATTGTGACTTGCACTAAAATTTGTAAATTTTTTTAGTTTATTTTCAAAATTTCTACATCTTTAAAAATAGAGCAAAATACAAAGCGGAACCGCAGAAATACACATTTAAAAACAGGACCTTTTCATAATTTTGAGAGACTGTAGCTGCGTAAACGGTGGAGCTATATAAAAACAGTTATTCTATATTTTTCTTAAAGAAACTTATGCATAGTTAAAATTTTATTGTGAATTAAACAGTGTAGAAGTTTTGTAAAAAGATGGGCGAAAGAACGGATAAAGTAAATTTTCTAAAAGTTTTAAAAATATGGTAAAAATTATATACAGATTAAAATATTTTGGGATCAAGATCTCTATATTTTTAATCGCACTTTTTATAATCTCGCTTTTTAAAATCGCAAAGATTTTCCAATTTTGAGTTTTTTAGACTAAATAATCTAATAAATAAGGAAGAAATTATAATTGTTTGTTTTGTTTGTTTGTGCCCTTTGACGTAAAAACCACGGGTCCGATTGACAAAAAAAAAATGTCAGGAACATTTATACAAGCCTGGAAGGAGTTATAGGCTAAATAGCGTTTCGATTCATTAACCCATTGCGGCCCAAAAGCCTTCTAAAGCTTTTTGGTTTTTTCGTTGTCCTGCCTAAACGGTTTGACCGATTGAGTTGAAAATTTGCACAAATGTTCTTCTTAGCTTTCGGAGTATACCGAAGAAATGTGGTTGCAATATATTATCTGGATTTGTCTCGGCGGGCTTCCAAACAAATTTTTGTTTCCGATTTATGGGCAATTTTGTATAGTGGTTTTATGGTCTGAAAAAAGCCTGTGACAAATTTTTATGAGTTCTGGTAACCCGTTTGGGCAGCCCGAATTTTGTTGTTGTCTTGCTTAAACGGTTTAAGGAGAAGGGCAACAAAGTGATTTAGCTAAGATCTATTAACCTGTTTCGACACCAAGGCTCAATGATATTTTCTTAATTTCTTTGTTGTCGCCCTAAAACCAATTGCTTAACCAATTGAATTGAAAATTCACAAAAGTGTAGCTCTTCACCATAAATGCTCACTTAATTGATTTGGTTACGATCCATTAACCCGTTCCGGCACCAGGGCTAAATGAAGTATTTTAATTTCATTGTTGTCGCGCTTAAATGTTTGACCAATTCAGTTTGAAATTTACAAAAGTTTAGCTCTTTACCATAGAAGCTCACTAAGTTGATTTGGTTACGATACATTAACCCTTTTTAGCATCAGGCCTCAGGTCATGAAATTTCTCATTTCTTTGTTGTAGTGCTTAAACGATTTGACCAATGGAAAATATGCATAAGAATTGCACTTTAGCATAGAAGCTCATTCAATTAATTTTGTCGTGATACATTAACCCATTTCGGCACTATAGAATGACTATAAACACAATCAATTAAGTTAGATAACACATTCACATTTATTGTATTTAATCAAAAATGAGTACATACATATTTAAGGAACAGAAAACCTTACGTTCTTATCCATATAAAGATTTTTACACATATTTTTAGCCTTACTCAATATCAACTTGAAAACGTAATTATGTATTAGAAAAATTTAACGTAAAAAAATTCTGGTTGATTTATAAAGGTAAAAAACAATCCTGTCTTATAATAGTATACACAATAGAATACTGATCCCTTTAAAGATTTTGTGTAAACTAATTGTCTCTAATTCTTCGCCCTGTTTATTCAATTTGCTAAAAAAAATGTTATTAAATGTAATTAAATGATTTAATTAAATAAAATGTAATAAAAATTAAAATATTAACTACCAGTATATGTAAATGCATAGTAATAATTTACCTATATTAATTAAATTATATTAACGCAAAAACAAAAGTTAATAATTTTTATTTCATAAAACCAACAAGATACTACGGGCAACGCCGGGTACTTCTGCTAGTAAAATTATATTTCAAAAATAAAAATACAATTAAAAATTTCTAAAAAGTTTAAAAGTTAATTCCCTGAACCTTTTTGTGGCATAGGTGAACACAATGTAAGAGAAGCACTGAAAATCGAAGAAAAAATTGTGGGAGCTGTATAGAGTGAAAACTATAACTGAAAATTATATAAAAAAATCATAAGATTCAGACTTGAAGAAAATTGGAATAGGAAATTATGGTACATGCAGATTCTACTAAGAAGAAGAAGAGAGACTTTAAACAAGATATGTACATGTAGGATTATATTGCTTTGCCGAAGATGAACTGCCAGCAATAGGCCCTATACAGATATTTACTTTCTGAGGGGTAGCAGGGCGGACAGAAGTATTATAAGTGGAGGCGAAATCCATAACACGTAGTAACAGGGGAGCACAATAGATCAACATTGAAAGATCGCACTTATACCCATTAAATAACAATCTAATATTTTGTAAAAAGCACTAAATATATTATAAAACTATTTTCTTTCCTATTATAAATGGAAATGCGCCATACTTCGTATTGCAAAACATATTTAATGCATAATTTAATTGCATAATTTCTGAAATATAAAAGCTCTAGAATAATGATCAATGGGAAAAAAAATTTTTAACAAAATTCAATGAAGCACAAGATAATATTAAATTTCTCGAAAACGATAAAAGATACTATAAAAATGATAAAAAAACAAAATAAATTAAAGTTATGATTTTGATGAGTTGTAAAATAGGATAAAAATCATATGTCGATTACGGTTTTTATGCGAAAATTACAGTTATAATTAAAAAAAAATATTGCAAATCTCGAAAACTTTTAAGAATAATTCCCTTCCTTCCGGAATAATGTTTTGCTTATTTTGGCCTACCCTACTATATATATATTTACATATATATATGAAGATAATTATTTGATAATGCGAGATTCTTAATTTGTTTTATTGTTATGATTCCAAAATCAGATTTATACCTACGACTTTTTTTTAAATATATTTTTCATTCCACATTTTCTACAAAAATATCCACATTCGTTCTCAAATCTCGCTTTTTAAAATGATGTTATATTTTTGAATTTATTTGGGCGAGATTTTAAAAAGAATGGTTTTAGAAAAGTGAGATTAAAAATACTGAGATTTTGTACCTTACCCAAAAATTTAACTATTTCCTATTTGAATTTTTTATTGAGAAAATTGTATGAAGAAACGCGTAATATCACCTTTTGTTATATATTTTATTCTAATTATGTAATATGGTACCTTTAATAGTCTTATAAATCCAAAGATGTAAATACTTCTTATTAGCTTTTAAGATATTTAATTTTTGGGGTATCTGTAGTTCTTGTCAAATATTGTTAAATGCTTTCAATTTTTCATTTTGGACATATGAAAATTATTTTAGTTTGAGAATCAGTTATTCTCTTTACGTTAAAATTTGTAAATGCGGCAATGCACAATATTCTGGTATATAGGCTCGTAAAGCGCATGACTAACTTTTACTGTTTTTCGTAACAATTCTTTCGTACATCCAATTCAGACCATAGAATTACTTATAAAC
Source organism: Poecilobothrus nobilitatus (assembly GCA_947095535.1). NCBI lineage: Eukaryota > Metazoa > Arthropoda > Insecta > Diptera > Dolichopodidae > Poecilobothrus > Poecilobothrus nobilitatus. Next base: position 265,744,847 of record OX352774.1, on the reverse strand, counting down.
ATAAATATGTGAATATTAATTTATATACTTGCGTAACGGTACATTGTATTTAAATTCTATTTGTTATATGAAATAAGTTCAGTTGCAATACAATGTAAATTTAACCGTACAGATTGTTATTGTATAGTAAGCTTTTTGGATAAAAAGATTTTTTATTATAGACATGCGCAGTTGAAATTTCTTTTTAATGAACAGGAACATCAAAGTTTTGTAAAAAAAAGGACAAAATATCAAAAACAGGAGAAATATTTTTAGATATATCATAAACTTATTGTTTTAATATAATTTTTAGTTGTCCCTTAAACTTCAGTTACATCATTTTGGATTTTTACTATTGTGTGGTGAATATTTTATCAAGTGAAACATTTTACCTTTTTTTTTTTTTGTACACTCCATTTGTAATAGTTTCCTTAAAAAAAAAAAATGAAATTTGTGTAAATTAAACAAAATAAAATTAAAAAATTTAAATAATTAATATAAAATAATAATTATATAGAAAACAAAAATATAAAAAATGCCCCATCATTATTATACACAAACGTCATATATATTTTATTTTTTGTTTAAAATTACCTTTGTCTAATTTTGTTACATAAATTAATTTAAAAAACGTTACATTTGGATTTTTATTTACTGTATTTTAAAATTTTTGTTGCAAATTTTGTGATTAATGTGATTTAGTTTATATATTTTTTTTTTTTGAAATTTTAGAAATTTCCAAAAACGAAAAGAAAAATTTAAGAATTTCTTTTAAATAGAGAAAATAAATTCAATCAATTTTTCTGATTACTTTAAAAAGAAATTATTACTTAATTTACAAAATAATCCAATTTTCATTATGCAATTTTAATTTACATTTTAAATATTATTTAAAATAGATTTAATTAATTATAATTATAATTATAATTTTGTTTTTTTTTTTTTGTTTGTAACTATTAGAAAAAATAAATTTAAAATTAAAATAGAATTTCAAATTTAAAAAAAAAACAACAAAAAAAAAATTTACTTATGATTGTCGTAGTGATCTTATTTTTTCGATCAATTTGTTTATATTTGCAAAGAATTGTTTTAAATATTTATGATAATTGGTTACATCCACAACATTCACGTTTAAAAAATAAAGATCAACAACAAAATTTTAATTCAACATATTCTTATCCAATATTTTCACGTGAAGTTATTAATTCATGTCGATTTTGTGCAAATAGTCCATTAGGTTTATGTCGACATCATTCAAATCCACATCATCCACATCGTTCTGTTGTATCTGGTGGTAAAATTAATATATGTCGTTGTGTTAGTTGTAGTCATGGAAATGGTAATAATAGTAAAACTTATAATACAAATAATAAAAACTTATTAAATCGTCGTTTTTTAAACACAATTAATAATAATATTAATAATAATAATAATAATAGTAATAATAATAATAATAATAATAATAATAATAATAATGATATAAATCCTAATAATAATAATTCAACAAATGATAATAATATTGATTTAAAGCAAAGATGTATTAATAATAACATATACAATTATAATAGAAAAATTATATACGGTTATGATAGAACTGATGATGGGATTGTTTATATGAATGGTGAAGAAATAACAAGAAGTGGTAAAAGATTTCGTAAAATTAGAACTCGCGTTTAGATACTGTTTTTTATTGTGTCACTGTTCTTGTTTGATAGTTTTTTTGTTTAAAAAAAAGCTCTATATATATATATTTTATTTTAATTTGTAGTAAATAATAAAATAATAATAAAATTTAAAAAAAAACCTACGTTTGAGCTTAGAATAAATTTAATATCATAAAAAACGTTCATTTGTAAAACAAAAAAAAATAAAAATTCATATAACATTATTATCCTTTTGTTAAGGTCATCTACACCAATCTTTTGTATTAGATGTAAGTATACCTATATATATAAAGGAATAATACATAAAAAATAAACGTAAAAAAAATAATTAATAAAATTATTTAAATTTTAATTATATTTACATAAAAAATGAATTACAAGTAAAATATGAAAAAGAAAAAAAATTAAGAAAAATGAATAAACAGAATTATTAATTTTGTTATTGATTCCTTAAAAAAAATATCTGACTTTTAAGAATTGGCAACTAAAATTTAATATTACATTTTGAAAAATTATTAAAATATTATTCATTTTGCTCTTTGACAAAAGTAAATACATATAAGCACATAAAGGTGATTGATTATAAACCACAAATTTATATGTAAATTGGTACTATTAACAAAAAATTTACTGTGATATGCCACAACTCAAAAAAGTTCTTAAAAGTGAAAATCGATTTTAAATTTTCAAAACAAAACTCTATTTCCTAGATTCACAGTTTTCTAATTAGTTTATCAGTAATACATTTAAATTTAGTTGCAGATGTATAAAATCAAAATTTATGTAAAAAATGTTGAAATGAATTAAAAATAGTTCCTAATAATTGTTTTTAAAATTTATTGAATGAGCTTTGAACGTTATACTGAAAGGATTTCTAATAGTTACAAGTTTAAGTCCTATAAGATGTTAAGGAAAAAGTATGTTATAACATAGAAATTTATTTGACAGGTTTATATTTCTATAATTTTCATCAATATATGCATGTATGTGTTCTAGTATCCTTATAAGGATTTAAAAAAAATGATTATTTCAAATTTAGTGATTTAGGTACAATCATTATTGAAAGTTGAGACTAATAGACCTATAATATATTATGCACTAATAATAATTTATATAAATATGCACATACAATATAAGAAACATGACGCAAAATAATATGGACATACAATTTTTGTAAGCTACGAGTAGAAATAGTTTTACATTTTAGCACGTTTTCAAAATTAAAAATAAAAATCCAAAATTGTGTACCAATAAATTTTTTTTTCTGTTTCATCAAACCCATCCCCTTATCACATTTTAAAAAACGTGTAGAAAAACAAAGTTGATAAAAAATAAGTAAGTATTTAAAAAAATTTTAGTATTCCTATATCTATATAAGTATATAATGTATAATAATACGTATGTATAAAAGGTTGTATTAATGAAAATAAAATAAGAGGGTTGAGACTAGAGAAAAACTTTCTATTATTATTAACATAATATATATTTTTACATGTTTATAATTCTTCCATGCAATATAAATACATATATACAGTCTGTGTTAAAATAAAACGAATAGATATTTAAAATTTGTCCCTTTCAAAAAAAAATAAAAAAAAATATCAAACTACTAATAAAGAATTTCGAAACTTTTCGAAGAATTATTGAAACGATGTAGATATGTATATACAATGTATTTTGTTTTTAATTTATTGATGAACGCTGAGCTAACATCTCAGTAATCACTAGATTTTAGGCCGGTAGTGTACCTTCAAAACATAGGAGAACATAGCAGCACCTAGTCGGTCAGAGTTGGTGTTAGTTTTCCTGTCACGATGATGCCTTGCCTAGATTTATGCCACAATGATGCCTTTCTGACGGAAGCAGCCTTGAAGACTTCACCATTGTAAGAGAGTTTACCTAAATATTTGAAAAAGAAATTACTGAGAAATTTCTGTGTTTTTCTTGACAGACTAGGACACGTGCAGAGGAAGTGCACCATGAGCCAATTCCTACAAAACCTTCAGTTAAAATTGACATGCATTCCTCGTTTTCTAGCATGTCTACTGATAAAACAATGACTTCTAATAAGTGAACTGTAATGAATGAAGATTCGCTTACAAGTTACAAAAGTTATATTTTCACAGAAGAGATTCCAAGATTCACTCTTGGATTTCCTAATCAGATATTTGTACTTTCTGCTAAAGATCCTTTCTACTTTCTCATCAGAAGATAAAATGACAAACGACAAACGTTATGCGCGATTTTTTTAAACTTTGTCCAGTTCACTTTTTTCTGGTTTAAAAATTTCTTTCGCTCCTCTTTACTCCAAACCTCAATCTGAAACGTTATGAGGATGTGATCGGATAAGGAGGCTTTATCAGATACCTTCCAGTTATTTAACTTGCAAGAGATGAGTTTGTTAGTAAGATTATATTAATTGTTTCAAATCTGCTTTTGATTACAAAAGTAGGGCAGTTACCTTTGTTAGACAGTAACAAATCACTAGTATTTAAAAATTGAAAAATTCACTTACTCTGATTGTTGAACTTGCTGCTACCCCATACACAGTATAAATACCAGTTCAATACTGAAAATTAATATTGAATAGTAACATGTTTAAATTTTATCATTAAATTCAGATTTTCAGAATTTTTCTCTTGAAAAAATAAGTTTTCATTATAAAATATAATTTTTGCATATAGGTACATACACACTTATAATCCTATATGTCTAGAATTCTATAAATATGTACTGATAATTAATTTTTTATTAAAATTAAAATTCCAACGTTAATCAAAAATTGTTACTAAAATTTTGTTTATTATGGGATTTTTAGCATTTATTTTAAGCACATTTCTTCCTTTTCCAACCTAACTGTATATATGTATATCCATATATATTTTCATTTTAATTTATGCATATACATATACACATGAATATGTATATTTTATAAGTACAAAAGTTCATTTATAAAAACACATTTAGATACTTAGTTATTTTTTTACAATAAATAACACTTCTGTGGTAAAATTTAAAAAATATAACATAAATTTAAATATGATAGTAGGTTAGGTGTAAATATGTAATACTTATTATACATATTATAGTATGAATGTATGAATATATTATGTATAAGTGTACGAGCATAACTTTTAAAGTTTTCTATTTTTCTCCTAAATTTTCATTTTTTTTTATGATTATTTTATTTTTTAATAAACCCTTCATAATGTTGTTGATAAGGTAGGTATGAATGTATTATAGTATGTATTATGTAGGTATGAATGTATGATTGTCAATGTATGATAGTATGTATCGATGTACATAATGTATGTATGATACATATTAAATGTGTATTTTTTTTACTTAAAAAGTTTTCATATAGTATAAAATATGTAGCACTTTTTAGCTAATACAAAACTTAAATCTTTAAAATCGTTAAGAAAAAAGTTAAAAAACGAATTTATAATGGTTCCTTTTTACCGGTTTGTTACGAAAAATTAAATTTTTAAACATAACATTATTTTTCCCTAAAGCAATTTTAAATATAAAGTAGGTACGTATCAGTTTTCCACATAAACAATAAATACATAGAATATATTATATTCATATAAATATAAAGCTTTCATGTAATACATATATGTATGTATATAAAAAGGAATATGACTTGGTTACTGTTATAAATGAAAACAAAAAATCAATAAAATTCATCAATTGCAACATTCATTAATTTTATAATTTTCATGAACAGTGATGCCATCAACACATCTCATCTTTAATTTTTCCAAAAAAAAGAATAATGCATTTAGAAAAGAATTTTTTTTTTATTGATAAAATTTATAATAAAAAGTGTTATGTCGGATTTATTAATTTTTATTAACGTAAAAAGTTTAAAATAAATATAAATTTTTACAATAACATTCTATAACTTTGGAAAATATGTTAGATAGCTGTTTATTTCCAAGGTCGTAAGATTTTATTAATAAAGTTGCGATCATAATCTTCTCAGTTCAAAAAATCATTAGATTTATAAAATGATATGAGTAATCAATCAATCAACCAAAAAACATCAAATAAAAATTTGTTGTTATCGCATTCAATATCGACACAGACGGTACACAGATTTTTGTTTTGTTTTATGAACTCGCTGCTGTTCTGGAATTATATCCTTTCTTTTCAATAACTTTTTTTTTATTTTCATATTAAACTATTAGTTCTATATAATCCTTTAACCTCTTTTTTCTTTGTTTAATTTTTTAAGATTTCTGATTGACAAAATTTTTTTTTTAAATTCCGATATACAGATAGATTATTTTAAATCTTTTTTTAACATATTATGTAATGTATTTCATTTTCTTTATTTATATGTTGTATGTACATAATTCAATTTAAATTGTACATAATATATAGTTAATCATAATATGAATGTTTAGACACTGACTACTAATTTTATTTTATTTCTATAGAACAAGTACTTTATTTAAATTTAAAAGTTAAAATTTGTCAACGTTATTTATTGTATGTCACTGTATAAAAATAATTTGTATATTATGTATAGTAAACAAACATATTGGTACTAACTTATTTATTTCTGTACATATATAATATAACAATAGGAAATTTTTGAACAACACCATTTTAACTTAAAGAAAAGGAAAAAAGCAAAAAATAAATAGATGAAAAGTATTATTGGAATAGTTAAGAAGCATTATTTTGACGAGGATTTATTATTGCTATAGTGCTAACATTTAAAAATAGCATAACAGGGCACAAAAGATTAAAAGAAGGTAGTTTTTCATCTGCAAGCAGAAGAGATTATCATTTAACTATTTATTAAGTTTTCCTTTTTCCCAAAATTTTCACCATCAATTATTTCCTGTTTATTGTAAATTGTTAGCAAATAATTCCATCAATATGAAAATAAAATAGAAAGACTATATACAAATGTTAAGCCAAGAATTAAATTGGATTATAGAGTTATTACAAAGCTAAGGTAAAAATAACTATTTATATGTAAAAAGAAAATATAATTATTTTTAATATAGGTGTATTATTTAAAATTTTTAGGTCAAAAATAATACAAAACAAAAGTTGACTTAATTTTTTTACAGGATTTTCTTGATTGCAAAAAAAAAGAAAACACAAAGAAAGATACATATTATTATATATATACTGCTGCTTCGTTTTAGTTAAAAATGAATAGGCAAGAAGATTCACCAACAGGGTCAGAGGAATCATCGGAAATGCCAGTTGATGAAACAATACGGCAAAATAGTAATAGGTATTTATGTAAATATTCTACTTATTATTAATTAAATGAATTTATTTAATCAAAAAATAATTATAAGTTTTAAATAGTATTGCTTAAAATATATAATTTTCTGCAAAGTCAATTCTGCTCAGTGTTAAACTAAACAAGGCTCTAAAGTTTTGTATATTACTAATCAAATATGTATTACTATAGTGTAAAACATTCAATTAAAATTATTATTATGCGGATTAAAAAATAGACTTTTGATTTACCCCCAAAATAATTTACAAATAAGTTAATAAGCAAATGTAACTTAATTTTTTTAGTTTATAATTTTGGAATAATGCAAAGTTTTATTTTTCTAAAGTATCTTAAAGTAGTATACTCCTGGTATGATTTAATTTAGGTATGAAGATAGAAAGGAATGCAATGTTGGGCTGGTTCTCAAAGCTGCGCAAGCCGCCCTTGGAAAAATTTTTGTAACTTTACTTACTTACGCCTTTACCTAGTGAAGTCCGCTAAATTGAAATTTCATACATAAGTGTAGGCATTGCTATCGTTCATAGCCAATATATTACTTCAGGGTTTAGGTCTTATTTCTTACTAATATCATTTTTACAGTCAAATAGTGCTACATTAATCTTTCTTTTCTGTTTTGTTTCCGGTTTAACTTCATGTTAAGAAAAAGAAGTTTATTACCATTATAAGATGGTAGGGTTCATTGAATATAGTAATGAGCGCATTTTGCATAGCATTGTATCCTTTCCCTTCAAGCAGTACTAAGAGTTTGTTAAACATCAAGTTCCATAGGAAGGGTAAAACTCAACCTTGAGGTGTACCTCAGCTGACACATCTACTTGTTGAGACTCCTTCATTTCAGTATTCATAATTCTACTAATTAGCATATTGTTTACTAGTTTTTTGAATGCCAAGTCGAGAAAAGTAAGAGCTCCCTCAATGTCTAATAAGCAACCTTGGTAATTTCTTTTAAGCGATTATACATTCAAGGCCGTGCAGGGCAGTTTTTACTGATCTACCGTTAGTATACGCGTGTTCTGAAGCAAATAACTTATTTGAACTATTGGTTTGACAAATTTGCAGTTCTACAAGTCTTCCAAATTTTTTAGGAAAAGAGAAGACAAGACAGATAGGATGTATATCCTTTGGTTTGCAATGAGAACTTCTACCACTAAAAACTACGGTGACTCTTGACCGAACATTTAGAATGCGGGCTAGTTAAACGCATCCTTTAAATTATATATCCAACCCCGCGAGAATTTCTGAGACCTGTTGTAAATCGGCAGGTAAAAGATCTTCTAGGTCTTGCGATTTAAAGAGTTTGAAAGAGTTGAAACCACACTGAATTTTTTCTGGCATTCTTAACACATATACGAGATGAGCTCGAACGATGAGTCGATAAACTTTTAAAGGATATTTTGAATTTCCCAAAAGTGTATGGTTAGGAGAAGTTCCATGCAATTTACATTAGAAGATGTCCAGGTACCCGACTTAATCAGTTAGCTGGGAGCACTGGCATTGCTTGCCAGAGCTTTACACAGTCGTCTTGGTAGACTTTTCGACATTTTCACAATAACTGACAATTTGAAGGCAAATAATATTAATAATTAAAAAATGTATTTAAATGTTCAATGACGACTATAGCTTATAATATAAAAAGTACAATATGAAAGTACAATATAAAAATATGATTTTAATTACAGTAATTTTAACGATTTTTTATAAAAAAATGTATCATGGGGCCTCGGTGGCCTAGTGGGTAAGAGCGTGTAAAATAAGCTGTAAGTGTTTAGTACACATTATTATTCGACTAATATAATATATTTGCAAATATTAATAAAAATCAGGAAAAATTTAGTATGAAATACTCAAAATAAAAATAAATATTATTTGTTTTTACTTTAAATTAACATTTTTTGAAGTTAAATTACAATTTAGCGTTAATACTACTTCAAATTTGATTTCGTTATTGTTAATAATACTACGTATAATACAATAGTATTTATAATTTCATTAAGCTATGAGACAATTAAAAATGAATTTTAATTTTATTAAATTGAATTTGAAATTTAAAAATTTAATTTGAATTAAAAATACTGGTATATATACATATGTATGTCATAAGCCATCATACATAATATATATGTCGTTGATCAATGGGGCAAGAGCACATTACGATTAAAATTGAGATATATTCTGTCTGAAATTATAACTGGGATATATTACCTGTCTCCCGTTAGCAAAAACAATAAGAAACAAAATATCATATGACAAATACTATAGCAATCAGATTTTTAATCTTTAATCATATTATGTCTAAATGTAAAATTTTTGTTTTTAGTTCTAAGTTGTTTTTTATAAAACTATAGAAAATTGCTTAAATAGTAAACAAGAACAAATAACTGATTAAAAATTAATCAAACATTTTAAAAAACATTAAGCGTAACCAATTACATATTTTCAGATCACCACGAAATTGTGAAAAAAGAACTAAACGTAAAGTAATAATACAACGTAATCCCCCATTACAATATGGTATTGAAGATAATTGGACATGGAGTAATCAACACAGATCACAAGAAGTTGTATTATGTGGTCATCAAAATCGTACCGTATTTTTTCATCCAAATTGGAGTAAAGGTACAGCTGGTGTAAGAGGTAAACGTCCATTAAATAATGGTCGTTATTATTGGGAAATACAAGTCGGAGAAAGAGTTTATGGAACTAGTATAATGTTTGGAATTGGTACACAATTTGCACGTTTACATGACAATTCATTTACAAATATGTTAGGGGAAGATGCAAATGGATGGGGATTATCACATAAAGGTGTTTTATGGAACAATGGAATAGCTCTTATGTATACAAAACCATTCAGGGGTATTTAAATTTAATATACTTAGCCGTAATATGAATTTTAAATAATTACATACGATTTATACTTGCAGAGAATGCACCCACTGTAATTGGAATGTTATTCGATGGCGTGGAAGGAACACTCACATATTATAAAGACGGAGAATGTTTAGGTGTAGCGTTTAGAGGATTAGATAAAGTAAATTAATATAATATATTTATTAAAGTTTCTTCACTAATCGATTTATTGAATAAATTTTTAAGGTGAAAGAACAATTATATCCAATTGTTAGTTCAACAGCTGCAAAAACAGAAATGACATTAACTGTTTGTCGACATGAATTTGTTAATTTACAAGATCGTTGTAGAGCTGAAATAATAAAACATATTAAAGGTCCAATGGATTTAAAACATTTAAAACTACCACCGATTATAACAGATTATTTGGCAGAAGTGTTTAATAATATGAAACCGCTTAGACCTGTTGATAACTATGACGTTAATATATGTGACTTTTAAGAATAATTTGATTTGTTTTTAATAAAACAAATTTTAACGATGGACATTTTAGTATAAGTGTAAAAGAAAATAAAGTTTTTAAAATTTTCAACATTTTAAATTTTATATATTAAGTGAATAAAATTATTCATTGAACTAATGTGAAGAATAATATATACATATATACATATATTATATGTTTATATTAAATGAATGAAAGTATATATTTAATTTTATAATTAGAAGTATTCTAACTATCCAAAATAAGAATATATGTTCATAAATTCAGATAGTAGAAGGTTTTTCCATATTGTATGAATCAATCCCGTATACATTTTATTTATTTTATCAATTTTCTTATATATTCTTAAATTCAATAATTAGTTTTATTTATGTTTTTTTAAATGATATTCAATTAAATTTTTAATAAATATTTCGTGCAATTTCGTAAAAGTTTAATCAAACAAAACTAGGAAATAAAGTCTTGCAAAAGTCAAAAGTCGAAAATAATAAGAGAAAATAAATAATGATTTGCAAATTACAAAAAATTAGAAGTCATATCTACAAAATCGGTTATTAAACAAGTGAAGATCTACATAGACTAGACATAATAAACTATTACATTGTAGATATAGAGCTAAATTTTCTAATGCATTAAAAGGGCAATAAATAAACATGCTAATAGAAATTAGTAAAATAAGGTAAAACTTTCTCTGATATGTGAAACTAAAGTTTCAATACTGCTTCATGGACATAACTCTATCATGTTAGGTAAAAGGTAAAGAAATTCGAATATCTTTATAAATGTGTTATTATATAAACTTAACTGTCATTAATTTGAATTATATTTTATATTATGTAATTGATTATCGTTTTTAAAGAAGAATTTTATCAATTATTTTAAAAAAAAACACCTAGTCAATGTATTTTAAATTAAAAAAGAAAACAAAATAAAATAATAATTTATCAATACATTTAAGACATAAATAATCTATTATTAAAAAAAAAATTAGAGAAGAAAATTAATTACTTAATTAAATACTTAGAAAATTATACTTTAGAATATTGTGTTAAAACTAATTAATATTGATACATACTATTTTAGTGTTCTTATATTGCTTTATTAAATAATTAAGTTTTATTTGTTTGTCTTAAAGTTATATATAAAATACATATTTTTTTTTAATCTAATATATACACATAATTGTTTTAAAATTATTTAAATTGATTTAAAATCAAAAAAATAAATAAATATTGTTATTTTATCATAATACATAATAAATTGCTTGTTATTTAATATTGTTTATGTTTCTAGTCAGTTTTATTTTCGAAATATTTTTAAAGCAATTTTTTATTTATCATTTAATTTTTTACATTATTCTTTTATAATATATTTTAAATTTTTGCTTTAAGTTAGAAATATTAAATAAATTAAAAAGAAGATACTTTTTTTTAAATCTTTCATTAAGAGAGTAAATCTAGTCACATTGTATATCTTAATAATTTACAAAATATATATACATAATATATATTATTAATTAAAATTAATATGTATATATATACTTATAAAAGAAGATATACTTAGAAAAAGCACAAATATAATAATAAATATAATATAATTGTGTAATTAATATTAAAATTAATATTAGTTTTTATTGAGAAATATGCAAACATAATTATAATTAATTGTAAGCTATTGTATATTAAACCATTGAAAAGGGTTTTATTTTGACTTTAAATATGCTCTAAACCTAATTTACTTATTTTGTAATCTTTTTTTTTTTTTTGATACACTGAGTTGCAACAAATGTTAAACTTTAGAATCAATTGCAAGAGAAGATTTTTATAAATCTATGCACAAGGCATATGTCAAAGAGAAGAATTTATTAAATTTGTTCTCCTATATCTAAAGAAATTTACAAACTATGTTATGTGGTATAAAGTATAAAAGTCACTTAAAAAATATCTTAGGAAATAGTATATATTTGAATTAGAAAAATAAATTAAAAATATATTTTATCTATACAGATAATATAACTGTACACATAACAATTACTAAAAATTGAGTGAAAATTTATTTAAGAATCAGTTAAATATTTATTATTCAATTATTAAGTAAAATAAATATCTTAATTCAAAAATTTTTAAACCTACTTATTACAATCTAATAAATATTTGTTTTTATATCCAGATTATTACAATATTTTATAAGGTGAACAAAAACCTATAATATTTCTAATATTATTATTAATTTATTTCCTAGAGAGATAAATAAGGATATCTTCATGAAACGAATTTTAATTAAATTTTTGAATAAGTGAAAAAATATTTCCACTCTAATTTAGATACTATTATTATTTATTATACTATAAATTTACATAAGATCACAACCAATTTTAGGTTCGTATTCTTCTACTTAATTTATATATAGTCAAAATACAACTCTAGTTTTAGCATTTTAAAGTAATCACTTGTACTTTTGATTTAAATTTATACACCTATGTTCAATTACATTTTTGTTAGAAAAGTTACATTAGTTTCATATTCGGCTGTGCGCAAAATCAGGGCAAAAATTTAATATGAAAAATTACTCAATTTTTGGGCAATTATTCATTATGTTTTTATAATATCACCCCAAATTTAAAATTAAAAATCGCCCAAAAAAAAATGAAAAAAGAGCCTAAAAAATTTTTACTGTTTTTTTGGCTCTTTTTTAATGTTAAATTTTTGGGCGATTTTGCGCACAGCCATTTAATAATCAACCTATTTGAAAAATATGCTAACATTAAGTTTAGAAACTAATGAAGAAGACTACATATAAAGAAAATGTCAATAATTTGACAGATTATAAAAACTTTTGAATTTAGTTTTTTAATTCCATTTTTAGTATTGAAATTAAAAAATGTTATTAAACTTAAAAAAATAAAAAATGTGCACTATAACCAAAAGGCTAAAAAAATAATTTTAGTTTAGAAGTTATTGTAAGCCCGTACTTCATAGTGCCATTAGAGTAAAATAAAAACTATGAAAATTAAAATCGTTTAATATTCATAATAATTAATAACTTATAATAATTAAATATATGTAATTAAAATTAATCTTTATGTGAACAAATAGTCTAAAATTTAAAAAAATAATAATATTGTAATCATTATTATAATTTTAAATAAATTAATTAAAAATAAATATAAAAACAATAAAATAACTTATAAAAATTTTGAAAAAATAAAAATATTAATAACTATGTAGTAAAAATAAAATAATTAAATAAATAAATAAATAAATAAATTCAGGCCAATAATGTGCAATATTGTGATAAAAATAAGTGTAAAAATATTTTTTTTTTGATGTACCAACATAAAGAAAGCATGAATAAATTGTATATTAAATAATAAAAAAACAAAATAAATTATTTTATTCATTTCCAAACATTAAAAAAAATTAATTAGACTGAAAATAATTACTTAATACAACATCTAATTTACAAACTTATATGTGCTTATTTATTTGAAGATTATAAAAAAAAAAAAATTCCTTCACCAAGTCTAATTTCATCTAAAATAAGATATTTTTGTTAAATACAACATTTGTTGAATTAACATGCAAAATCAATATTTAATGTTAAATGAGTAATCTGACTTACATTTTTTCTGATTTAAATTTTATAAACTAAAAAGTATAATAATATATAATGCATTGAAATTTCATTATTTTAAATTTAAATTTTTTCTTATTTTTATAAGCAATAATAAATAAATAAATAAAAATATTAATGTTTAATATGCATAAAAAGTTAAAATTATAATAATATAATATATATTTTATTTCGTGCTTCTTTTTTACTGTATAGTAAAGCAATTAATAAAATTATTTTTTAGTTATAATGTTTAGTTATTAATATCAAATAGTTCATTTATTACAACATTTCTCTGCGCTTCCTTTCAACATGTAAAGCATCCTTAGCGGTTATTTTCTGTCTTACTTCAATTTTTACATTATCACACAGTTGATTTAAAAAGAAAGTATTCTCAAGTACTTAATTTGTTCTCTATAGTATGAAATTATTGATTTATAGTGATTGTTTTAATATGATTTATTATACGTTCATTCACAAAATATCACTGGTGAAAACAAAATAAACTTTCTTGTATGCCCTGAAATTTTTCATTGCAAAAAATACTAACTTCTAAGAGCTTTTGCATTTCGCATGCACATATATATTTAAATAATAAAGCACTTTAAAATAATAAGGACTGCCGTCCCCAATAATTTTTAACGAATATATCTACAGAAATTTGTTTAATTATATTTTAATAAAAATTAAACAAACCAATATATATATGTATGTATAATTTTTTCATAGTGCTAGTTTTTGTAAAGCTAAATTTTATAATAGAAAATTTTGTAATACAAAATTTAAAAAAATTGCAACATATTGGTGCTGTTCCAACTTTTTCTACAGCCCAGATTATTAGCGGTAAAAAGTATTAAAAATTTCATAAAATATAAATATAATATGTTAAGGATAGAAATTGTGAGAATGCTTTAATTTTTAAATTATTTTAATTAAATACGTTTTTTTATTTACATTACATATTTCAAATCATATTTTGTACAGATACACCAATGTTTGCCAACAAAAAATTTGTGTTATTAATGATGCACTTTGAGAGTTGTATAAGATGTAAACAAACTTTTAAGATATATAAATAAAAAAACATAGTATTCAAATTTTTTTTCAGTAAAAAATTCAGTATTTAAATAACTGTTAGTGGTAGTTAGAATTTCAAATAACGGTAGGCTGCAAAAAATACACACTATATACACAAAACAGTATCCTACTCTATTGATAAACTTGCTAAGTGGGTTATAGACTTTTTGCATTTAAAATTATATTGTAATAAAAAATTATTTAATTCAATTGCTTTACAGTTACATATTAGATCATTTAATTTAGTAGTACATAATATTAAAATTAAATTGTCATTCATAATAAAGACCATAAATTTATTATAGAAAAAAAATTTTGGACTTCCAATCCTAATATGCATATTAATAAATAAAAATTATGAGTAGTTAATTAAAAACAATATTTTTTGTTTTAAATTTAATAAAAAAAAATATATATTTTGATATAATTTATAAAAACAATTAATTCCTCAATGTATTTTCATGTAAACAAAAATGAATTAAGATAAAATCAAAATGTAATTATTATAACGTAAAGTCTGTTATTCAAAAAAAAACAGATATACATATATATACAGATATATGTATATACTATAAACAGATTATATAAATAAATTATATAAATTATTGAATATGTCTAAAATGAATGTGAATACAATAAAATTTCAAAAACAGTGTTTATTATTAAAAAAGACAATCATTATATTTTAATTTAAAACTATTCGTAAGGTTGTAGCTATAAATCATCATAGTTATCTGCAGTTTTCATTACATCAACCCAGATTCAGAATGTTATCCCGTTCAATATGTCAAAAAAAAAAGCTAAATAAAGTATTTTTGGGTTTATATAAACAAGCAGAAGGGTGGGATCACAATCAATACGTTTTTTTTCAAACGTATCGAAATATTAATCTCTGAACTGCCTTTTTTATACAAACTTGCGAAATTTCTGTAATCAATTTCTTTTTATAATCATTTTTGATAACTTCATGATCATTATAATCATTTCCGACACATTAGAAGATTAAGAAAGTAATACGAGCAAAATCTTAACCGGTAAAAGCAAGGAAAGGCAAGCGAATATGATAATAAAACAAAAACTGAGAAAAAGTTATAATTGAATTTTATAACACCCTGTAAAAAAATTTTTTTTTTTTAATAATAAATATTTTGATCTAATTGTCGTTTTCAAATTAATCAAAAGTCGTTAATTTTTCAAATCAATAGGATATTTTATAAAATTTTATTTTAATTTTTTTTTTGTAAAATATTTTTTTTTTTTTTAATATTTCACACAATTAAAAATTCTTTAATTTTTAAATTTTTTTAATGGAAAATTAAAGCTAAACATACAGCCGCACATAAAATATTTAAAAAAAATGGCCGACGAACGTACGTTTGTTTTTGATTTTATAGTTAGTAATATTGCATTTAATGATCCGAACGAATATAAACTTACTGAAATTTTTATAAATGTTTCATTCTTGGAAGCAAAGTTAGAACTTAGCACCACAAACGACTTAGAGTTTCGTGAAGGCAGAAGTCTTGAATTCAAGAGTACACAAGAAGATCTTAAGGATTCTTTAGGTGTTTCGTCAATTAAAGTTTATGTACAAAAAAAAGAAGAAGACAATCGATATATTACCTTAGATTCATATATAATCGATTGGAACTATCGTCTTTTTGAGAAATTGGAAAATGATAATTTTAAAGATTATTCTCAATTAGAGCATCAAGATATAGTTTATGATGGAAATGTAATTGGTAATATTATAATGGGCTTTCAAATAAATGCCAAAGAAGAGCATTTAAAATTTTTGGATGTTGATGATAGAAAAAGTGATTATTCACAAAGGACAATAAGGACAGATTTATCAATTGGTGATAGTTTAAGAGATAATTATCATACAAGTAAAGAGTCTGTGCAAAATGATTTGTTATTTTTTATTAGTGATGAAACAAATTCTTCAACAAAAATGCCAAATTCATCAAAAACTCTTACTCGTGCACTATTCGACGGTCCAATAAGTTTGAAAAATTTTAAAGATTATCAAAAAAAATGCCTTCAACATGGAAAAGAAAGTGCACTTGAAATAAAAGGCTCTGAATTCAGTGATAGAAGTGAAATTCTTGATAGTGAAAAATCAAAACATTCAAATATTGATGTTGCCAAGAAATTTAAACCCATTCAGAGTAAGTAAAATTTAATAATTAAAAAAAATTAATTAATTGCGAAGTTTAATTTTCAAATTTAGGATTAGATATAAAGTCTTCAAAATTAAATCAATTTCCTCATTCCAAAAAACGATCTAGAGGTTTTAATGTTCGAAGATCCTACAGCAATATAAATTTAAAATTGCTAAATCGATATGTGGCTGGTGGAAAATTGAATCAGTGTGATAATTTTGAACTTCCAGATGATGAAGAATCTCTTGAATGCGATTATGATATAGGAAATTGTGAATCAGCTATAAAAAATCTAACTTGTAATGATAATAAAAATAAAGGCAGTTCACAACCAAGTGGGGACTGTAATAAAATGAAACCGTCTTGTAATCAACATGGTACGGATCATCGATCAATAACAATAAACGAATGTGGAAACTTTTCAGCTAATATATCACCGCAAAAATCTTTTAAATGCGGAAATTCAGCAGTTAATAAAATCTTAGATGAATATGGTACTCCTGGTGAAAATGGGGGTGGTGGTGGTGGTGTTGGTGCATCTATGCCACATTTATCGCAAATTTTATCTGCTCTTAAATCTAAATATGGTGAGGACTTAACAAATACTACTAAACTAGAAGCTACAAAATGTTTACCAGAGGATTTGGAAATGCAATCTATAGATTTTAATTCAAAGCAAGATCAAGGTTGCAAATCAAAATCGGACAAAGGATCATCATATAAATTTAAAATACCTTTATGTTTAACGAGGTATTTAATTAAAACTCTAGAATTTCTTAAAGTATTTGATAATTATTTAAAAATATCTTTATAGAAAAACGGGAACATCACATGGCAAATGTCAGCGGAAAAATGTAGGTGTTCCGAAACATATGGGTTGGCTTTGGAATTTGGATAAAGAAATGGTTGCAAAAGGATGGAGACCTGGCGCAATCAGTTCCAAAATTAAAAATTTAATGAATCATTTTTTAAAAGATTTTCCAGCTGACACTTTACCAGTTTTTAAACGTGATAAAAAGATGAAAATTAATAGGGAACATCTTGTACAAAAGCCTACTCTAAGGTTAAAAAAATGTAATGGAGAATATTCAATTGTTATGCGACCATTGAAAACAGCTGAAGATATTGCTTGTAGTGCTGATCCCTATTTAAATATGAGACCAATTAGGTTCACTATTAAAAAATCTTCTAATGATGATTGCTGCTGTGACGAAGAAAGTGATGGAGAATTTGACGTTGAATTTACACCGCCAGCTGGTCTAATTAAGCCAAAACTGCTTAATAGGCCTGTTATAGCTTGTAAGGAAACTCAGTATTCAGAAACTGATTACATTTTGAAAACACATTATGAACCACCAGCCCGTAAAAAATATGATAAAATACCAGCTTTTTGTAAAGAATTTGTTAAAGAATACAACATGGCTAATCGACCACCTTGTAAACCGGCTGAAAAGAAGAAAAAAGCGGGTAAAGGAGGAGGAAAAGGAAAACCTAAAGGTAAAAAATAAAAAGTTTTTATAAATAAATTATAGTTAACTCTATTAAAATTAATGTAGAAATGTTGTAAATAACGAAATTTTTTGATAATTAATTGTAACAAATTTAAAGATTTTTAAATTTAAAAATAAATAAAAATTGTCTCTTGTGAAAGTGCAAAATTCGATAGTTTTATTTAGTGTAAATTATAAAATAGTAACGAGATTCTGTTGCCGAGAAGATAGTAAAAGTAAATTAGTATTTCATCTTTTACAAAATTTATGATGTGCGGGAAGGTAAAGTTATGTAAATTTTGAAGTTGGCTGACACTATTCGAACTCGTGGACATATATAAAAAAAAGTTTTGTGACAGCTATCCAAACCTGCTGATCTAGAGCAATAAAATTTTAGAGGGGTTGTTGGCATAAGATTTGACCATCTTTTGGTTCACATACCTAGCTTCAATAAGCATTGAGATATTTTCATATAACAAATATCGGGTAGCTATATGATAGCTACTCGAAACTACTGCTCTAAACCAACTGAATTTTACAGAAGTTGTCTACATGCAATTTGACATCTTTTCACAAAATCTTAGATACATATCTTTAATAGGCACTGAGTTAATTTCATTTTAACCTGGGAACTAGTAAAGAACTAGGGAACTATTCAAAAGCGCCGGCTGAAGTTACTCTACTTAAATAGTTGTATAGGAAATATCTAAAAGCATGCCGGAGTTATGAAGGTATAGAAAAATCATGAAAATTTTGGATTTCACATATAACGGTAAATTTAAGTATTAAATTTTTAAAAAAAAATGTATAATTTTGATATTGATTTCGAAGATAAATAAAATTCCTGTCAAATGTCGTTTTCAGATTGAAAAAATGTGAAGTAGAACATGAGATATACACATTCAAAAATAGGGCCTTTTCAATATTGAAAGGGCTGCAGCACAGTAATGGATAGAGCTACATTGAAAAAGTCGTTCTACAACATAATTTTTTTATGAAACCTACCCATGTTTAAAATTTTTCTTCTATATCTTTTACGGTGTGGAAAATTTGTAAACAGACAGACGGACGGAGAGAAATGCGCTAAAAACAGTTATTAAAAATGTTTTTTTAAATTACCGCAGAAGACTCATTGTTACTTTTTAAAAGTCTTTTTTATATCAGTTTTGTTTTTTTTATCTTTAAAAATCTAAAAGGTGGTATAATTTTCTGTTTAAATTGCAAGAAAAAATAAAATAATTTTTTTATTTACATAAAAATATTTCTTTTACTTAAATTATAAAAAAATAGTTATTTAAAATAAAGAAATATAAAATTTAAATATTTTTAATATAATAAATATGTATGTAAATATAAAAATTATTTTTTGTTTTTACAATTTAAATAGAAAATTATTCAGTCTGTTAGATATTTCTAGTCGTATAAAATACTTTTTTATTCCTTCATTAAAATTATGTTTAGGGTGTTATTTATAAATCATAAATCATAATATTTAATCTGTAAATGATAGACATTTAAAACCCTTTCACTCAAAGATTTTTCAACTTAACTTATTTTTTTTTAAATGATAAAATATTTAGTAAAGCTAATACCAATATTTTCCAAAATTTTCCGATTTTCATTATTAATTTTCCATTTTTATAAAACACCCATGTAAAGAATATACATACTTACATATGTATAATATGGAATAATCTATATCTATAATATATTCAAATAAGACGCTCTTTTTGTTCTTTTGTTTTTGTTTTAAATTTTAAATTTTCCTCTTTTTTTCCTTTGCTTTTTTTTCTAGATGCATAAACAAAATTTTAAAATGATAGTTTGTCATTTTAGGATTTTTATATTTGAATAAACATGAAATATAGCATGTAAAATTTAATTATGTAATTTTCAATATTACATAAATCAGGGGCATCTTATAAAAGATAATAATAACCCTGTTTTTACAAAAAATATCGTTTACAAAGAAATTTTAAATTCATAAACGCATTAATTATTGAAAATTGAATTTTTACGTTTTAAATAAAATCATAATGTATACATTATATAGTTTCTTTATGATAAAATAAAAAAAAATTGCTAATTTTGTTTTTTAACTCAAAATGGATATATGAATTAAAATCAAATATAAATAAAGCCATTTTGAGGGCTACCAAATACTAATTAGTTAGAGTAAATTAAAAAAATTATAAATATTGGCTATAGGGATAATTGCGATTAACCACAGTTATTTAACAAACAACCTTAAATTTCGAGTTCAATGTATTAATAAACAAAAGTATCAAAAATAATAATACAAAAATCCTTTTGAGGACTATCATGTAGATTTGATAGAGTAAATTCAAAAATCTCGAATATTTGTTATTAAATTGCAATTACTTATTAAAACACCTCGAATTTCGAGGAGCGGGCGAATACTAGTTTACAAAATATATTAATAATACAATTGTTTGTTTGAAAATTTTATAATTTTAGTTTTCTAAAATGGTGATTTAAAATAAAATTTAAGAAACTCAGCGGAATTTTATTATAATCTTTATACAAAAAAAAATACGTGACAAAAGTAAAAAAAATTTAATGATTCAATTGAGAATTTATTTATACTTAAATATAACAACCGGAAATGACAAATGAATAGTTCTAATAAATTTGTGATATTCATTTGTTTATACTTTTGTAATCGTTTTACTCTATCTTTAAAATGTACATATACATATTAATTCATATTCAAAAAAATGGTTAGTTTCTAAATATTAAAACTTTTATTCTAGATCTATACTATAAAATACAAGACAGTAAGAGTTTAACCAAAGTCTATACATATTATGTATGTACATATAATTATATATTTACATATTATGTAATTTCATCATTGAAAATTTTCAAATTAACCATCATTGTTTTCAACTACTGAATATTAAAGGGGTAAAATGTTTTTTTAAGTCGAATTAACTTAAGGGGTAACTATGGAACGAAAAATCTGAGTTCAGAGAATCTAAGGAGCTTCTGGGAAACTATAACTGAAAAAGATATCCCAAAATCATAATACTCAGTAAAAATAAACTGAGAATTTTAACAGGATTCCTGTCGGGACACTATTGCCTAAAGGGACACTTAAAGAAAATGGAGTAGAAAATGACGGTACATACAGATTATGTCAAGATGAAGAGCAAATGTGAGTAAGTAAGATATGTGCATCTAAGAGCCGAAAATGATAATGCCAGCAATAAACCCTATTATAAATCTTTACTTTCTTAGAGGCAGTAGGGCAGACAGAAATATTATAAATGGAGGCAAAATCTACAACACGAAGTAAGAGGGGGAGCACAATAGATCTACATCAAAGGGTCGTAGTGTCATTTACCTCTGAAATAAATTTAATCTAATCTAACTTTAGGGATTAAAAACATACTACAAATAAGAAAAATCATAAATAACAGAAAAGATTCTTACTTCACATAACATTAGTAAAATTAGGTAAAATTAATAAAATATTTTTTCTTAAAGGTTTATAATTATCGGACTTTAATTTTTTTAATCAATCAAATATATCTCATTAATCATTATATATAAAATTTCACTTTACCGGTAATAAGTTAAGTGTAAATAATAATTGAATTACAATTAGCATTTAAATTTTACCAACTTTTTTAATATAAAGACAACAGGTCGTATATACATAAAACTGAGCTTGAACGCAAGTCTCACTTTTCCAAACAAAAATGCTGGTTTAAGCGTAATTTTTGTATGAAAAAGTGAGATTTTAGTTCAAACTCAGTTTTATGCATTCGACCCAATGTCTATTTTTATAAATACTAATCAATAAAAATAAAGAAATTATATACACAGTAATGGAATTGTTTATTTCTCATTAGGGAGTTCCTTAATCCTATAAAATTTTTATTTTAAAATTAAAAATGCTAATCTGCTCGAAGCTTTTTATTTGATCTCTTCATTTTAATTCTCTCAACTCAAGTCTCACATCACATCAAAATATAAAGTTTTCTGCTCACTTCTGCTGACTTCTGCTGACTTAAATATATCAGCAGTATCAGTAATCAATAATCATTATGATATGATGATATGACTTAAAAAGTTTATGTATTTTATGATATGAATATGACTATAACTATGAGTAAAAAAAGCATTTTAGTTAAATGATTAGTTTATATTGAGATTTCATAGTGTTCAAAAGAGGTTTTTAATAGCGCTTATAAAAAAAGTGTTTTTTTATTATTAATTATTTATTTTGATATTAAAGTGGCGTTATTTGTTTGTTATCTGAAGTGCTTTGTCGTCACTATTGGTGTCAATTAAATTATTTATTTTTTGTATTTTTTTTATAAATACAAAAAAAAGAATAATAAAACAATTTTTGCAAAACTTTGTCAAAGCGTGTCTTTTGAAAACTGTTACTTTATACCAATTATACCAAAAACAAAATAAAGCATTACATAGATTTTTTTTTTTTTGTAATTTAATTAAAGGCAGTTTATTGTTTTTGATTAATTTAAAAAAATTTGTTTTTGTTTTTTTAAAAAATTTATTTATTTTTGATTACTTAAAAATTAAAAATGACTTTAAACGGAGTAAATGGTAATAATGATACTAATGGATATAAAAATGAAAATACATCGAAGTTGAATAGTAGTTCGGTTTTGGTGTTCTATGTAAATGGGAAAAAGGTAATTAAAAACAATTTAATGGTTCAAAATATAGACAATAGATACTGTTTATAATTTATATAGTTATTTATTAATTATCATTAATAAATAAAGAAAGTGTGTACATATATATATATACATATAAAGATTTAGAAACAAGAATAGAAAAATGTGGAAAATATTATAATAATCTAATTCTATATTTGGCATTGTCTTAAGAAGATTGAGTTTTAGTTTTAAGATCCCCGGTTTTTAATATTAGACTTGGACCACTATTAAAATATTGCGCATCAACTATTTTTAATCAAAATAAAGACATCTTTTAAGCTTAAATTTTAATTTTTTAAAGTTAATTTCTTCCATTGAATAATTTATAATGAAAATATTTGTTTAAAGTGTTTATATCGTATAATTTTAGCTGATTTGTTTTAACTATGTAGTAAATTTATCTTATACAATCATAAATAAATAACTAAAACGTATGTTCTAATCAATAAAAAGAAAAAGAAATGAACTAATTTTTAATTTACTGAGAATATAATATCTGATGATACGAATTGGAAACTTCGATAGAACCGATAAGTCTCTTTTTTAATATGGTTTTCTAGTTTCTTTTTTTTAACATATTCTTAAATAGTTTTTATGTTTTTTGTTTTATATAACTGGTTTATTTTTTTAATGTTTTGTTCTTCCTTTTTTTTTAAATATTATTTTAAATATTAAATGATTAAAATAATATAAATTAACGCATACTTCTCTTTTATGCATATCCATATAGAGACTGGTATTTAATAAATAGTTAGTAGCTTTCGAAATAAAACAAAAATGTTCAAATATTTTAATTTTTTAATTATTCAGATATAAATAATGATTAATTTACATTTATGTATATGTATATATACCTATTTACTAGATTTTAAAGCTTTTGTTATCTTTAGTAAATTAGCTACTTATGTATTTCATTTAAGGATTTCAATATTTTATTAGTACCTAATTAAATTTTAATCTAAATTTGTCTATTCAATAACATCGTAAAATAACAGATTAAGTAAACATAAGCGATCTTGTTGGGCGATAAATAAAGAATGATCTAAAGTTAAAATGCATATCATCTTAGTATCGGAATATTTTAAAATATGAACTGTGCGTTAAACCAACTTAATTTTAAATTGATGTATAAAAAAAAATATGATGTTGTTATTAGTATAGTCACAAAATTATTAGTATAGTCACTAACTAAATTAGAAAATCTCTTGTTTCTACTAATATTTATTTTGTTTTCCGTGAATAGTTTCCAATTGGTATAATCTTAGGGATCCTAATAAATAATAACTAATCAGTTTAATACTCAAATAATTATTAAATCAAATTCTTTATTTTTAAAAATATTATATGTACTTTTTATTGTTGTAAATACATGTAAATTAATTATTTGTCACAGGTTTTAAATTTTTCTTAAATATTTTTGTTTAATTTATGAAATCACTCTTAAGAAGTAGAAAATATAGTAGTAGAAAATGTATATATATAGAAAAAATATTATATTAATCATGGAAGTCAGTTTACATAAATTAAAAACAACGGCAGAGTACAGGAAAGCCGTTAACTATCTAAGAGAAACAAATGTGTTCAAGTTCCAATCGTTACACACAAAGAATTTCTGGGGCAAAGCACAGAGCAAAAATAAAAAGACAATTCTGAAATTTAACAAAACGGTTCTGAGATTTTCCACAGAAATGAGCATAGTCCAATTGATGCTAATATCGCACGCCGAAAAATTAGGTAAAGAGCAGGCCAACCTATACCTACCAACCTATTTAAATATTTTGACATCAAAATTTAAGATATTGGATTAGTTAAAGAGTTGTAATTATTTTTAATTTATTTAAGAAAAAATGTTTTTTGTTTTATATAGGTATACTTTTTAGAAAAAGTATGATACTTTTACAAATTTCAAATCAAATTTTCAAATTATACATATGTATATATGCGCTTCCAGGCAACCAGGCAAACGAGGCGTAGATCAGTATACTTCTGTAAGTAGAAACTGTATTTTTGAAATGAATTAGAAAAATCTGGAAAATAATTTTATTGATTAAACTATTTCCTAATTTTTGTACATTCCGAATTATGACACAAACCCCTTAATACTTTTCTTTTTTTTTCTTTAGTTTGCTCAAATTTAATTTAAAAAAAAATTAAAATTTTAAAAAAGAGATTTTAAGAAAATAAATTTTTAAAAACGAGATTCTGAAAAACGAAGATTCTTAGCTGAATATTATTATTTATTAAACTAGGTTATAAGTACTGATTACAAAATTATTTATTTTTGGTTTCAGTTTTTATTTTATTTTCAAATATATTAAAAAAAAAATAATGTAATTAAGTATGATAGTATGTAATACGAAATTAATATATATACGTACATATATTATGTAAATGGAATTTTTGTATTTACTGTTATAATCCTTATCATTTTCAAAATAAATACGGTAATTCTACTGTTTTTGTTTTTTTTGCATTGTTGAACAATCAATAAATGATAATATTTAAATATAATTAATTTTATATACAAATTAATAATTTATTGACTTATTTAATAATGTTTTGATAATTAATTAAATGTCAACTGTAATTTTAAATAAATTTAAAATAATAACAGAATAAATAGGTAAACTTATTTTTATTATTACATATTATATACTAATATACATATACAATATACATACTAATATATGTGTATAATGGTAATATTTAATTTTTTAATATCGTTAAGGTTGAAAAAAGTAAGTAAATAAAGAGGTTAATTAAACAATATATTAATTTATATCCAATATACATGGGTTCGCATTCTATTCGGGTTTTAGTAAAAGTAAAAAATTATGATGATGTGTAATATATTTATTATTTTACTTATCTTTTTTAATACTGCTTCAGCTTCAGATATTATGCTAAATTGGTAAAAAGCTGTTCTTGAAACTTTTCAGTTATATAATTATTGGATTTTTAGATAAATGGAAGAACTAGATTATAAACTTCATATTATGTACCTATATTGAAAACTTAAAATATCTTAAATATCTTAAAAACTTAAAATGTTTTTCGATATAAGTAAAAATTTCAAGTTCATTTTACTTATAACAATCGTAAAAAAGAAATTAGATTACAATTATCATAATAATTGGATTCAAATCGAAAAACAAAAACAATACTGGCTTTCTTTCAGAAGATAAAATCACCGTACAAAGTTGGACATAAATCGGTAAAGCATTTTTTTTGGAATCTCATCGGACCAAATTGGATTAATATATTGTAAACAATACATTCCAATTAGGCGCTTACTGAATAAACCTCTAAAACTAAGAAGAACACCTGTGCATATTTAACAAGCCCTTGAGCCGCAATGGGTTAATAAACCATAGCGTTTAATGCCATAGCGCTCCTAAGAATGCAAAATTTGATTGCAATCAAACTTTAAACTAGTGGTTTTCCTGTGAATTTCAAACAAACAAATAAACACTCTTTCTGCTTTATATATTAGATTAACAAAAATATATTTTAAAGCTGTTAAACAAAAACCTTAATTATTTAAATAAAATAATTTTAATGTTTTTCTAATACATACTTAGTTATTTATAACTGTTAAACATAATTATTGAGTTACACATTTTAATTGAATTTGTAATTTAAACTTTAACACCAATTTAATTTAACTTCTATCTTTCCCAAATTATATTGACATAATCTCTAATAAGTAACAATTAAAAAGTACTTTTTTGAAAAATTCATGTCCGTCTAGTTGTCCGTCTGTTTACAAAACTTCTACATCATTTAAGATAGAAGAATGAAATTTTAACCAAGGGTAGGTTTAAAAAAATTAATGTTGTAGAATGTAGAACAATGTTTTTACGAGTATGCAGCCCTATCTGTTTTTTAGCTACAAGTTACAACCCCTCAAAATATGAAAAATCCCATTTTTAAATGTGTATATCGCAAGTTCTGCTTAATATTTTTAAAATATTATTCCTTTTTTCATAATTTTGCCACGGTTTTAATTTGAACCATGAAATTTTTAGAGAAAAATATCTTTCAGGATTAGCATATAAGTTATCTCAGATATCTTTTTTTCTGTCTCACTTTGTTTGAAAGCTATTAGGGGTCAATAATTAAAATTTTGCTATTTTTAGACACCTGTACAATTTTTTTCAAAATAAAACACAAAAATTAAAAATTCAACATTATAATTTTATAGCTCTAAATGGTTTGTCTTAATTACATAGGGTTTCGTTAAAATTGAAGAAAAAAAATGAGTTGTGTATACTTTTGGTTACAATTATCGAATAATTAGAATTTTCATTACAAAGTAATCATTAGTTTTAGAAGTCCGATCTAAATCATCTAAATTAATTAATGAATAATTAAAACTTTTTAATTTTAATAAGTATTCTGGTAATAATAATAAGTAATTTTACCTCAAATTTAAGCATTTCCCTAAAGAAATCTTACATATAATATTCTAAACATGATAAAATTAAATATGTACTATTTTAAATACAAAAATGAATTGGAAAATTTATACTAAGTAAACTTAAGGTCATTAAAACAAAAATCACACACGAACACACGATTTTTTTCCCTCATAATTAATTTGTTTTTTAAATAAAAAAATCATTGCAAATAAAATGATAATATAAATCATAAAAAATAGAGATAAGGAAACCTTTTTTTATTTTTGAAATACAAAAATAATTACGCAATAGCATCATGAAAAAAAGTAAATTTACGAATCAAGTAGAATCAGATCGAGATTAAAATGTCAAAAAAGAATATTTTACGATATTTGTGGTTTTTTTCCTACCAAAACGTTGAAATTGTTTATAACAAAAGTAAACCACATATGTGACACTTCGCAGCACACATAAAAATGATAAAAGATGAATTAACTTAACTTTCCATTTAACCAAAGATTAATCTTCATAAAGATTCATTTACAGATGATGTTAGCAATATTGTATATTGACAAATGTGTAACTATTTACAATTTCATAATGCTATAAGAGTATGTACTTACATGAATAAAGAATAACAAATTATTAGAGCAATAGATTTTTCAAATATTTCACTTGCTAAACTCAAAATATTGTTTTGCATACGAGTATTTTTTTCATGGTGTCGGCTAATGCGTAGACTCATATTTCAATTTGTACCATAAAACTTATATTAAAACGTTTTCTTCGTTATTTAAAAAATATTTTTTTTATCTAATGTAATATACAAGATTTTAAAGTGAACTGAACCGAATAAGTATGTTTTGGATATTTAACTATATATTCCCCTTATTAAACAAAAACAAACAAAATATTTAATTAATGTTTGAGTTCCTTTTACACGAAAAGCGCAGTTGATAGTAGTTGGGAGTAATTGGTAAATGCTATCTACTCTTTTTCAAAAGCTGGTGTAGTTGGAAAAGTAAAAAAGAGTAGTATTCTCTATAAAAGGGATGCAAATAGTATATCAAGTAACCTCTGATTTTAAATTATACAAAAAAAAAACAATATGAAATAGTATTCCAGAGAATTAATAGTATTATAGTAAACAAAGTGTAAAATAACTAGAAGATTATGTTAGATCCCATTTTTGTAAAAAATTTTAAAATTAATAAAACTCTAAAATATTATTTTTTTTATTTATATTACCAGGTTACGGATCCTAGTCCTGATCCAGAAGTTACATTATTAACATATTTACGTAATAAACTGCATTTATGTGGAACAAAACTTGGATGTGGAGAAGGAGGATGTGGAGCATGTACTGTTATGATATCTCGATATAACCGAGAAACAAATGATGTCAAACATATTGCAGTTAATGCATGTTTAACACCAATATGTGCAATGCATGGTTGTTCTGTTACCACTGTCGAAGGCATCGGTAGTACACGTACTCGTTTACATCCAGTACAAGAACGAATAGCAAAAGCTCATGGTTCACAATGTGGTTTTTGTACTCCTGGTATAGTAATGTCAATGTATGCACTGTTAAGAAATATGCCAAAACCAAGTATGAAAGATATGGAAGTAGCATTTCAAGGTAATTTATGTCGGTGCACAGGATATCGTCCTATCATTGAAGGATACAAGACATTAACTAAAGAATTTGCATGTGATATGGGGGAAAAGTGTTGTAAATTGAATCGAAATGGATGTGCCGACAAGGAAGATTATAGGATTCATAATGGTAATCTAGAACACAAATTATTTGAAAAAAGCGAATTTTCGCCATATGACCCCAGTCAGGAACCAATATTTCCACCAGAATTAAAAATTTCAAATGTACTTGATGAACAATTTTTAAAATTTGAAAATGAAAGAGTAATTTGGTATCGTCCAACAACAATTTTTGAGTTGCTGCAACTTAAGTCTGAATTTCCAGAAGCAAAAATTGTTGTTGGAAACACAGAAATTGGAGTTGAAGTTAAGCTTAAGCACTTTTACTATCCTGTGCTAATAAGTGTTTCACAAATTAAGGAACTAAATGAAATAAAAAATTATGAAAATGGTGTGCATGTTGGAGCTTCAGCAAGTCTAATGAATTTAGAAGAATTTTTAAAAAATGAAATAAAAAAATTACCAGAGCATGAAACAAGATTGTACCAATGTATAATTGACATGTTGCAATATTTTGCCGGTAAACAAATAAGAAATGTTGCATCTGTAGGTGGTAATATTATGACAGGTAGTCCGATTTCTGACTTAAACCCTATTTTAACAGCAGCAAAAGTTAGTTTGATAATTAAAAGTTTTAATTCTTCTGGAAAGGAAATAACCCGATCTGTTAATATGGGAGAAGGATTTTTCACGAGTTATCGTAAAAATGTCATTCAGTCCAACGAAGTTCTTATCGCTATTAAAATTCCGAAAACAAAACCAAATCAATTTACAATTGCTTATAAGCAAGCTAAACGAAGAGATGATGACATAGCTATCGTAAATGCGGCATTTAATATTGTGTTCAAACCACAATCAAACATAATTGAGGAAATCGATATGGCTTTTGGTGGTATGGCAGCAACAACTGTTATGACAAAGGAAACTTCAAAAATACTTAAGGGGAAACCTTGGACAGAGGTAATTGTTGAAATTGCTGCACAGAGCTTATGCAAAGAATTACCATTATCGCCAAGTGCTCCAGGAGGAATGATTTCCTACAGACGTGCCTTGGTTTTAAGTTTATTCTTTAAAACATATTTATCAGTAGTCCAAAAACTGGAAGAAAACAAAGTTATACATTCACAACTTTTAGAAAAAGAGAAGAGTGGCGCTGATGTTTTTCATTATATTCCACCTTCAAGTGCACAACTATACGAACGAAGAACAGATGCCACTTCTGAACATGATCCAATAGGAAAACCAAAAGTTCATTCCTCTGCATTTAAACAAGCAACTGGTGAAGCTATTTACACGGATGATATACCAAAAATGGATAATGAATTGTATCTAGCTCTAGTTTTCAGTCAAAAAACTTATGCAAAAATTATATCAATAGATCCATCTGAAGCACTAAAACTTGAAGGAGTTGAGGCATTCTTCTCAAGCAAAGACTTGTCGGATCATCAAAATTCTGTCGGACCTGTATTTCAT
Source organism: Poecilobothrus nobilitatus (assembly GCA_947095535.1). NCBI lineage: Eukaryota > Metazoa > Arthropoda > Insecta > Diptera > Dolichopodidae > Poecilobothrus > Poecilobothrus nobilitatus. The sequence continues at coordinate 265,713,929 of OX352774.1, read as the reverse complement.
GATGAGCAAGTTTTTGCTACAACTGTTTATACACACGGTCAAATTATTGGGGCCATTGTTGCAAAATCTCAAACTACAGCACAAAGAGCTGCACGTTTAGTGAAAGTATCTTATGAAGAATTATCACCAATAATAGTTACAATTGAAGATGCAATCAAACATAAATCATATTTTGACCGTTACCCAAAGACATTCATTAAAGGTAATATTGATGAGGCTTTCCAAAACTCTGACTACATTGTTGAAGGATCATGTCGTATGGGTGGACAAGAACATTTCTATTTAGAAACTCAATGTGCTATGGCAATTCCTAGAGACGTTGACGAATTAGAATTGTTTGCTTCGACACAACATCCAAGCGAAGTTCAAAAACTTACGGGTCATGTACTGGGTATTCCTTCAGCAAAAGTCAGTTGTCGAGTAAAACGCCTGGGAGGTGGTTTTGGTGGTAAAGAATCAAGAGGCCTTCTTGTAGCTCTTCCAGTGGCTATTGCGGCATACAAACTAAGAAGACCAGTACGATGTATGTTAGATCGTGATGAAGATATGCTAATCACTGGAACTAGACATCCATTCTACTTCAAATATAAAGTTGCATGTACTAAAGAAGGTAAAATATTAGGCTGTGAAATTGAAATTTACAACAATGCAGGATGGAGTGCTGATTTATCATTTGCCGTAAATAAATTATTGTAACATAAATAAAAAATGTTTTGTTATTAAATTATTACTTCTAGGTTCTCGAAAGAGCAATGACACATTTTGAAAATGCATATTGTATAGACAATGTTAAAGTGATTGGATACGTTTGTAAAACTAATTTACCTAGTAACACAGCATTTAGAGGGTTTGGAGGTCCACAAGGTATGTTTGCAGCCGAACATATGATAAGAGATGTAGCAAAAGTATGCAGAAAAAATTATGTAGATGTGGCTTATCTTAATATGTACAAAACAGGTGATTTTACTTATTACAACCAATGTTTAGAGAATTGTACTTTGAAAAGGTAAGTTTAGTATGCTAATAATTGCTTTAATGAAAATTGTTTTCTTAATCCGACAATAAATATACATATTTTTGAGATGTTGGGAAGAATGCTTAAAGCAATCAAAATTTAATGAGCTCCAGAGAGAAGTCAAAGATTTTAATAGCAAAAATCGATGGAGGAAACGTGGAGTTGCTATTGTTCCAACTAAATTTGGAATAGCTTTTAACATTCCATTTATGAATCAAGCTGGAGCGCTCATTAATATTTATGAAGACGGTTCAGTTCTCTTATCACATGGTGGAACTGAAATGGGGCAAGGTCTACATATTAAAATGATACAAGTTGCTTCACGAATGCTGAACATTCCACAAGACAAAATTCATATAACTGAAACAGGAACCGATAAGGTACCAAACACACAACCAACAGCAGCAAGTGCATCATCTGATTTAAATGGAATGGCAGTTTTAAATGCATGTGAAAAACTTAATAATCGCTTAGCACCTATTAAAAAAGCTCATCCAGATGCAACTTGGGAAGAATGGATCAGAGACGCATATTTAGACCGAATAAGTCTTTCTGCTACTGGGTTTTATAAAACACCAGAAATCGGATATAATCCAAAAACAAACTCTGGAAAATTATTTAATTATTTTACAAATGGTGCTGCAGTTTCTGTTGTTGAAATTGATTGTTTAACTGGAGATCATCAAGTTTTGAAAACAGATATTGTTATGGATATTGGAACTAGTTTAAATCCAGCTATAGACATTGGACAAATCGAAGGAGGCTTCATGCAAGGTTATGGATTATTTACGCTTGAAGAAATGATTTATTCACCTAATGGTGTTATATATTCTAAAGGGCCGGGTATGTATAAATTACCAGGTTTTACAGATATACCAGCTGAATTTAATGTTAGTTTATTAACTGATACACCTAATCCAAAAGCTGTATTCTCATCAAAGGTAACAATTAGTTTTAGCTAATTAATTTTTAAAGTAAACATTTTATTGTTTTTTAGGCGGTTGGAGAACCACCTCTATTCTTAGCTTGCTCCATTTTCTTCGCCATTAAAGAAGCAATTGGTGCAGCTAGAAAAGAACAAGGTTTAGATTCTGAATTTAATTTAGTAGCACCGGCAACTGCTGCAAGAATCAGAATGGGTTGTGAAGATAAATTTACAAAATTGGTTTGCAATTACATATATATATATATTTTTTAAAAATTCACAATTTTCTACTTTTTTATTTCTAGATTGATGAAGAAAAACCTGGAAGTTTTACACCATGGAATGTAATGCCATGAAAGTTTTAAACTGCTTAGATGAATTATAACAATACCAATTACGCTGTTATTTAGTATATACTATAAAGTTTTATTTTTTACAATTTTTTTCATTTGTTATTTAGAGTTTGTAGTGAAAATAAATTTCGATAGTTTTGAAAAAGTGTAATGAAAAATTATCTGTCTTTATAAAATTGAAATGCAAGAAATCACAACATAGAAAATATAAGAATTAAAAGCATATATATATGTATATTGCATTGCACGGAAAATATGTCTTGAGTTTTTTTCTATAATAAATATGTGATACTTGTAGGCGTTTAATAACAATCAGTCTTAAATAATTTTATATTTATTTTTGATAAAAAGAATGAGCAAGTTTTGTATTTATTAAAAATTAAATATTTATTTTGATCGATTCAATGTCAAAAGATTTTATTAATAATATAATGAAAATTTCAATTAATCTAGCAAAATTAAAAGCTGCGTCAAGATCAAATGCAAGTTTTAAGAAATGTCAGACATTTCAATTAATAAAACGCGATTCACGGTAATTTTAATAAATTCTTGTTTTTTTTTTTATTGCAATTATTTTTTGCATTTAAGGTTTAAAGTAAAATATTTGTTTGATGGTGAAATTTTAACAATTTTCAAAATTACAAAAGTAAAAAATTACATCGATAATAGTTTGAAATTAGGAAAACTTGTTAGATTTAATTTCAAATCAAAAAATACTAAAAGAAAAAGTAAAAATGAACAAATTTCAAATAATGTATATTTTGGAAAAAGCAATGAAGAAATCATTTTTAACTCCTCAAAAATTTCAATTGATAAAGTTTGCTTGAATACAAAAGAAATAAATACTCAAACTTCCAATAATGTTGGTTCTGAAATAGCATGTCAAGTCAATTTATTGTCACTAAATGATACTGAACAAGCACATAAAAATCAAGGTAAATAAGTATTCAATTTCACTAAAAATTGAAAAGTATATAGCTAAATTATGATATAGATATATATATGTATGTACATAATATTAATAAAATTGTGTGCAACTTAACTACTACCTCGTCAACTCATGTGTTTTATTATATTTAACAATAAGAATTTAAACTAACTTTATATAATTACAATGATTGAATTTTTGTTTTTAGAAAATTTGAGGCAAGACATTGATATTTTTAAAAAGTATATAATTAATAACAATAAAATTTTAAATATAATTTCGGAAACAATCATCAATCAGAATTTATTAATTAAAAATAATTTTGAGTTATTAAATAATATATCAAATATTTTACTTTTAAATGGACATTTTACTAAAGTAAAAAAAAATATTTGCACAAAAGATAAATTAAAAAATTTAATTCAAAATAAAAACAAACAATTGAAGGATTCAAATAATTTAAAATTATTATTAACAAAAACTGAAAATATAGGAAAAATTTTAAAAGAGTACAAAAATCAAAATAAAATTTTGGAAAATAAATGGTGAATAATATTAAAAATATCAATTAATTTACAATATAACAAAAATTTTATTTTTTTCATTATTAAAAGTAATCAGACAGATTTAACTAATAACCCGGATAAAGTTGGATATAGTATAGGTAAATAAAGTATTGAAATAAATATTTGTAATTATATACAGGGTGATTCTTTTTCATCTGGAATATTTATAGGGTGTATTTGGAGGACCAAAATCAACAAAAAATTGTTCTGTAGGAGGAGGTCTATTTCTCTTGACTCTTCAGATAATAGGGCCTAAAGGCTAAAGTTGTTTTAAATTTTAATTTAATTATAATGAGATATAAAAAAACTACGAAACTAATTTTGCGTTTGATTTGTTTCATAATCATCAAAAAGGTTTACACTTCGTCTTTCTATATTTTAGATACCGGTCGATGAAAACAGCATTTAAATGAAAAAAAAAATTCACAAATAACCAATTGGATTTTAAGATTTTTTTTATTATTCCTTTGTAATAATATGTTTAAATGCAAAAATTTTGGCTTTTTTAAATTTTTTTTTAAACACTCGTAATTTTTGAACAAAATTATTTGAAATATGGAAATACCTTTTTTGGAAAACTGGAAAATTCAAAGCTGTCCGACTGTGTTGCAAACTTATAGTTTGTGTGTGTTGTTATACTTATAGTTTTCGAAATAAAAGCAAATTAAATTAAAGCTTAAAAAAAACTTTAGTCTCCAATACGACAAGAATTTGATTGCCTTCAGAATAGTTTTTGATATACATATTTTGTTTCTTCAGACTGCTGACTTCAGAATTGCATATATCTGTGGTATTACTACAGTATTACTACTTTTAATACAATGTTAATACAAGGATATAAACCACAAATATAGAATGCATTTATTTACATTGTATATAAAATTTTTGAAGTGTAAACATCTGCTTAAAATTGTCAAAAGCTATTTTACTTTTGTTTTTAAAACATCCAATTTCATAATTACTCCCAACAAAAATAGATAAAAAAGATCAAAATACAAAACGATTTGAAATGTATACTAAAGCAGCTACAAATTTTTGTATACATAAAATACGCATTTTATACACATTATCTGGGTATAACAAACAATATTGAATGCAAAACTTTGTAGATATCTTTGCATATAGACTTTTTGAACGCTATACTTTGTAGAACTACAGTATATCTACAATTTTGAAGTCAGGGTATTTATACATATGTAACTATGTAATTAGTTATTAACTAACTCGTATAAAGCAGTAATTACCAGAGAAAGAAGAATGTATTTAAAAGCACCCCCAGATGTGTATAGTTATAAAATAATCTTCAATTAATATATTATTTTGTCTACTTTACATAATAATATGTAAAATAATGTAATCAAAATTTAATCACAGAACTTATATATGTAAGCTGTTAAATACAAATAATTGTTAAATACAATTAAAATTTGATAAGCTTTGAAATAAATATTTGAATAAATTAAAATTTTTGTTTAACATTAAATTTTCTTTTTTTTTTTAAGGTCTTCAAACGGACGAAGTTTTATTTTATAAGAAAAAACGCCAAAAAATATGCAGATTATATAAACTTTTATGCTGTGGTGTATAGTAATAAAATAATATGTATGTATGTGTTTAAACATAAGTGTGTATTTAAAAATAAATAATATTTATTTGAAAATATTAATAAATATAGTTAAAATTAATATTATATATGTATGTATATATGTATATACATACAATTTTATTCATCTTCATGGTTTAATTTACACCATTCCTTTTATTCTACGTTTTATAATAATTGATTCCTTGCAATATTTTATTCCTTATAAATTTGTTTTTTTTTTTAATTTCATGGCTCTGGTTTTCTAATTGTATAAGGATAGTACAACTAACCATGATTAATACTCGTATCTGTTTTTTCAGGATAGTATAAAATTACAATGCAAATAATGTTCAGATTTAAGAAACTTTTTTCTTCAATTAAATATTTATAAATAATAATCTTTTTTTAAATGAAGCTCTTATTTTCTTGATTACGACTACATACGTATACATATATAAAAATTTGCTAGGTATTAAGAAAAATTTTTGTGAATTTAATATCTAATCAATATTTTTGTTGAAAAAACAGAAAATAATTTAAAACAATAAAGTTTTTAAGAGGTAGAAAAAAAATGACTCTAAAAATAATTGTAATAAAAAAAGAAAAAAAATTTTAAACCTTACAAAACTGCCAATATTTAAAAATCTTAAATAAATATTTAAAAATAAATTTAAATCTTATAATCACAAATATTAAGTCGTAAGAAATTTTGTTCGCTATATTAACTAATTATTTCAGATTTAATTATTATCCATATTTAAAATAGATTGATTTTTAATTATTTTTAATAAAAATAATGAAATAATACCTCGAAAAAGTTCTCTATTCAAAATGCAAAAGCAAATATCAACATATCTATCTAAGTGAAAAAAAATTTACTAAGTATTGTAAATATGATTAATTTTACCAGTTTCCTATTCTAATGTACTTTTTAAGTACATTTTTGCCAAAAAAAATTGGAAAATTAAACTGACAATCCGTCTGTTTAAAGATCTTTTAGAATTAGCATAAATTACTCCAGAAAATTTCTTTGTTCCTCGCTCTGTTTAAGAACTATATTAAGGATCAAAAATTGAAAATATGCTGCCTAGACATATTTAAAACCTAGAAAATATGCTATGTAGACTTATGTAATTTATGCACTTGTACATTTTTTTTTCAAAGTAAATATAAATATTTAAAGAAAAATTTCAGATCGATGGCAATATGTAAACAAATCCTCATCCACATATTGTAAATTTACAATATTATAATGAAATATAATATTGTGGATTTACAATACATAAGTGGAAATATTAGTATTGTGTTCTCCACAATATTATAATGAAAATATTTATTTAATAATATTTTCTAGGATATTAATTTAAATACTATTCATATTTTACATATTATTTATAAAGCTAAAAAACTTAAAACAATAATACCTGCAAAAATTTGCTTTTTGTGGGTTACGGCTTGTATATATACATATCGTCTTTTTTCGCCCAAAAAAAAATTTGAAAAAATGTGCTTATTAGTTTCACTCTGTCCGTCCGTCTGTTTACAAAACTTCTACACCGTTGATAAAGAAAACAAATGTTAACTATGGGTAGGCCTCACAAAAAAATTGATGTTGTAGAGCAACACTTTCATGTAGCCCCATCCATTATAGAGCTACAGTCCCTCAAACTTGGAAAAACCCCGATTATTAAATGCGTATATCTATGCTCTACTTAACATTTTTTAAATCTGAAAACGCGATTCGAAAGGAATATTTTTACGTTTATAAATCAATATTATAATTATGCAATTTTATTAAATTTAGTATTTAAATTTGCCGTTACATAAAAATCAATTTTTTAGTATTTAAATTTACCGTTACATAAAAACCAAAATTTTGTATGATATTTCTTTTCTCATAACTTCGGCACGCGATCACCTGTTTAAGAGATATTAGGGCACAAAAAATAAAAATTTCGTATTTTTAGATACCTGTAACTTACGCACCTCTACAAATTTTTCTTCTGCAAGACATAAAAATTAAAGCTTCAGTAATATACTTTTACGTTTTTTAATATGGTTCCGGACTTACAGCCCCACAAAATTGCAAAAAAGTCCTATTTTCGCATTTTTCTTATTATATGAAATTTTAAACCATTATGAATCCTATAATCTTCCTTGTCGACACATCCATTTCGATTCAATTTACAAGACTTTTCTCCCATATTACATGCAAATTCTTTAGTTAATGTCTTGTATCCTTCAATGATAGGACGATATCCTGTGCACCGACATAAATTACCTTGAAATGCTACTTCCATATCTTTCATACTTGGTTTTGGCATATTTCTTAACAGTGCATACATTGACATTACTATACCAGGAGTACAAAAACCACATTGTGAACCATGAGCTTTTGCTATTCGTTCTTGTACTGGATGTAAACGGGTGCGTGTACTACCGATGCCTTCGACAGTGGTAACAGAATAACTATGCATTGCACATATTGGTGTTAAACATGCATTAACTGCAATATGGTTAACATCATTTGTTTGCCGATTGTATCGGGATATCATAACAGTACATGCTCCACATCCTCCTTCTCCACATCCAATTTTTGTTCCACATAAATGCAGTTTTTTACGTAAATAGATTAACAATGTATTTTCCGGATTTGGTTTTGGATCTACCACCTTCATAACAAAATAGAATTCGTAAAATAGTAAATATAACACATTAATTAGATAGTTTATAGGAACTCCTTGAGATTTTTAAAGTCTTAATATAGTTCTTATAATTCACCAAAATTCTTACTTTAATCAACGAAATTTCTAAAAAAACAAAAAACTTATTGGATAAAAACTTTTCTATAATTTTATATATCATTTTGATTTTTGAATGAGAATGTATGATATCCGGTGGAATTTTGAATATCATATTGTTATTGAAAAAACAATACTTTTGTTACCATTTCTTATTAAAATGATTGCAATCAACCGAAAATGACCGATAGCAAAAATATGATAAGATTTAAATAAGTAAATCAATTTAATTTTTTTTATAATATTTGTTAAATGTCAAAAATAGTGAGATTATAGAGATTCTCAATTATATACATTAAAATTTGTAGAAGTATACACTAACAAATTTAACTAAACTAAAGTGGAAAATATTATTTATTATCATTAATTAAAAATTGTATATTGTATATAAAAATTGTAGCTTAATACCGGCGCATGATAATATATGTACGTACTTAAGATATACCTCATATCATTATGCGAAATCGCAACTTAACCAAATGATCTAAAAATACAGTATAATATTTCATTTATTAGATATATGTAAATCTATAATAAATTTAGCAGTTTTCAGTCACACACTACGTATTATGACATTCCGCTAAGTTTTGAATACAAGTACATATTTGGATACGATTTTTCTATTACAAAATCTACATTAACATATAACATACACATTATGTATGTTTAGAATCATGATTTTTTTTTGTTTTCTTTTGGAATCAGGAAATTTTGTATCCCATACGAATTTTTTGTAATTTAGTGTCACGGTAAAATATACTTACATATCAGCTACAAGGCACCTAGTATGTATATATTAACAAAATATAAAACTGAAATAGTAATTGCATGTTGTGCGTAACACTTTTGGTACCCCGACACTTGATACAACGATATTTCATCACCATTAGCTGATTTTGCTATGTACAATTGCCCCGCTCGAAATTTAAAATTCTGAACAGTTGATATCCTGGACAATTTGATTTACGTTTATTTTTGGTTAAAATTTTCTATTATGGGTACGTAGAAAATGTTTGGTAAGGAGTAAGATATGAAATTTTAAAATTTTTTTATTGTAATATTTTCTTATATATAAGTAAAATAAAGATATTATAGAATATATACAATATATGTTGAAATAATTTCAGAAAATTTAAAAAGGAACTAACTCCGAAAAAAAAATGGAATTAAGTTAGAATTTTTTTTTATCTTTTTAACTTAATTCATAATGAACTAAGTTAGGAAAATTTAAAAATGATTTAAGTCAGAAAATTAAAAATAAATAACAACATAAATTTTACAATGTTTTAAATAATATAATTTTATTTAAATTAACAATATTTAATTTAATTTACGTAAATACGTAAATGGAATTTTCAACAATTTCTCTACGAAAGGGACATAAGTAATTGTAATTATTTGGCTATCTGCAAGTACTTCAGCTTGTAGCAATATCTGACATAAGTGACTTATTTTAAAACGACTACACGAACGCAAACCAATATTGAAGGGATTTTCCAAACAAACACAGCATGCATTTAAGAGGGTTTATGTGATTGTTTAAGGGATAAGGACTTAGGTTCACCTTCAGATTTTCTGTAAAATTCGTATAAGTCTGAACAATTCTAAAATTCATTCCGATTTTAATTTTTGAAAAACTGAAATTATTTAAAATTGGTTTTATGGTTTTAATTTTTTAGTATTTTTCTAACTTAGTTCATTTTTTTTTGGCTTTTTTTAATTTTACTTAAACAAAATGGGCAAAATAATTGTAAAATGTCAGTACAAATACATATTTAAAATGGTATTTAATTTCAATAGTATTTTAATTATTCCAAATAGTATTTAATTTTAATTAATTTATTTTTTTAATAGTAATTATTGAAACGATAAACGGATATTTATAAAAGTTAAAATACCATAAGAAATTTTGTCTTAAGGGAAACTATTCTCCAATAAGCATTTGTCTACCACACATACATATATTATTTAATATTTATTATTACCAATAATTCTCTATTTCTTAGAATTATACTAGTATTAATTAAATTTTGTTAATTTTGCGTTTTAAATTTATTTACCTTTTTGCCATTCACAAAAAATATTAGAATTGCACAGGTATTTCTAGTTATTTCGTTTTTATTATTGCGATTCTCATTATCACTTTTATAATGGCTACCACCACTCTGATTCATTGTAAATTAAGATATAAACTTTATTTAAATTTTATATTTAATAATTAATTATTATTTCACTTCTTAAAATTTGCTATGTTTTCTTATTAGAGTTAAAAAAAAAATGTCCTTAAGTAAACGTCTGTACAAATGCTTAATTAAAGCTTCAGTAATATACATTTACGTGTGTTAACCGTTTTTCTTAGTTTAATATGGTTCCGGACTTACAGCCCCTCAAAATTACAAAAAAAATCCTATTTTCACATTTTTTCTTATTATATGAAATTTTCTAATTTTGACAAAGTCACAATTCTAAACAGTTTGTATTGTCTTTTGGAAATGTGCGCTTTCAAAAACGGTTGGTTTACAATCTGCCTCGTTGGTTTTAAATTCTGTCTTGTTTTTATTTTCTTTCTTTTATCCTTTCCTTTAATCTTTAAGTATAACTTTTTTAAGTATAACTTTTATCCTTTCCTTTGATCACTTAAGTATAAGAAAATAAATTCACCATTGATATCACATTTAATTTTCTTTTTTTTTATAAATATTATCAGAAAAAAAATTTTAGATTAAAATACCGCCCAATATAAATAGATTAAAATTACCGAAATTCGACAGTCTTTAACATTAAAGTGATCAGTTTAAAATTAAATATACATTTGGTTCATATTTTGTTTAATTTTTTTACATCTATTGCGTAATTAAGCATTTTGTACAGACGTTTACTTAAGGACATTTTTTTTTTTAATTTTAATAAGAAAACATAGCAAATTTTAAGAAGTGAAATAATAATTAATTATTAAATATAAAATTTAAATAAAGTTTATATCTAATTTACAATGAATCAGAGTGGTGGTAGCCATTATAAAAGTGATAATGAGAATCGCAATAATAAAAACGAAATAACTAGAAATACCTGTGCAATTCTAATATTTTTTGTGAATGGCAAAAAGGTAAATAAATTTAAAACGCAAAATTAACAAAATTTAATTAATACTAGTATAATTCTAAGAAATAGAGAATTATTGGTAATAATAAATATTAAATAATATATGAATGTGTGGTAGACAAATGCTTATTGGAGAATAGTTTCACTTAAGACAAAATTTCTTATGGTATTTTAACTTTTATAAATATCCGTTTATCGTTTCAATAATTACTATTAAAAAAATAAATTAATTAAAATTAAATACTATTTGGAATAATTAAAATACTATTGAAATTAAATACCATTTTAAATATGTATTTGTACTGACATTTTACAATTATTTTGCCCATTTTGTTTAAGTAAAATTAAAAAAAGCCAAAAAAAAATGAACTAAGTTAGAAAAATACAATAAAATTAAAACCATAAAACCAATTTTAAATAATTTCAGTTTTTCAAAAATTAAAATCGGAATGAATTTTAGAATTGTTCAGACTTATACGAATTTTACAGAAAATCTGAAGGTGAACCTAAGTCCTTATCCCTTAAACAATCACATAAACCCTCTTAAATGCATGCATGTTTGTTTGGAAAATCCCTTCAATATTGGTTTGCGTTCGTGTAGTCGTTTTAAAATAAGTCACTTATGTCAGATATTGCTACAAGCTGAAGTACTTGCAGATAGCCAAATAATTACAATTACTTATGTCCCTTTCGTAGAGAAATTGTTGAAAATTCCATTTACGTATTTACGTAAATTAAATTAAATATTGTTAATTTAAATAAAATTATATTATTTAAAACATTGTAAAATTTATGTTGTTATTTATTTTTAATTTTCTGACTTAAATCATTTTTAAATTTTCCTAACTTAGTTCATTATGAATTAAGTTAAAAAGATAAAAAAAAATTCTAACTTAATTCCATTTTTTTTTCGGAGTTAGTTCCTTTTTAAATTTTCTGAAATTATTTCAACATATATTGTATATATTCTATAATATTTTTATTTTACTTATATAAATATAAGAAAATATTACAATAAAAAAATTTTAAAATTTCATATCTTACTCCTTACCAAACATTTTCTACGTACCCATAATAGAAATTTTTAACCAAAAATAAACGTAAATCAAATTGTCCAGGATATCAATTGTTCAGAATTTTAAGTTTCGAGCGGGGCAATTGAACATAGCAAAATCAGCTAATGGTGATCAAATATCGTAGTATCAAGTGTCGGGGTACCAAAAGTGTTACGCATAACATGCAATTACCATTTCAGTTTTATATTTTGTTAATATATACATACTAGGTGCCTTGTAGCATTTTACCGTGACACTAAATTACAAAAAATTCGTATGGGATACAAAATTTCCTGATTCCAAAAGGAAACAAAAAAAAATCATGATTCTAAACATACATAATGTGTATGTTATATGTTAATGTAGATTTTGTAATAGAAAAATCGTATCCAAATATGTACTTGTATTCAAAACTTAGCGGAATGTCATAATACGTAGTGTGTGACTGAAAACTGCTAAATTTATTATAGATTTACATATATCTAATAAATGAAATATTATACTGTATTTTTAGATCGTTTGGTTAAGTTGCGATTTCGCATAATGATAGGAGGTATATCTTAAGTATGTACATATGTTATCATACGCCGGTATTAAGCTACAATTTTTATATACAATATACAATTTTTAATTAATGATAATGAATAATATTTTCCACTTTAGTTTAGTTAAATTTGTTAGTGTATACTTCTACAAATTTTAATGTATATAATTGAGAATCTCTATAATCTCACTATTTTTGACATTTAACAAATATTATAAAAAAAATTAAATTGATTTACTTATTTAAATCTTATCATATTTTTGCTATCGGTCATTTTCGGTTGATTGCAATCATTTTAATAAGAAATGGTAACAAAAGTATTGTTTTTTCAATAACAATATGATATTCAAAATTCCATACATTCTCATTCAAAAATCAAAATGATATATAAAATTATAGAAAAAGTTTTTATCCAATAAGTTTTTTGTTTTTTTAGAAATTTCGTTGATTAAGGTAAGAATTTTGGTGAATTATAAGAACTATATTAAAGACTTTAAAAATCTCAAGGAGTTCCTATAAACTATTTAATTAATGTGTTATAGTTACTATTTTACTAATTCTATTTTGTTATGAAGGTGGTAGATCCAAAACCAAATCCGGAAAATACATTGTTAACCTATTTACGTAAAAAACTGCATTTATGTGGAACAAAACTTGGATGTGGAGAAGGAGGATGTGGAGCATGTACTGTTATGATATCCCGATACAATCGGCAAACAAATGATATCGAACATACTGCAGTTAATGCATGTTTAACACCAATATGTGCAATGCATGGTTGTTCTGTTACCACTGTCGAAGGCATCGGTAGTACACGCACCCGTTTACATCCAGTACAAGAACGAATAGCAAAAGCTCATGGTTCACAATGTGGTTTTTGTACTCCTGGTATAGTAATGTCAATGTATGCACTGTTAAGAAGTATGCCAAAACCAAGTATGAAAGATATGGAAGTAGCATTTCAAGGTAATTTATGTCGGTGCACAGGATATCGTCCTATCATTGAAGGATACAAGACATTAACTAAAGAATTTGCATGTAATATGGGAGAAAAGTGTTGTAAATTGAATCGAAATGGATGTGTCGACAAGGAAGATTATAGGATTCATAATGGTAATCTAGAACACAAATTATTTGAAAAAAGCGAATTTTTGCCATATGATCCTAGTCAGGAACCAATATTTCCACCAGAATTAAAAATTTCAAATGTACTTGATGAACAATTTTTAAAATTTGAAAATGAAAGAGTAACTTGGTATCGTCCAACAACAATTTTTGAGTTGCTGCAACTTAAGTCTGAATTTCCAGAAGCAAAAATTGTTGTTGGAAACACAGAAATTGGAGTTGAAGTTAAGCTTAAGCACTTTTACTATCCTGTGCTAATAAGTGTTTCACAAATTAAGGAACTAAATGAAATAAAAAATTATGAAAATGGTGTGCATGTTGGAGCTTCAGCAAGTCTGATGAATTTAGAAGAATTTTTAAAAAATGAAATAAAAAAATTACCAGAGCATGAAACAAGATTGTACCAATGTATAATTGACATGTTACAATATTTTGCCGGTAAACAAATAAGAAATGTTGCATCCGTAGGTGGTAATATTATGACAGGTAGTCCGATTTCTGACTTAAACCCTATTTTAACAGCAGCAAAAGTTAGTTTGATAATTAAAAGTTTTAATTCTTCTGGAAAGGAAATAACCCGATCTGTTAATATGGGAGAAGGATTTTTCACGAGTTATCGTAAAAATGTCATTCAGTCCAACGAAGTTCTTATCGCTATTAAAATTCCGAAAACAAAACCAAATCAATTTACAATTGCTTATAAGCAAGCTAAACGAAGAGATGATGACATAGCTATCGTAAATGGGGCATTTAATATTGTGTTCAAACCACAATCAAACATAATTGAGGAAATCGATATGGCTTTTGGTGGTATGGCAACAACAACTGTTACGACAAAGGAAACTTCAAAAATGCTTAAGGGGAAACCTTGGACAGAGGTAATTGTTGAAATTGCTGCACAGAGCTTATGCAAAGAATTACCATTATCATCAAGTGCTCCAGGAGGAATGATTTCCTACAGACGTGCCTTGGTTTTAAGTTTATTTTTTAAAACATATTTGTCAGTAGTACAAAAACTGGAAGAAAACAAAATTGTACATTCACAACTTCTAGAGAAAGAGAAGAGTGGCGCTGATGTTTTTCATTATATTCCACCTTCAAGTGCACAACTATACGAACGAAGAACAGATGCCACTTCTGAACATGATCCAATAGGAAAACCAAAAGTTCATTCCTCTGCATTTAAACAAGCAACTGGTGAAGCTATCTACACGGATGACATACCAAAAATGAATAATGAGTTATATTTAGCACTGGTTTTCAGTGAAAAAACTTATGCAAACATTTTATCAATAGATCCATCTGAAGCACTTAAAGTTAACGGGGTTAAAGCATTCTTTTCCAGTAAAGATTTAACAAAACACCAGAACTTATTCGGACCCGTTTTTTATGATGAAGAAATATTTGCCACCACAGTATATTCTCATGGTCAAACCATTGGAGCTATTGTTGCAAAATCTCAAGTGATAGCACAAAGAGCAGCTCGTTTAGTAAAAGTTACATATGAAGAATTATCTCCGATAATAATTACAATTGAACAAGCAATTGAACATAAATCCTACTTTGAGGGTTTCCCAAAAATTTTTGAATATGGTAGAATTGAGGATGCTTTTCTAAATTCTGATTACATTGTTGAAGGATCATGTCGCATGGCTGGACAGGAGCATTTCTATTTAGAAACCCAATGTGCTTTGGCAATTCCTAGAGATGTTGATGAATTAGAATTGTTTGCTTCCACGCAACATCCAAGTGAAACTCAAAAATTAATAAGTCACGTTTTAGGAATTCCTTCAGCAAAAATAACTTGTCGTGTTAAACGCTTAGGCGGTGGATTTGGTGGTAAAGAATCTAGAGGCCTTCTTGTAGCTCTTCCAGTGGCTATTGCGGCATACAAACTCAAAAGACCAGTACGATGCATGTTAGATCGTGACGAAGACATGCTAATAACCGGAACTAGACATCCATTCTACTTCAAATATAAAGTTGCATGTACTAAAGAAGGTAAAATATTAGGGTGTGATATTGAAATTTACAACAATGGAGGATGGACCGCTGATTTATCATTTTCTGTAAGTTGTTATTAAAATCTTAACTTATATTAATTTTACTAAAGTTATTATAAAATTTCTAATATTTTGTCACGCAGGTTCTAGAAAAAGCCTTTACACATTTTCATAATGCATATCGCATTGATAATGTTAAAATAACTGGATTCGTTTGCAAAACTAATTTACCGAGTAATACGGCTTTTAGAGGATTCGGTGGCCCACAAGCAATGTTTGCTGCTGAGAACATGATAAGAGATGTTGCAAAAGTATGTGGGAAGAATTATGTAGATGTGGCTTACATGAATATGTATAATACTGGAGAAATAACATACTATAATCAACGTTTAGAAAATTGTACAGTAAAAAGGTGGGTTAAATAACATTTAAAATTTCGAATTGATTAAAAAATATATTGTTTTAGGTGTTGGGAAGAATGTTTAAAACAATCTAAGTTTAAACAATTACGAAAAGAAGTTAAGGATTTTAATAATGAAAATCGCTGGAGAAAACGTGGAGTTGCTATTGTTCCAACTATGTTTGGCGTTGCCTTCGATGTACTTTTTATGAATCAGGGTGGCGCGCTTGTCAATATTTATCAAGATGGGTCAGTTCTTTTAACACATGGTGGAACTGAAATGGGACAAGGACTTCATATTAAAATGATACAAATAGCATCTAGGGTACTCAATATTCCTCATGAAAAAATTCATATAACTGATACGGGAACAGATAAGATACCAAATACTATAAGTACTGCAGCAAGTGTATCGTCAGATTTAAATGGAATGGCAGTTTTAAATGCATGTAATAAACTAAATAAACGCTTAGCGCCTATTAAAGAAGCATTCCCAAATGCAACTTGGGAAGAATGGATCAGAGAAGCATATTTAGGCCGCATAAGTCTTTCTGCTACTGGATTTTATAAAACTCCAGAAATCGGTTATGATCCACAATCAAATACTGGTAAACTATTTAATTATTATACAAATGGTGCTTCAGTTTCTGTTGTTGAAATTGATTGTTTAACTGGAGATCATCAGGTTTTGAAAACAGATATTGTTATGGATATTGGAACTAGTTTAAATCCAGCTATTGATATTGGACAAATTGAAGGCGGCTTTACGCAAGGTTATGGATTATTTACACTTGAAGAAATGATTTATTCACCTAAAGGAGTAATGTTCTCTAAAGGGCCGGGTATGTATAAAATACCTGGATTCACTAATATTCCTGCTGATTTTAATGTTTGTTTGTTATCTGGAGTATCAAATCCAAAAGCAGTATTTTCATCAAAAGTATGCAATTTTTAATTAAACGAAATATTAATTTTATATAAATTTATTTTTCAAAATTTAGGCTGTAGGTGAGCCACCTTTATTTTTAGCCAGTTCAATTTTCTTTGCAATTAAAGAAGCAATTAGTGATGCTAGAAAAGAACAAGGTCTTAGTTCTGATTATAATTTGACAGCACCAGCGACTGCCGCAAGAATTAGAATGGGATGCGAAGATCGATTTACAAGACTGGTTTGTTATAACCCATTTTATACAGATGATTCTCTTTCGATTTTGAATATCTATATCATGTATTTCTATCTTACTCTCTGGTTCTTGAGATAATGGAGCCTAAAGCTTTTGTAAGTTTTTATTTAATTTGCTTATATCTCAAAAACTACTCAACTCGATAATAAGTGTCAAAAACACTGAGAGAGCTTTTGCATTTCAGTTTTCCAAACAATGTATTGCCATATTTGAAACACTTATCGTTTAAAAGTTACGCCTTTTAAACGAAAAATATTGAAAAGAAACCATTTTTAGATTTTTTTAATCGTTTCAAATTTTCGTCCTTAAACATGTTACAGGTATCATTAATTTGGCATTTTTAAATTATTTGAAATAGCTCTTTAGTTTTGTTTAAAACTGTCTATCCTATATTTTTTATGATATTTGAAATAATTGAGAAAAATAATAAGGGAGAAAAAAAAGACACAAATAAAAGAATTTTAAAAATTGACTAGACCCCTTTTTCAATTTTTTTTTTTTGTTTAACGATCGGTATCTAAAAAATGAAAAAACGAAGTGTAAGACTTTGTAACGGTGCATCAAACGGTGTATTAAGTCGTTGCGTAGTTTTTGATATATAACCTAATTAAATTATAACTTAAAAAAAACTTTAGCCCGCATTATCTATAAAATTGAAGGATCTACCCTATAAATTGAAGACCAAAATAGAATCACTCTGTAAATTTGATTCAAATTTTTCAAGTTTTTTTTCTGTTTTAGATTGGTGAACCAAAACCTGGAAATTTTACGCAATGGAATGTTATGCCTTAATTTTAAAACTACATTGTTTTCATTTTTTGTATAAAAAGAATTGGTTTCTCAGTTGTTTTATAAATAATAATGCTGTTTTATTTAAACTAATAGATGCAAAAATACATGTAGTAAGTTATATAAATAGTAAATATTGGTATCCAGGGATGTTAAAATGATAAACTTATAGGGTATATTACTATAATTTCTATTATGTTTAAAATTGCTAATTTATGAAAATAGAAAAATCGAATAATTTTATTGCAATTAAGATAAAAGTAATGCATATAAAAACCAAAACTCTTCACAGCGAATTTACCTATTTGTGAACTAATTCTGATTCAAAATAGTCAAGCAAGAGTTGGGTTTTGTTGTTGTAAATGTGAAGTCATTACCATAGTTTACAGCTATTAAAATAGTTTTTATTTGTGTTTGACTACAGGCTATATTTATTTTGTAATATCTATGAATTGTTTTTATATGCTCTTAGTTACTAGTTACTATATACAAAAATATTTTTAAATCAATATTCAGAATATTTTTTTAATATCCCTAATGTCTTCAACGTAATGAGTCCTATTTTGAATTAATAATGTTTTGTGTATTTTATAGAAAAAAAAACTGTTATACTGAAAGTCGATTTTCTAAAAAAGGAATCCCCTTATATTTTTTTATTATGTACTTGTAAAAACCAAACAATCTTCTGAATCCAACTAAATTTAAATTTTTTTACATACATATATTATTTTTAAATCCATTTATATGTACATATATATAATATTTTAACATTGGTTAAGATCCTAAATTTTTCATATAATAATAAAACAACAAATTGTTTCTTTTTTAAATTAAAAAAAATATTTAAGTTTTTTATTTACTTTAACAAAGAAAAAAAATCGATTTAAAAAATATATGTATAATTTACAATTTTTTTGTTCTTAAAGTGCAAATTTAAGAAATTATTAAAACTAAACCCATCCACCAAATGGCTGAATGCTCCAAAAGGAAATATAATTTTAAAAATTTTATTCTGGATTTTTTATTTTTTTTTAACCAAAAATAAACAAAAAAAACAAAATTTGTCGAGTAGAATAGAATTTATATTAAAATAAATTTATTTACATTTCAAAAAATAAAATAAAATTAATTATACACTAAATCGAATTAAAGTATCGAAATTTATAAAGGAATAATTGGAATAATTGGGAATCAAATGACAAAATAATTAGTTTCAAATTTAAAATTAAATTTCATCGATATATTTTTTCGTTTTTTATGATATACTTACATATATATATGTATCATGTATGTATCTAAGTATATTCGGAAGAATTTTGGAAATATATAATAATTTAATAGCTTATATAAGTATTTATGTATATTTATTTTATATATATTTATATGTGAAAATAATATATATGATTTTATATGCAGTTAAGGACATAATAAATAACATCTTTGGTAAATATTTATTTCTAAGAAATTATTAATAATTAAATTACATTTAAAAATAATTTAACAATCATTCTCAAATTCTATTGACCTTATTATATTTATATTAGCAATAAATAAAATCTTTTTAATAAATTATTTAAAAAATATGTTTTCTAATTAAATGCCTCAAAACTGTATATTCAAATCATTCAATTTTAAAAAGATTTTTACAAAACTCTTAAAAAAAAAATAAGGATTCAAATATTGTTATATTCAATTGTTATTAGGATTTTCAAGGTTAAAAAATCCTTTTTATTTTACAATTTCAATTAATTTCCATTTTATTCCATTGAACAAAAATAACATATATGTATATAATTAAAAAAAAGTTTAAAATTTAAATGCAAAATTTTATATTCATCCTCATTGTACCAATTGCCAACTTCCAATTAATTGTTTTAATTTGAAAAAAAAGAATAATTTTATAGTTAAATTTTAAGAAAAATTCACAGCGTATATAATTTAAATTAAATAATACCCATCATTTTATACCAAACTGTTTCGTCTAAAGTCATGGAATAAATTGTAGATTTTCATGATTTTAATATACTGTGATTGATGTTGAAACTTCTATTATGTTGTTATATGATAAGCATTTATTTATGTATGTAAGTAAATTCAAAAACTTAAAAGTAAATCTTAAATGGGTTTAAATTATGAAAGGAAAATTTTACAATATTACAAATTTTAAAAACGAAAATTGAAAACCATATTAAAAATATCTTATGTATCTCTGTATTATAAAATCAACAATCAATTCATACTATTATACTTAATAATTATCATAGTATTTAAATTCAAAATAATATTTTATTAAAAATAAATAAGAAATTATAGAAATTATGAAAAGAAATTAAAATAATAGGAAAAAAAGTAAATAAAATATTTTAGCTTCCCCGTACGTATGTCGCAAGCTTTCAGTAAATAATATTTGGGTTATTTTACACTAGTATTCTTTTTATATCAGATTATAAAAGTTTTAAAAAATGTGGTTCTCCAACGAAATGAGCCCACGCTATATCCTTTTATACAAACACTATCATAAACTTATTTCAAAACAATTCTAGTGTAAAACAACCTTTTTATCCTCTGTTTTTTTGTAAATTATTTTAGTTAGAATTTAAATTTATTTAATTTTAAAAGCAACAAATTTATAAAATTGAAAATATCAATAAGAATCCTGCAGTTATACGAAAAACTTTAAAGGGTGATTTTTAGTTTTGGAAAATTTTAGGTATTTTATATAATTTAAACATATAAAACGTGCGTATATTAAACAGTGTTATAGGAAATTATTGTTTAATTTAATATTAAATGTAATATTTATTCCTACTTAATTAAATGAAAAAATAAAAAAAAAAATTTACTAAAATAAAAAAATAAAAATAATTATTTAAGGTACTTAAAAAAAAATTATTTGAAAAATATTTAATTTCAAATTATTCAGCTCAATTTTTTTTTTTTAATTTTTTTTTTTTTTCATATTTTTTTGCGATTTTTTTTTTAATATTATTCCTATGTTTCATTGTCCTTCTGTAATATATGCATATTATTTGGTTTATCATCACACACGCGCTTTTCCTTTATTAATACGAGAATCAAATGATTTTTCTGAGCTGGAGCTTAGTTTACCTGCAGAATAAACAATAAACAAAGATATATTTTATATTTGTATTATTTATATTTAAAATTTACATATCTTTTTATTATACATAATTTATTTGAAAATTTTTGTATTAAAATTACATTTAAACTGCAAATGCGGTATTTTGTATTGATACATATACATAATATGCATATATATAGGTACATATTTAAGTTTATATAATATTATAATTTTTGAGATATTGGTGCATATTTAACAATTTTCTAATCCATTTATAAATGCATATTTAAGCTCTTTTATGTTTCTGATTCTGAGGTTGACCAGATTGAATTTAAGTCAATATTTTAATGAATGGTTCATGTCTTAAATAATTATCAGTTTGTTTAATAATTGACTTTTTTTAATATTTTGCTTTCTTTCTAAAAGAAATTTTTTTTTTATATTTGCTATTTAGTTAGGATGGTCTTAAAATAGTCAAAAACTTTTGTAAAAATTTAATAACAATAAATAATAAGTAAAAAAGTTAAAAAATATTTATATTTTAAGTTTTTGACTTCAAGCTAAACATTTCGACTAAACTAATTAAAAAGTGTCATATCGCGAAAAAAATTTCATATATTTCGTTTATGTGTATAAACAATAAACGCCTAAGGTTTCTTTAGTTTTTTTTTTTCGGTCTGTATAGTAATTTTTTACAACATACCTGGGTTTTAGGAAAATCTTAAAATATACATTATTTACTAAAGGACTTGAAAATCCTTATGAAATAAAATTTTAATTTAAGAAGTTTATCCGATTTTTATATAGTCTATATAAGAACTAATTATAATGTATATTATATTATAGTTCTATTTATTAGAAAAAATCAAAAATGTTCAAATATATTTATTAAACTTATTAAATAACAACAAAATAAATAATAATTAAAATCGAATAGAAAATGAAAAGCAAATTTAGTTACAAAATATTAAAAGAAGTATATGAATTAGTATGATATCATCTTTATAATGACGAATGAAACGAATGAAAAATAAATAAAAAAAAACCTTTGCTTAATTGTTCCATAACACCCCAAAATGTTTTAATTCGAGCATATTTCCATAAAAATTCTAACATGCATTTTTTTAAATGCATTAATATATCTACAATTAAATGTATGTAGATATATTAATGCTTAATTATCAAAAAAAATTTATAATGATTAGAAATTAAAAATTGATTGGATTGAAAGTAAAAATAAACCGCATTATTAATTACTACATACATATTTATATAAATTAAATGGCGATGTTAAAAAATATTGGCTTCCGAATTAAACGTAAGTTTTAAAAATGAGATGATAAGTCTTAAATATATGAAATGACCATATATATGTATGTATATACAATGAAATTATATTATAATTAATTATAAATAAAAATAAAGTTCAGAGGTGTTTAATAGAGAACACTAAATAGGATACAATATAGAGCCCAAAAGTTTCTACTTTCTTTTATTTAATACATGAGAAGGTAATAAATTTACGTATTCAAAAATCTAAAAACTAATTAAAAATATTAAAAATTTTAAATTTTCAAAATACAAAATAGTGCAAAATAACTATAACTACAAAAATTTAACTTACAACAAATTTGTTTAATTTAAAAAAAAAAAACATATGTAAACTAAACATTTTATAATAGCTTAATAAATTATACATAATATTTAAAATGACTTTATGACAGAGAGCAAATTTTAATAACGATTAAAGAAAAAAAAATTATGCAAAATATCTTAGAAAATAATGAATTTTTGATTACTTACTGCTTAGAAAGTACTAGGTACACTGTTAAACTAAATTAGCTTACAAATTTTTTAATTTTTTGTGAAAAATAAAAGGTTTTCATATACATACATACTATTTTGTACATACATATGTAATATACTTAGTTTCTATTAACAGTTTACTTTTTGTTATAAAGGAACCTCTAATTAGTTGAGCGAATCTAAATACATAGTTTACTTCTATAAGATTAATCTTAAGAATATATATATATATATATATATATGTGTGTACATACATACATATATTATAAAAACAGAAAAAGCGCTTTTAAAATAATAAATAGACCTTAAGGTACATAGACTAATTGATTAATAATTATTAACTGATATTTATGAGTGATCAACACAATATTTAAAATGATTTGAAAATAAATATGAATAAAAAAAAAATAAAAAATGAAATTAATTTTTTTATTAATTTTAATTGAAAATAGAAGGACATTGATATAAGATTTCAGAGTATGGTATGACATAAAAATAAAAGCTATATAGATTTTATTTTAATTTGAACAATGATATAATTTATTGGCATTTTTTATTTTAGTTTTTTTATTAAGAACATTGATTGAAGAAAAAATTTATTACCTTTCATTCCTTAAAATTAATATGTTTCATAACTGAAATAAAAAAAGTTAAAACTTAAAAAAAAAAAAAACCAAAAACTTAAAATTTTAAAAATTGTACTAATAAATATTTAAAACAACAAAATGTATAGCAAAAAATGCTTTCATTATTTTCAACATTTTTATAAATATTGATTTTAATGTTTTATTAATTATTCTTTTAGTTTATTTCATTTCGTTTTATTTCAGATTTAATTAAAATAATTTTTAGAAAATAACTTTTTTTAAGATTTGATTTATAGTTTTTTTATTCACTTAAAAAATCCAGTAAAAAAAAAAACAAAATAACTTTTCCATTTAAATTTTTTTCCATTTCAATAATTTTATCCATTAAATATAATAATAAATAATGAATAAATATAAATTTATTTTATTCAAAATAAAAAAAAATAAAGTATTGCACAGGTTTTAAATTAATCCATTATAACATAAAGATTCAAAAAATAAAAATTTAGTAGTAAATTAAACAACTTTGTGAATATGTAGATTATGTATGTACACATAAGTTTAGCTGAAAAGTATTTATGTTACAATATTGCTATTTTAAGCATAAAATAAAATATAGAATCAAAAGAAACTTTTTCTATAGTTATAAGAATTAGACAGCAAAATCAAAGTTTAAATAATTTCCTTAACCTGGTGTTTGAGGTCGACAGCCCCAACTTATTGAAAATATATTATGTTTAAATAATTTTTTTTTTTTGTTTTACTGATCTTTTATTACTGGATTTCATAGTTAAGTTCACCGTTTTAGAACATGTCTTCATTTTCATTCAAATTATCAAAATTAAATAAGAAAAATTTTTGTAAATAAAAATAAATTAAACAAATATACCGTGAATGTTTTAAAAACGTACAACACAGCAAAAATTTATTGATATTGTATACATATGTACACATGTATGTATATACATTTATATTGAAAACAAAAACGTAAAATTACCCACCTACCTTATCTGAAAAATAAATAATCGCTGCAGTTTATTTGAATGTTTCATTTTTATTTAAAAATTTTAGTTTCTAGATTTCGTTATACTTTCGTAGATCTTTGCTTGACAAAAAATACATTATTACCATAAGGTAATTTAAACATTTTGGAGACCTATTCTTTAAAATACAGGAACTTATGTTAAGAAAAACATGACTAGCAAAGTCAATTAGATTTTTTTCTTTTTTGCAAATGTAAAAAAAAACTAAACGTAAGCAGTTTCAAAATAACTAATAGCATTGTATAAAACATTTTATATCATAAAAACATTTACACGGCTTTCAATTTCAATTAAAAAATTAAATTTTAACGATTATTTTAAATTCTAATTTTCAGTATGTTTCTCTTAAAATTTTTTTTAATCACAACTTTTTAATAATGAAAACAAAGCTCACACTGCTAAAAAATAAAAACGAAAAGTAAACTTAATTGTGTGGAGCGATTTAATACATCAACTTTATATACATATATCAAATTTAT
Organism: Poecilobothrus nobilitatus; assembly: GCA_947095535.1. Classification (NCBI taxonomy): domain Eukaryota; kingdom Metazoa; phylum Arthropoda; class Insecta; order Diptera; family Dolichopodidae; genus Poecilobothrus; species Poecilobothrus nobilitatus. Next base: position 265,688,557 of record OX352774.1, on the reverse strand, counting down.
ATTTATTATAAAAATAAAAAAGATTTTAATTAAATTTAATTTCTATAGATTTAAGATTACGACAATTTAATCGTTTTTATGAAAAACGTTTCTAATAAATTGACAATCAAACAAGAAAAATTTCTTCTAATATTCATTCAACGAATTTACAGAAATTCATACTTCGTTTTTACACTCAAAAATAATTTTAAATATTTTTTCTAAATAAGTTTTAAAACTAAAAATTACATAAAGCAATATATTTTTTGTACAGCAAAAAAAAAAAAAGAAATAAAAAAAACTTCATCCCAAGCATGACAATAATTTACAAAAAAATGATTTAATATGATAATTCTTTAAACCAATTTAAATAAATAAAACTTTCTTTTTTTTTACAAAATAAAGAAAAAAAAATATTTATTTTATATTAAATATAAAAAAAAACAATGAATTTAATTAGAATAGAATGATTTAAATATATATGATTGTAATGTAAGTTAATGTAAATGAATTAAAGCATTAATTAAATAAATAAATACAAACTGAATCCATATAACATAATAATTATTATATAAATACATATATATATATATATATACATATATATATTATAATTATAAATAAATATTATAATGAATATCTTCACCAAACATCATTCAAAGAAGATGAAGAAGAAGAAGATGATGATGATGAAGTTGGGGAATAAGAATAAGAAGAACTACCTTTACTTGATTTATTACTCCTATTGTCTGTTGAATTTGAATTGTTTTTTTGCGGAGATGGTGATAATGGCTTGAAACCACTTTTACTAGTACTACTATTTGTTCGCTCAAGTGGTGTCGAACGATCATTATGCCGTAAATCACGATTAATACTACCACCTCTTCGTCCTCTTAAAAATGATTCTTCACGTGGACTAACTTGTGGACTAAAATCTGTTTCAGTATCATATTGTGACATAACATCGGTTGTATAATTATATCGGCTATCTGGTGTATATCTACCATTTTCTGGTGAATAATTACGATTATTACGACCATTACCACCACGCCTTAGACTTCTATCATCATCGTAATCATAATCATCATAATCATCCTCATCGTCATCAATTAAACTAGGTGAATAACGTCCGGTGCCACTTCTACGATGTGGTGCTGGTGGTGGTGACATTAAACGACCACCTAATGGTGGCGGACGTCCACCTGGTGGTAAGGCAAATGGAGCTGGCATACCCATAAATGGTCCTGGCAATGGAGGCATAAATGGTGGTGGTGGTAAAAATGGTGGTGGTGGAGGTAAACCAGATGGTATTAATGCTGGTGAGCTTGGTGATTCTAAATGTATTGGTGATGGTACATTATTTATGTTGGTAGATCCTATTCCATCAACAATTGAATTTTGAAGACCTAAATATATTTTTGATTATCATTTTAAACATTTGTAATTTAAAGTTTTTTAACTTACGATTTATATCATTAGATGTACTAGTATTATTACTACCTCCAGATTGATTACCATTGGTATTGCTAGAGGAAACTAAAGTAGTCAATTTACGTCGCAACATTGTTGCTTCTGATCTAGCTTCTTCATATTTCCTTTCAGATTGTTTTGAAAGCAACCAAGTTTCATGGTTTCTATTTTCTAAAGCAGCCAATTGAGCTTTATGTGTTACAACTTGAGCTTCTATTTCAGCATGTAATGATTCGTTTTGTAACCTAAAAATATGAAATTAAACATATAATAGAGTAATAGAGTTTATAATATATATACATATATATAATATTATATCTTTAATTGTAAATTAACATGGACAAATTAAAAACATACTTTAAAGCTTGCACTTCATCTTGCAATGCACGAATTTTCTCTACAGTACTAGTTGTTTCACCTTGTTGTTTCATCCACAGCGCCTCTTTTAAAGTTAGATCTCTGAAATTATATTTTTAAACTGAAAATTAATATTCAGAATAATCTTAAAATTCATAAATGCCTTTGTAATTGTGCTTCCTTCTCTTTAAAATAATTCGAAAGTACATCTAGGCGAGTTTGAGCTTCTAATTTATCCTTTTCAGCTTGGTTATGTTCTTTTTTAAGTGTTGCTATTTCTTCGCTTATAATTTTTACATGATCTTCTAATAATTTTCTAGCATCCTAAGAATATTACGATAAAAGAAAGTCATTCATAAAATATCATTTTAATCATTTTTTAATACCTTCTCTCCTTCTAATAATTCTTGTAATGTTGCATTTTCTTTTTCTAATAATAAATTATCCGCTTTAATATCAACAGATTCTATTAAATCATCAATATCAGCCCAGGATTCTTTATTCATATTTCTCATACATTCTTTTAATGACTATATTATAATAAAAATAATAAAACAAACATAAATTAGTAACTTTAATTTTAAAAAGGAAATTAATTAGCTATTACTTCTATTTTACTTTCACTAGTTTGCCATTTTCTATTAATATCATCATAAACAGTTTTTATAGATTGTAATTCGTTTTCCAATTTTTTCATTTCTTCTACTTTTGTATTTATTTCTACTTGTAATTTTTCCTTGATAGTTTTTTCACTTTCATCAAACTTAGATTGTATTAACAGTTTTTCATCTTCTAAATCGTCCATTTTATTTTGAAGCTCTCTGATTTCAGATTCAAATTTAACAGATTGTTCTGTTAAAAGTATATGTAAATTACTATTTTCAAGAGTTTTTTCACTGATATTTTGATTCATTTCTGCAATCGTATCTAAAATATTATAAAATTGTTATTTGAATACCACTTTTGGAATAAATAATTTATTGATAAAGATCACCTTCGTGTTCATTTTCTTGTTTTTGTAATTCTTCTAAATTATTAACTAATACTTCATGTTCTACAATAATTTTTTTTAGTTGAACAGAAGCTGATGCTGCTTTTTCCAGTTCCTAAAAATAAATTATTAAACACATAAATTTGTTTGATTGAAAAGGTAAATACCTGTTCTAAAATTGAAATTTGATCATTTAATAATTCAGTTTCTTGTTGTTTTTGATCTAATTCTTTTTTTAAATTGACAACCAGATCATTTGTGCAATATGAACTATCTTCAATTGAAGTCAATTTAGATCGAGAATCTTGTAACTCTTGTTTTAAAATAGACACTTCTTTATTTGCTGCTAATAAACTGCGTTCAACGATATTAAGTTTATTAATTAATAAGTTTTCTTTACGGCTGTTACAAATGCAATAGTATCCGAAAGCAAAAAAAACAGAAGAAATAGCTGCAATACTCAACAAAACTAACATATCAAACATTTCCAAAATTTTGTCAGACATTGAAGTAAAGAAATCACTTTCTGTAAAAGATGAAGAGGTAAGTCGTAAACGATTTATTGCATCACGTCCTGTATTAGGACAATTATCATTTGGACCTATTTTTTCACAATATTCTTCTGCAAGTACTTTTTGATATTGTAAGTTATCTACTTTTTGATTTTCTTGATCCTGAGTTTTTGGATAATTAGGCTGTTCAAATTCGATATTAATTATATCTTTTTTCTCAGTAGGGCTATTCCAAAAATTATTAAATATATCAAAAGCTACACCAGTCCAAGAATTGAAATATTCTAAAAGTACTGACATTCCGTAATCAGTTGAAGTTTCTCTACTAATAGAATCACTTGCTGCTTCTTGGACATAAACTTCTTGTGTTAACGATAGTGGAGTAACTGGATCAATTCCAATTTTATTATTATCTTTATTATGCTGATTATTGTAATTAGGTTCATCAAATTGATTATTTTGATTTTCTGGTTCCATTAATTTTGAATTTTCCTGAACGTGATCTACATTTGGTACAACAGGATTCTGGGTAGTAACTTCAACAGGATTATCAACATAATTATTTTCTTCATATCCAGGCAGAGTAACAACATCACCATTAAAGTTTGCTTCAACATTTTGTTCTGGATTCTCATTATATAGCTGTAAATGTAATTTATTGTCAGTTTCATTATTAATAATTTCTGTATGATGTTGTTCATTTGTTAAATTATGAGTTTGTAAATGAAAGCTTTCTGCTTGCGTATCTAGAACATTATTGTCAATTATTTTATCACTATTAATTGTTTCTTTTATTTCGAGATCTTCAGTATTAGTTGACGGAAGTCGAACACGATTAAACAAAGGAGGTAAGCCATGATGATGATGATGGTGATGATGATGAGGTTGATAATGGTGATGATTATTGTGATTATTATAATCGTGGTCATGATTATGATTATGATTAAGATTACTAGATTCAGCATTGTTATTTTCCTCATGTAAATTTACCTGTTGTGAAATATCAGGTATATTAGGAACATTTTGTTTTAAATCTACATTTTTATCTTGATTATTTTGATTAGGTATTTCAGCTTTTGGCTCCTTATCAACTTCAGAATCGTTATTTTTATTATCAAGATTTTGATTATTTTCCTCAGTTGATTCGATATATTTAGTTTCATTTTCAGCAATATTTGTTTCTAAATTTACATTTTTTACTGATTGAGAAAATTCTTTATTAAGAATTTCAGCTCCTAGAATAAAAAATATTTTAAGTTTTTAATTATTTCAAACAAAATTAATTTATATTTTCAAACATTGCGGAAGTAACACGATAATAGTAATTTAACACTTCTTTTTAAAAATAAAATTTAACAAATTACTTTACATAGATCATTATTATGTACCTAGATTTTGATTATTTTCTTCAGTTGAAACTATATTATTTTGTGTTTTCACTTCAGTTGTACCGTCATTATTTTTTTCTAATATATTTTTTTTATCATCTTCCTGATTTGGTTGTTCTGTTTTTGGATCCTCTAAGATATCATTTTCTTTTAAATTAGTTTCAAAATCAGCTTTGCTGTCTTCGACTACATCTGTTACTAGATTTCTATTTTCATCAGTATTGTTAATTGGATCTATTATTTTAGGTTCGTCATTTTGTTCTGTGGGTTTTTCAATAGTTTTATTAGCACTATGTTCCACGTTTTGGGTGTTAACATCAACCAAGTTTTCATCATTTATATTTTCATTTATATTATCAGTCTTTTGAGAATTTTCTGAAGTTACAGTTTCAGTCTTTTCTTTATTATTATCAGAAATTGCTCCACTTTGTGTTATAGATTCTTCTTTACTTTCTTCAACTATGTTATCCTGTTTTTGAGAATCTGAAGTTTTAATTTTACTATCAGTCGATTTTGAATTTTCTTCTGATTCTATATTTTTTTCAATTTCTGCAGCTAATATTGTATTTCTATTAACATTTATTTGATGACCTACTGCATCATTTTCATAAATGTCTTCTTCATAATCATCTTCCCCATCTTCGTCATTATCTGCTTCTTCTTCGTCCTCAACTTCAACTCCTGCATCATCCTCAGCATTAGCATTAGTTTGGGATTCATTGGGCATAACAGTTCCATCTACTAAAGGTTCCTGTATGACTGCACTTACAACATTTTCCTCAAGTTTATTTTTAACCTCCGATTCTTTAATTATATCTTTAGGTATTTCATTAGCATTAAGTGGAGCAGTTGTTGTAGTGTCTTGAATTAACGATTCTGAACTTTTTAATTCAAGGTAATTTTCTTTGCTGCTATTCTCATTAGATAATATATTTCTATTAACACCTTGGAACTCAACTTGGACAATCGCCTCTTTTTTCACAAATATTTTTAATTCTTTAATAAAACGTTTAGGAACAAAGCCACGTCTACCTTGTGTTCCAACTTCCCACAAATCATTTTTTCCTGACTCAGCTGGTTTTGAAAATATGTTAACATTTGCATTTATTGTCAGAGAAAGCAATTTAGGAGACGGGGGCATATAGTTTGATGTTGCAACTCCTTGCGATAATATTACTAAAAAATTTGGAAGATATATTAAAAAAAAAAAAATATCTAAATATGTCAACATTTTCTAAAAAAAATCGACTTAGAAGTAATTCGACACATCTTTGACTTTGGTGTAGTTACCTTCACATTTTATATCTCCACATAAACGTTTTTCGGCACTGACATAATTTATAATAAATAAAAATGTTAGAATTATCTTAATAAAATTATTAAAACTAATTAAATTCTTCATTTTTCATAGCTTATTTTAATTTAAAATATGTTATTCAAAATACTGTTCTGACATTTATCATCGCCACATCATTCCTTGAAAGTTCAAATAAAACAATTTTTTGACATTTAAAATAATATTTTTCAAAGCAGAGATGTGGCGTTAAAAAACAACTTGTTTTTATTTTGCTACATTTTGATTCTCGAATTTATGAAAGTCACGGCTCACGAATTCACGATAAGTTATACAAAATTACATTACATAAAATTTTGTTTGTTCATTTTTTATATTTTGGTTTATCGAATGTTTTCCAATTTATTATTTATTTTTAATTTTCAACAATTTCCATTTTTTTAATTTTTGGCATTTTAGTTTATAATTTAAATATATTTTGATAACAATTATTTATATATGGTTCTTTTGCAAAATTTTATATGCTTTTGTTTCTAGTTCTAGATTTTAGTGATTTACTTATATCAAAAATGATGCGGAAATAAAATCAAAATCATATTTATTACAACATTTTTTTATGCCATCATGTATAAACTGCATTTATTTGCTGCTTTCACCTTTTACTCATTTTATATAAAAATATATTATATAGTACGCAATATTTTTAAAAAAACTAAAAATTAATTTTTATTATGCTTATGTTCATAGTTGCAGAAAAATATGCGTCAATGTCTGGCATATTTTTTTACCTGATAAGATAACTATGAACAAAAAATATGCGCATGTCCGTAGGAAATTTTTCTTGTAGTAATTTTTGTTCATAGAGACAAGCGCATGCAATGTCAATTTATCTAGTTGTTTGAGAGTTTGAGCTGATTTCGAGTTTTATTTTTGTTTTTGTTTCGAGTTTGAGTTTTCGTTTGTTGAAGTGTAGGTAAACATTAAGTAAATAAAAATGAATGATGGTTTAAGAATTTTAATGGAATTGTTGAATGATGATGAGGATCCAAGTTCATAATATAAAGTTTCTCTAAAAAAAAGAAAAAGAAGACATGTAGTAGAACAGTAGAACAAATGAAAGAAAAGAACAGTTTTCTTTCTTCTTCCTAAAGAAAATTAATTTTCCATCTTTAATCTTGTAGTAATTAATAATTTTATTATAGCATCAGTCCCAGCTATTTGCCTAAAAATAAAGCAAGTTTTATGAACTTGACAATTATATATTTTTTTTTATAATATGAAATACATATATATAGATAGAATTTATATTTATTTATTTCAATTTATGTATATAAACTTAAATTTTTTACTTATGTACATGTTTTTGAAGCCATTTTGTTAAATTTATAAATAATGCACGCAATTGCAAGCGCACTAAAATATCTGCAAAATCTACCTGACACTGACGTAACATTGATAACTATGAACTGTATCGCCTGCTTTTTAACTTAGCAGATTTTTTGACAACATGCAATTATGAACAAAAAATCTTTTTTTTTTGCGCAGGCGTGACAACTATGAACACGCCTTATATTCGAAACACAACCGAACAAATTCTAAAAATTGATGCACCTATATGAAATGTTTTTCGATATAGCAATATTTACGGTTTAAATGTCACAGTAACACTAATATTTATTTGCACTTTGTATTTTTAGTTTATACTTTAAATATTTAGTATCACTAACGTAACACATACTTATAATTAATAACACCACACTTTACTTAAAATCAGACTTTAGTAATAACACTATTTTCAATAATTTTATAATAAATTTCAAACCACATTTGTGAAATTGTAGAATAAGTATGTCTTATATTTTTTAATATTTGCATTTAAAATATTTTTAAAAACAAATTTGTACAAATATTAATTAATACCTATTATCTTAAAAAAATCACTTATATTACATTAACTTTATTACAAATATTTATAATCGTTAATATTGGTAAATATTTATAATGGTTAATTCATGATCTAAAGGCGTTAACGGTTAAAAAATGATAGTTATCATATCATAAAGGTAGGACACGCTGCTGCTTTATAAACACATAAATATTAGCCAAAAAAGAACGGAAAAGCGGAGTATATTTTAGAAAACTTTCGAAATATGAATCCAACAATATTTAAAAAATTCAATTGACACTAAGAGCGATATGAAAATATAAGGATATATTATATTATATTCAATTAACAGTATACATAAAAACTTTCTATCTGTTTGCATTATAAAAAGACCTATGTTTTCGTTTTACACGGGTAATAAAAAAATTAAAAACTTTAAGTAGATATTAATAAAGTTAGTAATGCAATAAAAGTAAATAAATTTAAGATTAGATAATTAATATTTATAAAATCTTTCATTAAATAATAATACATAATATGAAAAGTTCATCAAAGTTGAAAAATGTTTTTACAATATCAATCAAAGATATGTAGGTACCTATCCTCAAGAAAATGTTCCTAAGTTGTACAGGACTATGCTGCAAACAACATAATTTTTATTTTCATTCATAAAATCTTGTTCATGCATTAATTTTCTATTTTCTATCAATGATCTTGGATTGCATTTTAAAATTCTTTTTCACTATCATAAAGAAACAAATACATACATACCTACTTAATAATAATTTTTACATGTATATACACATAAACTACATAAATATCTACATATATATTTATATAGTTTATGTAGTTTATGGTTTATGATATACATAATAATGTAAAATCACAAATTTATATATGTCCTGTGACGTCACGTAATGCATAAAACAAATAAAACGTTTTCATTTTTATCTTACTTGTTTTTTTAAACATTTTATGAGATGTAGATTGTAGACTGTATAAAACGAAAAAAAGCTCTCTCAGCTTTAATAGCTTTTTTATTTTATTCGTGATTTTTGTTATGAGAAATAAAACTGATAAAACTTTTAAATTTCATGAATTTTTTTTTGATCTACGTGGGACATCTTTATAGTTATTATAATCTTTGGTAGAATCTTGAAATTTTGGGAGAAAAACAACAATTTTATTATTTTAGAACAGAACCAACACTACACTAATTTTTTGATAAGTTAGTATTGGTCCGTAGTCATGTGTATGTTTTCATGAATAAAAAAAAATCAAACAAAAAAAAAAAAATAGAATTTATTTTCTAATAATGCCAATGCATATAAAATTTTAATATATGTAGTAAGATTCTATGTATATGATCACATAGCTTTGTCTTAAAGTTCAAAATTAAATTTCAATCGTAACAGAAAATGTTATTTTATCATTATCAAATTAATTTGAATCAATTGCTAAAAATAAAAAAAATGCTTAAATTCTAAATTAATACAAATTTCATTGAAAAATTTAATGAATTTACTTTCTAAATTTTCAGAAGACCTAACTAACGAAACATTATCATATTCTTTTAAATTGATAAATTTGAAATATTTATGGATATATTAGACCGAAAACCGACCCTAGTACTTTAAAAGACTTATTGACTCAAGATCGATTGATCAAGATCGATTTATGTTTAAAAAAACTACGTAAATATCAGAGATTTAAAATTTCTAAACCTTAGTTATACGAGGAAAATGATTTCAATAATGAGCATGAAAAGCTTTGAATATCGTTAGAAAGGGGGAAGAATACCTTCCCTAGTATAATAAGGTTTCCTTTGTCTTGATATTTCCGATCACCCAGTTCAAGGAAGATCATTGTCAGCTTGTATATTTCATATGGTTATTTATAAAGTCAGTCCCTTCTATTGTGCAAATATAATAATAAAAATTGTATGTACTCAATGATAGATATTTAAATTTTTCGCACTATCACTATCTGTAAAGCAAGGGAATTTATTTACAGTGTTGATAATCATCGCAACCATATGAAATACGTCCAATTTGGAATTTCTTATTAACTCACATTTGTTTCTTCGATTGTACAACTATAATTACAATACTAGAAACCACGAGACAAGAAAGCTCTATTATTACTTTTAATACTACTTACTTTAAAAATATAGTAGATATCCTATAAATTTTGGAATAATGCAGACAACCAATTTTTTTTGCAATATTTTTGGTTATACTTCAAGCTGACATTCCGAAAAATTAAAATAAAAAACGCCGATTTTAATTTTTTATATTATATGCAACAACTTGACCTATTTATTTAACCATCAACAATTTTTTAAAATATTTAGTCAATTTTAGAATCTTCGGGTAGAACTAATAACTTGGCTCTATTATAAGCTTTCTGGGATATTTGTATTTTCTTTTGTGATGCTGTCATGAAAACAGGACAATATTTGGAACTTTCAATAAAAGGTTTTTGATCATAATTTTCACTGTTTAAAACTTTCGTCACCATAATGTCTGTGTCCTTAGGTGAAACTTTTAGTGCATTATGGCACAATCTACTTTTTGATTTTCTATTTTTAATGTCCCCGTAATTATTATTGTCATATTTATTTTTTCGAATTTGACTAGATCCATTTGCAAAGTTCGCATTTATTTCTTCTTCTAAATTGGCATGAGTTGTGACATTTTGAAGTAGAATTTCATCTGACCACAAATCAATTAACTCATACTTTGTAATTTCTTTCTCTGTTTTTTTGTCTGATTGCGATGTTGTAAAAAACTTCCCTGGTTGTATTCTATTAGAAATTTTTTTACGTAAAATACGATCTTCTAGTGTACTTTTTTTTCTTAAATGAAGCCAAGCATTCTGTTCAATATCAGGAGTACGTATGTCATCATATTCAAACAAATTACCATAAAATAAAGCATTACCAGCGTCGAATATTTCTTGCAAATCTAAAACAATTGTTGTTTCTTCCAAACGCTTTAAATGTTTTCTAAAATGGAAATCGTTCTTAGAATTTAAACCTTTTTCCCTAAAAAAAAAGGATGTTAATTCAAGTAAATTTTGATATACCGGTTGTGATAGGCTTAGATCAATTTTAGATGTATCTTCAATACTATTTCGATTTGATAAATTTTCGTTATGTGCAAAATTGGTACAACTATCTGTTTTATCGAATTTTAATTTTCTGTTGGAATATGTCTTCTTTATCTTTTTTTTGTAAGGTATTTTACGAAACATTGTATTGGTACAAGATTGTTGTATATCGCTCTCTAATTCACAAAAATCTATGAAAATTTGTTTAACTATTGAATTTTCAGGACTTTTAGCACATGTTTTATTTTCTTCTTCTAATCTATCACAAAGCAACATCAACTCTGTATCAGAGAAAATTGTCGATACAACAGTTTCAGAATCTTCTACATTTTTGGATTTATTTAATACAGCGGCACTTTCAAAATTAGTAAAGCTTTTAGGAACATTATATAAGCTTTTACAAAAAATCATGTCGCCTTTAACTAGCACTTTTTCTTCCACCAGGAAATCATTTCTAGAATCTAAAATTTCTAAAGTTCTTCTGTTATAATTCAAATTATTTATTGCATCTAAATCAAAATCTTGGCCACTCTCTTTTTGTTTCTTAGTTTTTACACTGCAGCTAGTATTCAAATTTTTAAATTTAAAATGTGAACTAGACATATTTATGTAATAATTTAACACAATTAACTTAATCTGCATTTAATTATAAGTAATTATATATTTATATCAAACCAAAGCCAATAAAATTACTATTAACTTATATGTGCTGTATAATATCAATATCCATTAAATCAAAACATTAAGCAAAATGACAAAATAAATTTGACACCAATTTTCAACCCATATAACATATTTTAAATTTAAAAACAATATATGACAATATATTTAATAACGTAAGGCTACTAAGTACAGGCAAGCACCGAAAATCTTACGCTGACATTTATGTATAAAATAATTAGAAAAATATTAAAAATCTAAATGTGCAAAAATATTTAATTTCCCATAATATTCAAATAATATTTAATTTAAATCAAATATTTTTAATTTCAAAATTAATAAAGCGTTAATTTACTTATATTTATTATATTTACAACACAATAAATTGAATACTTTTTCGAAAATTCTCTAATCCAGTTTTTATATTCTGGTTTAAATATCATATTAAATACGCTTAGTCATTTGGCCTTATATTCGGTGGCAACGAACCTACACGCCGTACAATATTTGATATTTTGTTGAATATATTTCGTTCGGCAATTTACTTGTGAAAATGCTGAAATATTTATTTTCAATCATGAATAATTATTTTTTAAAATTATTTCTCTTACCATTTGATTTATTATTCTGATCTATGCTTTTACTTTTATGTTTTTTTATTATCATTACTCTTATTGCTGCTTCTGCTATTACTCTAACTCTGAACCTGAAGTCTGAGTACTTTCAAATGTTTCAAATGATTTCAGAAAAAAGAAATTGTTTTATATGCTTTAACGCATAAGTTGTACAAAATCAAAACAGCTGACTTTGCATTAAACTAAAATATTATGTTAATTTTTGGCTGAACATGGTTGAATAAGAAACACATCAGTGATCAGAGAGAAAGAGAAGCTGACAATCGATATTTTAATTTGTGTTTATTTTTTCACTCTGAATGATCAGAGTTTATCTTTTGTGTTTCTTTTTCATTCAGAGTGCGCTCAGAGTATGATCTAAATTCTAATGTTTGAATTTGATTTACAGATATTGTAGACAATATTGTAGAGCATTTAAATCAAAAATTATATTTTTTTTATATAATTTGACACTTTTGACAGGTTAATGCTCTATTGTGTTTTAAAATTATTTCGGAACGTTTAGAGATAAAATATTATTATCCGTTCAGAACGTACTCCCAATTCTGTGCTCGATATCAGACTTCAGAGCACAAATCTGAACTAAAAAAGAAAACAATCCATTGACAGATACAACGGTTTGGAAAATTCAAACATTTTTAATGAATCTAATGAAAATTTATTATTTTCCAATATTTTATTTAGTAATTTATTAAATGAAATAATTTAACAAATACTGGTGAAAAACCGATGAAGAAATCAAAATTGATATATACTATGCTTCTAGGTCATTCTATTCTGTCTTATGGCAAAGTAGCGTCGGATAATTAATTCTAATATTAAAAAATTACAAATATCTCAGAATAAAATTATAAAGAATATTTTGAACTTGCCCTTCTTATATAATACATATCGGTTATATTATGGTAGAGACATTTTGCCAATAAGAGGAATTTGTGAATTCCAACATATATAAAATAATAAACAACGTAGGTTATTAATAGTAATATTACCACCATAAATAAGTTCACACATAGTCTTAATATAAGATATAGAAATGATGTTAGAATTGGTATGAGTTGTAACTTGGTATCTTCTCGAAGAATTTCAGATTAGACTATTTAGATCAGATTATTTAATAATATTTCATGTTTACTTATATATATATTATATTGTTAGTTAATTTTTATATGTAGTACTTAAGAATATGTATTTTAACCTATTTTCTTAATAAAAAATAGATATCATTCGATTTTCTATCTAGAAACGTGAAAGACATAATTAAAAAGTAAAAGGAAGTCTTAAAAATAGCTTTTATAAAATTTTAAAATTTTATGTTTTTATTTTAAATTACTTAAATTATCATTTTTTTCGCAAATTAATTATTTAAAGCTCAACCATTGAGAGAAAAACTGCCACCATTAATAAATAATAAACTCGATCCAATGAGTTGTAGTAGTAGTTGTGGTAAGGCACGTACCATGTCGGCCTATTCTTGCGCTACTACTATGTCTAATAGTCCTACTGTATCTCTCTCGGTGTAGGGCCTCTGTGGTGGTCCTGATATCCCTACCCACCACAGAACAGACCACGACAAGGCGTAACTTTTAACTGATTACAATCGAAAAACATCCGTGGGTTCAGCCACAAGCAGTTCATCAGGTTCTGATGATTTTTCTGATATTGAATTTGCTGACAATAATGATGCTTTCTCAACATGCTCATCAGAAATGGATTGTCTCAAAAATATTGCAACAAAAATATCCGATGCGTATTGTTATCAAGTTGCATGTAACTGAAAATGCTAGTAGTGTTTGGAATACTGTTTTAAATCCATCAAATAACATCTTATATGGATGTTGCTTTACCAAATGTTTTACTGTCAGAATCATTTACATCATTATTGGAGTTTGCTGAAGAAAAACTTGATGTCAATGCTGTTATGTTATGCATGCGTAAAGATCGTTCAGATCGTTCACAACTTGTGAGGACATTTTTGTTCTTAGGTTTTCAACCACTTGACAAAAGTCACCATTAGCACCACCTCAGCACGACGTTTTGGACAGTCAAAACAATCTATTTTTGATCTCCAATATTGAACATTAAAAATATTAAGAAACAAAACGAATAAGTTAAAAATCAAAATAAAAAAAGAATTGTCAGCAAAATTAATGTTAAAAAATCATCGAAACTTACAAAGCTTACGAAAGCTAACAATTTCTGTTAACAAAATAGAATTAATCATAGGAGATTCATTTTTTTTTCATAAAATTTTAAATCAGTTATTACATATTAGCCTCTAAATATTTTCATTTTAAAATATGATAAATGAAAATAATCAAATAAAATAAAAAAGAGAGTTTATTTAATTTTTGAAATTTTTATGTTTTCAAGTTAAGAATAGTGTGTAAAATTCGTAGTTTAATTTAAAATTCCCAATATTTTTTTTAATTTTTAATAAATAATAAAGGTCTTCAGCCACAAATAAAAATATTTGTTGAGTATAATAAAATAGAAAAAAAAATGATAGCCATTATAAACTAATATTAGAAATATTAAATTCTTGCCAGAATTATTAGTTCCTATAATGCCAAATTGGCGAGGGAACCCTATTATTGTATATTGTAAATAACTGAATTTGAATAAAATAAAAAAAAAAAAGAACTTATGATACTTCACCTTCACAAATACGTAATTTATTTCTTATTCTTTTGAAGTAGAATGCTGCTGGTTCTGATAAAGAAGCAAACGCAGTGCAGTGTTCAAAGAATGATGTTATAAGAATATGTGCTGTAAATATTACATATTCCAGTTCCAGAAGAAACTAAATTTAAACAAAAAAAACACAAATAAACAGCTGACTAAAAATTGAATTTTTCTATTCATATAACCTATCGAATACTACTAATAAATCTATAATTATGGTAGCAATGAAAAAAATATTTTCAGTCAATTTTGAGAAACAAGTGAATGAACCGTGCAGCGTGCTTAATGTTTTGCTTTAAGACTGGTTTTCACGAGAAAAAAATATCCACGAAAATGTCAGAGCATAGGCAGAAGATACAAAAATGACATGTGTGTAAAAGAGAAATCCTTATAAAAATATCGTCCTTCGATTTTTTTATTTTGCCGAATATCGTCTATAAATTCTTTAGAGAAGTATTTTATCAACGATATTTCTGAGTACATATTTTTCTCCATCTTTCTCATTGGTAGGACACTATATTTTTTTCTCTTTCTAAAATTGCGAAGTTTATTTATTTATTTAAAGTAATTTTAATTTTAGAACAAAATATATCAATTTTTAAGTATTCATATTAAAATCTCTTAAATGACTTATGAGAAACTATTTTACATTATTTTAATAAATATAAACGAAAACGAAGTGAACGAAATGTATCATATTATAAAATACGTACATAGGAAAACACAAAAGAAGGAAAGAGACGACTATACCTTCCTTCCCATCTATTTGTAATATATCTATACAAAGTAAGATAAATATAAGTATATACATACATATTATATATTATGTACATACTTATTATGTTGACTTTAACGACTTTTAGAAAATAGAAAGTGTTCAAATTGTTAATAAGATTATTCTTGATAAAATACTCGTAGTAAATTATGGTAAACACAAAAACAGTTATAAACAGAAAAACTTCAAATTTCAAACGATTTTAGAGAAAATTTTGAATACAAAATTTATTTATTTATTTTGTACTATAATCTAATATCAATATACTATAGTTGATATACTATATGAAGTATGAACACTTTGTATGTTAGACATGTTGGCCAATTACTATCATTATACCCGTATGAACGTAAGGGTATAATAAATTTACCATTAAGTTTGTTACACCTTAAAGCAGCCGAGCTAGATATAGACTCAAGTGTTTGGATTGGATCAGAATCGAATTCTGAGTCAATTAAGTCATGTGCATCTCTCCGCCACGATAACTTAAAAAATACAAGGCCAGCTTGGCCGGCGGGTTCTGGTAGCTGTCATACAACTTCAGTTTTTACATGAAATTAACTCAGTGTCTGTTGAAGCTATAGGTATCTGAAATTTTCAGAATAAATCTCAAGTTGCATGCCAACAATTTTGTAAAATTCGGTTAGTATAGAGCAGGTAAACTATATTTCTTGGAACTTAATTAAGCAATTAATCTTGCAAAAGATGATCAAGTTTTATGGCAATAACTTCTATAAAATGTGGTTGGTTTGGGGCAACATAGGTTCGACTAGTTTTCGTACAACTCCAAAATTTACAGAAATAGATATATCTCGGTACTTAAGTAAAACATGAAATTTTGTAAAGGATGATCATGTTTTATGGAATCGACATATTTTATGTTCATACGAGTATCCTAGACTTGAACTCTACACTCTTCCTCGTTCCATGTAGGAGTATTATTACTATTTGATTAATTGGTTATGAATTGATCGGCTTTTGAAGCTGAAAAGGTCGGTGACTTAAACACTACGCCATTTTGTCGGATATAAGCATAAAAGTACATAATATGCATATAAAGATTTTATTATGAACTGACCGGGTTTGATGCCCGATAAAGCCGGAGATTTAAACATCACGCCATATAAAAAATCCAAAGATTTTGAATTACATTTGAACAAAAATCAATTGAATTTGAAAAAACATTTGAACAAAGATGCAACCGACTCATTTATACCCTACACCTAAAAAATTCAAATTAAATTAATAAGTTATTTTAGTTAGGTATTTAATATAAGCTAACAAAATAAAACTGCAAATTTACAACCTTTGTACAAACTTTCAGGTTTCTATCTTTATTAAATTCGAAGATATGCTTGTTAGGTCTTGGGAAATGTGTGAAGGCACCCGGAACACCACACCATTCATCTCAAATTTTAGAGACATCATCAGAACAGGGTAGAACACTCTTATATCAAATTTCAAGTTTTTATCATTATTAATTTCGAAGATATGCTTGTTCGGTCTTGGGAGTTGTGTGGGAGGTACCCGAACAACCACTCCAATTTATCTCAAATTTTAGGGATATCAGGGATTCAGAAAAAACACCCTCGTACAAAATTTTAAGTTTCTATCTTTATTAATTTCGAAGATATCCGTATTCGGTTTTGGGAGTTGTGTAGAAGGTACCCGAACAACTGCTCCAATTCATCTCAAATTTTGGAAAAATCAGGGATTCAGGAAACAACACCCTAGTACCAAATTTGAAGTTTCTATCTTTATTAATTTCCAATATATATGCTTGTTCGGTTTTGGGAGTTGTGTGGAAGGTACCCGAACAATCACTCCAATTCAGAAAAACTGCCACCATTAATAAATAATAAACTCGATCCAATGAGTTGTAGTAGTAGTTGTGGTAAGGCACGTACCATGTCGGCCTATTCTTGCGCTACTACTATGTCTAATAGTCCTACTGTATCTCTCTCGGTGTAGGGCCTCTGTGGTGGTCCTGATATCCCTACCCACCACAGAACAGACCACGACAAGGCGTAACTTTTAACTGATTACAATCGAAAAACATCCGTGGGTTCAGCCACAAGCAGTTCATCAGGTTCTGATGATTTTTCTGATATTGAATTTGCTGACAATAATGATGCTTTCTCAACATGCTCATCAGAAATGGATTGTCTCAAAAATATTGCAACAAAAATATCCGATGCGTATTGTTATCAAGTTGCATGTAACTGAAAATGCTAGTAGTGTTTGGAATACTGTTTTAAATCCATCAAATAACATCTTATATGGATGTTGCTTTACCAAATGTTTTACTGTCAGAATCATTTACATCATTATTGGAGTTTGCTGAAGAAAAACTTGATGTCAATGCTGTTATGTTATGCATGCGTAAAGATCGTTCAGATCGTTCACAACTTGTGAGGACATTTTTGTTCTTAGGTTTTCAACCACTTGACAAAAGTCACCATTAGCACCACCTCAGCACGACGTTTTGGACAGTCAAAACAATCTATTTTTGATCTCCAATATTGAACATTAAAAATATTAAGAAACAAAACGAATAAGTTAAAAATCAAAATAAAAAAAGAATTGTCAGCAAAATTAATGTTAAAAAATCATCGAAACTTACAAAGCTTACGAAAGCTAACAATTTCTGTTAACAAAATAGAATTAATCATAGGAGATTCATTTTTTTTTCATAAAATTTTAAATCAGTTATTACATATTAGCCTCTAAATATTTTCATTTTAAAATATGATAAATGAAAATAATCAAATAAAATAAAAAAGAGAGTTTATTTAATTTTTGAAATTTTTATGTTTTCAAGTTAAGAATAGTGTGTAAAATTCGTAGTTTAATTTAAAATTCCCAATATTTTTTTTAATTTTTAATAAATAATAAAGGTCTTCAGCCACAAATAAAAATATTTGTTGAGTATAATAAAATAGAAAAAAAAATGATAGCCATTATAAACTAATATTAGAAATATTAAATTCTTGCCAGAATTATTAGTTCCTATAATGCCAAATTGGCGAGGGAACCCTATTATTGTATATTGTAAATAACTGAATTTGAATAAAATAAAAAAAAAAAAGAACTTATGATACTTCACCTTCACAAATACGTAATTTATTTCTTATTCTTTTGAAGTAGAATGCTGCTGGTTCTGATAAAGAAGCAAACGCAGTGCAGTGTTCAAAGAATGATGTTATAAGAATATGTGCTGTAAATATTACATATTCCAGTTCCAGAAGAAACTAAATTTAAACAAAAAAAACACAAATAAACAGCTGACTAAAAATTGAATTTTTCTATTCATATAACCTATCGAATACTACTAATAAATCTATAATTATGGTAGCAATGAAAAAAATATTTTCAGTCAATTTTGAGAAACAAGTGAATGAACCGTGCAGCGTGCTTAATGTTTTGCTTTAAGACTGGTTTTCACGAGAAAAAAATATCCACGAAAATGTCAGAGCATAGGCAGAAGATACAAAAATGACATGTGTGTAAAAGAGAAATCCTTATAAAAATATCGTCCTTCGATTTTTTTATTTTGCCGAATATCGTCTATAAATTCTTTAGAGAAGTATTTTATCAACGATATTTCTGAGTACATATTTTTCTCCATCTTTCTCATTGGTAGGACACTATATTTTTTTCTCTTTCTAAAATTGCGAAGTTTATTTATTTATTTAAAGTAATTTTAATTTTAGAACAAAATATATCAATTTTTAAGTATTCATATTAAAATCTCTTAAATGACTTATGAGAAACTATTTTACATTATTTTAATAAATATAAACGAAAACGAAGTGAACGAAATGTATCATATTATAAAATACGTACATAGGAAAACACAAAAGAAGGAAAGAGACGACTATACCTTCCTTCCCATCTATTTGTAATATATCTATACAAAGTAAGATAAATATAAGTATATACATACATATTATATATTATGTACATACTTATTATGTTGACTTTAACGACTTTTAGAAAATAGAAAGTGTTCAAATTGTTAATAAGATTATTCTTGATAAAATACTCGTAGTAAATTATGGTAAACACAAAAACAGTTATAAACAGAAAAACTTCAAATTTCAAACGATTTTAGAGAAAATTTTGAATACAAAATTTATTTATTTATTTTGTACTATAATCTAATATCAATATACTATAGTTGATATACTATATGAAGTATGAACACTTTGTATGTTAGACATGTTGGCCAATTACTATCATTATACCCGTATGAACGTAAGGGTATAATAAATTTACCATTAAGTTTGTTACACCTTAAAGCAGCCGAGCTAGATATAGACTCAAGTGTTTGGATTGGATCAGAATCGAATTCTGAGTCAATTAAGTCATGTGCATCTCTCCGCCACGATAACTTAAAAAATACAAGGCCAGCTTGGCCGGCGGGTTCTGGTAGCTGTCATACAACTTCAGTTTTTACATGAAATTAACTCAGTGTCTGTTGAAGCTATAGGTATCTGAAATTTTCAGAATAAATCTCAAGTTGCATGCCAACAATTTTGTAAAATTCGGTTAGTATAGAGCAGGTAAACTATATTTCTTGGAACTTAATTAAGCAATTAATCTTGCAAAAGATGATCAAGTTTTATGGCAATAACTTCTATAAAATGTGGTTGGTTTGGGGCAACATAGGTTCGACTAGTTTTCGTACAACTCCAAAATTTACAGAAATAGATATATCTCGGTACTTAAGTAAAACATGAAATTTTGTAAAGGATGATCATGTTTTATGGAATCGACATATTTTATGTTCATACGAGTATCCTAGACTTGAACTCTACACTCTTCCTCGTTCCATGTAGGAGTATTATTACTATTTGATTAATTGGTTATGAATTGATCGGCTTTTGAAGCTGAAAAGGTCGGTGACTTAAACACTACGCCATTTTGTCGGATATAAGCATAAAAGTACATAATATGCATATAAAGATTTTATTATGAACTGACCGGGTTTGATGCCCGATAAAGCCGGAGATTTAAACATCACGCCATATAAAAAATCCAAAGATTTTGAATTACATTTGAACAAAAATCAATTGAATTTGAAAAAACATTTGAACAAAGATGCAACCGACTCATTTATACCCTACACCTAAAAAATTCAAATTAAATTAATAAGTTATTTTAGTTAGGTATTTAATATAAGCTAACAAAATAAAACTGCAAATTTACAACCTTTGTACAAACTTTCAGGTTTCTATCTTTATTAAATTCGAAGATATGCTTGTTAGGTCTTGGGAAATGTGTGAAGGCACCCGGAACACCACACCATTCATCTCAAATTTTAGAGACATCATCAGAACAGGGTAGAACACTCTTATATCAAATTTCAAGTTTTTATCATTATTAATTTCGAAGATATGCTTGTTCGGTCTTGGGAGTTGTGTGGGAGGTACCCGAACAACCACTCCAATTTATCTCAAATTTTAGGGATATCAGGGATTCAGAAAAAACACCCTCGTACAAAATTTTAAGTTTCTATCTTTATTAATTTCGAAGATATCCGTATTCGGTTTTGGGAGTTGTGTAGAAGGTACCCGAACAACTGCTCCAATTCATCTCAAATTTTGGAAAAATCAGGGATTCAGGAAACAACACCCTAGTACCAAATTTGAAGTTTCTATCTTTATTAATTTCCAATATATATGCTTGTTCGGTTTTGGGAGTTGTGTGGAAGGTACCCGAACAATCACTCCAATTCATCTCAAATTTTAGCGATATCAGAATTTCAGCAAAAAACACCCCCGTACAAAATTTTAAGTTTCTATCTTTATTAATTTCGAAGATAAGAGTGTTCGGTTTTGGAAGTTGTATGGTAGGTACTCGAACCCATGGTCCGATTTCGCCCATTTGCAATCCCAGCCTTTCTTTAATCATTGTTAACATACAGTAAAAATTTTATCAAGATAGTATCATTATTTTTGGAGTTATCGTACGTACGGTACGATAAATCGACTCGAGGAGGTGATCCTGATTCAGAATATATATACATGTCTATATCTAACTCGCTTCCTTTTGGTGTTACAAACACCATACCAAAGTTAATATACCCTATACTTTAGGTGTAGGGTATAAAAAATATAACAAACAAATGACTGTAGGCATGACACTAATCATAATCAATAATGACTGAAGATAGATCGTAAATTTCGTCAAAAGGATATAAACAAGTTCTTAGTTTTAAAGTTCTGTTTTTAAAAGGCTTTTAAAGCTCAGAAACTGTATCATGTTTTATTAGCTTAACTACACTTGACTAATAGGATTAAAGAAATTAAATTTAATCAGTACTAGCTGTGTCCACAATTTTGTACACAGAAAAAAAAAATCATATGTAGATAGAACATATTTGTTGTATTCTCAATCTGTTTTTTATGTTTAATAAATATAAAAAAACTTTTTTAAAATTTTTTGCAATATCAAAATCTCTACTTGATTTAAATGAAGATAAATTTATTAACAGAAGTTTAATGATATGAGTAATTAAATACTATTAACTATAGTTATCTAAAATCTACCCTTAACATATTAATTATTAATATTATTTTTGAGACCTGCATAGGATTCCGAGACCTGTTTTGCTACATCTATTTTTAATTTTATATAGATTACATTATTTATTTAGATTTGATTTGACCGGCGTTTTAAATCAAGATCTTTCGTGTAAAAGGCCGATGAATTTCCGATTCATTGATCCGATTCTTCTCAGTTAATTCTTTATAACATTCAAAATTATTTATTCATTATAAATATAATATTATAAATTATATATATAAATATACGCTATACAGTTTTAAGTGACCATCAGTGATACATTTTGTATTTAAGATTTAGGTTCGTGAACCATAATTAAGCTGACTTCATAATAAAACAAATTTAAAGGTAATGCTAATCAATATAACAATACATTATAATATAATGAAATTAGAAATATTAATCAATTATTATTATAATTAAAACTGTAATTTTATGTTAGAATTACCTTGGTTTAATCCAAATATTTGATTATCCCATTGTTAAAAAAGCAACTAACATATGTATATTATCTATTCCGACTCTCTTAAAATATAGGAATCTCTTTCTGCGATTTAAGTACAACCTATCAATAAATGACTTCGGTAAGTGCAGCCATTTTGATAAAACTAAAACTAAATGAGGACGCTTGACTAGGCGCATATTGTTCAATTTTTTAAAAGTATTGACTGAATTGATAAACCTCTGTGATAAACAAGCGACTCATAAAGTTGTGATGCACAAAGGATCACAGATTATAGTCAGACGTAATAGTCGTCATTTATTATCCCCACTATACCAAATAACCATAAAATACTAATCTTAAATTAAAAAAAAAAATACAATTGGTAAGCTTATTAAATTAATGTTCTAAATAAATAAACTTATCTCATAAATAATTTTTATCAATAAAAATTTATAATTATTTTAAATGATAATTGTTTTCAGACATCAGATTAATCAAATTCAAAATCAATTTTCCATTCCAAATTTGTATTTTTTTTTTTAGTAATTTTAATTTTAACTTATTTAAAATTGAATTTATTTGTTTCCATTAAAATCAATAACATAATTTTAATAATTTAAAGAATTCATCTGAGAATATTCAACAAAAAAAAAAAAAAAAAAAAAAAAAAAAATAATAGATATTTTAGTAGATCGTAGATATATGCTTAAAGAATGTAACATACTTGCATTTTGGTTTCAAAACAATTGAAGTTTTTTCTAATTTTTTTTTTTTTTTTTTTAATCATTTTTGTTATTTTTTTTAATCTAAAATTACTTTATTCTTAGTTAGTAAAGGATTTGTAAAATTCTATAATCTATTTGTGTATATAGGAGAAAAATATGAATGAAATATCTTAAGTTTAATATATATATTCATTATTCAGTTTACGGCTAGCTTTCAACGATCACAGTTGATTTAATAGAAAATTTTTAAAATTTTTGTAGAATAGGTATATAAAATTATAATTTTTTTAAGTTTAATCGGAAGTTTAAAATATTGAATAGTTTTTTTTTTTTATGATATACATATGTATTATGTAAGATTTATTAAAATATTGTTAAAGTTGAAATAATATATATTTAATTAAAGAAGTTAAAATACGGCATTTTTAAATTTTAAAAATATTAAAAAAATTTTTTATATTAAAATGTCGGTATAAAATTATCCTTTAATTTATTAAATTTAAATAAAAAAATATACGTATTTACATACTTATAATAATTTTTAATAAAAGTAAATAATTCAAAGATCAGATTCAGATAATTAAAGATTTCCTACAAATAAATTATATTTACATAATATTATAGAAAAAATTTATTACATTCTTATTAAAAAGAAAATTGAAATTTTAATAAAAAAAAAAAAAAACATTTCTTAATATGAATCTTAAATTTTAATTGTGTTTTATTATATTAAAAATATTGATAAACGTGCAGATTAACTAATAAAAAGTATAAAAGTTTTTTAAATTATAATTAATGAATTAATTAATATTATTAACTTATATTAAATATAATAACTTTTATAATTATTATAAATATTCTCATAAAAATATAATGAAATTTTTTTTGTTAGTTATAATTTATGATTAATTTTTGATATTTTTAGATTTTCTATACTTAGAATCACATCACATGTTACATATTGTATATATTTTGGAATATTTTGGCAATGAAAATTACATTTTTATTTGTTATTATTCTGAAATAGTTCGAAAATCAATACATATTTATAAATAATCCTTAAAGTAATCAATTAAAGTTTTAATTTTTGCGATTGAATGTTAATATGTTTAATAATAAAAAAAAATTTCAAATTCATTATAAAACTATTATTTTTTCGGACATACATACATAAGTATGTAGTTACCTATGTATAAGAAATACTAAATTTATTTTTATTCCTTGCCTTTTTAATTCTGCTGTAATCCTTAGTATCGGAAATCCATATGAAATAAAATCAAGTTAATTATTTATAATTATAGCTAATATGTTATAAAATATTTAATTTTTAATATTTGTTAAAATTTATTATTTTTAAGCTTTTAATTGAAGATATCCGTTCTTTGTCTATTTTTTTGGGTGATAAATTACTTTAAAAATTGTATCAAAATTATTTTTTAGAATAATTTGTAAAAGTTTTCGTCTATATTTTATTTCATGGTATGTATATAAAAATTGTTTTGGCTATATTATACATATCTCATATCATACTTTATATGGTAAGAAAAACTTAATATTGTTGTAAATCTTATTATCAACATTATTATATAACCACAGATTTATATTATCTATTGCGTACTTCACAAAAAGCTCACAAAATGTTTATAGTGATTTGTTTTTAATTTAAAAAATTGATAAGAAAAAATTTTACTCAATTTTAACAATCTGAATTTTAAATTTAATGTTTTAGAATAATTTTAATAACAAGTTTTGGTACTCTATCTATTGCGTACGTATGTATATACATACTATACTTTACCATTTATCAAAAGAAGTAAAACTCTATGTTAAAGTTTAATATACATATATATATATTAATGTACAGTCTTAAACATATGTTTAAACCATAATTGATTAACGGCATTTTAATGAAAAATGTAGGTTTCGGACTTCACACATTATAAACTTCAATCCTAGTTATATAGATATGTATATAAAATATATTTGAATGTTTTATTGTACCAAGTGGAATTATAAATAATAAAACTTACTAAGTAAAAGTTTTATTATACCTATAAGATTTTATTATATCAAGTGTGGAAAGTTTAAGTAAATTTATTATTATATTGATATTTAAAAAAAACGAATAAAAAAATTTTGTACTCTATATGACACAATATTTGTATTATATGTGTACGTATAAAACATGAGCTAAAATTAAAACAGGTTTCTTTTGATTAAAATATTCTTTATTTAATTTTCAACTATAATTCAAATTTATAATATAAATTTAAGATACTTATAAAATGATTTTATGTATCCCGTTTTAAAGTTTAATAAATTTGACTCAAACAAAGTGATACTCTCTTTAAAAATAAAAAAAAAAGTAATTACGTATACGAAATAGACCAAAATTAAAATTTTTAAAAATTTTATTATACAAAATCACTATATTTTTGTCTAACGTTCTTTTATCATATTTTTGATTACTAGTTATATTTGTAAGATGTTCTAATTAAAAAATATCATATAATTTTCTTGACACCTTAAAAATTTTCTTGAATAACTTTAAAAAAATATTTTCATTATTAAAAATTATAAAATATTGTGTGTACTACTGTTATTATGTTGACGGTACAAAAAATTGTATTAACTTTTTATATGATGATTTGATTTTTTTCTTATACATTAGTTAGTTCGTTTTTTTGATTATTATTTTTTTTTTTCAAAACAAAACAATCAAATTAAATTAATTAACTAATTTTTAATTTGTTTTCTTTTTTTTTTGTTGTTAAAATTGTTATTGTTTAAGTTTTGTCAAAATTATATAATTTAATTGATTGCAATAATCTTTTATAACAATTATTATTTTCGTAATTAGAAATAAGTACATTAGAAATATGATATGTATTAAAAATATGTTCTGTCCGTCATTTGATTCATTTTTTTCAATGAATCTTCTTAAAAAGTCAATCGTATAGGTAACTATTATTAATCTAAAATTTTAGTAATAATCTAAATGTTATTTTATGTGTTACAGAGTTTTGGTATAATAATTTATAAATGTAGCAATTTATTCTGAACAGATTAATGTTAATATTTTATAGAGTATAGAGTATAGATAATATTTAATAATTACATATATGTATCATACTTAAGATATAAAAAGTAAACACTTATTCCTTAAATTTTAGATGTTTAAATAAAAAATATATAAAAATTTTATATATTTAAACTAGTTAAAAATACATACATACATATAAATAATGATGTTTTTGCTATTTCCAAAAATCTATGTATCTTGATTTGAATTTTTACTCAAACAATTTTATCTAAAATGGTCAAGTAAAAAAAGAAAAAGGAAACATCTTTTTTTTTTCTTAAATCATCCTTGTATTAAATATACTTATTGAATGCTTATAAAGTTATAAATCATGGCTTTAAAATATGAACTTAAGATAAAACCAATAAAACTAAATATAATATCAACACATACGAGTATAATAAACATCATAGTAATTTTTTTAGAATAAATCAAGCTATTTTTACACTCAGTAGTCATTATAAATAAGGCTAGTATATACTCAAAAATTTGAGTAAAAATAATATCCAAATTTTTTGTAAATGATATGGAAAATTTTCTATTCAAAAGATATTTCTGGCAAGGTTTAGACTTAAGTTAATTTACCAATAGGGAAGAGCAGAATTTATTCTATAAATACAAGTATATAAGAGATAGAATTTGAACTTTTTCATACATAATGTTAAACATTTACAAAAATTACAAGAAAAATTTTGCTTTTATCATTGCTTTCATCAGCAGAACACTAAAAACATTTTATTTTTTTTTTTTTTAAATTATTTTTTCAAAAATTTTTATTTATAAGGTAAAGTATATGTTATTGGCATACTCAAAAAAATAAAAAAATAGAATGGGTAGAACAATAAAAAAAACATGATTTTTTTCTTTGGATTTTCCTTTACATAAAATAATTAAAATAATAAAAAACAAAACAAATTTAATTATTCGGTTATTACTTATTTATTTAGTAACAAAAAACATTTCATATTTTAAGAAACTAAAAATATGTACGTATGTATATATAATATAAAAACAACAAAAATTAAAATAAGCATTTAAAGTGTATAAGATAATTTTGGGATGTTTCTTTTATTCCGTTTATTAAGTGAAATTTTATCATTAATATTTTTAATATTTTTTAATATTTAAATATTTAAATATAATAATTAAATATTTGAGAAAACTTAAAAAATTTCGCGGTAAATATTATTTGCAGGTTCACCACAGTCCACAGGAACAAATTTAAATAATCTTCTGCAACAAATTTAATTGACATTTTTGATAAAATTTCGGACTAAAAACAAAATGGTAGAGCAGTTTAAAACACATGCCATTAATTGACGAACTTACCTAACAACCTAAATAATGATCAAAAAAATTATTTGAGAAAAATGAGAAAATAAAAATTTTTATGTAAAAAATATAATAAAAGAAAAATCGGAAAAAAATTATATTTTTTTTGTTATTGTAATTTAAGTCGAAAATAATACGAAATATAGTGTTCGGAAATTTTTAGTATACCGGCCTGTTTAAACCGTTTAAATATACAAGGCAATAAATTTTTATGCATTAAGGTTTATTTTTTTTAAATTAAATTGAATTTTACCTTTTTCATTCCTTTCTTATTTTTTTCTAAATTAACTCTTGAGGAAACTTTTGACAAAAAAAAAAAAAAATTTGCGTTGTCATTTTCATTTAGTAAAAATATTAGGTAAATAGCTAGATGTATTCTAACTTTTTTTGTTTTTATTAAAATCATTAAAAAAATCTATGATGTGAAAATGTAATCATGATCTATCATAATTTTATATGCTTATGATCGTATACTTGAAAATGATAATGTTACTTTTTGTTCACTTTGATAAATTTTTTTTTATTTTCTATTGTTTCTATTTTCTTCATAATTAAATTCATAATTAAATTACGAAACAATAATTTTTAAATAATTTGTAAAATTTTAATAATTTAATGTCTACATAAAATATTCGAAATGGAACTGTGACAAATTATTTTATATTTAAAGAAAAATTAAAAAGACATAGGTAATAAGTATTATATCAATGACATCATTTAAAAAATTATGTTCCATTATAATCGTAATAAATAAACATTGATTTTTGTTTTGAAAATTGTATATTTTATATCTTTATTGGTTTAAATAAATTTTCAAATATACAATTAAATTTTGGAAAGTTAAACATGCGCGCCAATGTCGAATTATTATAAAATGGGGATAAACCCTTATAATATAAGATGGAAAATCAGTGCGACATAATTTAAGATAGTTTTGTTCACGTATTCTTTTTTATTTATTGAAAACCTGAACTAAAACTAAATTTAAAATTTTAGCATGAAAACATTTATTTGAAACACGATTTATATCCTTATAACAACGAAATATGACTTGTCAAAATTATGAAAATTATTGAAAATAATATCATTAATAAATTGTATACAATTGTGGAGCAGATAGATCCTCTATCCTTTTGAATCTTCAAACTATTTTATATTAAAAATTAACTCTCTAACTGGAATACTCTATATTTGGAATTTTTCCCTATTTTGTTTTATCAGCAAATGTGATTATAAAATCTGAAAAGAGGTTGTATATGTATTTTATATATATTTAGAATGATTTAAAGTTTAAAAATTAAAAGCAAAATATCGAAAAGAGAATTAAACGTTTTAAAGCTTAAAGGTAAAAAATTATTGAGCTAATAGAAAGTAGAGTTAATAGAAAAATTTAATTTTGCGACATTTATTTTGATTAATTTAAATTTAAGTGTATATATTTTTATAAAAAAAATGTTATGAAAATTTATTTATTTATTTTTTTTTTGTTTACGTTGTAATTACGTTACGTTTACATTAATTCTTATCTTAAAATTACGTTGTATTTTTAAGATAAGAATTTAACGTGATATGGTCTGAGGTGTGAGCTTTGAAGAATGAGTACATATTTCTAGTAAGTTGAAATGTTATGAATCGAACCCCGCTTCAGTCTTTTATTTTTTTTTTAGTTAAAATATAATATATAAAATATAATGACGTTTTAAAATTTATAAGAAATACCTAAAAAAAATTAAAACATTATTCACCATATTATTATATAAAATAAAATACATATGTACATCATAAAATTATTTCTTACCTTCATTTCTTCAGTCTTTTTTTTTTAAATATATTTAATATGATCTTCATAGAATTCTAACACAAGGTATCGTTGTAATAGTTTGATGTAACTTAGTACCGTTAATATAAAAACGATAAATATTAGATTATCGATTTTTAATTTAAATATTTTTATACATATATAGAAGTTTTACATATCGAGGTAAATGGAATTTAAATTTTTTTTACATTTTTTTTCAATATTCAGCATTAAAAATAAAATACCTATGTATCTACCTATACTTTTTTTTAGATCAATAGCTGTTGATATTTTAGCATATTTTTTTTTTTAATTTTATAATTATAGTTTATAAAATTTCAATATTTTTATTATTTTTAAATTCATTATATTAAACATTTATGTATGCAATTAAAAAAAAAAAAAAAAAATTTAAAATATAATTTGTAATACAAAACGACTATAAATTTACATTAAATGGGAAAATAATAAAATGAAGTGATTAATTATGGTTATTATATTAAATAGATTAATATAATTTTCTCTAGATACTAATTAATATTAAAAGATATTCATTTTCGATATTTACTTATACATATATAAACATAATTGAAATACTCTAAAGTCTAAACGTTTTTAGAGTTTATTTAAGACTATACAGAATTGACTAATATTATTCAATTATTGTTTTGTTTTTTTTTGAGGGAAGGATCTCAAAAGACATCATCGAGAATTACGTATAGGTAAATCCTAAAAAAAAAAAAACAGTTTTACCTTTTGGAATGGATTTGTAGAATTATAGAATTTAATGGTATAAGTACATGTGTATGTATTTTTTGTTTATGCATTTCTCTGTGGACAGGAAATTACACAGCCTTTCCTGTTCCGTCCTGTTCTGTAAATGTCGTAAGGGGGAATAACTTTTACAAGGGGAGTGGGATTCGAAGCCACACTCCCTCGGTGTTTAAGCGTATTTTATACGCTCTTACCCACTAGGCCACCGAGGACCCTATATGTATGTATGTTGCATTTTTATGTATCCCAATTATATTTTAATTTAAAGGAAAAACGAATTTTTAGGTCGCTTAAAATATTTTCCAAAATATTTTTAATTCTACGATTAATTATGATTTAATACAATGGTTTGGATTATTTTCGCACCGGTTTTCCATTTTATTATGATTATACTTATGGTTGAACCACCCGTGACTATCAATGGTTTTTATATTGAATCTTTCTTGCAATACAAAAATGCCTGCTTTATTTTCAAATTAAACAAAAATATGATTGCTAATTTAGATTATCGATTATCTATTCTTAAATTTCATTGAAAAAACCTCCATATGTAATCGTACTAATTTATTGCAATTAAAAAAAAAAATAAACACATTTAACAAGAAAATGAAATTTTTTTTTCGTTTTTAAAAGGTTTTCTTTTTTGGTTCCATGTAGAAGGCGCAAAATTTATTGTCTTGTCTTATTGTTTGACATTTGACACAATTATAAAAATTGAACAGTAGGTACTACAAAGCGATTTGCATAAAAAAAGCTAATTTTGTTTGTTTTTACTTTTTATACATCCATCAGAAAAAAGTATATGTACATACAAAATTGCTTTTGTTGTTATTATAGTTGCAACAACAAAAACTATAAAAGTTATCGTGACAAATCAAATAGTTCGTCTGGCTCATGTTATAATATATGAAAATCAATGGACGAGCAGAGTGAATGAATATGAATACATTATTGAACCAGAAAATTTTGTGTAATTATTTTTATTGCAATTATATTTTAAATTTTTTTTTTTTGTTTTCTGCTTTAAAGCTAACAAAACATGCTTGGTGTTAACTAAAGCTAATTTAGTTTTTCCAATTTTCCAGAGATTTTTTTTTTTTAATTTTCATATAAACATTTTTTTTTTCTAGTCTAAAGTTAAAGGTTTGTACTCATAACATTTTATAACATTTGTGTAGTTATAGTTGGAAGTAATTCAATGTTTCACGATTTTTTAGCGATGAAATGACCTTGCGATGAAATTGTGCAACAAATAAATATTGCTCATGGGTTTAAAAACGGATTTTTTATATATTAATATTTTTATATTTTAATAAGTAGTTATATACCACGACTTAATTATAGATTTTATATGTATAAAATAAAAAAAAAACGTTTAGATTAACGATTAAATTTTTTTTTTATATAAGTACATATATACATATGTATGTACAATAATATATATGAACATATAGTACGCTATATGTAGTTGCTTTTTTGTTTTTTAAGTGTTTAATGTCTTTACAAGTTAAATATTTTACTATTAATATATTTAAAATATACAAAATTCAATACAACTCCTTTAATTGCAGTTTATGTCAGTACATTTTAAATAGAAATTAAAAATTTCTGTAGCTATCCATCATTTAACGATAGAATTTGGAAGAGATATAATTTTTTTCTTGAATATTTAGGTAATTTTAAATGGAGTTACTGCATTTAGTTAGATACACTAGATATCGCATACTCTGTTGATACCCTTAATGTTGGCGGAATTTTTAAAGTTAAAGTTACTTAATTAAAGGTTCAACTAAATCTATGTTATAATTTTATTAAAACTAAACTTTTATATAGATCCTATGTTCTAAAAATGAAAATAAAACAAAGTCCAAAAAATATATTATGTAATTGAATTATTTATTGAACAATTCAGTTGTTGGCAATAGGGAATTCGGATATATAATTTTTCTCATTATTCTTTTCTTTAAGCTCTTGATTACTCAACTGTTACTATATTACAAAATTCTAGAACTTTTATTAGTTAGGAGTTCAAGATATACAAAAATAAAATGCTTTTAAGAGTTTTCTTTTTAAATTTTATAATTTTATAATAGTTTTAATCTAATATCGTACTATTAATGATATTTAATTTACACCCTTTGCTTCATTTAGAAACCGATTTAAAGCATTTTCAGTTTTCCTGTTTTCATTTTAGCTTACATTTCTAAGTATTTCCGGAAACTGTATTTTCAGATTTTCTTTTTTCATTGCAACTCCTATGAGGAATATAGGGCATCCACTAAGTCATTTATTATTAATATTTGACTAAGCTTTAGTTTCGTGAATAATTAATTTCACTAAGCCGGGATTACTCGGCTGTAGGCTGTAGCTATTGTACAAAACCAAAGACTATAAATATTTGAATCTTTGCCAAGACTAAGACGTTTCTTTTTTCATTTCTACGCCATCTATTATCTTATACAAGAATTATTACAATATGATATTAATTATAATTTATAAGACATATACATATTTATTTTTAATTTAATTATATTCTACTAATATTATATAATTCAAGAAAAATCTTATGAGCCAACCGAAGTTTGAACCCGAGACCTTTCGTATGAAAGGCCGGTGTTTTAACTACTACACCATTGGCTGGATAAATATTAAAACAATGTTAAAGAGAAGTAGATTGAGGGGTAAAATGAAGTAAAAATAATCCAATTATTGTAATATTTTTAAGTCTTACCCTTGCCTGAGTTATAACGTGAAGTAACAGAAAAAATTAAATAGACACTTTATGTATTTGCATAAATATGTTAACGAGATTTTATGTTTAAAATTCCAATAGGATGTCCATGACAAATCAAAAAAAAAAAAACTTACACTAACTAACAAATTTTGTTTATTTTCTTTTTTTTTTTGGTTTGAGAGATTCGGAAATTATAAATTATGTATATATTCATTACATTATATCTGCTTCCTTTTCTTATACATATTTCATTGAAAAAATCATTGGAAGCTCGGTCACTCCTCTTGTATTTAATTATAGTTTATTGTAAACTGGTTTTTTTATGATTATTTTTTTTTAATATAGAGAAATCATTGTTCTGAAATTCTATGTATTGTACTTGTATTTTATTTAAAAAAATGCAATTAATCCAGAATATAATCAATATATTTAAAGATCGTGATTTTATTTTGACATTAAAGTCTCTAAGATGCAGATACAAACATTTATACGCATACAATACATACAGTGCACATAAATTTTGTGATATTTGAATTGAAAGCTTGATCTGATTATGCTCTGATATAGTGGTATATTTCAATAAGTACTCGTAAAACTAAAACGCATAATTTTAACATACATTATAATATGTTCAAACAATAAATTTTAGTCAATTGGTTAACAAACATTTCAATTTCATATACGAATTTATTATACATATTGATGGAACTAATTGTCGTGGATTAATTCAAATATTAGATAGATATTTAAGTTAACGTAATTTTATATGGATTTAGGTTTTAAAAATTAAACTACTTATGTATATAAGAGCAAAGAGTGTAGTAGAAAAGAGTGACAAATAAAATTTATAGAAATTCATTAAGAATTTTATAAGACCAAATCTATTTCAATGTTATGCTTTTATTTATTGATTCTATACGAGGATCTATTTATTGATTCTATACGAGGATCTATTTATTTTTTGATTCTATTTCTACATATTTGAAACATGACTTTTAAATTATTATTTTTGTTTAATATTTTTTAATTTCAGATCTTTTTAATATGAAATTAAAATTAATTTTTGGAATAATAATTTTAATGTTATATAATACACCTTCCAATTATGGTTACAATATATTAGCATTATTTCCACATCCAGGCATTAGTCATTTTTATTTTTTTCAACCGCTTTTAAAGGAGTTGGCCAAACGGGGACATAATTTAACAGTTGTTAGTAATTTTCCAGAAAAAAATCCTATTCCAAATTATACAGATATACCAATTGGGGCAACCATATTAAAAGAGGATGTAAACTTACATGTAAGTAGCTTCAAAATGAATTATGTAATTGTTAACACTATACTTAAAAACATATTTTTAAATATATAAAGATTATTGAAAAATTAGGTAAACCACCATTAGTAGCTACCTTTTTTATGCTTCATCATTGGGGCCTTGAATCGTGTGAAAATGTTTTAAAATCTGATGCTACAAAACAAATTCTTAATCCAAATTTAAAATTTGATTTAATTTTAATTGAACAATTTAATAACGATTGTATGTTAAGTTTAGCTTTTTTAAAAAATGCACCAGTGATTGGTTTAAGCAGCTCTGGTATCTTGCCCTGGCATTATTCCAGAACGAATTCACCATTCATAACATCTTATATGCCGGATATTTTTTTAGGACCACCGGAAAAAATGAACTTTATGCTTAGATTACAGAATTGGTATTATTATCATGGATCAAATTTATTATACAAGTAATTAAACATTAATAATTATTCTTTATTATGAGGAATATATAAATTTTGACTTACGAATTATTTCACCATTATTAGGTACATAACACAACCAGCAACTAATAAAATTATTCAAAAATATATTAGTGAACCAATTCCTGATATACGTGAATTAGTAAATAATATTAAATTAATATTAGTTAATCAGCATTTTTCACTGTCCGGTGCAAAACCATGGAGTCCTTCGATTATAGAAGTTAGCGGTTTACAAATAGTAAAACCAAAACCATTAAATGAGGTAGGTTATATATTAATTTTTTAATAAATCATTAATTCTAAATATTATGAACTTATTAAAAATAGAAATTTAAAAAAATTTTGGATTCAGCGAAATCTGGTGTAATTTATATTAGTTGGGGCTCATTAATACGTTCTGATACATTACCAGAGGCAAAACGTGAATCATTTTTAAAAGCATTAGGACGGTTAGAACAAACTGTTTTATGGAAATGGGAGAATGAATCAATGCCAAATTGCCCAAAAAATGTTTTTGTATTTAAATGGATGCCACAACAAGATATTTTAAGTCATCCAAATGTTAAAATTTTTATGAATCATGGTGGTTTACTTGGTACAACAGAATCTGTTTCAAAAGGTGTTCCAATGGTAACAACACCATTATTAGGTGACCAATTTTATAATACTCAATCAATTAAAAATAGAAAAATTGGTGTGGAATTACCATTTAATGAAATTACAGAAGAAAACGTTTTAAAGGCTATAAAAACTGTTTTAAAACCAGAGTAAAGATATTTTCTTTTAATTATAAAATGAATCGATGATTAAAATAGTAAATATTTTTTTTTTTATTTTCTTTTAAAGGTATCAAATAAATGCCAAATTAGTTGCGGAAGCTTTTAATAGCAGACCAGATGCACCATTAGATACGGCTATTTGGTGGATTGAACATGTTGTACGTACGAAAGGACAAATTTTAACAGAATCAATTGCTGCTGAATTACCATGGTATATTTATCATAATTTTGATATTTATGTTGCAATAAGTTTTGTTATTGTATGCATTTATTATTTTATAAAATTGTTTATTAAATTTATCAATTATGTAAGAGGCTCAAAACAGAAAAAACTTAAACAAAAATAATAATTGTTTTCCTTTTTTATTTTGGAAAATATATTTGACAAAATTCAATGAATGTATGTGTGTTATTATTTTATAAGTTATAAATAAAAGTTGAAATGTTTAAAATTTAAAATTATGTTTAACTTCTTCTCTAAAATACAATCACTTAAAAGACTAATTTAAAATTGTAATATATTTTGTACCATAGTATCATACATCATTTTTGAACAAATACTTTGAACTCTTAAAGTTTCATTTAAAAATTTATTTAGGTTTTTCAAAGAAATTGTTTAGGTTGTTAGAAAAAAAAATAAAAACTGTTACTAAATGCATCGACCCAGTGATTACCTTAATAGACTTTTATGTGTTAATGACCAGCAACTGTTGCAATAAAGAATATTATTACCTGATATTTAAAAAATTGCTAATTCTATATAATTTAGCTTGTAGTTCGTATTTCTACGGTAAGAGTGACAATGTGACAAACTTATTCCAAGTGTTTTTGTTTCGCTTTTTCGAACTACCATATTTACCATGGTTATTGGCCAGTTCAGTATTTTGCTTCATAAAATAAATTAATTTTTCAAATTGCAACGGATTTGTCACTTTTATTTTACTACTAAACATAAAAATAAATTTTTAAGCAAAAATCAAAATATTAAAAAAAAATTACATACCTAAGTAAATGTTTTGTATACATAGAAAATATTTCACATTTACCATCTACTTAAACATAAAATATTATACATACCTTTCCTTTTCCATATTTATTTTTTTATAAAAAATTTTTATTTTCAACATCAACCTACAATCAGAACAGAACTTACTAATTAAAAATAAAAACTAAGAGAAAATCCCTTTTATTTTTAATTACCTAACGTAAAATAACTCATATAATACATTATTTAATACTAACAATTATATTCAAGGCAACTAGTCTTGACCTGTTGTAATGTTTGAGTTGTCACACACAATAGTGTTGTGAATTGGAATACCTATATTTGCACACAACACAACATAAAAATTATGTTGTGTCGTTTTGACAGTTAATTAGTTTGTGTTGTGAATTAGAATAGAGAAAGACAACAATGTTTTTTATGACAACTATATTTTATGTTGTGTTGTGAATTGGAATAGCATCTTAACTTTTTGCATCCACATTAAAATTTCTTTTACTATATTTACTTAAAACAATTATTCATTTTTCCATTTCTATTTATATTTGATAATGAAACACGAGCTTATAAAACGAGATTTTCAAATGAACACGAGATTTCGAGAGTATTTTCTAATTCAAAGGCAAAAAAAAAATGTTCAAAATCTTGTGTCACCTTTTATAAGGACGCAGCAAGACAATGGAAAAATACCGTTTTAATAAACAAATGTTTATCATTTATATTTTTTATTAAACGAAATAAATTTTCATTTTTAAATACATTTTGTATTTTTAAAACTGTAATTTTCCTTAATTTATGTTTTTTTTTTAACTTTTAAATATTTAGTCTAAAACTAATGTTAAAAGTGTATGATTTTATCATTTTTTGAACAAAATTCTTAGGAAAACCAGAAAAAAACAGAAATTATTTCAAGACTATTGGAAATAATTCACTACCAGATGTAAGAAATGTAAAAAAATACATTGAAATTTTAAAAATTTTATTTTATTATTTTTTTGCACAACAAATTTTTATATAGATATTTTTTTTTAAATTTTTAGATTTTTAAAATTTTTTTGTATTGTTTTTTATATTTATTAAATTTTTTTTTAAATTATATATATGTATATAAATATAAATATTGTATGTGTATATATATT
The DNA here is from genome assembly GCA_947095535.1 of Poecilobothrus nobilitatus. Classification (NCBI taxonomy): domain Eukaryota; kingdom Metazoa; phylum Arthropoda; class Insecta; order Diptera; family Dolichopodidae; genus Poecilobothrus; species Poecilobothrus nobilitatus. The sequence goes on along the minus strand of OX352774.1, from coordinate 265,650,675 downwards.
ATATAAGAAATATTAAATTTTTCTGAAAAAACAAAAACTTTAATCAACAACATTTAAAAAAAATTTAATTTAACTGCAGCCACAATGTTAAAAATTGTTGTTTTTTGAATACCTTTTTTTCAATTTTATAAAGCATTATACAAACTAATTTTGTAAAATTTTTAATTTTTTTTTTTTTGTTTTTTTTTTTAAAATATTAATAAACTTACTTTTAAATGTACGTACTTAAAAACTATTAAATTTATTAATTTTTAATAATAATTAATATAAATAAAAAAAAAAAAGATTTTGCTAATCAAAAAAAGTGATTATAAAACTTTTTACTTATCAATAAAAATATATTAATAATATTAATAACATATTATAATATTTAAAAATTTATTAATGTTAAGGAATAATAATTTTATTTAAATATTGATTGTATTCGTTTTAAATTTTTTTTTAATTCTATAATTAATAATAATTATATATAAGTATTAAAATAAAGAATTATTAATAACGGGGGGCGGGAAAAAAAAATGAAGGCACTGGAATGTCAATACCATTATTTTGTATGCCAGTGTATGTATACCTACACAATAATTTTTACAATAATTTCTATTAATATTTGAGATTATTTTTGTTCACTTAATTAATATTATATTAACATTTTTTTCTTTTTGGTTAATAAAAATAAATTTATTTTCATTATTGATATTATAATTATACAAAAAAAAAATTTTTTTAATATCTTAAATTTAATAATATTTAAGGTTTAAAGAAAAACATAATATAAATACATATACATTTTCTAAAGTATTAAATAAATGTAACAAATTAATTTGTGTAATAAAAAACTAAAATATTTTATTTGGTATTTTTAAAAAAAAAATATTAAAAAATTTTTGGTAAAAAATGTATTATACAATTTTTGGAAATACAATTTCAGCTCATTTATTTCAACTCTATGATATTTTAATTTCATAAAGTTTTTATGAACTCAATATGTAAATATATATGTACATAAATGTCATATAAGAAAACTAGGAAAAGCTGAAGAAGATACTTAAAATATTATTTCAAATACAAAATTTGGAAAATGTATAAACTTTTGGAATTTTATTATTTCATTATCAAGTTAAAATTTTTTTCCAGTGTTCAAATTTATTTTTAGAGTATTTTCAAGAATATTTTAGAAATATAATATTTAATTTAAATAAATTTGAATTAAAGTTCTCAGAAATAATGCCTTTTCAAAGCATAAAGAATTAATGAAGTAGTAATAAAAAAAAAAAATATTGAATATTTTTAATGAGTTAATATTAATATTAATGCAAAAAAAAAAAAAACAAAAGCAAAAAAAATCCCAATACTGTATAATACAAAATTAACAAATCAAATATCGTTTTTTTTTTATAACTATCTTATTTCTATAAAATTGTATTATATTTATTTCTAAGTTAACATTTACATAAGTATGAATATTGATTGGTGTTATAGCATTGATTGTTTTTTAATATATATATATAATAGTATTAATTTATAACAAATTTTTTTAATTTGATTATGTGCAAATTTTCATGAATTTCAAATTTTCGTCCTCCAGTTGTATATTTGAAGGGTATGTTCATTTTTAATCATATAAACATTATGTATTATTTAACATTAAGTTTTCAGCAATATAAGAAAATTTTTTAAATAATATTAAAAATATGTTTTGAATAGTATAAATTAGTTGGAAAAAATCGTTGTTTTTCTTAAAAAAAAGAATAAAAAAATAAAAGTACATATGTTCATACAACCAATAATGCAGCGTCTACATAAAACTCGTTAATTTTATGTCACCTTAATCGGGTAAATACTTATATGTTTTACTTTCATGATTGCATATATTTGTATTTAATTAAATAAAAATCTAAATTATGAAAATTGAAAATTTAAAAAAAAGTTATAAAATTACCTATCATAAATAAAAATTATAAAAGGATAAAATAAATAAAAGAAATAAAAGAAATAAAATTTTGAAAAATAATTATAATTTTGTTTTTATTTAAAATTAAAATTTAACATTTAAAATACAACTGGAATACTAAAAATAATGAGACTGAATATGATTTTTATATATTTTAAAGAAATTACAAAATTTAAACTATAATTCAATTCAATTAAAAAAAATGATTTTAAAAGTATTCGAAGTACATTAAAATGAAACTATAAAAATCATATTCTGTTTTAAATTTAATAATAATTAATTAAACATATTTTTTTATATTTTATATTTAACAACTTTTATATCCTATTTTTTTTTTTAATTTTATATAACAAATTAAATATTTTTTATATTTTTATTTTTTAGAAAATAAATATTTACAAATTAAACAACATGTTTATTATCATTAAAAAAATGGTTTTATACTTAAAAAAATAATTTAAATTAATTTAAAAATTAATTTGTTTGATCATAAGATTTTTTTAATTATATTGTAATTTTACGATTGACGATCTATTGTTTGAAAAAACCATTCAGTAAATCTTCGTAGTTGTTGTACAGCTGCTTGACTTTCATCTTGTAATCTACGATTTTCCTCTGTTAATCTTCTAACAGCATATTCCAATGATTTACGTCGTCTTGTTTCTCTTAAAATACGATCTTCAAGTTGATTTAAATGTGTTTTAATTTCAGTTGAAGTGTTTGTTGTTGTTGATGATGTACCGTTATTTTCAATAGTATTTGAATTTCCAGTTATTTCGACATTATTTTCACTACTATTGCTATTTATTCCATTTGATTGATGATTTTTATCTAAATTACCGCCACCATTCAATTCTAATACTAAATTACGAACAATATTACTTGCATCATTGTCTTTAATTGTTGTACCATCACCACTATTACCAGCAAGTCTTTGCTCTTCTTCTTGTTGAAATTGTAACATCATAGCTCTAGTAGCAGTATCAACTAAACTGGACCAATCTAAATCATTTGGATCAGGTAATAATGGTAATTGAATTTGTTGTTGATTATTAGTATTTGGGATGGTATTAGGTGAGGATTCTAATTTCTTTCGAGTACTTTGGTTTTGTGCCATTTTACGATAATTTGGTGTACCTTCACTAATATGTAAAATATTTTCATCAACTGCCCTTAAAGGTGTATTAGGTAATTCATTTCCAGGTGTAGTACTGCTACTACGACTACTACTAGCACTTGGACAATTATTACCTTGAGATATAACTGTAGCTGGTCGAGCAGTGGTAAAAATTACTTCAGTTTTTTGTTCATTATTATCTACATTTTTTAATTCTGGAACATGTTGATTACCAAAGTTTATTGCTTCTCTAGATCTTGATTTATTCTTTAAAATGATATCATCATTTGTACAAATTGAAAATGTTGTTTTACCAGCCAGCGCGGAAATATTTCCTAAACTATGACTATTAGAAATTTTTTCTTTTTGAATATGTGTATGAATTGAATTTCTAACAGAAACATTATGATTTATATTACTACTATTTATAACACTATCATCAGTAGTTATATAATCAGGATTTATTAATTTTATTAAATCTTCTTGGAAGGTACTACCAGTATAATTAACACTATTTCTTTGCAAAAGATGTTGCTGATGATTACGATTACTAGCACCGTGTCTAAGTTTAGCTGAAGATAATGGTGGTGGCATATTATTAGCAAAAATAGCTTCACTATGTGGACGAGGACTATTGTTTCGACTTGAAGATGTTGACGAAGATGAAACTGTACCACTTCCTCCTGAAAAATATCATAATAAACATATTTATGAATAAAATATGAATTTTTAATAACAAAAATATTAATTTTCAAATCATACCTCTAAGTTTGGTAATATTAGTGGTAGTAGCTGATCTTCTAAGCCTTGGTGAACAATCTATATGCATTTCATCATCAGTTGTTGGTATGCTTTTACTGCTATAAATCGATTCACTGTGTACAGAATTGATATCATTTGAGATTGGTGGGTCTACAGTTAATGTCAAATGTTTAATTAAAATTTCGGCCGGTTGATGTTGCTGTTGTTGAGTTTGGTGAGAGGAAGATTTGGTTGTTAAATATTCAGCATTTGCCATTCTTGCTGATGGTCTGTTATGGTCACTGATTACAGTCAAATTAGAAAGTTTGGTCGGGTCATGCACTGAAAGAGGACGATTTGATGTATTTAATGGTAATGAGTTCGAACTAGCTAATTTTTGATGTTCGACAAGTTTTTGAGATTTGTGACCATTAACTGGAGGTTTTTCAACACAATTTTCCAAAATGTCATACCATCGATCATCATTTGAAGAATGTCCAGATGAAGAACTTGTTAATGTTCCCATGTCTGGAATATGACGTCCATTTTCATTGGGTATACTGAATGATCGAGAACTGCTACCAGTTCCATAACCTGAACTATTACTCGATCGAGGTGGTGAAAAATTTCTTTCATAGCGCCTGCGATGGTGTGCTGATGGTTGTTGTAATTGTGCTGGAGATACTTTTTTTGGTGTTGAATTTTTACTAGGTGAATCATTAACATTATTATGTTGGGTTCCGTTACGAACAACTTCATAATCATTGTCAAAATTAAGAACATTAAATTTACAATTTGGTAAGATACAACCTCGTCTTGGTGTAAAATCAGAAAAAGACTCAATAACTGTAACTGTAACTTGAGCAGAAGTTTTAAGTAAATCAACCATTTGGTCATGTGAAAGAGTTGCAACTACTATTTTACATATTTCAACAAGACGATATCCTTGTCGTAAACCAGATACCCAAGCTTGACCAGAAGTTTCTACTTGAGTTACAACACCATCTGGCTGAACATGAAAACCTAACTGACCCATTGGATTTCTTTTCAAATTTAACTCAAGAGCTCCACAACCAAGAGTTACAGCTCGTAATCTTTCAATTACTTCTAATTGTTCATCTCGTTCTCCGCAATCTCTCATGTTAATTGTAACGCATTCTCCCTGGTGATGATAAATTCTTAATGAATTTCCACATGTTGACCAACCTAGTATAGATTTTGTTGGTGTTACAAAAACAATCTGTCGCGAACACTCTTCAATTAAAACGAAAGTTTCTACGGATATGCCTAAGAAACAATCAACAGCGGCCGAGAGACCACTATCTTGCAAAACTACTTGCCAACAGAAAGAAGCACGTTGAATAGCATCACCTGAAAATCGAATTTTTGGTTTTTCTTTCTTTTTCTGTGGGAAAAGGGAAAATTTTGTGCCTGGATCAACAACTGTTGTGGTACAATAGTTTGTCGCCAAGTCCTTGAGATATTCTTGTCTAGTACGAGTTGCCATTGTTGCAAACTTCTCTGATCTATGAGCAGCATTTTCAGCATTGACTACTTTGGCCAATAAAAATTCCGCGAATGATTTATTTCGCTGAAACATTGATGCTGAAAAGAAAATAGATAAAATTTTAAAACTTTCAATTAGAAACAAAAAAATATTTTTTTTATTAATACCTGGTATTGGAGGACCAAATACTGGAACTTCTTTTGATCTGGATACAGCTACTTTGTACATTGTATTTTCAGTGCATGGATTTATAACTCTTACAATAATAAATACATGCTGAAACTGACTTCTAATATTTTTTGGTGTAAATGGTAGAGCTCCAGGCTCTTGAAACACTATTGTTACAATATCGTTACCAATATGTCGTTTACGTAATAATTGCTGTCTATTATTTGGTGTAAATGGAAGCATTGTAGAAACATGAAACATTATTTCACAATCTTGATAAGTTGCATAAATGGAATGTGTACCAGTAGAATCGGTTTTATTATCTAGGCCGGCTTTGTAATGTTCAAAACCTTTCAGTCGAACTCTTTTACCAATTGTTTCAAGAAATTCCATAAATGCTGGTCCACCTTCTTCATTATTGTACATGTCTTCTTCTGAAAATTGTGACGCTTTACAATATAAAATTCCAACTTTATATTTGTTAGTTAATCCTTGTTCATCCAATTTTATTAACTGTTGTTCACATTGTGGTGTATTAACTCCCAATTTTAAACAGTTCATTTGAATTTCAGGAGCAACATACTCTAGAAGTTCTTTAGTTGAAATTGATTTGCCAGGACCACGGGGATTTGGTACTGAATCTTCAATTACCGAGCCACGTAATGTAAGTAATTCTGATGTTCGAACAATCATACGAAATTGATAACGTGGAATTGTTGTTGTTGTTGTATTCACATTTTCATATAAATCTGGTAATTTTTCTTTTTTTATTGAAATTGCTACGGGTCCCAATTGTTCGTCCATACCAAACCAATTTTGATGTTCTTGTCCAGCAAAAAATAATTTATAATAGCGTGCACCATTATCAACACTTTCAATAACTCGATGTCCTTTCTGTAAAGGACATGTTGTTGGTCTCCATAATGTTTCATTTGGAGCACATTCTAATATAGAAACACCATATGCTAAAGCCGGCCTATGAATAGCAGAATTTCGATTCGATGATTTCTTTGATTGTAAATTTAACTTTCTAGTTAAACTAACTTCTCTTTCTTCTTCACCACCAATTTCATTTCTGAAAAATGGACAATTTTCTAAAAGATCGTTATGTTGACCATCACCAAAATCTTCATCTGATGAATCACCATCTGGTGTTGCTGATCTTGCTGTATTCATTGAAGCAGCTGATGCTCCAGTTGTTGTATTACGTCGTCTTGCTAATAATAATCCTCTTAATTTTGCAGCATAACCAAGATTTGCTGTTAAACTTTGGCAATCAAAATGTGCAAAGGCTCTTCTCCTTTGTCTTTCTTCAATATCAGCTGATGATGTTGAAGCACTATGAGTAGCTAATACAGAATTTGTAGATTGATTCATACTGATTGAAGTTGTTGTAGTTGATTGTGTCGATGATATTATGTTATCACTATTACCAATCGAGCAATCTTCTATTAAAATTGTTGATGTATTTCTTTTATTATTTGAACTATTATTGATATTGCTAGTGTTTGTACTGCTACCATTATTTTGCCCCCAAAGTCTTTGTAATTTATTTTTTAATTTTGGACTTGAAGGTCTTTCAAATTGATGATTTTCATCTAAATTACTTTGGTTGAAATGATTTTTATTATTATTTTCGCTATTATCAACACCCACACCACAATTTAATACTTTTCCTTTTAAAAATTCAGCAGGCCCAGGAGATCTTTGATCAGTTCCAATTACTTGCAACACTGCAGGACGATAGTCCTGTAACATAGCAAAAAAGCTTTCACTAGTAGTACTACTGGGTGATGATATAATATCAATTGATCCATGGCTACCATATTCACGTCTTAAACTTCCATTATTATTAATTGATGATGGTGTTTTGAGATTTTCAGGTGAATTTGTATTTTGTTGTTGTAAATCTATACTATGCTGGTCATGTAAAAGTTCTAAACTAGAATTACTACGATATAAATGTTCTGGATTTAAGTAAATTCGATGTTGTTGTTGTTGTGACTGATGATGACCATAACCATTTACTGCAATAGATGTTTGAGTTCTAGAGCCTAAATGTCGTTCATTTACTGAACTACGGGGTCCAGCTAAACCTGCACCTAAACGTGCTCTTAATACATTACTATTATAATATTCAACAGCATGTACAACTTGTTCTCTTGCTGAACCAGAACGTGGACGATGTCCGATAACTTGTCCTATACCACCGTTTGTTGATAATATATTTGCTCCTGCAACAGTTGTTGCTGCAGCAGCAGCTGCTGCTGTTGTTGTTTTTATTGATACTGATGACGGTGATGATGTAGATGATGACATTATATTATTAGAATTTTTTGAATGTCGTGCATTTTTGTATAATAAAATTGAATTTGTATTTTGAAAATTTGATTTTGATGTTGATATTTTTGATACTGTTGTCGTTGTCGTTCCTCCTAATTGTTTTGGTGGTGTATTAAAAGAGACAGTGTCACCTTTAGAATCGATCATCCCATTGTTATGATCCTAAAAAAAATATTTATTAGTAAAAGTTAATAAATTTAAAGGAAATATTAAATTTCCGAAAAAAAAATATATCTAATTATTTTTATTTAAATTTAAAAAAAAAAAGAAATTCCAGATTAGTTAGCAAAATTTCCACATTTTCGCTTATGAAATAAATTTAAAAAAGTTTTATCGAAATTTAATAATGTTTTGTACATGTGGAAATTAAATTGATATACCTATTTTTTTGTTTTTTTTTCTTGTTTTTATTAAATGATTGAAAAATTGTGAATCGAATGATTTATTTTATACTTTTAGTTATATATAGAGCGGATATGCTTCGCAAGGAAAAGAATGGGAAAAACAGGGAAACAGTAATAAAAGTTATGTTGTATGAAATGCACAAAAGGAGTTGTAATAATTATAAACTCTTCATTCTTTTTTTATTGTTTTGCTGCTGTTTTTATTTTATAGAATTTTTCAAACCTCATGAACAGCTAATGTGGTCAAGTCGATAAATATGTTTTGTATATACTTATATAATGTAATATACTTATATATTGTAATAAAAAAGTGTAAAATTTAGTACTGATAATGGAATTTTCTTGTTTATTTTCCGGATGTGGTTTTCTCATTAAAGTTAATGTTTCTAAAATATATAGTTATTTAGATCTAATATTTTATATATAATACTTATATATATATATATATATATATATATATATATATATATACTATACTATTAAAATAATTTTATAATTTAAACACTTGCAAGATGTTTTAAGATTTTTTTTTTAAGGGAAGGGATGTAGAAAAAAATTAATAACTGCACATATTATACTAAAAATAAAATACTAAACAAAAAGACAATAAAATTCTAAATTAAATTAAATTTCCCGTAACTAATGTTACAGAGTTTCCAATAACTAATGCTACAGTTAGAAGATTTAAAGTGATCTTCTTTACAAAAATTTACAAATTCTAATTTTTAAACTTCTTCAAGCTTCTTAAGTCTTCAGTTAAAAATAAAAAAAAGTTTGAAAACAATTTGAGCCATTATAATAATATTCAAAAATAATATAATGGGTTTTCCCTTAGGGATGATACAATTTAAATATTAAAAAAAACACATAAATTATTCAGATTGACCAAAAATATTTTTTTATTTGAAATGCTACATTATGCCATTATGTATGAAAAATAACATCATTCAAATGATCACCACGACTTCTCCGTACGTACTGCATTCCGTCAGCCCAATTTTTCATCACTTTTTCACATAAATTTATCTATATTATTTTATCAATAGTACGTTCAATGTTGATTTTTGATTTGTCAATTGTTGTTGGATTATCAGCATAAACTTGTGATTTAACATATCCTCAAAGAAAGAAATCACAAGGTGTTAAGTCGTACGATCTGGGGGGATAATTAACTGGACCATTTTTTGAGATAATTTCATAACCATTCATAATCGATTGTTAAGCTGGCACCGTCTTGTTAAAACCACATATCTTCCAGGTTATTCTCAATAACAGCAGGAAAAAAAAAAATCATTTAACATATTGTTCTGTATTGTTCTCCATTGACTGTTACTCTTCCACCATTTTATTCAAAAAAATATGAACCAATCACTCCAACAGCATGAAATTGTACACCACAGAGTGACTTTATCTGGATGTAATGGTATCTGAACAGTTTCGTGTGGATTTTCATCACTACAAATTATGCAATTCTGTTTGTTTACATAACCATTTAACCAAAAGTGAGTTTCATCACTGAATCAAATTTAAACAATAAAGTATTCACAAATGAGCACTGATTTTGATAAAACAATTTAATAATTTCTAAACGTTGAAGCCTGTATCTTTCAATAATTAAATGGCATAGCCTACTGAACCCAAATAACATAAGAAATGTCCAAAAATAATACGCATTTTAAATTGTATCATTCCCCTTGGAAAACTCTTTATATGTATATCCTAAAATGTTGATAAATTTTTGTATATTGTTCCTGATGTCTTGCTTATACCATACCATAGCTATAAATACCATAAAATAATATATATATATACTTAGATATATATATATATAAATATATTATATATATCTAATAATATATTATATATTATTATTTACAAGATGACAGATACTGTTATCAATTTGTACAGTAACAATAATGAGTATCTTAACCCTCCCAAGCATTTTGTCCTCATATGAGGATAAGATGAATTTGATGTTAATCAGGACAAATGTTCTCAATTGATTTGACAACAAATGCGTCCATTTCATCATTTGTCGGGATTGAACAACATGAAAAGGTTTCAAGGTTTTGTAAAAAAACAAAAAAAAATTATTAATAGTTAGACGTGAAATTATATTTTCGTACAATAAGTGTGTGAGTGGTGTAGATTTGATACGTTCCCTCATTGCCAGATATTAAAATTATCCACAACATTTAAGGTGATGCTAATTCGAAATGTATCTATGTCCTGTAAATGCTTCGATTTACCAAATGTAAAAATATAATGTTTAAAATTTTATGCGTTTTAATTTTAAAAATGTATACAGCTATACAGCAGTGTCTAATGCTGATTCTCAAAGATCTAAAATCGGCTATATGAAGGAAGCAAAATATTGTAAAATTATGTTTTCACATAATGATAAATTTTTATACTGTATTGGAAAATTTTTATATCTATTTATAAAGCTAATGAAAATGTCCAGTAATTTGGCATTTTTAGGTTGAAAAAATGTTAAGGAAAACTTGAAATATTCTCATTTGAAAATAGGGTTTTATTAAATTTTGAGGGACTATAACTCCATAATGAATGGGGGGTAGATAAAAAAGTTGTTTCACAAAATATAAAATTAATACCTGATTAGTGATTTTTTAAATGTTTTCCCTGGTTTTATTTAAATAAAAATATTTATGTACTTAATCTAAAAAATATTAAAAAGTATGATTTGAAGGGAAGTCATGAAGATAATAAATTGTTTTACCTCTTTTTTAAGTACTTCGTCATTGGTTGGACTAGTTTGGCAAAGCCCTTTATGAATTTCTTGTAGTAGCCGGTTATTCCCAAGAAGGATTTGATCTGTTTGTGGGTAGTTTTTAGCACATTTCCAAAAAAATTTTGAAAAAATGTGCTTATTAGTTTCACTCTGTCCGTCCGTCCGTCTGTTTACAAAACTTCTACACCGTTAAAGATAGAGAAAAAAAATTTTAACCATGGGTAGGTCTCATAAAAAAAATAATTTTGTGGAACAACTTTTTCATGTAGCTCCCCCCATTAAGGAGCTACAGCCCCTCAAACTTTGAAAAAGCCCTATTTTTAAATGCATATATCTTATGTTCTGCTTAAGATTTTTTCAATCTGAAAACGTCATTCGACAGGTATTTCTTTTATCTTTGTAAATTAATATCAAAATTATACAATTTTTTTAAATTTAGTATTTAAATTTACCGTTATGTGAAAACCAAATTTTGCATGATTTTTCTACTTTCATAACTCCGGCACGCTTCTAGATAGAAGCTTGAAATTTTGAGGCAAGAAAGAATTTTTAGAATTAGTATAAGTTTGCTCAGAAAATTTTTTCGGACCACCCCCTGTTTATGAGCTATTAGGGCTTAAAAATTGAAAATTTGCTATTTTTAAACACCTGTAACTTAGGAACCTGTACACATTTTACTTCTGCAAGATATAAAAATTAAAGCTACAATAATATATTTTTACGTGTGTTAAAGGTTTGTTTTAGATGTAAAGGGTTACAAAGTTGCAGCTCTTCAAAATTGCGAAAAAGCCCCATTTTCAGATGTATATATCTCGGGCTCTGCGTAATAATTTTGCAATCTAAAACCGCCAGAAGATCGAAAATTTTATTATCTATATAAAACAATATCAAAATTATGTAATATTTTGTAATTTACTATTTAAATTTACCGTTATGTGAAAACCACATTTTGCATGAAATTTCTTTTTTCATAACTCCGGCACCCCTTTAGATAGGAACCTGAAATTTTGAGACAAGAAAGCACTTTTAGAATTAGTATAAGTTTCCTCAGAAAATTTTTTGGTAACACCCCCTGTTTAAGAGTTATTACGCCTCAAAAATTGAAAATTTGCTAGTTTTAGACACCTGTAACTTAGGCACCTGTACAAATTCTTCTTCGGCAAGACATGAAAATTAAAGCGTCAATAATATATTTTTACGTGTGTTAACGGCTTTTCTTAGTTATATAGGATTCCGGACTTATAGCCCCTCAAAATTTCAAAAATGTCCTATTTTCACATTTTTTCTTATTACATGAAATTTTCAAATTTTTGTGTAAGTCACACTTCTAAACAATTTGTATTGAGTTTTGGAAATGTGCGCTTTTAAAAACCGTTGGTTTACATTCTACCTTGTTTTAAGATAAACAGAGGAGATTGTTATAAGTATTGCTTTACTTATAAAGGTGTATTATATACTTCCTTCTTTTTTTTTATTTTCATTTATATTTTTAGAATTAAATTATTAAAAAATAATGTTAATTGAAGGATAAAATATTCTATGTATTGTAAAATAATGTGTTCTCTTAAAATTGCTAGCCCAGTTTTTAAAGTCGATCTAAACCGTATAACCCCAACAACAATTATATTTACCAAATTACTTATCAAATTGACAGAATTATAAATATGAATAATATATTTAGAATATGATTTCTTATTTTAATTTGGAATAATTGAGAAAGCTTTTTAACAGATATAAGTATTGATAAAATTTAATAAAAAAAAAATAAATAAATAAAGATTACAAACAGAAGATAGGTACATTTTATTACCACGTAGATATTACCTTTACCTTGTACGCTAAATTTGAGTTGAAAGCTGAAACTAGTTTAAGTTTGAATTAGAAGCGATAAAGAGAAAACAACCTTTGAACTTAAGTACAATATTTTTGATTTTTTTATATTGTTAATTAAAGAATAAAATATTATTGTATTAATATTTTTATACTTAAGTATAGTTAATATTTTAATGATAATAACAAGTTTTAATTGTATTTAACATTATCTCTTATCACTTATACTTAATCGGATTTTTAAACACATTTTAATATAATTTCTAATACTTTATTAATTTTCATTTTATTTTTTTTATTACTGTTTAATCAAACTATTGTTAAAATATTCAATATACGTTTTAATTTTTGAAAAAATAAAAATATCACCTTCAATAGGCAAAACTGAAAATTTGAACAGTTGGAAATAATAAAAATCAATTCTCTACATTTTTATTTTAGATATATTCTAACCTACGAACTGCGTGTTAGGGCTATATGCCGATGATACAGCGTTATTAACATCATCAAAATCACCTAAAAACATAATAAGTAATCTAGAAACTTGTTTTAAATCTATTCAATATTACTATACCTTAAATAGAATATTAAAGTTAATGGTGAAAAAACAAAAGCAATTTTTTTGCAACAAAAAAGAAAAGAAAATTTAGTTTTTTACCAAACAGAAATTTAAATTTGGATAATAAAGAAATAACTTGAGAAAATGAACATATTAAGTACTTGGAAGAGTTGATTGACAAAAAACTTTCTTTTAAAATACATGTCCTAAAAAATGTAGAGAAAATTAACAAATGATATCTAAATATTATATCCCTTAATTAATAAAAAATTGAGATTAAACGAAGAAAACAAACTTCCAAAAATTTAAAAACAGTTTCCAAAGTATAATACTGTGCCAATTTTCCGTATGGAAAAATGCTGCCTAAAAAAGTAATTTAGAATTTCTCCAAACAAAGCAAACTGGTATTTGATAATCCACGCTGTTTCTAAAACTACATGAACTAGCACATACCAACACCATTTCAGAAGAAATCGTAAAATTAAATATAGCATTCCAAAATAGTTGCAAATATACTCAGGAAAACCGTTTATAAATGCGACATTAGAGTAGTATGTAAGTTAAATTTTTATTTTAAGTTAGTTAAAATTTTATTTAAGGGGCCTCTGTGGCCTAGTGGGTAAGAGCGTATAAAATACGCTACAAGCAACAAGAGAGTGTGGGTTCGAATACCACACACGTCGTAAGAGTTATTCCCCCTTACGACATTTACAGCTACGCCTGAACAGGAAAGGCTGTGTAATTTCCTGTCCACATTTTTGTGGCAGAGAAATGCATTAACAAAAAAAATTTTATATAAAATTAATCAGAAGTTAATAAGGTTTTTTTTTTTATCATTTTGCTTAAAATTAAATGAAATTATTTAACATAGAAATTTTCAAGTGCAAAAAATGTAAAATAAGGCAATTAAATAAAAAAAAAAAATATCGTCTTAACATACAAAACTGAAAATTTGAACAGTTGGAAATAATGAAAACTTAAATATTAGAAAAGTTTAAAATTTAAGCTATTCGATATTTTTTATAAAAAAGATAAACAAACAATAATATTTTTAGATCGAATTTTTATAAAAATATATGTTTTCTTTATTAATTTCTTTTTTCTTTTTGATTCTTTATTAAAAAAAATATAGAAAATTCTAAAGTATAGAGAACAATGAAAGAAATCTTTATTTATATTCAGACTACCCAAATCTAAGAAGGGGAAGGGACCAAAACTATGTGATGTACAAAGGTTTAATCTTATTTAACAAATTACCAGAAGATATGAAAAGAAAATTTCACAAATTTAAATTAATTTTAAAAGTTATGTGTATGTTATGTAAAAGCAAAATTAATTTTGTAAAATTTATTCTGGCTTGTAAAATATATTATGCAAATTTTTGTCAAAAAGTTACTTTTGTAACTAATAAAAATTTTTCTTATTCTTATTCTCATTCTTATATTAAACAACTAGTAACAAAAATTCTATTATATAATTCCATTATAATTCAAAAAGTATTATTAGTTAATATTTTGATACTAGAAGATAATTCAAATTTTCCAGATAACATGGATAATAAATTGGAAATTTAAAAATAAAATTATTGCAACATAGTTTCGAAAAATTTCACTAACGCAAAAGAAACTAAAAAAACGTTTAAACAAATGAAATATACAAAATAGTTCTCCTAAGACTTTTTTTTATTTTAATCTAATCTCTGATTACAATAATTTCAGTAATAAAATATTTTGAATAAAAATGATAAGTTTCCGTTTAATTATGACACCAATTTCTAATACTAAGTAATAACTAATTTCTAATCTAATGCATTAACAATATTTTAACATTTTAAATCCGGAAAATTTTTTTTGATTGTTTTCATTTTTTTATTATTTTGATTTTACAAAAATGTTACTAATTTGTATCCGGGTTTAAATGATTCAACAAATGATTCGACAAATAAGAATATCATTAACTGTATATTTGGTGTTTATGTGCACTTATATTAAAATTTCAAGTTTGCATTTAATTGAATTTATAATAAAGTGAAAAAAAAAGGAAAAAAATATGGTTAATAATCATATGAGTACTTTGATTTCTATATAAAATAGAAAATTAGAAAACAAATCGATAAAGTTACAATAAAAATAATTTCCATTAATAAAAAATATAAGTGAAGTTAAACTGTGCGCCAATTTATATTAAACAACGAGATCACTTTAAGAATGAGTCATTTTATAAATTGGAAATTTTGGAATTGGAATTTGGAAATAACTGGAAATACCGAACTTTTAAAAACTATAAAAATAATTATATATAAATAAAAAAATATTTATTTATGATGTGAATTAAGTAGTAATCTAATTTGAAAGAACTATCCTGTGTCTATTTAAGTAGGTCAGCTATATACATATTACATACATACATATATTATCAACAACTTTCAAATTGGAAACCAAGATTGCTATTACTTAGTACATAAGAACCAAAAGATTTTGATGATATTCAATTTTAATAAGTGCTGTACTGTTATAATTTACTCACTCATTATCATTTGAGAAAAGGATTGCAATGGTTTAATATACATACTTATATATTATATATACTTATATATTAAAACCGTTCATTTGTAGGAAAAATTGTCATTTTCACCAATATTTGTCATTGAATTGGAGTGCGAGTTATGAAGCTTTTAATTTAGTTTGGACAGAAAAAGTTAAATAATCATACTAAATGGCTTACTGTACCAAAATTGAATTAAAAGTTCTAGATGCAAATTTTAATTTGGTGACATACGTATCACAAGTTTAACGTGATATGAGAAAAGAATTGTTATAAAACTGACTTAGGGATAATAAATTATAATTAATTTTATATGCAAATAATGTTCAAATAATCAAAACAAAAGTACGGATGTAACCCCATTAACCATTTATTTAAAAACAAGCGAACAAAATTAATTAAATTCTTTTCAATAATTAATGTGCAATGACATTTTTTAATTACAACATATTAAATGATTTTTAAATAAATTTAAAATTGCAAAAAAATATATTCGGCAATCACTGAATATCTAAATAAACAATAGGTACAATAAAAAAAATAAAAATCATTTTTAAATTTATTAAAGGTCAAATCATTTCACGGTTTTATAATCAATTCATCAATATTTAATTTATATTTTTATATTTTGCAAATTTGAAAGTAATTCTATAGTTATAGATATGTAGCTAATAAAACTAAAAATAAATTTATTGATGAGCTTGCAAATATGTACACACATGATTAAAAATAAAATTATTTTTTTTTAAATAAAAAATTTAACTTATTAAATTCGATGATCTACAAAAAAAAAAACGTAATAAAAACTAAATATATATAAAATATTAAATAATCATTAACTCGATTCATACCTTAACATCTAAAAGTTTTTTACTTAAAAGATTCATTTTAGTCGTTTTAAATCCAAATCCAATTTAAATGGTGGCAAATATTTGTATCCATAGAAAAAATAGCAACATTTACAAAAAAAAAAAAATAAAACTATAATAAAATATTTTGTATTCGTTGATTAAAAACACTTTTATTCATATTTTGTTGTAAATCTATGACACTTTTTTCCAACTCTTTTTTTAATCAATGAATATTCGATTTTATCTTTTTATTTTTTTATTTATTTTTTACTTAATATTATCTCTACTTTTTTTTTTGTTATACTAAAGTAATTTGTAAAATATTTTTATTATCTTTTGTATATATATGTATATAAATAAATATATTTCATTTATCTTGTTAATTAATTTGTTGAACACATTATTTTATTTCATTTTGATTTTACACACCTTTTATCAATTTTTTTTATAATTTTTAATTCAAAAAAAAAAAAAAAAAAAATTTAATTAATTTTTTAACACTTTAAAAATATTTACACTTATTTAATTAGCAAAATATCAAAATAAATAATTAATTTTGAATCTAAAATTATAACAATTTGAAGTACGAACAATAATTCGTAATCCACAATGAACAATTCACATTCATTACAAACACGTGTAATTGTAAATATTATTGAAAAAAAAAAAGGAAAACAATACTGTAATGTAACTCGGTTTTTGGTTTAACTGTTTATTAGTGCAAAAAAAATTTTAAATTAAAAAAGAATACAAAAATAAAATTGTTTTTGTATACCTAACACTCTATAAAATAATTTCTTTCTAAACACGTTTGAATACCGTTACAGTCATGAGTGAACTGAGTTGGCATTTATTGACAATGAAATAAATTTTTTTACCTGACTTGACTTGAGTCTTGACTTTGGTTTGTAAATTATTTTGTGTTATGTGTATACAATATACAAACACAACACAAAAAAAAACAAGTAAAACAACTAGCACTCAATTCAATTGAATTAGATAATTTTACATCATTCACATATGAAAACATATTTTATAGCTCTCTACTCTATAGTCATGCATAAATCAGTATTATCTATGACTATAGAATATAGATAGACTCTATATAAGTCTAGAATAGTATTTTTCGGATACATATGCATTGATATTCATTTCATATACATATTTCATATTTCACTCTCTTCCCAACACATTTACAGTTATTAATCTACTCATTTTATTCAGTAGATCAGTTAATCAGTATCTTAATTTTTACTCTTACTCTTAGCTATAGCTACTGAGTACTGTACTAAGTAGTGAGTAGTGAGTGACTAGCGATAGTGATTAATGAATAGTGATTAGTGAGTACTGAATACTGGGTATGGGTAATTGAAATCAAGCATGTGTGTATTATATATGAGTTTTTTTTTTCAATCTATTTAAAATATTACAATGAAATCGAGGGAGCGTTTGTTTCAAGCAATAGTATAATAGAAAAGTGAACCTAGGTTTTGTTAAGAAAAAGTATGGCAATTGGCACGAGCAGGTGGTAAACACAAATGAAACAAAAACAACAAATTTCAAGAAAGAATACAAATTAAAATTATAAACAAAACAGAAAAAAAAAATAATATTAAAAATAACATTTTAACTGAGAGTTAAAATAAAAATAATACACTCTTACATCTCTTTAAGTATAAAAGAAATGAGTTGAGTTAATTCCAGTTTTCATTAAGAGTTATTATGGGGCTTATAACATATACATAATATGTTATGTTATGGCTTGAATTTAAATCAAATTAAAAAAGAGCGGATTTGAAATAAAAAATAAAAAAATGAATAAAGAAATAAAGTGAAGTGAATAAAAACAATTTTTTGAAATCAAGAATCAAGATGTGTGATTATGACACATGTGTTAAAATGAATGGATACAAAATTTATATGTATTTGTTGTTTTATCTTTATTAAAAACCTAGAAAAAATCTGTGCTGTTTTTACCTGAGGTATAAATATGGAATAAAAATACAGATGTAAATATATATATATAATAGACAGATGTATATGAGCATAATAAGAAAAATTGTCTTTTTTTTCTACAATATGACTCACTCAATTTTTTGGTATTCATTTTGTAAAGGTGCTGTTTTAAAAAATAAAGCATTTTAGAAATTGTAAAAGGAAGAAAAAAAATATAGAAAGAGATAGGAATAGTATTGATTGAATAGAGGTGAAGAGTGAAGAAAGTTTATATATATAATTTTTTTTTTTCTGAGATGAACGCAAAATTTAATGTAAGGGTCATAATATTTTCTTTTTTTTTTTAGCACATAGTCATTTCCATATGTTTTCTTTTTTTTTTACTTAATTTGTCGGATTTGAATGTATAGTTTAGTTTCTATTAACGAAGAATTTAATGAATGGATCGATTATTATTGTGAATGTATTTGTTTGTGTTATAAAAATTTGCAGATTGATTTGCTTTGTGCTACTATGATTATAAAATATTAAATTGATTGTTAATATAATGTAAATATATTTAAAAAAAAAAATACCAAACCGATGATAAATAACTTTTTTCTGAAGAATTTATTATGAATTTTGTTTTTAATAATAATTTATAGCATAACTGGGTTTATAGTAGTTACTTCTTTTGATTTTTAGTTTTTAGAATATGAAACAGTATGTTGATGATGTTTATGGAATTTGCAATTAGATAAAAGTCTGATAAATTTCTTAAATGGTAAATAAATACAGTTCTTTATCTTTAAGAGGAAATTTAAACGATATGAGAAAAAAAAACAGAAAGTTAATCAAAAGAGTAAATATTAAAAAACAATGATAGTTACTTGGTAAGTATATAGATAATGAAAATATATGTTATAAAAATTAAATAATTTTTTTATCGTCTGCGAACTGATAAGAAAATTAGTGGAAAAATAAAAACATTTCTTATTCATTTTACGCTTAATATATTTGATGAAATGGGTTCCATCTTTAAGGAAAAGGACGCAACATCTCCTTATAATAATATCAACATTATGAGACAATAAATAAATAATAAATAATGGATTTATATGCTTCGTTCCCTTTCATTATCGAAATGCAGTATTATATTAATATTAAAATTAATTGAGGTTTAAATTTTCCTATTATTGTATAACTATTTCCCATCACAGTCATTGAAAGACTTTAATTTTGGATCAAAATTAACCTTTAATTTTAAAAAATAATTGAATAAAATTTTTGTTCTCGATAAAAAAAAAAACATTTAGACTTCTTGAAGAACTTCGGTTCAATTTCTCAAACTAACATTACAATATTAATGTAGGCTTAATATGAATATATATTTAAATGTTACAAAATCATATTTTTCAATACGTGTTTTTCCAAAATCCTTTTTTGTCCATCTCAAATTACATACTTAAAAATACATACTTCGCAAAAAGGGTAAGTCCTGATTACGTAACTCCGCTTAATTATTTTCTACATACATACATATTACAGTATTAAACCACCGCTAATAAAATTTTTGAAACCCTGTAATAAATACATTTCCTTTTTAAATTTATGAAGCTCTTCAAACCATATTTTAAAACCCTAAGGCGATTCGACTTTAAATTATTGTAATATAAGCTGACTCTAAAATCAACAGCAGTAAGGTAATTATTAGATAACTTTTACTAAATTCCTATAGGTTCAAAACGTTATATAAAGCAAAAATGATACAATACTATAAGTTGATATTATAGTGTAACATGTTATTACTTCATCTATTATTCAATAAAATAATAACATGGATATAATGTCAGCAATTTGTAGTGGAGTCATTAGAAAAGAATCTAATAAAAGTTGGCAAAATTTATTAAATAATTAATGACTAATTTTAACAACGTCAATTGAATTTTTAAATAAAATAAAAATAAAAACAAGATAATAATTTCTTTGGTAACTTTAAATAGAATTCATAATTGTTTAAATGTCATAAAATAATTAACTAAATGACATTATATAGATAAGATTTTATTTTGTTTTATATTTCAATGATATCCCTTAGGGTGTTTGCTTATTTGAAGGTTATTTCATATTTATTTAGTAATTATATGATATTTTTATAAATAAACGAGTTTTAAGTGGCAAGAACCTACTTGTATATGCTTGTATATACTTACGTGTTCATTATACTATTATATATTGTAACAATTGAAAAAATTTCTTGCGAATTTTTAAATAAAATAAAACTCAAATATGAAATTTTAAAAAATAGACATCTATGTATTCAACTAGACTAAAAATTTACTTTTCAAGATCAATCAATATATTCATTAATCGAAAATTATTTCTCTCACTATTATTTTAAAAACAATTTTTATACCGAATTTAACTTATGGGGCACCATTATCAAAAAAGTGCCAAAACTCATTTAAGTTGGAACACTAAATTGATCATAATTACATATATACCACGGGCAAGCATTCGAGATGAACATTAACAAATTTGTTCACAATGTCTTCCAATTTGAAATCAATTTTCATTCCCTAATTCAACTTCAGTACTAAAGGTCGTATAACTTATTGTTTGGTCAAAAACGAGAGGTGGTATTTCGTGAGTTAAAGTTCTACACGCTTATAAAGGACTCGTGCTCGTTACACTTCTTTATAGTGGTTTTCAATGATTCCCACCTGTCAGGACTGCGGAGTCGGGAATCAAAACTACCGACTCCAATCCGACTCCTATTTTTTTTTACCTTTAAAATAGACTCCGACTCTAACTCCGACTTTTCAATATAACAAGTTTTACATAATGTAGCGTTATCAAAGTGTATACTTAACATAACACATATAGTAAACCTAAAAACCTTAGAGAATCTGTAATACTTATATAAAATGTATATAAACACTAATATAATGAATAAGTAAGCATTTACCAAAAAAAAATAGTGCATAATTTACGTAATTTAAGTTGTAATTGAAATTCAAATACGTATTAATATTAGAATATGTAATATGTATACATATTATAAAATGCATATTATGTATTTTTTTGACTGAATACCTTATGATAGGAAACATAAGAAGAAAAGAAACGACTATACCTAACTTCCCATCTATTAGTTAATATATCTATGGATTTAATTAAACACATAATATATTTTTTTTGAGTATAGGTTTTAAATTTATTATTAATTTTTTTTTGGAGTTGGAGTCGACTTATTTTGTATACCATCCCGACTCCAACTCTAACCAATAATGAAGCAGACTCCGACTCCGACTCCACAACTCCGACTCCACAGACATGTACTAATTATTAAACCTTAAATTGAGTTCTTAGTTAATATAATATAATAATAAACGAAAACTAATTTGAAAAATTTCCCAAAAATGATGACAAAAGCGATCCTCCAAACTACCGAGGAGGAATTGCCATTAGTTCGATTCATTTCAAAATAATGGACATTTTGATTAACAAAAGGCTATTGAAATACGTGAATAGCTTGCGTATTTTAAAGAGTCACCAATACGGTTTTAGAAGTCTTCGATCCAGGCTATCTTTTAACTTGCCTCTGCGAGAAATTCAATTGTAGCATTCATTGTTCCGGCGAATCTGAGATTGTAGTTCTCGATATTTCAAAGATATTTGATCGACGATGGTATTCTGTTTTTTTGAGCAAATGTCAGGTTATTGGGTTTGGCAACTCCTTTCGTACATAGATTAAGGATTTTCTCTCGAATGACCGCATTCGTATCCTTGGTGACAGTTTTATATCTGATACCAATAAAATAATAAAATAAATACTGGTAGTCCACAAGATTCCGTCTTATTTTCCACTCTCATCTTCATTTTCATCAACAACCTATGCATTCTTCTATACCCTCAATCCAATTCATAGTTTTACCGACGACAGTGGAACCTTAAAATTTTTTAAAGAACACTTAACTTTAGAATTAAACTGCAATTAAAAATATAATATATATTTTTCTGTAGAGCATTATCTGATAAGAAAAATATTTTCTTTACATGCCTTCGTTTAATTTTATACCAGTGCATACCAGTTTTCTTAATATTTTCATTATAAAGAACAACAATTCAATTGTTTTAACTATTTTAAGAAAGTCAAGGTCTCATATTTCTTTAAAGAGGTTGTAAATTTTATTAAATACAATTAAATCTAATCAAAGAAATTTTCAATGTTCAAAATTTCATTACAATATATTTTTTCTTAATTTATTCTTTTAATCATATCGTTTATTCTATAGACAAACTTTAAATATTTTAAATTTTAAATTAAATTTTTCGTTTTAATAAATTCCAATTAAAATTCTATAAATTTTATAAGGTAATAGGGAATAAGTTTTTAAATTAATCCTTTATATACCTACCTTTAATTAGATAACTCTAATCTTGAGTATCAATTTTATAAAATTTAAATTTATCTAATAAAAAAAAATGTATATGTATGTATGTATATTAAAAACTAGTTTTGATACATTTTCAGGCGACCTTTTTTTTTCCTTACGATTTGATTGAATCCTAATAACTTTAACTCCATATGTATGATATACGAGTGAGATGGAAACAATAAATTCTATCAATTGAGAATAGATTTTAGTCTAGACTAGATTTTTTTAGAATTTTTTTTTTTTTTAAGTCGTGGGTTATTCCCAGAAGAACTACAAACATTAATCCTTATTATAAAAATATAAATTCTATTTATTAAAGTAAATATATACATTGGTTTGGTTTTTAGTTTATTTTTTATTTCTAACAAACATTTTTCTTCCTCTTTATTTCTGAATCAATATTACGCTGTGTAAGAGCTATTATGACACTTACCCTGTGGCCCTTTAACGCTCTATTGGGTAAGTATCTCAGATATCGAAGTTTTTTTTTGTCTTCTCGAATAATACTCAATAGTCATTAGTAAACTAAATTAATTTTATCCTAAAATTAGATTAAAGTTAATCACCATTTTCACTTTACTTAAAAATTTAAGTTTGAGATTTGAAAAATTTACTTATGTATATATTTTTTTATTACTATATGTATAATATATAGCAATTATTTTTAGCAGTAAACACAAATCAATATAACTTATAATATAGTTAATAATATGTAAGTTAAAATTTATTATTTACTATTTTTAGAATAACCCGAATTTTTTGTTTTCTTTAGACAGGTGTGTTTTCGTTTTATTTGATTTTCTGGATGAAAATATGTTCTAATTTTGCTTCCTATTTTTCTTAAGTTTTTTTTTTCGTGAATGTTCAGTTTTGTTTTGTTCGAAAAATTTCAGATTCAGAAACCAAAGAGTGTTTCCCGCATTAATTGTAAAAATTAAAGAGTCCTATTAAATGATGAGAGTGACGATAAAATTTTTTTGTTGATGGTTAAGGGTATAAAATTGGATTTTTTATTTTTTTTTTAATTATTTTTATAAATTCTTTTGTCCACAAGAAGTCTATTTAGTTACAATCATTTTGGTCTATTGTAATCATTGTATATGAAAATCCCAAAAGATAAATTAAAAAAAAAAAAAACCGGACCGGATTTCGTTTGTTATGTTTTTTCATTTTGAAATTTGATTTTTTGTTTTTTTTTTATTTATATTTTTGTTTTGGTTTAATTTTATTTACTGGGTCAAAAGAGCGGTGGAAGTTAAAAAAAAAAATCTGAAAATAATTTTTTATATTGTGTGTTACATTTCATGATAAAAATTTTTTTGTAGAACTGAAGATAGTATTATATTTAATACTTGCATTTACTTCAAGGGTTCTGGGGATTCTTTGCGGCTTATTGATGTATTTTATATAATTATTTTTTCTTTACATTGCTGAGTTTTTTTTTTTTTTGTTATTTCTAGGGTTTAAAGTGTTATTTTCATGTCTTAAAAGAGTATTGTATATAAGCTGGAGAAATAACATCAAAACTTATTACTTTCACGTAAATGTGTTTAAAAGTTATTAATAAATTTTTTATTTATTCCTTCAAAATCGTAAACAAAATAAAGAAAAAAGCTTTTCATCAGTGACTGTTGAACATTGTATGATTTTATTTGAACACATCATGAATGACCTTTAAAATTCAATTGGAACGCAACACTTATTTAAACAAAATATAAAAATTTAAAAACTATCAAATATCAAATAAATATTTAAAAATGTCGCGTGTAACTTTAATACTATATAAGATTTTGTATTTTAATTACCTCTACGCCCAAACATATAAAAAGTGTCAAACTGCGTATGACTTTAAGTGAATTATGTTGTAGTTGTTGAACTTGACTTAAATTAATTCCAAACTAAGATGATGATTTTAAAAATTTTTCGTTTTCATATAAGACAAAAATAATAAAAATACATTTTTTTTTTTTTTGTCTTTTTTTAAGCAGTAATTGAAATTAAAGTGATGTCTCATGAATCAGTAGTAACAATTAAAAAATGAGTGTACCGGAAACTAAATGACATATTTTTTTATGTGTTGTGTAGTTTAGTTATATATATATATGTTTGTTATGTAGTGTGTACATAAAAATCAATTTTTTTATTACAAGAAAAATTAGCACAGCTGCATATTTTTTTCAATCTAATTTGGAAAGATACAAATTATCGACATTTAAATTAAAATTTGATCTACGAAATGAAAATAATTTTATGATTTGTATTAAATACTCATAGAATTATAAAAAATATAAACGAAGTGAGGTGTTGTGATCTATTTTGATAAAAAATATGAATGTATTATAAATTATCAGCACTTTGCACTCATTGACTCTTAAAAGAAATATAAAAAAAAAAATGTAAAAATATACAAAGAGAATGACTGAGTCATAAACAATATCCCTTTAGTTAAGATTAAGAAACAAGAATCGCATTAAGTATTTGAATTTTAACTTTAAAAGTGATTAATATGCCAGAATTTTGATCATTTTAATTTAGAATTAAGTTGTAAATGCATTTATTGTATTCCATAATTTATAAGTATAAACCTTTGAACTTATATTTACAATTTACAATTTATATTTGTTTTAATGTACTAATTGCAAAAAATGGTTTAATTTTGAACAAAAATGATGAAAATTCTAATAATTTGCTAATTTTAAGAGCTCTCAAGTAAAATGTCGACACTAAAAGGATATTATATACGTTATAAATAATTTAAATGATGAAAACAGATTTTAAAAGGATTTCTTAAAAAATTTTTTAGAAAAATATTGCATTGCATGAAATTCTTTTGGTATAAGAAATTTCTTTGAAAATAAAAATTAAATTAATAGTACTTGAAATCGATGCAGGAAATGCATTCCATCCCAATATTTGTTTTAATATTTTTTTTCTATTTTTACTGGCTTTAAAAGAATATTAAATTGTTTATTCTGTTTTATTTTATATAACATTATGTCGAAAACAATGTGATGCTGCAGTTCTCTTTTTATTTTTTTTTAGTTTTTTTTATAAAATTCATTAGACAATAAATGTCGGCGTAACAATTAATGTAAAAACAGGATATAAAGATATCGTTAAGATATACAATAAATAAAAAATTTAGGATGTTTTGAAAAATTAAATCGCCAAGAAAAAACAAGAATCAACAGGAATTTTAATTTTCCTTTTAAAAACTGAAAAATTTAAAAACAATATTTCATGAAAAAATTGTTTAGTTCGCATTTCAAACGTAGCTATTATTATAGATAAATAATTATTAATAATCAATTGACTTATTTAATTGAAATTTAATCATAATGTATTTTAAAAATTCATATGATTTTCTTTCTTACAATTTAAATTTAATGAATATAATGATGACTTTTAATTACATTATTATAATATGTTAAATTGAAAATTCATTGTGTGTCCACACTTCATTGTATTGACACCTAGTGTCTGAAAAAAAATCTTTTAAAACAATTAAAATGTAAGTTGGAGTAATTGGTTGCGTTCGTACAAAAAAACTGCAGCGCTCAATAAAATTTTTTACTGAACGATTTTTTTATCTAACGCTACAATTTAGCGCTACATGAATTTTGCAGCAAGAAAATTTTACGTTAAATTATGCAGAGGCTTTTTATTGACATGTCTTTACATTTTAATGTCAAAAATTTTTGTTTACAAAATTTTGTGAGAATTTTTGAATGTCAACAATTTTTTTAAAAATTGATAAATTGATAAGTAAAAAATATAAGATTTAAAAAAAAAAATACGATTTAATTAAAATAAATAATAATAGTTATTTAATTTTGCTGCAAATCGTTCTGTACAACCATGCAGCGCTAAATGCTACACCGCTGCACTTCAGTATAGCTCTAGATTCTCCTGAACGCGACCATTGTCATGAAATTGGTTTTGGAGTAATTCAAGTTGTAGAACTGTAACTGTAATTATAATCTGGCATATTTAAACCAGGATCAATAGAACAGAATTTTACATTTTCCATTAAGATATTAAATATATGTATAGCTATTAAAAAAGTTTTGATTCATATATCTATATATACCGCAGACACAATATATACAGTAATAATAAGAATTTAGATAATAAATAATATCAAAGAACCCGAGACAAACCGTATAAAAACAAAAGTTGATTATAAATTAATTTTTACATTTATTCAAATGATTGATATAAATTTTTAAAAACTAAATCTTAATTTTTAAAAACTTATGATATTAGGCGGTTTAACATTAAAATAATACATATATTAATTAAGAAGATGAGTAGAATAATTTTAAAGTATCAGTAATCGGCATTTTTCCTTTTATGTAGTAATTATAATTTATCTTCTAATATTAATTTAGGTACCTATATTAAATTTAATCTACTTAATTTTTAATGTCTTAAATCAAATAATTATAAAATGTTCTTTAAATCAAAATAATGACATGTTATTATATAAAATGCCATTTAATAATATTAATTTAACAGAATTATATAAATATATACGTATATATGTACATATTAAAAAAAATAACCTTAAATATATATAAAAAGAAATAAAGTAAAATAACTAAATAAATAATCAGCAATTTTTAATACAAAAGAATTTTTACAAATAATTTTGGTCATTATTTGGAAACAATGACCGACCAACTGCTAATGATATTAACAACAATGTTAAAACTTGTTGGTTTAAAAACAACATCAAATTTAGAAATTTCCAAAAATATTTTTTTTAACTGTTAATTTTAACGATATTCCATATTTGTAAATTTGACAGTTTATTCTTCTCAAATTATAAATAACTTCTATAAAGAGTTGCCAAATTGTAATATTTTGTTCATTTTCAAAAACCAGTATACCAAAATCATGATTTTACTTGAAGTCTTTTTTTAATTTTATTTTTGTTTGTTGATCTAATGTACGTCAATAAAACTACTATATTTAAAATTTCAGGCAAGCTTGGCCAAAATTAATTTAGGACGTAAATTGGACGACATCAAATGAAATTTATTAACGTCAAAATCATATTTTTTATTGTCAATCGAAGTTTTTTTTTAAGTTTATAATTTGGAAATATTTTCTGAGTTGTAACTAAAAATTTCAAAATTTTAGAATTTCGTGTTTTTAATTTTTTTTATTTATTGGCTATTGTTTTTAAATTGTGTTTTTCATATTTGTAATTAAAAATAAACTGCGAAGACTGCAATTTCATTTGTAATAATAACTACTTTTATAGCTAAAAATGAAGAAAAAAGAAAATCAAGAAGGTTTTTTTTTGTAGAGCGGATAATAGATAATAACTTTTATTTTACTTTACTTTTCTTTCAAACTGATTGGTTTTTTTTTTTCAAACGCTTACCAAACAAATAAACAAATGTCATTTAACTCCTAAAAAGTTAAACTTACGAACGGTGTAGAATGACGTCGAGTTTGCCTACTTATATTATTTTCATATTCCATATGTTTTAAAGTTGTTTTTCACAGTTCACAGAACAAACGCCGTTCATACGCAGTCGAGCTTGCTTACGACATAAGCTTTTAAATAGAGTTTAAAATCATAATTTGGAAAACTTTAATTCCAATTTTCAATACTTAGTAGATAAATTTAATACGAATCTAGATATTCGGATATATAAACATAACGTATATAATTAAATATTAAGGTATAATTATTTCAATCAACAAATCATCTAATTATACAAATTTTATTAAAAAAGTCTGGCAACTCAATTCTACAAAAAAAAAAATAAAATAAAAACAAAAAAGAAAAAGTATTCTATAATAGAATTGAGAAAATAACAGAATTATAACAATTAACATTTAACAATATCAGTATGTGTAGGCAGTTATAGGAAGTAAGAGAATAATAATAGTTGAAATTCATGATTATAGAGATGAATGAGATAAAATGAAAATATGATTGGATATAAAATTGTGATTATGTTAAGTAGAAAACCATTAATAATCAAAGACAAATCATCGTTTGTTTTATTTCGTTCTTTTTCTATACTTAAACTGTAATTTATGAGCGAATTTTTTAAATTAAAAAATGAAATTTGTTTGGTTTTTTTACCATTTTTGGCCGACATTTAACTTCATTTATCTCCGGTCAAATTTGATTTTATAAATATGTAGTTAGTTGCTGTAAGATGTAACCAAATTATAATAAAATTTAATTTTCAGCTTGTATATAAAAAAATAACCTAATAATGCAAAATTGTCAAATATTTTAATGATTCGACCTTTAATTCTCTACTAAATTAGTGTAGGCTTTTTTTTAACTTGATTAAAAATTTGTTGATATTTTATATTGGAATTTTAGTTTTTAAAAAATCTGACATTTTTTTTAAATCGGTCTGGCAAAATAATGATCAATAAATTTAACGTGGAATTTTATTATTATTGAGTTTTTATTATTTAAATTTTTTTATTATTAAAGTCTTGTAATTATAATTAAAAGGTGTTAGCTTTTAATTTTTTGCTAAAAAAAAAAAAACAAATTAGTATTTTATAAAATAAATATTTCTTTTAACAATAGTCATAAGTTTTATTTTTTGTTTTAACGGTAAAATAAATTGAAATATAAATAAATAAGTATTTCTTTTATTTGAGTATAAATTTGTATTACATGTAGAATACTAAATTCCTTTTTTATTTGGCGTATTTAAATCTGACAAAAATGGAATTAAGCAATTTTTAGAAGTAAAATTTTAATATTTTAATCTACATTGTTTTATCATTTGTTCATATCGTAAAATTTTAAATCGAGACTGAATTTTTATTTTCTTAATAATACTTTTAACTTGTTAAATGATATTTTACCTTTTTAATATTAGCACGTTCCTACTTTTTGTATTGCATTTTGTCGTTTGATAATGTGAAAGTATTTCCCGTTTCGAATAACGTAAGGTATTCCGCTTCATTTAGGATTTCACTATAAACAAAAATATAAAATATGATCCCATACATTGCGGTTTAATAAAATTAATTTCAAAATCATTGAACCAAATTACTGTTTATCATATACATCGAACCATAATGTTAAAATATTATAAAAAAAGAAAAATCATGCATAAAAAAGGATAAGATTAAAAATAAAAAGTTCCTCAAATGTTTATTTAAATTTGAATTTTATTTTCATTAATATAATATATCATGTATTATGCATATTAGAATACGTATATTAACTTTACAATCAGTTGTTATAAAATTATTACTTATTCTTTGTATATTTTATCTGATTCACAAATAAAGAAGCTGAAAACATTCACTGAATTATAAATCAGAATCATAGATTAATTGCATGTCAAAAAAAAGACAGAAACTAATTTATTTTAAGATACAATATAAATGATAGAATATTTTACATTCATTATATGTTAATAATGCATTTCTAAAATACGTCACTAATGACTTAATTCAACTTAATTCGTTATCAACATTTTTAAGACACCTACAACACATTCTTTTGACACAAAGATAAATAAATAATATATTTTCAATTTAAAACGTCAAATAAAAAAAAAATTTTTTAAAGACAACACTAAATATAACTTAAAATATTTTTATGTTTGGTCTATTAAATAGATAAAATATATTTTATTCAACAGTGCCTTTTATTAAAAAAAAAATTATTACGAATACGAAATTAAAGTTTATTATATTACTAACGATTTGTGTCTAAACTGTATAATCTAAAAACTAATATAATTCGGATAGAATTTATTTTATGTGTAATATCTTTAAAACAAAATTTCAGATCATATTTTTTATAAAAAAAAAAAAGCAAAAATTTAATGGAACAAAGGGCTATCAAATTAATACAATTTCTCACATTTGTATTTATTTCTCTGAATGTTAAGTTAATTATAAAACCCAATTTTTATTATAAAATTCTCATATAAATAAATCAAACCTTACTTTTTTTATAACTTTCATTCACTTAACTAATCTGTATATACTTAAATATATATATATGACGAAGTTATATATAAATAACAGAATAATCGCATAACCGTCATTAAATTTACAACCGAACTTTTGTTAGTTTTTTTTGTTAAATGCAGTTTTATTTTTATAGCAGTCAGAAAGTTGTAAGTCAGTTAACACGATTTTAAAAATGAAATAAAAACAATAAAAAAAAATATTTGAAGGAGGAAAAAAAATGCGCGGTATATTTACTATTTAATGACTCACCTCAAAATCATTGTTAACAGACATTTTTCAATACCTGCGGATTTTCTTTGGACTTTTGCTTTACTGTAAACCTGTAAGTTTTTTTTTATTATTATTATTAAATACAGTTTAAAAAAAAGTCTTGAAGAACTTAATAGAAAGGCATTGATTATAGCTTCAAAAAAGTTCATTTTTTAATAAAATAAAAATAAAATGTTAGTTGAAAAAAAAATTAAAAAACAACAAATCAGTTTAAAATCAAGGTGTGTTTCATTTTTTAATTCTTGCGGTTTTATTTTTCAATACTATAACATTTAATTTTGCACCCAATCATTTTGAGTAATTCATTTTTTAATTTACTATAAATTATAAAAACAGTAACAACAAATACAAAACTAAAAATACACTGAAGAAAAAAAAAACGCTATGGATTTTTAGAAGTTAAAAGAATTTGTCAAAAAGTAGATTTTAATATTTTCGGATTCGTCAGGAAATTTAAAATTAGCAGTCCAATAGTAAAGTATATAATGTTGACACAAAAGCTTTTTTCTAGTAGGAAAAAAATGTTTTAAGCGTGTCATTAAAGACTAAAATGTGAGATTAATCATTTTTTTTTTTTTTTCAAGTTTCCCTCTTAAGTCTTTTGTTTTGAGGTAAAATTAAATAATCTTATGAAGTGAATGACGTTTTTTTACGTCGAAATTGTTCGATATTAAAATGTTAAAAACTCCTAAATACTATAAAAATGAAATACTATAAATTTAAATATATGAATCATTGAGTATCTTAGAATTAATTTAAAAATAAAAATTATTTTAATTTTTGACTTTCACAATGTTTTAATATTTGTTAGTCATAATTTTTAATGAAGCAACATAAAATGTTTGCTTCATTTAGTAATTACAATACTAACTTGGAATGAAAATGATTTCACAAATAATTTCGTAAGAAAACAGAATAAAATGTGAGTATGATAAGGTTAAAAAGTTAAAAGATGGTTCCAAAAGTAAAAAAAAAATATTTAATGAATCCTTTTAAATTCGTCAGACTAAACGGTAATATGCATTATTTTAATCCATAAGCATATTCCGTTAATAACATAAGTCAACACTGAAAACATTATGGGTTTAACTCCAATACCATAAGTTAGCTTTCTTTCTGAAAAATTATTTTGTTTTTTTTTTATACAATTTCATACTATGTAATTGTTTTGAGTGTAACTTAATGAAAAAAAATTTTTGATCTGTTTATTCTTTTTTTTTAATATGATATTTGCAATTTACCAAAAACAACAAAAACAAAATAAATCAATTAGTACTTTCCATATACATGATAACAATTTTTAACGATAATTGTGCGTATCTGATAAACAAAATATAAAACAACTTTAAGCAATATATGTACAAAAGCATGACACATTAAATCTTATTAAAGAGAGCAATTATTACATTTTGAAATAAATGAATATTGATCGATCGATTCCTAAATCAATTATACAAATTTCCTATAAATAATTTACTGTTTAAAGTTAATATTAGAGGTTATTAAACACATATGACGTATACCCACATTAAATTATTGTAATTAGTAAAAAAAGTGAAAGGAGATTGAAATATTTTTGATACCATTTGATAAAAAATAAATTTAAACCATAAGATTTATTAATATAGAAAAAATTGTATAGATTTAATAAATAGGCTTATTAATTGGTATTTAAAATTACAGACAGATTCAAATTTTGTTTTTGTTCGATGTAATCAAAGCTGGTTATTACTGAAAGTAAATTTCTTTACTTAAAAATTTACATATTAATAATCAAGGTTAATTCAGGTTTTATTGAAATTTAATAGAACGGGTTAAAAAAGTAAATTACTTGATATTCACCAACGAAGTGTTAAAGGCAATATTTTTAATGTAATAAATAATCGGCAATTTTATATTTTGTATATGAATATAAAATTTTAAAATATAATACAAATTCAACTTACATCGTATTTTCAATTAAATAATTTTTATTTATGAAATCAGTCATTTTATTTTGAAGAACTTTAGAAATAATATTCCTATATGCTCGACTTAAAAACTAATTTGTTAATTCTTTTTTTAGTTGAAAGAAAAATTAAATGTAGTAAAACATTTTGAGAGTATTCGACAAATTGTAATATCTGTATAAACCTTGTTTCAATAAATAATTGTGGTTGTGAAATAATTTGTTTACAAGAAAATCCGAATATATTCAATAACACGTAAATTGATATTTGCAAAAAAAAAATTATTTTATAATTTCATAAGTCTTTTCTAGACCAAAAAAAAACTTAATTGCACAGTTTATAGTATTTGCAAACTAAAATTATACTAATTTACAAAGTAACAATTTAATCTAAACACCCGATAATGGAAATCATACAAAAATAGTAACATCTTAATAATGTAAATCATTAAATAAATATTAAATTGAACTTTATTTCAAATTCTAACAATATGACATAAAATGACAAATTCCGATAATCTTTATATTAAATTAAAATTTAATCAAACATTAAATTATTCTCACATTGTATTTACAAAACTAACATGAAAACTAAATAAAAAATTGATTATTACAATTTAAAGACCTCAAATAAATTAAAAAAAAAAAAAAAAAAGAAAATATATCAATGAACTGTTAAAGTTAATCACCAAAATAGATAAATTAAATTTTATTTTAAATTAACACCGAAATTAAAAATGTTAAATTTCAAATATAATTTTATGGAACGAAATGTGAAATAAAACCAAGAATAAAGTATAACGCCAATATGTCAGCTTAGAAATATTCAGAACAATGAATATTATGTTTTTTTACTTTAATAAAATAATTAATTTTTTTTTTAACTTATTTTATTACATTGTATTTATATAAATATACATAAATTTATCAAGTTAAAAGTGGGCAAAACAATTGGTATTGAAAATGTCTAAAAAAAAAATGATATATTAAATCATAATATTATCAGATTTTTTTTTTCCTCTACTTTTCAAAATAACATTAAAAACAAATGAATAGGTAATCAAATTAAATAAAAAAAACATTCTTTTAAACTCTGTATACTGTCAAACATTTTGTTATATTAGATATATCTACAAATATTCAGCGCCACTGTCATTATTATAATTTAATCTGTGAATTTATAGTCTGGATAGAAAAAAAAATTATATTTTTAAATTGAATTGAATTAAGTAGTTTTTAAAAAAATTTTAAAATTAAGTTATTAAATTACAAAAAAAAAAAAGAAAAAAGCAAAACTTAACTAGTCCAAGTCTAATAAAACTATTAGCACATACAAGAGTTTTGCTATTCCTAAATTATAGTGCATCTCTGATCTCATTCATATAATATATGGAATAAAATTAATTTTAAAAAGTGACCAGTGATTAATTTTTGTTACCATGTATTTTAAATATATAAAAAATATGACTATTTTAGGAAAAATTCATTAATTTACATTAACTAAGTGCCAAACTGTAAACATTTTGCAATTTGGCACAGAATTAATTAGATTTGAAAAATAAAAATATAGATTTACAAAAAAAAAAAATTTTTTTTTTAAATAATTGAATTTTATTTTTACTGTGACATTAAGTAGACCGATGCTATTGATTAAATTTTGCTTTTAATTTTCAAATTTATCAAAATTAAATTTGATTCTTAATTTTTTTACGACAGATAAATTAGTTAAATTTATAGTACTACGAAAAAAAAAAACGAAAGATGGTTACTTTAATTTCGTAAAACTTTAAAAGTACGAATCAAATTGAATCTAATATAAATACAATGTACGTTAACAAAAATAAAAATCAATTTTTCCTCGTGTAGGCTTATAAGAAAGGGCATTAGTCACCACCATAATATTTACTACTGAGTTTTATATTAATTTTTCGTCTCTTTTTTTCTTTTTTTTTAAATATTTCACCTGAATATAAAATTGGAACTTGAATTATTTATCGATAAAGATAAAAACGATGTTTTCTGTTTTTTTTTTTTTTGTTTTTCCATAAAATACTTAAAAATGATTCAAAATTAGGCTAAAAATTGATTTAATCACAACATTTATAGTTAAAATTGTCAATAAAACATGCAAAATTATGAAATTTTATAATTTTTTTACTAAATAATAGAATAAAAAATAAAAAAAAAAAAATTTTGATGTGATGTGATGTTTGTTTTTAATTTTTATAGCTAAATATTTATTGAAAATAAAAATGTTGAATTACCAAAAATAAAAATTAAAAAGAAACCAAATAAGTAAAAGTTGTTGTACCGAATAGTTGTAAATTGTGTGAATCTGATTATTTTCTTTATACAAATGACAAGAATCAATGAAACTTTAAATGGAAACTTAATAACACATAAAATTGAAATATTGGTGAAAAAAAGATAATAAATAAAAAGAAATAGAACATACATATATCAAACATCAAGGTGATAAAATATTTTTAGAGTTAGAAATTAAGGTGAAATAAATTAAAAAATTTTGAAAATAATTTGAGAAAATATTTAAGAAAATTTGTTTAAATAAGTTGGACTTTTAAAAGGTAATTTGTATAGAAAAGAGAAACATTTAAATTCAATTAAGAGTTTACAGGACTGATCTAATTTATAGCTTTTGTATTTATTTTTTATATATTGAAAACGATAAAAGGGGATATATATTTTGTGCAGGAAATGCTTTTGTTCCTCGTCAAAACTCTTCCGAGACAATTTTGGAGTTTTAGTTTGTCAAATTCTTCCTTACTGGTGATTTTTGTATTTTTCAAATATACATCAGATGCAGATGCATTCTTCTATAGTTCGTATATAATTGTAATATTTATTTTTGATTGTTTTGGGATAGGTGAAATGTGGTACTTTAAATTTCGTATAATTAACCAGTCGTATATATTCTTTCTTACCTTCTTCCCTAAGTATTTATGTTTTTTTATCTTCTTTCCCCCATAGTTTAACATATTTTACAGACTTTATATGTTATATGTTAATACATAATTTAATTATATTGAGTACTTTTATATAAAAAAAACTTCTAAAAAACATAATAAAATAGAAATATTTAATAAATGCAAGAATAAATATGACAAATAACATAATATGTATAATATATATTTATTTTGAAAAATTTATACAACAATGATTTAATTATTTTTTGTTTTACTTTTTATATTTTTAAGATTTGTTTTAAATAAATAATCTAGAAAGTATTTGGGTGGCAAAAACATTTATTCAAATCAACATTTTTAAAATATTTAATTCAATTGATTGACTATACATAGTTTATTTTTAATATGCATTTTGTTATAACAAAATATGTTGAAAAACAAAATGGATATCACTTAATAATTATTATAAGAAACAAATATATAATATATATATATATATATATATATATATATATGTCATCAAAAGATATTTTTAATTAAAACAGTCAACGAAAATTCAATTAATCAGAATATTATATTGATGCCTATTACTAAAAACAGCGTTTTAATTCCGGTTCAAATAGACTTGAAATGCATTCGATTCGATCGTATAGTGAATACATTGGTATTATTGAAAATGTCGGTTGCTCAAGTAATCGGTATCGGAATTTATCTATCAGGGGTAAATATTTTTTTGTTATCAAGTGGTTGTAATGTACAATAAAATTAATAAACAATAAACATTTTAAAGAATAAAATTTGGTAAAATATTTAAAAAATGAATTCTATCGTTTTATACGAAAAAAATAGAAAAAATATTACAAGAAATGTAAGGAGTATTTATTGTAAAGGATATTTTTTGAGTTGACTGATTGGCTGATTAGAGTTGACTGATTGAATTTATTTTATAAAAGTACTTAAATATTATGTACATGTTTAAAAATTATTTAACTCTTAGGTTTATTAAATAAACCTTTTTAACTAAATAAAAATACGTTTAAATACGTTTTGAAAGAATTGAAGAGTAAGTTACCACCATTCAGTAGATCATCCGCCATTACACCAAAAACTAAATTGACTATTTGCTTACATTTTTTTGCTTTTTGCTTCAACTTAAACTAAAACAATTGAAGTTGAAACATATATTTGATATTTTTAAATAATTTTGTTATAAAACAAAAATAAATAAATAAATATTTAATTTATTTAACTTACTTTTTTAAAATAATGGCGAATATAAAGTATAATATTTGTATAAAATACGGTTCGACTGTGTTTTCAATAATACCAAAAAAAATTTCCCGTTTCACTTTTAAAACGCAAGTTTACAATAATAGCTGTTTTACAAAATCTATATCTATTCGATCCGTAACTGAAACGTATTTTTCAAAATTATAAATGAAGAAAACTTATATTATGTAGATATTTCTAAATTTTTGAAATTTCCGGTTAACAAAAGGTTAAAAAAAAAGGTATTCAGTTAGTAATAGCCTAATAAATTAATTTTTGATACAATAATCTTATATACTTACACAATATAAATCTAATTACTTTTACCAATTAACAAGACTTTTTTTTAAAAAGGATTTAACAAAATAATTTAATGGAAATGTTAATTTAATATAAATAAAATAAAATAAAACAAAGTACATATATTCACAATGTTTAAAATAATTAAAATAACCTTTTATTTCGCAATAATCAAATTTTTAATTTATAAATTGCATTCAAAAATTAAAAAACAGATTCCTACATATTAAGAACAATTTGCATTTAATATACAAATTTAGAAAAAAAAAAAAAAGAACTGAAAAAACAATTTTATTTCCATTTTTACTAAAAACTTTACATTCATATTAAAAATCCCCACACTATTAAAACTTAAAATTTCAACTTATATTAAACAATACAGAAAAAATTAAAGCCACGAAAATTATTATCTGATAGATAAAAATTAAAAATAAAAATGTAATATTTTTATATGTAAATGAGGTGTGCTTTTTAAATAATAATTTAAAAGAATAAGCAAAAAAAAAAAAAAATTAATAGGTATCTAAAGAATGTAAGTAATAAAAATTTATGAATTGTTTTGTTGGCATTATGTTAATTTTTATTTATCAAAGATCTTTTTTTTTTTTTTTATAAACAAATTATTCAAATTTGTAAACGCATATAAAATTTATTTTTGAACTAGTTGAATTCATTTATAGAATTAATAAATTTAAAATTTTAATTGAAAATGAATAAATGTTAATAAAAAAGATATTTGGTATAATGCAATAGGAAAAAAACATTAATTATCGATTATTCATTATAATTATATGAAAAAGTAGTAAAAAAAAAAAAAAAAATTAAATTTAATTGAAGTTGAAAAAAATTTGAGTGGTCAAGAACTTTAAACTAAATTATATAACCTAAATTTTAAAATTGCAATTACTTTTTCATTAAATTTATTTAATTTAGAAATTTGTTAAGTAATTATTAAGTTAAAAAAGAAGTATTAGACAAAATTGCAAGTGTTTTAACGTTGTAACTTTTCAATTTCTGAATTATTTGTATTGATGTAACTTAATCTGCTTATTTTTACCTTACTTTTACAAGTTCTACCAAAAGTTGGAAGCTTCCAGTTATTATTGATTTTGTAATACGGAGGCATCCAATTATTTAGGCAGAAAATATTTTATTTTAGAAATTTTAAGCAATTCCCTTTCATATGACGTTTTAAAATTTCAATTTAGAAAACCTCAATACTCGGAACAAATTGGTTTGATAATAAATGTAATTCCACGCATACCACAAAATTCCCTACACTCTGAATAGCATGGGAGAAAATTTAAAGAAAATGAAGTTCCAAGATAACAAAGGGAGCTGTATAAATCGTAATGCACTCGTAGAATTTGATGTTGCAAACCGAATTTTAAAAATTAGAAAATCTTGTGTAAAATATTCAAGAAGACAAAATTAAATCTTCTCAAACCAAACATACTTTTAATAGATATATAACCTGTAAGTATAGGTAGGTATATAAAAAATAATCTCTCAAAAATTAATTTTTCAATTAAATTTATTTATTATTAAAATTCCTTTGCTTTATTTAAAAACTGCAGTAAACTAACAGACAGATGTAAAGGACAGGGTGAAATTATGATATAGACAATTAAGTGCATTAATTGAATTTTGGTGAATAGTGAATTTTTTCGAATTAAATTGCAAATGTTAAGGAAATGAAAAATGGTAGTGAATTTTAAAGATTTAGATAAAATTAAACATCAAATTTGTAAATTCATAAAAAAAAATTATTTTATTTTATAAACAATTTTTTTTTTATAACGTCCTTGCAAAATAGAGGATCCTTTTCCTCACAGATGTGAGCCAAACAAAAAATTTTAATTAATAATAAAGTATTTATATTTTCTGAAATAATAAATACTAGAAAAGTACTCTTTTTTGATTACTTCATTTAGAAATAATTTAATTACTATTATTAAATTGTTAAAAAATAAAATCACGATTGATTGAATATTTTTACTTTTATAAATATATAATGTCATATATCTTAATATAGTAACAAAATTTAAAATCTAGTTCTAAACATAATTATAATAACTTCTTAAATCTAATAATAAATAAATATTTGAATTGAGAAGTCGACAAAAAAAAAAAAGCCAAATCAGCTTAATCCCACGTAAAAGTCTTGAGCTCAAATTAAATATAAAAAAATGATTAAAATCATAAAATTTGCAAAAGTATTAAACTGGTTTTCATTTTTTTATTATTATTTGTTAGTAATTTTATTAGTTTTTTTGTTAAAAAAAATTTTTTTCTTAGATTTTTACCTTGAACTCTACGTCGCCATTTCTCTTTCATTTATTTTATTAACATTTAATTAATCTACAAAGAAATTAGACTAGAATGTTTAAAATTTTTAGAATATGCATATATAACAAAAAACAGCAATTATAAAAATAATATAGTAACAATAATTTCTGACAAATTAAGAAAAAATATGTCAAATAAAAAAAAATTGCTATATAATTGCCATATAAAAACAAAATTAGCCCGTATATACTCGTAAAATGAAAAAAAAAAAAATACTTTTGTCGTTTTTTTTGTTTTCTTTTTTTTTTTATATATTCCGTTTATTTGTACTGTCATATAGTAATGATTTGAAAATTAATTGCTTTAAGTTTTACAAAAACAACCCCAACAACAAAAATAAAGAAAAATTAAAATTATAATAAAAAAAAATAACAAGAATACAGAACAATCAAGTAATCATACAATGAGTACATTTATACATATTAAAAGATGAGTACAAATGACAGTGTCTTATAAAAAGTTTTTATTTTTTTTTAAGAACAATAATAAAGCATTATTATTATTACTTGTATATCCTATTAAATTTATACAGTTCTAATATTAGTGACAGTGACTGAGAAAATTTTTTATGTCATATCGAAATTATTATAATGACGAAAAATTTTTATCTCGAGATTTTGATGAATTTTGAAGTTTTAGATCTTAATGAGTTCAAACATACTTTTGTTTTTGTTTGTAAAAGTGTCTATCTGTGGTTGCCTTTTATAAAAAAAGTTTGAAAAGATTTAAAAATTTTAGTTTTTTATTAAATTTTGAGAAACGAAACTGAAAGCTGTAAAACATAATTTGTGTTAAAAATATTTTGACCAAAATTAATAAAATCAGAGGTTTTTTTTTCATTGAATGCTTTGCATTATTTATTTAATTTATCAAGTCATTGTCAATAATATTTATTAACCCAACACATAAGAAAGTGCCACCTGAACAATATGGGTTTCGAAAGGTTACATCCACTGTTATCAATCTGACTGAATTTATCTCTGATATTTTAAATATCATGGAAACTAAAAACCAAGTAGATATGGTATCGATACTGATGTCAGTAAGGTCTTTAATTTAATCTCTTATATAATTATTTTTGAAAAGCATATAAACCAATAGAATTTACAAGTCATAGCCTTAAGTGATTATCGTCTTATCTGCAATGTATCACATCTTAAATTTGCTGATGATATCAAAATTTGGAAAACTATAGCTTGCACTCGTAATTGCGAGTTGTTACAACATGATCACACTCAATTGTACAGGAATAACAATCTCGAAATAAATATTAGTAAATCGCTTTGAAGTGGAGAATTGTGCTCTAGAGTCATTTTTTGAACTCTACATCACGAAGCAGGGTTTTATTACTTATGTAAGACCAATACGTGAATACTAAAGCCTAGTATGGTCTTCCTATCGCTATATAGATATTTCAAATTTGAATCAGTTCAAAAAACATTTCTTCAAAAAATGAGATCGGTTGAGATTTTTGATGTGTCACATCAATATACAGATTACGGCAAATTCGAGCTAATATCGCGTATGTTAAGATAGACTGATTCAACGTCTGAGTTTTTTGATTCTAACGTTAAATTAAATTGACACTGAGAGCCACACTTTAAGCGAGCATGATAAATTCTCGTAGTGCGCATAATTAATCTGTTACTGCATTTTAAGTTGCATACTGCAAAGTCAGATTATTTTTGGTGTATGTATTTAAGTTTTTCATATTAGATTAGATTAGTTAGTATTAACATCACTAACATTAATTAAGTAGTTACTATAACAGCAATAATAACTAATAAGTATTAAGGTTTTCTAACATTCAACATCATTTACTAACATACTCACCCTTGTAAATAAAATCATCATTAAGTCATTTCAGTTAACTGTGATAGTTCACTAAATGACATTACATAAATATGTAACATTAAATATATATGCATTTTGTTTTACTTGACAAAACATTAATCGTAGAGTAAAACGGTTACAAATATAGTATAAAATCTGATTTATCTGAAGCTCTCTTGTTGAGAAAAAATTTCATTTACAGCTAATTTATTCACAAACTAGCAGTACCAGAGAAAATAATTTGAATTGAAATTCTGAGAATTGAATTTTGTTAGACACTGTAGAAAAAAATATTTATTTATGTATATGTGCCATTTTTATGAAGAGTTTATAAAGTCGATGACACTTTATATTAGCTCAATTAATATTCTTCCTGGAAAGTAATTTTATAAATATAATTTCATGTACAAACACATACAAATATAATTTAATTACATACATAATATGTACATAATTTTAAAACGCTTTGGAATGCATATTTCAATTAGACTCATTATACTTCTCATAAGACCTAATGCGGAAAAAAGGTTTAGAAAATGGAATAACAAAGTATTCTGAATATTGAAAGAATTGAAGAAGTATGAAAAAAAAAAAACAAAAATGTCGGATGATTCATGTTAAAAAAAAAATAAAATGATATGTAATCAAAAATGGAGTTCTAACCATTTTTAGTTACAGTATACTGTTATTTAGTTTAATTACCTTTTATTAATTAGTAAAAAGTAAACAAAATTTAGAAACTGGCATATCTAAATAGATTTCTTGTTCTGTAATGGTTTAAAATATTTTATTTAAGTTGAATTAATTTTGCACGGTTAAACTGTTTTTCCAACTGTTTAGTTTTTTATGTCGGGAGGAAGAACAACAACCGTTACTTAGATTCCTAAATATTTTTTGCAAATAAAGTTCAAATATACATTAAAAAGAGAATTTCAGAGAAATTAAAAGTTGTCATAAAACTTTAACACCACATATATTTTAAACTATTAATGCTGAGTTTAAAGACTTAAAATAATTTATTAGTAATTTCTTTAACATCCCCCTAAAAGAGATATTTAATTAAATGTTCATCATAATGTTTATGTTTTCTAATTTTCCCCGACAACTGGAACTTAAGAAAAAATTAACCTGATAAATAAAATTAAAAAAAAATAAACAACAATCATGTAACATTCTACTATTAGAAGTCTTATATTTCGTCATTTTATGTACATTTTCTTTTTTTTTGTAGTTTTCCTTTGTCAACCCCTTAAGTGAAAAAAAAAAATTTTCATTAAAAAAAAACTCAGAATTCATATATTGTCGAGTAATAATACGGTATTTTGATGATACTGTCATACTTCAATCAAATACTTGAGATTTAACATGACTTAAAGTCATCAAACAAAAATATATATGCTTGTATGTACAACTATAAATTTAAATATGTAAGTATATGTTGGAATAATATATTAGTGGCAATGACGATGATGATAGTAGTATGGCGGTGGTGTTTCGTGTCAACGCGTTGTTAATATTTAAGAATTTCATGCATTTCCTGCTCAAACTAAACGCAATTGATGTGATTGTTTGTATATTAAATGCGTGTAATTAAGTAATATATACTTGACAATTTAAAATAATAGTTTTGATATTTTAAAAAAGGAGTTTAAATTGCAGTAGAATAAAATTTTCCAAGCATTT
This sequence comes from Poecilobothrus nobilitatus, assembly GCA_947095535.1. NCBI lineage: Eukaryota > Metazoa > Arthropoda > Insecta > Diptera > Dolichopodidae > Poecilobothrus > Poecilobothrus nobilitatus. The sequence goes on along the minus strand of OX352774.1, from coordinate 265,606,975 downwards.
TTAAAATCAAAATAATTTTTAAATGAAATTTTATTATTGAAATAAGCACTTCAATTTTTTTTTGGGTCATATTTTACTATGTATATTAAGAAGATTTTTGTAATAAGTAATTAATTTTAAATATGTTCTATTGCATGAAACATAAATAGAAGACTTTAAGGATTTTTTTATAATGTAATTAATATTTAAACTGGATAAATTTTATTAAAGAAGGCAACACTAAACGTAGAACTGAAATTTAGATAAGTTGTAACATCCAAATTGCACAAAAAAGTTTCCGATGCAAAGTATTTGATAGAGTTTGTACAGCGCCTATTATTTTCGTTTGTTTAAAATTTTTGCATCTAAAATTTTTTGGACACTTTTAATTTATCTTTGACAATTTGAAAGTGAATTTGAATGAATTAATATTTAAAGTAATTTGAAATATAAATGTTTTTGTTATTATCTGAATTAAAATATTTATTTATGTTATAAATTTGTTATTGTTATTTAACCGGCGAAAAAGTTGTTCTTAACTGTATTACATTTACGTTGCATTTAGACGCGTAACGTCGGTTTTACAATGCATTAAAAAACTTTGTGTGTTTGTAGTGCATTTAAACGTTTTTTTTATACAATTTGGAAGTCACGGGGTTTTGAATTTATTTTTGATACATATATCATATCGAAATTAATTCATTTATAGTTCATTATCATATTACAATTATTTTTATTACATTATTTTAGTAATAAATTTGGTGCTCTTAAATAAAGCTTCATAAGAAACAAGGCCGAATAGGTTTTTTTCCCATTTTTAGAACGGTAATAAGGCCGATAGTAAAAAAATTACTAATTCGGGTTTATTTCCATGTCGAAAAGGAAATAAAACCAATTTAATCTTATTTCTTGGAACATTATTTCAGGGCACCTTAAATGTGTAATAATTCCATAAATTCTAAAATTATTTAATACAACAACAATGTTATTATATACGAAACATTCAGAAGTAGGTACTTACGATACTCAAATATGTAAGTTTTTTGCATAATAATAAATTCCATTTACCTGTAAAGAAAAAAAATTGATTATTTATTATTGATTAATATTATTATTGTATAAAATTAAACTAGACTAAACGAAAACTTAAATTAGATTAATGAAAATTCAAAAACTATTCAAAAATGAGTAAAATTTTAAATTAAAGTTTAAAGAAAAAACCAAGTTAATAGAATAACCATTAATAAACCTCACCTCAAATGTTCAAGGAAAGGTTGTATTTTGTTTAAAAATCAAATAAAACTCAGGCTTCTTAACTAGAATATGAATAAACATAATTTTTTTTTTAATATGGTGCAGTTTTTCTTTAATTACATAAGTTTTGGCTCCAGGCAACAGCTCCGCAAGAAATAATTTCCCAAAATTTACACGTTTCAGTAGTAGTCCTTAGTCCTTTAACGTGTAACGGCAGTAGTCCTTTAACGTGTAATCATAAATTTACACGTTAAAGGACTACTGCTCTCAAACCGCTGCTAAACAAATTATTTTGTTGAGTTTGAAATTTCGTAACCACCTCTAAAATCCATTCTAATTCAAAATCTCGATTTTCAAGTTCGAGATTTTGTAATTGACAATTTGGAAAATTCGTCAGATTTTGAGTTTTCTTTTCGGAATTTTAATTTTCAGGTTTTTGTTGTCCGGGCAAATGTAGTTATCCCTTAATTAATATATTATGTTATTTAACTTTTAGTTAGTAGATAACATTTTAAAAGAATTTGAGGAATTATTTCATTTGAATTTGGGATATTATTTCATAATGAAATAATCCTCCATTTTTTGGGGGGAATATTTTTTGTGGGGCAATTATCTATATAGCTAAGCTATAAGTTTTTGGCTTATAAAATATTATAAATTCTTATATGTATTTACATTTAATAAAAGCTTATAAAAAGAATTAAATATTTTTTATAGGTTAGTAGGGCCAATCTTTAACATGCACAATAAAAATTTAAGAAAATGTCAGTATCTCTAAGAAGAGTAATTGATTTACGATTATACGATAAGTTTAAATAATGTGAAAGAATTCAGAGCTAAACTGAATTTTTTTTAATTTTTTAAATAAAATACAAATTAAAGCAATTTGAACAATAAGTTTTTTTTTAAACCTAAAATATTTCAGATTAATCACTTCGACTTCATTCCCCTTCAATTCCATAACTATTTAAATACTTTTGATAATAAAAAAAAGTGTTTTGTAATCAACAGCTTATAAAAAAAAAAATTATTTTTGAAATTAATTCCCATAACTTTTATTGAAGATGCCTCATGAATTAATCTTTAAACACTATAGCATATTTAAACTCAGAAGTTATTCTATATATGTCTCTTTTACATGAATTATGAAATTTTTTTTTTTAAAGAAAATCGTTGTTTTTTGTAATTGCATTAAAAATTTTGTTAAAGTGCATTAAACTTCAATAATACTAAAAAAATAACAAAAAAACATTTTCATCACTTTGATTTTATTCTTTTTATTTAATACTTTTATTATACTTTAGATTGTTATTGTTGTTGTTGTTTTTAATAATTTGACCAGCATCATCCCACTTTAAAGAGAAACCACTTAACAAGTGATTATTTCTCATAAAAAGAAAAACCAGAAACTAAATAAACAATTGCAACACTTTTAACATTTTTTTTATAAAATAAGTTGCCATCATCAAAAATTTTCATTATCATGATTTCTAAACTAAAAACAACCACCAATTTTATGGATTGAACTACAATGGATCGTTTCAAGAGCAATAAAAAATCTGAAAATTAAAAAAATAATAATAATATAAGAATCCATTTTTGTAAACGCTTGTCTTATTAAAGAGCCATTAAATCAACAAATCTCATTTAGAATAAAAAAAAAAAAATACAAAATGAAGAGTATATAGATTAATACTATATTACATTGTGTATTGCCTGGTTTATAGCCTTGTCCACACCAAAATTCATATAATTTATTTTAGGTTAATTTGGATAAAGTTCCCGGTCCAAAGTTATAGCATTAAATAAACACACGCAAACTTATAGTTATTGAGTTTGGGTTGGGTTTCCCTAGACAATCATGAAGTTTCAACCAAAAATAGGAGTAAAATTTAATGCATTTTGGTCATAATAAAAAAAACATTATTGTATTATTAAATTAAAAATGGTGTGCCAATGCGATTGTAATGATCACTTTTGTTTTTATTCATTTATTTATTTATTTTTTGTATAGTAAAATTGTATGCCATTAGTAATAAAAATATGTTTGAAGTGTTTTTAATTTAAACTTAAAATTATAGGGTTAAAAAATTAAAGGAAATCTAAAATTTATGCTGGAAAAGGTAAAATTTATATTGTATTTGCTACTGGTACTCTATTTTTTTATTTGAAAGTTATGTGATTTAAATTTTAAATTGTATAGGGAACAAAAATTATTTATATATAAATTAAATTATAGGTTTTTTTTGTATAACTTGTATAACTTCACATCTTCTAAATAATGATCATGAAAGGATTTGTAATAATAAAAATTTCCTTTTTAGAAATATAAATATTGTTCTTGGTGAGAATGATGTCATATATATACTTTAACATAATAAGACTTTAAGAATTTTGCTTTTTTATATGAAGTTTTTAAGGAAATTTAATTAAACAAAACCATTCATTTTCATAATGAAAAAAACGAAAGTAAAGAATTTTCTAACACATACAAAATATGTTATACTTCTGCTGCTTTTCAATGTTAATTTTATAGAAAAAGTTGAGTAAATGATAATTAAATGCATATGGTATGAAAATTTTTAAAATAATTAAACTCTAAAGTTAATTTAATTCAGAAACTATACAAAAAGTAGTTCTTATTCTAATTTAAAATTAAAATTCAAAATTTATATTTAAATTTGAATACATTATGTATCTATAAACATTTTTACTCATATTTACTATTTTATATTAAGCTTGTAACTAAAGTATTTCCTATTAACCCTCAAGCAATTCCGTTCTCATTTGTTTTTTGTATCGCCATTCTACCATAAATTTTTATTTCTATGTATACATAGAAGTTTTTCTTTGTTTCTATTTTTCCATCTTATTTTTTTTTTTCTTTGCTTTTCTTTTTTCTTTGTAGGCATAATTTTCATTTTCCACAATGCAATTTAATGTACTTAATGCTAAATTAAAAATAGTAAAAAAAAATAACAACAACTTTTTTCTTCTTTTGTAATTTTATTTTTCAGCATATGTGTTGTGAAAAAATGAACCTTTCTGTTATTGCGCGAATCTTCTTTTTATTCTTAGCCAACAAAATGTGCAACAAGTTAAAAATCTGCGTTTGTATATTTAACTTAATGATTAAACCTATATATGTAAATTAACACATGTACATACATAAGTGGGTACATATATGTTTCTAATGTATTTAGGTGAGTGAACACCTGCAATCATTATTATTATTATTATTGCTGTTCTTTTTGCGTTTTAACTTTATTAATGTTTTTTAACTGTTTTGATTTTACTTGTGACTATACCTTTATGTTATACTCAACAAAACAATTTAAAAAAAAAAAAAAAAACATATGCAGTTATGGCGAAAACATTAATGAAGGTTATATTTAAAAAATATGTAATGATATTACAAATCAGATTTTGTGAAATTAAATTCACGGTATAAAATAAACAGTACGGTATGGTAAAGCTTTAAAATATTTTATTCCACCATTTCCTTTATAGATAATACCAGCATTTCCTTCATAAAATAACTCAACATTTTCTAAGAGTTTATAAATTTTTATACAATTAATTTTGACCATGACTGTACTTTAATATTCACGTACATTTATTTTATTTACATTTGTGTAATAAGAACCTAAAAACGCTAGAGCGTAATGTAATAAAAAACACAAATACAAAATTTATTTTATTTAAAGTTTGCTAACTGACAAACGAACCAAAGACTGAATTTTGTAAAGTTTATAAAAAGTTTAAAGAAAGAGAAATATAAAAATAATAGTGTAGTGTAAACTGCAAATCTAAAACTTATTTATTGCACCGGAAATGAATGATTTAATTATAAACAATAGTAAGTATAAGAACATAATATTATTTATTTCCTTTTTTACAGGGAAAATTATTTTATAAGAAAAATAATTGCAAAAGAATGATTTTTTTTTTTTTATTCTATAATAGACAACAAAGGAACAAAATAAAAAAAAAAAAAATTTCGTTGCGATTAGGATGATGTTCAACTATAAAAGCGTATTACCATATTTAAATTTTGGTTTACAATGAATTACAATGATAAATTGACAAATTTATGATTGAAATCAGATGACATAATAAAATTATTATAAATATTTTAAAAGGATTTAAAAAAAATAGTTTAAATAAAAACAAAATAGTTTTTTTTTATATATTATGTTGAATAAATAATATATAATATATATGTAGTTAGATAAAGGTATAGTTACATAAATTTCAAAGTGCACCAAGATTAAATCATAAATTCACCAGTAGGCCATAGTTTAATATAAGAGGGATTTTGTTTTTAGGATCATAAACAATATAAAAAAAACTCAATGAACATTAACCAATTTGCTTAAATTTATATATGTATGTAGTTAATTATTTTTTCTGAGTGAGTCATAATTATATCGTAAAGTTTTAGTTTAAATTTGTTATATTTTTAAAAGTCAAAATTAAAAATCAAAATTTATTTTTCAATTTTACAAATTTTCGAAAATCTTCATCAAAATTAATTAAGAACTTTTTTATTTCAATAATAAATAAAATAAAGGACTATAAGTTTCCAAAAGTTCTGTCTGCCTGACTTTTCTAATTTTCTTTAAATTTTGTTTGAAAAATGAACTTTGTTACAGGAAAGTGTTTATGACATCATAGATAATCCTTACATTATGATATTCATCTGTTAAAACTTTACTTAAAAATTTAAGGACATCAATTCCTATAAATTAAAATACCTTCGAAGATATTTTTAATTTTATTTTTGGATCAAAATAGAGCATTTAAAATTTTCATTTAAAAAATATTTATAACAATCTTTATTAAATTTCAGCCCAATGAAAAAGTAGGATAGAATTATATAGTCTGATTCAGGAATAATTGCAAAATGAAGTTCTGATAAGCTCCTATATTATCAATTTTTCTCAAACTTTGGAGAAGGATTTGATGTCAAATTAAGTTTTCCAAACAATCGGATTCCAATCGGTCAAAATGTCACTTTGAAAACTATAATAAATAACAACAACAGAAATAAATCCTTCTGCAAATTTAATTTGATAATTTAGGTTAATCTTTTTCAAAGTTTGAGTAAATTTGAAGGTAGGAGTTAATTAGAACTAAAAATATAAAAAAAAAGTTAGAAAATTGCTTCTTTTCTTTAAAATATTTATTTTTTTTTTTTTTTGAAAATATTTTTAACAATTCGCATCTCTGCGAATCTTTTATTAAATTAAAGTTCTCTTGTAATCATTTTAAAATAAAAATACTTTAATACTTTAATATTGTTGCTACAACATAAATGTGATGAAAAAATTCCGATTATCACTTCTATTAAATTTCTTTCCACAACTTGAAAATATGTTTAACAATTTTATTAAAAAAAAGTTTCTTTGACTTCAAACAAAAAAAAAAAATGTGTTACAAATATTTGCAAAATATCAATGTAGATACAAAATAATAATGTTTTCTTCTTTTCTTTTTATCCCCTTTTTATTTTCTTAAGAAATTTTTTCGTGAATTACTCATTTATCATCCATATTTTTTTTTTTTTTTTTAATTAATCCCTTTAAAAATTCATAATAATTCTTTTTAAATTCTTTATCACATTTCTAATTAAGACAAATTTATTTATTCAATCGTTTTTTCTTGTTTTGTTGTGTTTTTTTTATTAAATTCCATTTCAATCTGATTTGGTTAAATTTCTATTGTATGCATATATAAAAAACAGCAACAATCTCATCATTTTCATTATTATCATCTGGACGAATAAAATGATGTGTTCCAGAAAGGAAGAAAAATTATAAAAATTTCCGACTGTTTACTCTAATATTTAACACTAAAAATTATAAAAAAAATTTTGTCTCTTCATTATTTTAATCCGTCTCATTTGGACCCCACACTGTTCCAAAACAATATGCAACATTCAACAAACTTTGATATGATAAAATAAAAATAAGAAAAATATCATCAACATTTAATTGTAAACATGTGTATATAGAAAAAACTTTGTTTAGAAGCATATATAAAATACATGTAAATACATATTATGTAACATATACCAAAATTTTTTAATGGACTAACAGTCGTTTAATGTAAAAATGGAGTAAATCAATTTTTGAAAAAAATTAAGTTAAAAAAATAAAAATTTACAATATACATATATGTTTACTTTACATGTTAGATTTTAGATAATTTTCTATAGTTGTCCTAAGTTTGTCCTTTTAAGAAGAACAATAATATAGCCTATAGGAACTAACAGAAACAATTAATTAAAAATGTTGATCAATTAGTAAGAATGAAATTTAGACCAAAGTTTAGACATAAACTTCAATACAGAAAAATGAAAATATTGCAAAAATGCACTGTAAGATACTGAATACATAATAAAAACGTTTATTTTAAATGTAAAATCTTCAAATCATGTAATATTTATTATTATATGAATTTTAAGTAAGTAGGCCCTTTTATAATATTGAAACCGTTACGTTATTGAACTTATTACTAGCTGGAGTAATAATGCTTTAATATATAGGTTTGAAGAAGTAGTCTCTAAAAATAATTTGTATGGTACAAAATTAGATATAAAATACCTTTATGGCTTATAAGATCATAAGTAATACTTTTTTCGGGAGCACGCCAGTTGGCCTAAAAAATCTATTTCTCAAAAAGACATAAACGTAGTTGGTATAAAAAGATTTTTGGCCAAATGTTTTTTTGAGAAATGGGTTTAGGCCAACTGTCATAAACCAATTTGTTCAACCCTGCATACATAACTTCAATCAAATAATTTTTAAAATCAAAAATTGCTTACGATAACAAAATAAAATGTTTTATAATAAAGAAAATTTTGGACTTACACTACTTACTTTCTTATTAATATCTATTAGCTATATAGAGCATAGATTATACAACATCACAAGAATTGGCAACATCAAAGTGAATATTTTATTTTATTGGTTCTTCTTTTACGCATTCTTTTTATTCTTTGATTTTTTTTTTTCTGTTAAATAATATCATAGTATCACATTTAATACCGACAAATATTTCAAGATTTTCTTGAAAAATAAAAGAATAGCTATAGAAAAATAATAGAAGAGATTTCCCTTTAGTACTTTTATCAGAATAAAATCATTTTCTTTTTCCTATATATCATTCTTTATAATATCTGTTGCATATTATTTCTCTATGGCAGTTCCCATTCACGGAAAAAAAATTACTATTAACACATACTAAAATAAGAAATGGAATTAAATAATCAAGTAATAATCAACCAAAACTAAAGATTGGATTACTTTATAGTTATAGGGATTTTCTTTTAAATGGTCCTGACAACATAAGAAGGCAAATTAAAGAGTTCAGATTACATTCAAAGTATGGAAATAAAACCAAAAAAAAAAAAAAAAAAATACAATCATTTCGATTGTGTTTTTTTTTTTCATTATTATATTCATTGTTAGAAGTGGAATATACCATAGTATCTATAAGTCCATTTAATCATAATTAATTTTTTTTTTTATCAAATTACAAATTATTTAATCCCTTAATATAAGGAAATGAATTGAATAGAAGTTTTCTGTTTTTTTTTTTTTATTAGATTTTATTGATTATGCCATTGTACTAATTAAAAAATATTCGAAAATAATCTGGGAATTATTCAAGTAGTAAAAACAATGTAGAATCTATCAATGTATCTTGACGCTTTGTTTGAGTTTAAGAAGTGAAAAACTTAAAAAAAAAATCATTGTTGGAGTTTCTATTAATTAAATGAAAATGAATTTTATTCGAAAATTGAATTTTATTGATGAGACAATTGCATCAAAAATAATTTATTAGAATTTCATCAATTAAATAAATTAAAATAAATTTATTATATTTTTTTTATTTGTTCTGATATACTCGTATTTGAATGAGACTTAATTAAATTGGGTTATTAGTTAAAAAAAAAAAAAATTTAAGAGTACTTATGTAAAATGTATGACATTTTTATACCCGTACGATAGGATCGGGTATAATAAAATTACTCCTCCGTTTGTAACACCTCGAAATAAGCGAGCTAGATATACCTTCAAAGGTATGGATCGGACCAGAAAAAAATTCTAAGACTTTTGAGCCATGTCCGTCCGTCCGTCCGTCCGTCAGCACGCTAACTCAAAAACTAAGAAAGCTAGAATCTTGAAATTTACACAAAATATTTTAGGAGTAATTTGTAGGTTCCCTATTTTTTTTGGTTGTGTTTGGACCAAACCTTAGGGTAGCTCTCGAACACCTAACTTTTAGATCCCCACATTTTTTTTGAAATAGAGCTATGAAATTTTAACTGCTGATAGATCTCACAAAAATATTAATTTTATTTTTAATAACTTTTTTTTGTAGCCCCACCCGTTATGGAGCTCCCAGTAACAGCTCCCCAAAGGTTCAAAAAAGCTCTATATTTAAATTGTTATAGCACAAGTTGTATAAGATATATCTTCATTTTGAAAACGCCAAACGATTACTACTTTTATTAGCTTTAAAAGTATATATACAATAAATATATATTTGTGGCGTACGGTGTCTTAATTTACCGTTATGTGAAACTCAAATTTTGCAAAATCCTTCAACCCTTCTATCTTCTAAACCGTTTAAGTTGCAAACTTGAAATTTTGACAGAAGTTAGATATTTGAAAATAAGTATGAGTCATTTCAGAAATTTTTTTTGTATCACCCCCAGTTTAGGAGCTGTAAGGGGTCAAAAACTGAAAATTTCCTATTTTTAAACACCTGTAACTTGAACACCTGTTAAAATTTTTTTGAAGTAATACACAAAAATTAAAGCTCCAACATTATACTCTTATTTCTGTTAATAACTTTTTTTAATAATATAGGGTTACTTTATAATTGACGAAAGTGTTACTTGATTTTTTCAAATTTTCTAACAAATTTCTTCAACAAATTTTTTGCATTTTGTTTTACTCGATAATTTGAAATTGTTGAGGATATAATGCGTAGTACATAAAAATGTAAATAAATAAACAACATAACGGTTGCTTGAAGAATTTTTATTTATATGATATTAATATATATACATACTTATATAATATCATGTTTATTTACATATGGTATATGTCACTAGTGAATGAATGATAAGAGTATATATGTATATTATATAGCGCCGTATTTACTTACATATATGTATTTTATTGTACTTATAAGAAATTATTCTGTTAATGGAATATTTAAATATAATATAATATAATATTTAAAATTATATTTACTATTTTGTACTTAGTAAATTTAATATACATTTACCGCTTAGTATTAAATGGTACTATAGAATATTTGAAAAAGTTTTGGATTGATAATCGTTATGTGAAAGGTTAGAATCTGCTTTTGAAGAATGTACATATAAACATATAGTTTGAATATGTGTACAACCCATAGTTCTAGAAATTATAAAATTCACCCAAATTATTTTAAAATACTAAAATATTAAAAAAATAATATTGTAAGCAGAGTGACAGGCTGTGAACATACTAACGGTTCGTACGGGTATCTAAGAGTTGACAAAGGCAACTGTATTCTTCCTCGTTAAAATAGTAAATGAAATTAGAATGATAATGAATTGAAAATTGAGATGAAAGCTATAGAAAAAAGTATAAGTTAAAAAAATTTCTTTCATTTTAAATATTTGGCAATTCGAATCTTTTATTTTTAAGTATTTTTTTTTATTTTGTCATGATTTTCTGAGGCAGTATCAGTAAACCACTTATTATTCATATATGTACATTCCCAAAAAGATTAACAAAATGTTTTTCTTATTATTGAATTTATATGACAATACAAAAGAGGATTGATTAGTAAAATTTATGATTATTTACAAGAGCTAAAATATGTAGTAGAATAGAGAATAAGATGTGATGAAGGATGCCCGCGGAATTAATTTATAGAGGATTTTTTCCATAATATTGATTAATATGTTATACGAGCTTTTGAATTTGTAGAGATTTCATATTTGAGCACAATAAAAAAAATCCAGTCAAATAAAATATAGACCATATAGTGAATTAAATTTAGTGTGAGACAAAAAGGTGAAGTCTTACTAAGTAACTGTTAACTAAAAATACGAATCTTATATACTTATCTACAAGAGTACTAAAATTTTGAAAATATTAAAACTAAAATACAAAAAATTTTGAATAATCCAACGAGAAAATAAAAACTTGACTATTTAAAAAAAAAACATTTACAATTGCATTCGCCTTTTCAATAAAAAAAAACTTTAGTAAAACTTCTAATAATTATTACTACTTTCTATTATTAATAATAACAATTCGATCCTACATTGAAATATAAAATATAAAACGCTTAAAACATAAACTATGAAAACATTAAATTACCTATACTTAGTGCTTATATCATAAAAGTTATTTTAAAAATAATTTTTTGATGGGCTTTTCCTATAGGAACAGAAAATAAATAAAATAAAAATGTTTTTTCGTTGTCAATGAAATATTAGTCAGGTTTGATCGATAAAAAAATACAATATTTTTTTATATTCTGTTTTGGATTAAAAATATTTTTTTTTAAGAACTTTAATAAAATAAATAAATAAATAATAAATCGTGTGCAAAAAAAAAAAAAACGCAAATCTAGGATATTAACAAACAATCTATTTTTAGAACTAAAAACGAATGGAATACATCTAGAACAATCATCATAATTACCACACAATATCAATTTTCTATTAAAGTTTACCAAAATTTGATTTAGAAATAAAATCTTAAAAAAAGTAAGTCACGTCATTATAAAAGTATATTTATTTAATATATATTTTTTTTTTAGTGATGGACGACCTGCTAAATAATTTTCATGATGTAAATTATGAAAAATATCTTTTTAGACGAATAAAATTTGTTGTAGATGTTGCTAAAGAATCATATAGACGTGATTTAGATAAAAAACGACAACGTTTGAAAGAATTATTGGAAGCAGAAGATTTATCATATGAAAATGAATTCCGTGCTATGGTACAGGGACGTTATGATGAAACAATACGTCAACGTCAAGAAACACTTTTAAAAATACGTAATGAAAAAATTCGTCAAAATGAAGAATTCTTAGCTCGTAAAAAAGCTCAAAGATTAATTGACAACTCTGATAAAGTTCGTACAATGTTAAGTCAAAATCTTCTCAGAGAAACTAAAGCTTGTAATATAGCTCAAATTGAAGAAAAAATACGTAGAAAGAATGAAGAAGAAAAAATGGAATGTTTATGGTTACATGTACGTGATAAATGCTTGGAAAAGGATGATGAGCGTCGAAAATATGAGGATTCATTGAAAAAAAAACTGGGTGAAGAAGTCGATAAAAAATTAAGAGAGCAAATAATATTTAATAAAGTTAATTCTAAAGAGGATACAACTTCTGAATACATAGAAGGTGGTACTGGTTCTCTATTCTATAAATCATTAGGAGACGACGAACGTAGAGCAATACAACGTAAAAAGAATATTGAAAATCAAAAAGAAATGTTACGTTATCAAGCTTTGAAACAAAAACTACTAGATGAGAATTGTGAGGTTGAAAATCGTCTCATTATAAATATTAATAAACAAGTTGAAGAAGAGATACGAAAAGAAAGAGATCTTCAAAGATTTAAACCAAAAACAGCTGAAATCTTTTTGGGTTATTCTAATGATATTAAACGTGAACGAGCTAAAGAATTAGAGCAAGAATTAGATTCAATACAAGTTCAACAGGCTCAATATCAATGTAAAGAATTAACAGAATATAATAAAAGAAACGAAAAACGTGATAAATTGTCACGTCAAACACATGATATACTATTGGGACAAATTGATTATAAACAAACTAAAATTTATAATGATACTATAATGCAAAATGAACAAAATATTGCTGAAGCTGAATTAAGAGCTAGAGATATAGAAAAAGAAAGACAAAAACAATTAGCAAAATTAATGGAAAATAAAAGACTTGAAGCTGAATTAAAAGCTCACGCAGAACAAGTTCATAGACGTAATTTAGAAGAAAAATGTTTAGATCAAGAAATAATTAAAAAAATTATTGCGCAAACTGATGTCGAAGATGACGTTGCAGAACATTTAATAAGAAATAATGATACATTCTTAAAGTCCCATGCTAATTGGAGATTAATGGAATGTGGTTGTAAAAATCCACCATAAGTATTAAAAAAATCGATCAGAAAAAAAAAACAAAATATTTTATATAATATTTTAGTTGAAGTGCCAACCAGTATGATTAAATTCAAATAATATTTTTAATTAATTTTTCGCAATTTGTAAGAAAATTAATGAATTTGAAAATAAATCTACAGTTAAATTACGCTGGAGAATGCTTTAAATATTAAAAGTTAATGAAATAATGAAAAAATTAAGCGGAATCAACAATACTGTTTGGCACGTTATTCCTTTATCAAATTGTCTATTTTTCTATTTTGTAACTAAGAATGGAATTTCTTACAATGAATAAAAAAAAATTTTTTGTTTCATTATTTTATAACTCTAAATTCACTAATTTTTTTTTTTTTAATGCATTTCTCTGCCACATACCTAAATGTGAACAGGAAATTACACAGCCTTTCCTGTTCAGGCGTGGCTGTAAATGTCCTAAGGGGGGAATAACTCTTACGATATGTGTGGGATTCGAATGTCCACACTCCCTCGATGTTTACTTACCCACTAGGCCACCGAGGCCCCAATTCACTCTAATGCTAGAACTTTATTGTTAATTTATTTAAAATAGATTTTCCTTTTGTAGTCCGAAGCATTTCCAATTTCTTATTCTTCAAATAAGCTCAAATTTAAACGTTAATGCAAGTCGGTACAAGCCTAAATTAAATAAACGATAAATCAAAATATATACGTGATTGATTCATTCGAACGTTAAAATTTTTGGGGTTTTGTATTCTACTAAAGTGTTCCGAAATATTTAAATAAATTTTTCAGTAACACCTATTTATTTTAAAATATAAGTTGGAATAGGTATTAATTTTACAAAATCAATGATTTATCTTAAAACACAAAGTACTATAAAATATATTAGGAAGATACCATATATGTATGCTTTTTTTTAAATTTTTGATAAATGTATTTAAAAAATATACCTTTAACACTTTAATCAACATACCTTTGACACCTTAATCTTATAACTCTATCTAATTATTGTCTTAATATCTGATGAGTACCATAAACTAGTTTGTTATAAGTTATTTTTTATTTTATATCTGTAAAATATTTTGTTTTACGCTTTTAAATGCTTCAATTGGGCTACTCCATCACCATCACTATGTAATAATTTTTTTCCAAGAACTAAGCAAAAATTTTCTCTTGTTTTATTTTCACTTTAACAATACAAAAAAATCTTGTTTTTACAGACAAAATATGATTCATAAGGGAATGGTTTTCCTAACCTAATATTTGAGTTCATTATTAATTTATATGATGAACAAAGACACAAAATCTTAAATTCAGATTAACAAAAAAAAAAAAAAAACTATGTACACAAAAAATTGCGCTCCTTTTTTTTCAGTTTTTGAATACTTTTTAAAAGAAAAAATATAATATTCAACTTTTATTGTAAACCCCCACCTCTATTCTTTTCTTAACATATAACTTAACTTAATTTAAACTTTTCATTATTATCCCTCTAAGCCGTGCTCTCTTTAGTTGCTTTGACTTACTTGCACATTTTATTTATTTTTTTTTGTACAGTTGATCGCAAAAAAATGCACTGCTTTTGTTTGTATTTCTATCTCTTTTTTTTTCTAATTTTACACAGCAAAATCAGGAATAAATGAGAAACTTCCAGAAACTTTTTTATCTTCATTAGAAAATGGAAAATCAGATACATGACAATATATGTATGTACTGCAACATAAAAACAAAAAATAAAAGTTAGAGAGCAAACTTACTCCTTCAAAAAAAAAACAATATTATAACAGAGTTGTGTTTGTATATACTATAGCCTATATACTCTATAGTACTTATAGCTGAATTAAGGAAAAAAAAAATTTTTTACTATAACAGAGGTTTTAATTTTTTTTTGTTCTGAAAAACCGGTTTTATTTATTCTTCATTTGGTTTTGTTACTTTTTTGCAACATGTGCAGACATATTTCATTTATTTTTTTATACATACATATATCCAGTGCACAGTTTTATTTAATAAGGCATTATTATAATATAAAATATATGTGATTAATGTATAAAAAATCAAATTATATACAAACGAAAATCTAGTCTGTAATAACAATCTGAAAAGGAGCATCAGAGGCTTAGTGAGTAAGAGAGTATAATATACTCTGTAAAAACCGAGGAAGTACGGATTTGAATCCCACACACGTCGTAAAAATAATTCCCACCTACGACATTTACAGCCACGCCTGAAAAGGAAAGGCTGTGTAATTTTCTTGTCATATTTATGTGAGAGGGAAATAAACTTAAAAAAACATAAATAATCTGAAACAATGCTTAACGTCATAAGTTGAGATTTGATTTCTGCTACGCTCACATTTAGATGTCAAAGTTTCATCATTATTATTTTGATTCAATTGTGTTAAATTTATGATTTAATGAAATACGAATAATAATAGTTACTACAAGTGGAGCTGCCTCAATTATTACCTCCTGCAAGAAGATACTATTGCATGCTTTTTTTTCTACCACTTTTATATTTAATATACTGTGTTGGCAGTTAGAAGTTATACCACATTATATTGGTTAAAGTGGATGGATGAGAAAAATTTAACACACCAAGGGGGTATTCTTGTGGTCTTTGCAAGATTTCGACCTCCTTAAAAAAAAAAATTAAAACTTTTAAAAGTGCAATGAACAATAGAAATAAGAGAAAATATTTGTCTTAATTCTGTATGTATCTAAGTTTTAAATTTAAAAAAAAAAAAAAGATTTTAAATATTGTAATTAAGCATTGGATTTACTTAATGTTAACACTAAACTACAATTTTATATTTATATGTGAATACTACATATATATATATATATTGTATATATACAATTTTGATAAATTTACTGTACAATGAAAAGTTTTTATTTATTTTTACTTTTAGTTTGTGTAAAATTCATGTTTTTAGCTTTCCATGTTTGGGATTAGAATCGAAAATAAACAAGGCAAATATAAAAACAAAAGTTTTTAAAGGCGCACATTTTCAAAAGTTAAATATTTTTTATATAAATGCTTAAGAGGAAAATATAGTTTATACGGAAAATTAAATTTTGTAAAAACTAATAAAATTCTTAAACTGTACTATACAGTCTTTTTTTTGTTTCTACTCATTTAACCTGTGATTATTTTGTGTTTGTCCTCTCTCTTGTTTGTCAAAACTCTGATCAACATTCAGTGTGTGTAAAATTGCCAAATTTGTCCATGTTTAAAATTTCGGTGTAGATGCAAACGAATGAGTGGACATGTGGATAAAGTAAAATTTATTAGCATTTTTTTTCAATTAAAATTTACTTATATTATAAATTTTTTCAATGGAAATGTGTTAGAAAAAAAACATATGAAAGAAAGAGTTGATTCAAAAGTTTTTAAGTTGTATTAACTCTATTATTTGATAAAAGCTAAGCTAACTTATTAAAATAAATTTTAACTTATACGTATTAAGTAAAATTTGTATTTTGTATAAATGAAATATTATGATCTTGGCCCATTCGACTAAAACAATTCAACTAAGAAGTTATCGAATATTAAAATAGATCAAAGATTTGCACACAGTATTGGCACTATTATAAAATACAAAGATTTTGTAAAATTTTCAAAAAAATTTAATGTAATACCAAATTAAAATTATAAATATAAAAGAAAATAAAATAAAATTCCACACAAACCAAAATTAATTAAAAATAAATTTTAATTTAGTATTTACATTTACTAACGTTTAAACATTTAATAAAGAATATATTGTAATTAATTATTATACAATGACATATATTAGGAACTTTTAAACAATAAATAGCTAATTAATTAATTAATTGTTTTAATGTATTATGAGTGAAAACTGATGAAGAACCTATAACCAATCAAAATAGGCGTAAAAATTGAAATGGATAAACCATACGCATTGAAAACAAAAAATAAGTATAGCGCGAAAGATTTTTGAATGGAAACCTCAAGAAACAAAAAAACAGATCCACTCTAACAACACTTAAAATTAAATTGATAATTTAATATAAATTTCAAATTCAGTTTTAATATCAAGAGTAAACGCCTTGATCTCGACTACTAAGTGGTAACCGTATCGAAGAATTGCGGGTTTAAATCCTACATAGGCATCAAATTTTCACTGAAAGATTAATTTTTCTTAAAAAATTTACTTTTTATAATTGTATATAATATAATAAAACAGATATAAATAATAGTATTCAACTTATAATGGTCCTTGAGGTCGATTTAACTAAACCATATTGCATTATCATACGAGTTCTTATGTGTTTTGTAATGTAATAAAAATACATAAAATAAAATTAATTATTTCAGCTTTATTCCTTATTAAAATTAATTTCTATCTTTCACTAATAAATTTTTAAAAATTAATTTAAACAAAAGAAAAATTACTAACGGTGGCAAAATATTTTTTCTAATACAGGTTTCATTAACCTATAAATAGTTATCACAAGTTTGTTACTACATATTTTATTTATTTCAGCAACAAAAATCTTCAATATCATTTTAAAACTAAAAATCTTTTTGAAAAAGCATTCAATAACAAATCATTTAATTCATCAAAGTTAATTCTAATTATGTATTAGTTATTTTTTGAAATTAGATTTAATTTTATTAAAAAATTTTATAAAGAAGACCACAAAAAATAATTCTTTTAATTGCCTTACATTTTAATTAAATTGCGAGTTGTAAGCAAAATTCTATCAATGTATGTATTATATACATATGTATATAATATATAAGTTAATTAGTGCTTCCATTAACTTTAATAACCTAAAATTTAAAGAAATAAATTGCTTTTTTTTCTTTTTTTTTTTTTACTTTTCTAATTCTTTTTCACATATACACATAATTTTTTTTACAATGAATTTTTTTTTTGTTTACTTAATTTAAACGTTAATAACAAAAATAGTTCGACATTATTGTGTCAAAACATTGTTGCTATAAAACGAGAAAAAAAAAAATGTTGCTAAAAGTTTAAGAATTAGCACATAAAAGAACAACAAAAATTGTAAACAATACCTTCATTCTTATAGTATAAACCATCATAAGTATTATATTCTACTTTTAGTTCTTTTTTTTGTAATACTGGTTTATAGAATGAATCATTCTTGAGGCTGGATCACTATTTTATATGTACAGTTAATAATAATAATAATAATAATAATAATAATAAATAATAATAATAAGTATGCATGCATACAACTAAGTATTTATATTTGTATAGTTTTATTTTATATATCTTTAATAACCTGATAATTCTTTATTAAAAAAAGACCTAAAATATTATGTTGAAGTTCTTTCAAACATTGAAGCTATAAGAATTATTTAAAGTTTTTTTTTTTAAATTTTTCTTTTCTATTTTTTTTTAAATACGTTTTTTGTGCCATTTCAATTTTCCCCTTTTTCTCTTGAATTACTCTTTAACATGCCACTAAATATACACGGTAACTAAAAATAAGCGGTGAAAATGTAAAATTGTAATTTGTTTGGTTCGTTTTGAGTTTATTTAACTCTCAAATTAAAAAATTTAGAGCATACTTTTATATATATATATGTAGATTCGTTGCTGTCTTCAGAACAACTGGCAGATAAAGCAAAGGAAAAATCCTAATCATGAACGTAATTAGAAAAACTGCATCAGGAAAATTGTTGTCATTCTTTTAAAAAAATGTAAACAAACCTTTACATAAGGTAATACTGAATCAAATATTTAATTTATTGTTAATGAAAATTTTTTCGGTTACAAATTCGCGTAATCAAACGCAAAATTCAGAACAAAATGTGAATTCTGACATAGTTTTTATGTCATCGAGTGTATCTTTATATACATTCGTAAGTATTTAAATAAAATATATCTACTTTAATTCCACTTTTTACTTATAACATTAATTCAAAGGTATATGAAAAAGAAAAAAAAAACCTAGTTTTAAACATTTTAATATCGTTCCTTGACTTTTATTGATTCTTTCAATAACTTCCTTCTACCATTTGGTATTTATATAGGTAGTTTTTGTTTTTAAGAATTGTTTTCTTTATAGAAGATAACTGTTAGTCTTTTAGTTCATATTAAAAGATTTGAATCAAATATTTTTATTGGCTTAATGTAATAATTTTAAAGATTACTTGTAAGCAGAAAAAAATACAAATTCATAATCTCATACTCTAAAACTCCAGAAATATATAAAAGTAAAAAACGTCTAGTTATTGATGAAATTTCATATTAAGCAGTTAACTAACAGTTAATTTCTTGAAACCTAAAGATTAAAAAGTATGAACCCTAAATTTAAAGAAGTTTTCAGAAAATAAAATTACCAATCATTTTGAAATATCAACCAAATTTCATTATAATATGTAATTACTTTAAAACATCGTACAGAAGACAAAATTTGAAAAGACATAGGATGATTCAATACTATACAGAACAATCGGCTAATAAACTACACAGTAACTAGTACAATTCCCTAAACTAAAAATATTAGTACACTAAAAACAGTATTTGTTTCTATTTTTTAAGTTTTTGATTATACCAAATAAAAAAAATAAAACTCAGTCTACTTCGGGATTGAAACTCCAAATCACCATGCTATAATTCACCACGTCTTTAACCACTATACCAAATTCTTATTACAATTTTTTTCTTTTATCATTTTTCTCAACACATACAAATTTTCGAAATAGTATAGATATTATTTGTTTGTTTACATTATAAATTATACATTTACACTATTTTATGTGGTAGGAAGAGGGATTATTTTTTAATTAACAAAACTTACAAAATGTATGCAGGATTTGCACCCACACTCGTTTCATAAGCCACGTGCTTAACTAAATTAGGCAACTCTATTGCAATATTGTATAGTTTTTATTGCACAATCCTTTGCATTTTACAAAATAAAACAAAAAAAAAACTTTATTTTTTTACATTTGTAATTTATAAAAAGGCAACCTTTACATTTAGTAAATGTTTGTTCTTCCGCAATTCCACCAGCGATAAAAAATTACTTCTTTTTTTATTTTCTTTGTTTGACGAATTAAATATTCGCAAGTGCCCGGATTCATTATAAAATCAACAACATAAAAAGAAGAAATTTATGTATGAAAAAAAAGAAGAAAATATTAAAAATCAAACCACCTACTCAATATTTTTGTTCCTATATTTTTGTGGTTTTTTTTTAATGTTTGTTGTTTGCTGATTCTTGAAAAGTTTAAAACTAATTGTAAAGTGTTGTTATATTTAAGATTTTTTTATGCTATTATAGTAAGTTTCATTTTCTTCACATAATATTTTGTTTTATCAGGTTTTCATAGTTGATT
This sequence comes from Poecilobothrus nobilitatus, assembly GCA_947095535.1. Classification (NCBI taxonomy): domain Eukaryota; kingdom Metazoa; phylum Arthropoda; class Insecta; order Diptera; family Dolichopodidae; genus Poecilobothrus; species Poecilobothrus nobilitatus. Next base: position 265,586,207 of record OX352774.1, on the reverse strand, counting down.
TGCTTCAAAAATAATTCAGTTGACTACCCACAAAAATTCTAAAGTATAGTTTCTAACGATTTTTTTATGTTTATTTTTTATTTAATAAGTTTATTGATTAAATTATAAATTTTATATTATTTAACATGCATAATTTGGAAAAACTTATTGGTATTTAAAAAGAAGTTTTAAATTTTAGTTTACTCTACTTAGGTTATTGTTTATTTAATTAATTGTTTTAAAATGATTTTAGAGATTTATTTAGAGTTTTTCATAATTTTTATTTATTAGTATACACATGTGTATGTTCCAAAGGTGCAGTGCGTAAGTCACCGGTCTTTTCAAAGTGCGTAAGTTACCGTCTTGGGTTCAAACCTCGTTCAGATCAAAATAATATATTAAATAAGTATATAATAAAATAATGGAAACAAAATAAATAAATATAATTATAATTTAATACTTGTACCGAGATGGGCCACATACCTTTAACATGGGCCACATTTGTTTTTCATTATACTAAGCATAACGCGTAAAAAAAAATTTAGCGTAACAAATTTTTCATAAATACGTTCATTATTAAATAAATGTCCTTGGCACCTGGTACTCTGAAATGTGTAAACAAAAACTGACAAATGTACGAACTCTACTGGCTGTAATGTATAATTGACCATGAATGAATACTGGAAGGATACCTACTTTATCAAAGGTTTGCCTTGAGTTTTATTAATAGTAAAAAGCTCTTTTTAAAATAGGTAAAAGCTCGTATTATATGACAATGAATTCGCCTAGTAGTGAATCGTAGTAATGTACTGGACTAAGTTAAATTAATTATGGGAATTAAAATATGTTGTCCATTTGATATTATATTCTGATCAAGCTAGGTAATACATTTTGCATTTTTAAGAAATTGTATAATTATACTCTTTACGAGCTATAATAGCTCATTTGAATTTAATAAGTGAATAAGTGAATAAATAAATTGGTATAGAAGGTGCAGCAAGTGGAATAACTGGTAATGTCTATTTTCATTCGTACCAATATCACGTAATTATCAATTAATTTTAAAACTAAAAGTGGTGGTTATATATTATAAAGAGGACAAAAGACCCTTTAGCTCTACAAATTAATTTTCTGCACATTAATTTTTAAATAAAGTTTGTGGACATGTAATTTCTGAAGTCAAAACGTTCAAATCAGATAAAATATTATAATAGTATTATACAGCGCTCCAAACGTCAAATTTGCCGTAATTCGTTTTTTTTTAAATCCGAAAAATTTTTTAAAATCACATTTAGTCCGTTAATGTTTTTCTGCTTAAATTTTTTTTTTCTAAATATTTTTAGTACTATTACAATAATGAGCGTATTCTTTCCTTTTTGCAATAAATCTCTTAATGCCACGCCAATATACATATTATACTGATATATTATACAAGTAGATATTATTTTATCATTTTATTTTAATATCTTTTCATCTTATTATTTTCGTTAGTTTCGTTTCGTTTTCGTTACTTACACTTGTTTATTTATAATTTTTACAACTGTTAAATGTTAAAAATAAAAATCAAATTTGGATCAAATTTTTTATTGTCCTCATAGAAAAATTAATAATTAATAAGGAATTCATATCTACTTATATATTTTTTTTACCATTCACCTATTAAACTATCTGACGTATCACATAAGAAATAAGAATTTTTAAAGCTTTTTTTACAAAAAGACAAAAGAATATTCAAAAACAATCATATAACCAGATAAAACTGTTCTAATGATTTTTAGATATTGTAATTATAAATTTTTTCCTTTAAACACAACAACAAAAAAATTACGTATCAGAACGGGAACGCAAGTGTCTAATCGACACATAATATGCGTAACGTACATACATAAATATATTTTGAAAAACTAAATTTCAATATAATGTTAATCAAATTTCTGAAAAATGTACTTATTAGAGTCTCTGTTATTAGTTTTAAAAAACATCTACACCGTTTGAGTTAAAATGATCAAATTTTTGACGTAGATAGGATTTCATGAAATTAAGTACCAGTTGTAGAACAACTTTTTTATCTAACCTTTTACGTTGTGGAGTGACAACTTGTCAAACTTGTGTTTTTTTTGATTTCACAATTTTCTTCATACAAAAATAATTGCAATTCCAGACTATACTAGCACTTCAAAAATGTGCGACTTTAAAAACCCTAAGTTGTACGTACTCTCTAGACTTGTTAGCACATTTTCAAAAAGTTTTGAAAATATTTGCTTATTAGTTTAACTCTGCCCGTCTGTCCATCCGTCCGTTAGACAAAACTTCTACACCGTTTGAAATAAAGCAATGAAATTTTAATTACGAATAGGCATCACCAAAAAACTAATTTTGGTTTTATAAACTTTATAAATATATACATATATACAAACGATAGTTGGTTTTATAAACTTTATAAATATATATGCAATAAATGTGGGGCTTTGTCATGCGGTATTTTAATATACCGTTATGTAAAACTCAATTTTTGCAAAAATTTTGACCTCTTCTTCTATCTTTCAAACACTTTAACTTAGAAGCTTGAAATTTTGAGAGGAGTTAGATCTTCGAAAATAACTATGAGTCATTTCAGGAAATATTTTTGTATAGATCCCCATTTAGGAGCTTTAAGGTGTCAAAAACTGAAAATACTTTATTTTTAAACACATGTAACTTGGGCACCTGTTTACATTTTTTTGAAGTAATATACAAAGATTAATGCTCCAACATTATATTTTTGTTTGTGTTAATAATTTTTCTTAATAAAATAGAGTTACCCCATAATTGATGAAAGTGTGATTTGATTTTTCTCAACTTTTTCTTATTGTTTTCATTATTATTCATATTTTGTATTAATAAAATACGTAATTTATATTATTATAAATTTATTGTTTAATATTATCTACTCTTTACTATAGATTTATTATGGACTATTTTTAATTTTTGAAATGTGCTCTTTGAGAACCTTTCATTTTTTTCCTTACTTGGTTTTGAAATTTTCGAAATAATAAAAAAAAAATTGCTATGCGGTATTTTAATATACCGTTATGTAAAGCCACCACCGCAAATAAATTGCATTTATATACGTTTCTGAAAATTGAGCCGAAACCGAAAATATATACCTGTTTTTCACCTGAAATATCGTGAGAATATAAAAACCATGGTCAGGTGAAGAATAAGAAAAACTTTCTTTTGGCTGTCATTTGACTAAAATTGATTAAATAGTTTTTTGCAAATCGGTACCGAAAGTTTTGTATGGAGGAAAATAAGCCGATTAATTATATAGATATGTAATAGATATTTTGTTGAATCTATTTTGCTTGATTTTTTTTAAACCAATTTGATAGATGCTGTCCAAACTTTGAAAATATGACATTAAATAATAATTGATTTTAAGTATAAAATCATAAAAAGTCGTCACCAATATTTTAAGTTTGATAAAAGAAAAATTGCGACGCCTATAAACGCCTCATAATACGCCTCATAAACTTCAACACAATAGGCAAAGTAAAAATACGTTATAGTTTTGTCGAAACCAAGTTTTAGTGTTGGTATTTTACCAAACATGTTATAAAGCGAAAACGTCCTGTTCTAATAAAGAAAAATTAACCGTTAAAGTAGGATGAATTGTTTTGATGGAAATGTTTTTTCGACTGATTAAAGAATTATAAAGAAAACCAGATATGTATATAGCAAGGTCTACAATATTATTATTTTAAAAATTTTGAATATTTATTGAAGGGTATATAATGCTCTTTTTAATAAATAAAAAAATAACACTTATTTTGTTAAATTAATGTCAAATGGGGTCAATTAAAGAAATTGTTAAATAAACAACATACAACCATACAAATGTGCATACTTTAAATTAATATTTTTTGTTTTGTAACTATAGTTCTTTTGCCAGAGAAGCATAGCTATATAGTATATTTATTCAAGACAACATTATTATTGTCATCATCACTATTACAACATCATTTACAACATAAACAACAGGAATTATAAACAGCAAGGGTAACAACAATCACCATTACTTGAAAACGAAATTGTTCTCTTTTAAAAATAAGTAGTGCATTATTAAAGGACTAAAAATTTTGGAATAAAACTCTGACATACAAATAAAAATGAAAATCAAAAAGAAAAACAAATGTTTCAACGACCTGAATTATTTCGTTTCTCTCATTCTTTCTTTATTCTTAGTTCTCCATTTTTTTTAAACTTTTTTTAAATAAAAATTCTATTGTCATATTGAAATCAACTATTTTGCTACTTTTTGAAATTAAATGTAAATTATTTTAAACAAAAGCTTCTTTTGTGTCCTGTGGTTCTAAGTTTATTTTAACTCTATATTGTTAGAAAAAATACATAAACGTACATATAAAATTTTTTGTATCTTTTACTGAAAAACTACCAAATTAAAAACAAAACCTCAAAAAAAAAGAGTTTTCTAATTTATATTAAACAAATTAAACATTAATGCATCTAAGTCTGAATATATAGAACTTAATATGTATATTCATTAAGAAGTGCCTCCGAAATCCGAATCATATTTAGAATACACTCGCCACACAACGAAGAGCTTTGGGAAACAACGACCCAAGACGCACGCGAAATAGAAATTAAGAAACAAAAATATAGATGGATTGGTCACATTCTTAGAAGATCTCTTAATTGCATAGCTAGACAGGCCCTGAAATAGAACCCCCTCAAGGAAAAAGGAATGTTAGCAGACCTAAGAATATACATGACGTAGAACAGTAGAACAAGAAATAACACAAATTAACAAAATAAGGATTACAAATAAAAGTAATAGCACAAAATAAAAGCCGATAGAAAGGCTTTGTGGAAGCCCTATGCTTCTAAAGAAAATAGGAAAGGAAGAAAAAAAAATATGTATACTTAAAGATTGCGTTTCGCGCTTTTCTATTTCATATATTCAAAATTATTTTTTGCAGAACCCTGTATGATACGAGTTATTATAGAAAAGTCATCATGTAATTTTTGAAGCTTACAGCTTAATGATTACTGCGTCAAGTATGAATAAATAAATTAGCAGAAAGGACAACCACTCACTTTTTCAATTCTTGAATAATTGAAAATATTATTATATTTTTACATTTCATAATTTAGGCAATAATATTAAATATGAAATATTTGGTTTTACAACGGTTTAAAATATTTATTTTTAATCTAATCTTTAATCTAAACCTCTTTGCTACGCAATTTGCAATAAAAACTTCAAAATCATTTTGGTGTTCAATGATAAGAAAATGTTTGAATCGAAAACTTTAATGAGTCATATGACCTTAAAACATTTATTATATTAATAGTTATCTTATAGTTATTAGAAAACAAATTTTGAACAATTCATTTGTTAAGTAAACAAAACAAAAAACAAAAAGATAGATGACGCTAAAAAGAAAAAGAGAACAAAGCAACAGAGACAAAAGCAATTTTCTTTTGTTGTTTTTTTTTTTTCAAATTGAAGTTGAAATTTTGCCAATTTTCAGGATTAAAGAATAGAACATTTTATTTTTCATCCTCTATCATTTATATTGTGTTCTCTTTCCTTTTTTCAAATTACTCTTTTTCTTTTTTTTATCTATCTCTCTTTCTTCTTAACAAATTACAGAGTCATAATGTCTGGCACTCGAAAAGCGTTGTCTTTTGAATTTTTTTAATATAAGATTTAAAAAAAAAAACAAAAAAAAATGATGACATGTTTAGTTTTTTGCTGGTACTGCAAAAAATCATTTTTTTTTTTTTTTAAGTTAGTATTTAGACCAGAACTTCTAAAAACAGTATCCTTAAGGATAAAAAAAAAGTATTAGTGTCTTAAATTATCTCAACTTATAGCTATTTCTGGCCAATATTTTCCATGTCAAAACAAAAAATAAATTTAATTTTAAGTTAATATTGGCTAAATTCCAATTTGTGATCGATGTTAACATAATTTTATTTTAGAACAACGATAAAAATTTAATATATAATGTGAGATAAAAATGCAATTTATTTTAAAGTTATTTTAAATTCTTCAAGAAAAATTTATTATGGTAATCAGTTTTAAATATGATAATTAAAAATAAAATAAATATATTATATAAGAGTATATAGAAATGTTTTTTAATGATAAAATTGTAAATGTCAAATTCAACTAAATACATAATATGTATATTGTTGAAAAGATAATTTAACATAATTATGTATATACAATAAAAACAGCAATTAGCATAAAAGACAGACTGTCGTAATTCCTAGTATTTAAAAAGGAAATAAATAGAACAAGACGAATATGACAGTTCAGAAACTAATATATTGATTCAATCAACAGTCCAAAAAAAAAAAAGTTAATATTCCACAAAACAAAACTATTAGGAAACAGACACATCTAAATTACAAGGTTTGGAAGTTGTATAGCTTTAATGCATCTGTCATGAGTTATAACATCACTACAATAATTAATATTGATTGAAAATATCTGCCGATTAATAAAACATATTCATAATTTAAATCTAAAAAATGAAAAACAAAAAATTGTTTTCACATTTCTTTACATTGTCTTCAATCGACGACAAAAAAAAAAAAAACACAAGTCACATATTATTATCACATAACCTTTTTGATGATTACCACTAATACTATGCTCTAGAATCCAAATTAATTAAAAAAAAAATCCAAAATTAAAAAAAAAAAAAAAAGAAAGATAAGAAAAAATATTATTTGCACTCATTTTGATTAAACCCCCATGCAAAAGTCACTCACATTTTTTTTTTCTTCTTTATTGAATTCAAAGAATTATTTAAAGATTTTCAATTATAATGTCATTCTGTAGTTGTGACCTTCGAATAATGATCTTAGATTAGTTTAACGGAACCTAATTTGAAAAGGAATTTGAATAGAAATTTTGAGGATTTTGAACTTTTTCTATATTTTCTTTGTTATGTGCACACCAAAACATCATAGAAAATTTTAAAGTTCATTTATCTTTCAGATACAAAAAAATATATATATATTTTGCCTCCCTAATAATAGCTGCTAATACCCTTCATAAACATAGTATTTAATATAAGTAATTTTCTACTTATTTGAAACAGAATAGTTTAAAAAAAATGAGAGTAGAACAAATAAATCAGGTTAAGCTATTATTACATTTTATGGTTATTTTAATAATGGGTTTATTTTTATTTTACTTCTTTTTAAAACTTGTTATTGTTTTTTTTTTTTTTTTGACTTCATTGTTTCAACTCAAATTAAATTCTCAATTCCAATTTTTGATTCACTGATTAAGATGTCATATACAACCTAATAAGATCATAATTTTTTAATATTACAGATCTTAGTCAATCGAAGCTTGGAAAAAATTTGGAGAATAATAATGAGTATATACAGGAGAGTGAAAAACTGTGAATGCCATATACATGTACACATTGTTACAAAATAAATATAAAACTCAAAGCTGGGGGTGTAACACTTAGCAAAACTCATATGACAAACATCTATTTCTCCTAAGTCCACTTATCAAAAAACTCACAATGCAAAAACTCAAGTAGCAAATTTCTTATTTAACAAATTTGCAATTCGCAAATATCCATTTTTCAAAAAATTAAAAAAAAAATGTCTCTTTAGTAAGGGCTTTGTATATAGCGTTTGGAGGCGGTAGAACTGCTTTAAATTTGAAATACGTATACGTACAAAATAATTAGCAAAAATATTAAAATCAGGGTTTAAACAATTTGTTGAGCGGGGGTTACAAATAAAGAAATTAAAAGAGAATAGAAGAGATTTTAGTAGGTTACAAAATCAGGGTTTCGCCTTTTTTCAGAATATGGATAAAAGTATGCCAGATTTTAAATTAGGAGCGATTTTAAAATTTGTTACAAAATCAGGATTATACGTCTTTTACAGAATATGTATACTTAATGTGCTTATAACCATTATTAAGTATATTATAACCATTTATAATATACTTAAATTATTTGATGCAATTATTTGAAAACAGATGTTTTGCAAAGTAAAAATTTGACATATATACCTTTTATGGCAAATGAGTTTTTACGATACCAGTTGTTTGTCAAGTGATTTTTTCCAATGTAATGTTTGTAATGTGAGTTTAGGTCAACTGGTATTTATCTTCAGAAAGAAATATTATTTTGAAAGAACTATTTTTTTGTATGAATACATATGTACCTATATTAAATCAAAAAAGCTCGCCGAAGTCATCGTTCATTTTCGTTTTGTTAAAATATTTCGAAGTAAAAAACACAAAATACTCAGATCCGGATTGGAACTCTCTTTATAAAAAATGTTTATACAAAAATTTGTATGCGCGTGGACATCTTCTTAGTATATATTATCTTTGTCCATACTATTTCTATACCATACCAAACTGATGTATTTTTAAAATTTAATTAAATTTATCATCACTTCACTCACTTAAATTATTGCATTGCGTTAGGCTATTTTTTAATTAAAAATGTACATATATATAAACTTAATTTTAAAACAACTGTATATGTAAACTTTTTCTGCTCATTGTTTAAAACCTTGAAACCTTTTAAAGTGAAAATTTTTATAATTACTCTTTACACTATAAAAATTCATAATGCGTTCTCATATACGCACTTATTAAAGCTCATCTATGATTTTGTTCAAATTTCATTACTGGCTGATTTAATCGCTATACTTTTGAAAAAGTTTATTGGTGTGGAATGGTTATTTATTGGTTGGTTGGTTAATTGGCTGTCCAACAAAAAGGTAAAGAAAAAGAAAAAAAAGAAAGTTTAAAATAGAAAAAAAAAAAACAATATTGACAAGGAAAGTAAATTAAAATTAATTTTTGTTTAATAACTAATTTATGAAAATGTACTCATTAACAGCTGTACACTGTATTGAAAAAAATACAAATTTTTTAATATGAATACTACAAAAAGCAACAATAAAATTATGATTTTATTAAAAAACAACCGTAAAGATTAATTAAGTGATTTTCAGTTTTGGCAGTAGATTTTTTAATTACTTCCAAAGGCTAAATAAAAATTTCACTCAAAATAATTATTTTAAAAATTTTTAGAAAGTTTACTTAGATAATTTTTTCAAAAATTATCATATAGTTCACTTATTACGTAAAGTTTAATTTAATATTGTTTTTGGATTATATTATTCTTATTAATTATTTAAAATAAATTATACATAGTTAATATTTTTAGGGAAGAAATAATATGAAAATTTTTGGTTTGGAAATAATTTGCTATGGTATGCTTTCCATCATTATTAATTGTCATTAATTTTATGTTCATTAAATACACTTTTAAATACTGCACATATTACAACAATTCTTTTCTCCAAAAAAAAAAAATCTTCTCTAGTTAGAAAAATTGAAAAATCATTCCTTTGTGTAATTCATCATACAGAAAAATTGAAGAAAAAACGAGCACCACTCAGTTCGGTTTTGGGAAAAGTTCGGGAACAACTAACAAGAGAAGCGCTGTTTGGAATACAACTACTGATACATCGTTGTCGAGACGTGAACCATGACGTGTACTTATGCTTCATCGATTTCGAGAAGGTCCAACATGGAAAACGCATAGAAATCTTGAGGAAAGCTCAGATTGATCATAATGACCTAATAATAATTGCAAACCTATATTGGCAGCAAAAAACAAACGTTCGAGTCGAAACAAAGTTAACAAAAGAAATCGAAATTAAGTGTGGTGTATGTCAGGGATGCATACTATCTCCACTATTATTCAACATATACTCTGATATAACCGGAGATATAACATATGGGATAAAAGTCAATGATATTCCAATAAATAATATCCGTGCAGACAATACGGTTCTTTTAGCCAATTCCAGTCAAAAACTATAAGATTTATTAAATGCAGTATCCAGTTAGGTGTAACGATTATGGATTAAAAATGAATATTTCGAAAAGAAAGTATATGGTTATAAGCAAAAATCCAGTAGCAGCAATATCCTTGGTATACTAAATAACATCCAATTAGAAAAAGTAGAAAATTATACATATTTAGGATGCCAACTAAATGCTCAGTGGGACCAGTCAAAGGAAGTCAAAATCAGAATAGAATAAGCAAGAACAACATTCATTAAAATACAGACGAATTCTAAAAATAAACTGGGTAGATCACGTAACAAATGAAGAAGCCCTTTTACAAATTCAAAAAAAGCCAGAAATAATACAAACAAAAAGAATTAGAAAATTAGAATACTTTAAGCACATATTACGGCATCCAGAGAAATATGAACTTTTAAAAATAATACTGAAAGGTTAAATTTAAGGTGGACGTGCACGTGTTAGACGTAGAATTTCTGGCTCAAAAATTTACGACAATGGTTCAACAACGGTATTGAGTTAGATAGTCCCCTGGCTTATTTTTTTTCATTTTCAACTTTGAAAGATTTCTATAATTATATGCAAATATTTATCATTTTTCAATTAATTTTTTGGTTTATTTTTCTGTATTTTGTCTTTTTGGATGTTTTCTAAATTAGCTTTTTTTTTTGGTTTCCCTCTTTTCTGAATTTTATCTTCTTCAAAATTCAAACACTGTATTTTGTTTTCCAAAACACTGGGTTTTGTCTTTTTGGATTTTATCCCCAAACCAAAAAAAAAATTAAAATAATTTTGAGCTTTATTTTCATTGATTTTATATATATATATAATATGTACATGTAATTTATTAGATAACATTTAACTTCCTTAAACTCCCTTTTTTATATCAGTATATTATTATATCATCATTTATCAACCCCGCCTTTCCCTTTTTTTTTTTTTTTTTATTTGTGCAAATAAATTTAATTTTACTAACAAATATTTGTTATCTTTTCTAAAGTTTATGTATTCGATTCTACTACGAACTACCAATTACAAAATAATGAAATCTTTAATGCCCTTCGTATCTTATTTTTCCGGTGAAGGAAATGTCCACTTTTCGTTAAATTGGTTTTCTTTTTTTTAAAGTTCATTCATTATTTCTAACAAAAAACAAAACTAAACAAAAAAAAAATCAAAAAAAGGAAATATAAAACCAAAGATTTTTATCGACGCACATTTTCTAAAAGACATTAAAAAACCTTGTGGAATTGTGACTTTATCAAAATTTTGTGATTTTTTATAGATTTTCAATTTCGTTAAAAAAATTATGTGAGAAATTTCACATAATTCAAAATTATGTGAGAAATGAAAGAACACTTTGACCAATTTTAAAGAAACTCTATTTAGTTAAGAAAAGCCGTTAACAAATGTAAAAATATAATAATGGAGCTTTAACTTTTATATCTTACTAACGACAAATTTTCAAAGGTGTCAAACTTACAGCTGCCAAAAAAAAATTTATTTTTGCACCGCTAATGGCTCTTAAACCGGAAGAAGTACAAACATTTTCTCTGAGATAACTTAAATCTAATTCTAGAATCTGAGAGATCTTCATTCTCTTAAAATTGCAAGATTCTGTCTAAATTCGGATACACAAAAGAGTCAAAATTTTACATATAAAATAAATTTGAATACTAAATAGCAAAAAATTATATAATTTAAGCTTTACATATCTAAATGTCCTGTGGTTTGACGTTTTTAAATTGAAAAAATCTTAAGCAGAACTAGATATACATATAAACATTTTAAAATAATGCTTTTTCCAACTTTGGAGAGCTATAATTTGGTAATGAGTGGGATACCAAAAAAATTTGTTCCGCAGCATTATTTTTTTTATGAGATCTATCTATAGTTAAAATTTCAATGCTAGAAGTTTTGAAAACAGATGAACAAACGGGCAGAGTGAAACTAATAAGTAAATGTTTTAAAAAAAATATTTTGGAGAATGTGCTAAAAAAAGTTAGATAATAATATAATTGAATATCTAAATAAAAGGGAAGATAAAATAAGTGTATTTTATAATCGCAAAGTGAGTTTTTGCATAAAATAACTTGCATATATACATTTTGTTGTATAAAATTACTGCAATTATGCATACATAGGCAGTAAAAATTTAATTTTCGAATGACGAAACTTATGCCTCTAAATATATTAAATCAATATGGCATTTTATCCGTAGTTGTATAAATAAAGTTACATATCATTAAATACATTACGGATTGAATGGCTTTAATTTTTAAAAATAACATATAACAAGTAGTGATGATTTGAAAGACAACTCTTACCTGCCTTTCAATGCACTGACTTGCATATAGATAGTATAATTTAAAATATTTTATTATTAATTCGGAAAAGTGTTAATACAATTAAGTATTACTGTGTAAGTAAAACTAAAAATAATAGAATTCTGATCTATCTCTTAATTGCCATTTTGAGTCCAAGAAGAAATGTTCAGAAAAAAAGCAACAGTTTAACTTTCCTAATTGAAACTAAGTTGAATCTAATTACTTTAGTTAAAATTTTCCTTAAATCCAACTAATTTTATTTTTATATTTCTGCACATAAAAAATTTTCTCTGAAACTGTGTTTTGTTACAACTTATATGGCAGATGATTACTTAGGAAATCAAAGAAGAAAAATAAAAATATACTAAGTTGCCGATCAAACATCAATGAGAAATTATGATGATGAGAAGACAAACTAAATTCATTCATAAAATTAAATTAGCTGTTATATTAAAAACGAGTGTAGTATATGTATGTATTTTTTATGTACGTAAGTCCGTTGATCTTCTTCATCCGCTTTCTGTTTTAAAAAAAAAATCATAAAAATAATAAAACGCTTTTAAATAAAAAAAATAAGCACTTATTTTAGAGGTAACTTCAAAAATGAATTAAATTATTTTCTACCGTTAATATAATTACAGTTGGTCACTTAAATTAAATATATTTTTTAAAATGGTATGGTGAATGGAAATATAAACGTGACAACTAAAATTAAAGTAACGGTTAGATTTTTTCTGTTAGCTGTAGAACGAGATAAAATCAGATTTAACCTAAAATAATTGAATAAATGTGAAATATACTGCACTTATAAAACCAAACATACATATTAGTATATTGTCCATCTTATGGAAAATATTATATGTATGTATACATATATGTATATGTAATATTTGTGCTTTTATTGATTGCTTGTTGGTGTTATTGTTTTTTGAATAGTACCAAATAACTTTTATTTGGTTTGAACTTAAGAAGCGTATATAGCCTAGAAGTAATTATAAAGTATTTAAATATGTATATATATATAGCTACAAGTTTATGTTAGAAAAATCTCCATTTTCCAACTAAACTTTTGTTTTTAGTAAACTGATATACTGATATGATGATATACTCAATACTGATACTAATATACTAACACTATCCCACATTTATGACAACATATATTTAGCAATTTGGTTAAAATAAAAAATCATTAACATGTGGAGAGACATAATATTACTAAAAATATAAAAATGCAAAAAATTTGCTTATTTGACTATTTTGTAATAGGTACATTTAAATTTTGTAATATAATAATTTAAAGATTGCCTAAAACTAGAGCTTAACAATTAATTTCAATTTTGAAAAATTGAATAAAGAAATTCTTTACAAATTTATTTATTTTATTCAATCATTCATGTACAACCATTTATGAACGAATGTTAGATTCATATTAAGAAAAGGCGCAATAACAACAACAGAAACTAAAACAGCGAAAACAAAAAAATGCCCAGTAATAACAAATGACTGTTTATTTTTTTTTGAACTGCGGTCGGTAGCAAAATCATCAGCAGTATTTATTGTAAATTTTTATTAAATTTTCAAAACCCATTTAATCTGAACTTTTAATACATAATACACGTGCGTTCAACTGAAACGGATATGTTGAAATTTAATAGTTTTTAAATTATTTCCAAGTTTAAAAAAAAAAAATTTTTTTTTTGTTTTTATTTTTCATTGAGAGGTTTTGGATAAAAAATAAAAATTTCTCAAATTATTGAATGAAATTTTATTTTATTTTTATAGTCCGATTATAATTGAATTACATCGTAAAGATGAGAAAAATTAAGATTCGCTTTTAATTAAACTTTTCTTATGACTACATATTAATTGATTTTGATAATTTTTGAAGATGTATCAGTGTGCCATTTAATGGTAAAATAAAAAAAAATTAAATAAACAATACATTTAAAATAGGAATATATGTATAATTACTTCAATTTATTGAATGTATAGACACATTGTACCTATGTATAGACAGGATAGAACATTTATTTATGTATAGATACATAAATTGATGTAAGGGGTGGGTTTTGTTTGAATGGTTTCAATAACTTTCATAAAAAATTTTAGTTTAAAAGCAGTTTAAAAAAAATTTTTTGTGAACCAAACTGGCTACATAGATTAATATGTATGTAGATTAATACGAAAGGATGAATAATTTCCACAAGAGGTCGTTTTGGTCGAAGTAAGAAACCCTTAATTTCCTTGAAATACCATCGTACTTTATGATCCAAACAACTTTTAAAAAATATTTAATATTATCAAATAGTTTATTAAATATGTATATACACTACGAGTATATGTATACTAAATAATCTGATGGCGTTAAAGTACTAAATGCATTTAAAATGTGCAGTCATAGAAGAATTCTTATTAAAGTGCCGAACCATTAATTTTTACAAAGAGTATTTTATCAGTAAAAGATCTAAGAAAAGAAAGGTCCGGCTACTTGAAAGACAATATGAGAAAAGAGTTATAAAATTGCCGAACTAAAAAAATAGTGTAATAGTTCAAAATAATAAGAAAAATAGGAATTATTAAATATATATGTAAATTTTCAATCAAAAGATATGGGGGGATATCAACTACACGCCGGCTTAATAATGTTTTCGTAATAAATATTTAATTTGACTTTACGAAGAACCATTGTCTCATCATTTGTTACAGCATTTTTTTTTTAAATATTACAAAATAATTTGTAATTTTAATTCATCAAAATTAAATCGGAATTTATTTTATATATCATTTTTAAATGCATTCTTTATAACAAAGAAGAGAAAAAACTAACATATTTTATTACATCTCTTCCACCACCTCCACAATTTTTTTTGAAATTGTTTTTGTTGCAACTATTCCAAATATTTCTGTATTCAACTCATCAATTCCTCTTTGAAAAAGAGTTTTATTACAGTAATTCAGTTTTAATCCAACGCCTTTTTTTAATCAAATGGTGCACTATTCTGATATTGCAACATTAATTATAGTGAATTCAACAAAAAAAAAAAAAGAAGAGAAATTAAAAATAATAAAAGTAGTATTTTATTAAAATAACAGCCTCCAGTCATATTCATTATAATAATGAATAATGATTATAATATACTACTGTTTAGATGTAACTATAGAAATTATGATATTAAATCATCAAAAGAATGAAAAATATTTGCAATTTTCTCAGAATTACACACTCAACATTGTGTAAAAAATGACGTAAGATTTAATTATTATGCAAAAAAAAAAGAAAAAAAATATACTCGTAGTACTTAACTTTAAATTATTTGATTCAAAAAATTCACCTGATTCAAAATGATTAATATGAATGGTGTTTGATCTATGTGTGATGTGATGACTAAATGATTTATGATTTTAATTCTATTTTTTTATTTTTATTTAACGTAAAAGCAAAAAATTACATTTAATATTAACTCATCATTAGAGTCAAATTTTTTTATTTAAAGACAATTTCTAGAAAATTTTTTTTTTTAAATACATACATATGTTCAATTCTTTTTTAAATATTATTGTCCTAATATAAAACTTTGAATCAATCAAATATTTTAATATAAATCACTTTCATAATATCAAAACTAAATTAAAATAATAATATTCAAAGGAAATGAAAGTTGTAGTTTGAAAAAAATACTCTGACATGTGTTACAGCTGCTAAAAATATTCAAATGTCAGCATTAAAGATCATGCATCTAAATTGTCAATCCTAATATAATTGTGGTGTCAAATTGTTTAAATTTCAACACTCATGTCATTATCATTCAATTTTTTATTAACATAAAATTAATTTTGACAAAAAGAAAAAAAAATTAAATGCGGGTACATTCAAACTCAATACAAAACTCTAAAAAAATTATTTTTATATTCATTTCAAATATTTTAGTGATCAATAACTTAGAAATAATAAATATTAAAAAGAGTATAAAGTTCTACACCTCATATATCACATTTCATTAAAATGATGATAAAAAAATTTGAAATCGAACTGATGATAAATAATTATCTACACTTTTAAATTTCAAAGCTCAACAACAATTTTATTCTTTTGTTACTTTAAATTGAATTAAAGAAAAAGCCAAACCTAATAAAATTTATATTATGACATTGCATATGATATTTTTTTTAATATTGAAAATTTGTTAACTGTGTAGGGGGCAATCTTAAACAAAAAAAAAAAAAAAAATTTATGGCATAATAAAGACCTCTTAAAACTGTATAACACTTTGTAATAATAACAATAGCGATTTATTTCTTTTTGCTTTAAATTTCAAACACAATTTTATAATATTCTTTGCTTCAATGAATAATTATATATCGTTCGTTACGTATTCTGTATTGGTCAACTATGAAAAAATCGAAAAGCAAATTAAAATATATATGTATGTATTTGAAATGTAACGATTAAAAAGGGAGCTATGACATCTATTACGCGTTTTTTTTTTACTATGATCGATCTAACTCAGAAGAATTGCACATGATTCTTCCGGATAGTGTTGGACTTTAATCACCAAACTTTAGATTGGGACCTTAGATAGAAATGTACAATTTAGTTTACGGGATAGGATGTGGTAGAAATTCTTGGGGAAAACAAATTTAGCAAAAATTTAGAATTATGAAAGATGGATAAGAAAATTTGGAAAAAGATTTTGAAGAAAGATGTTGAAAAAAACATTTTGAAGAAATATAGTAAGAAAAATTCTATTTATGGAATTACGATTATTATTATACGTGGTGAAAGTCAATAGTATTTGTGATGAGTTCCTTAAATTTTTTATATAAAACATATTTTCAAACTATATATCTAAAAATATTCTATTATCTCATTCCCTGTCAAAAAAGATTATATTTATCGGACAGTATAGTACCTTAAAACCGCCCAAATCTTAGATAACTTGTATTTCTACCTCTATAAAGTTTTTCGATTATTCATCTGATACAAATATTAAAAACAACTATAACAAAACGTATAGATGATGGTTTCCGACTTAGAAAGCAATTTTAATAAAAATTCCAAACATTAATTATAGAAAGGAATTAACCAAAGTATATCTACCTTTCATAATTTATTCATAATATGTAGAAAAGATAATGTAGTAAATAGATTTTACCAAAAACAACATGAATTTTAACAGAATGAAAATAACTTCGGTAAATTGATAGGAATTAGTTCTTAAATTATTTTGGTCGTTTCCGAATCTATCGCACTAACACTTGGCACTAGACTCTTCACACTCTTTTCGTACATGTGTTATTCTTTTAGGGCGAATATTTAGTGTATTCAAGAGTACACTAAAACATTGAGAGTACACTAAAATATTGAGAGTACACTAAAACATTGAGAGTACACTAAAACATTGAGAGCACAGTAAAACATTGAGAGTACACTAAAACATTGAGAGTACACTAAAACATTAGAGTGCACTAAAACATTGACAGATAATCAAGTGCGATCAGACAATTTGATGCACTATTTTCGAATGCACTAAACAATTTTCGGAGTTTTTCGGAATTTAGTGCGAAGTGTGATAGTTTCGGACACGGCCTTTGTATTCAAAATAACAAATATATCAAAAAAATATTATATAAAATCGATTAGAAAAACTTCTAATGCTAACTTTATCTTATATCACAAGATTGCTTCTTTGAAAACTTGGTACTAAACGTTTACATTAATAAACGTTTTATATTTATTTTAATTTTCACATACTGGTAGAAGTCTGTATCTTCCCTTCTTCTACAGAGTATTTCTTTACACGTTTTTTTTTTAATTTTATTAGTAAATGCGTTTTTCAATGGCAGTTTAACATCACTTTGTATTTTTTTTTTTTTTTTATATATGTAATTGAGTAGAATTTTAGGTTATGATTTCAATGACATGATATTTATCATATAAGAAAAAAAAAACACAACTCATCATTAAACATCAACAAACACCTATTCACTACATCATTAATTAAAAGAACTTGCTATTGTATTGTATATTTATTTGTTTCCTATGTTGTATTGTATTGTCTCTTGAGTATTTTAACGCATTTAATTGAATAAATTAATTGATGAATTTTGAATTTTTCTCTATCTCTTTTACTCCTTAATATAATTGAGTATATACTTTTACTTGATATTTATTAGCTTTAATTAACCATTTTCTGAATAGTTTCGTTTTTCCATGTCTTCTTACCGTGTTATTGTTATTGTTTTTTTTTTAAGTGTTAATTATTTATCTACTAGATTGGGTGTCTTGTTGTATTGTGAATAATTAAATAAGTGAATATTGTACCAATGTGTCTAGTATTTTATTCTATTGCACATATGATGATGTGAGAGAATTGAAATTTAATGTTATGAATTCAAAAGGTTTGATTTTTTGTATTTAAGTAAAATGAGAAATCAATTTCAAGGTTGAGGAAATCGTATAGAATTACAAAGAGTTTTTATTTTATTCTTTTTTAAATGTTATATTATAAAATTTAATAATATAAATTTAAAAAAAAAAATGCCTGGAGTTATATTAATGTAATTTGATTAGTATTAAATATTTGTATTAAATATATATATAATATATACATATATATATAGAAAATATAAAATTAAATTTAACTCTTAATTTCGAAAATCGTATCATATTTAATAAATCTTAAAAAGATATTTTATAGTAATCAATTACAAATAATTAAGTTTCAACGAAAACTTCCATGTCACAAATTTTTAAATTTAAAATACTACAAAGGCTCAAAATTCATTTTGAGTGCTTTCCTTGTAAGATAACCTTGAGTAGAGTATAAGAATATAGCCTCTTCACAATTGAAGCAAACTAAGTAGAAAAGTTCTTAAAAAATAAGTAAAGCATCAAAAATATCTTTGGGTTTGCCAATTATTTATATTTATTTATTTAGACCTATCTTTTGGCTTCATAACGGTTTAAATAGCTCTAATAAATATAAAATAGGATTAAAAGCGGGATTTTTAATAGCGGGATTTTGAAAGTTGGGATTCAATTACAGACCCGAACATAACCATCGACGTAACACTCAAGACTCCAGAAAATGTGGTCGCCCAAGTAACTTATTCTTTTAATATTATATTTAATTTTTAATATAGATAGGTACTAATAATTATCTTAAAAATTTTAAGTAGGTCATCAGGACGTAAGCAATGGAATTATTAGTTTGAAACAATGATGAATAGAAATTTGTTTTATTTCGTGTGCAAATAATTATGTATTTTGATTCTTTTATTCAAGATGAAATTATGCTTTATTGTTTATTATTTTAAAAGCAAATAGTATCTAATATTTGAATAAAACCAAAATTGTATCCTTTTAAAGCATTATTTATTTTAATAGATTTATTATTTCAAACTCATCTAATCCTTTTATATATTAATTACATAAATCAATTTTATTTATTTTAATGAAATTGAGAAACATTTTCAAATATCAAATTTTAAGTAAATATTATTGTTATAAAAATCTATAAAAAAATATTTTATTAACTATTTGAAAAGTTCAGTGTCGTGATTTTTAATTCAGAAAGATAAGTTTATATTAATTATTTTTTTTTTTTTAATTTTATTTTAAGTGGATTTTATTAATGTTGAAGGAAAGTTATTTTTGATGAAATGCTGGCATTTCTTTCTAAAATTTTACGTTTTAAATTTCAGATAAATCACTACCAATAGTATACTGTATAAGTAATACATCTTTATTTAATTATACCCGTACGATAGGATCGGGTATAATAAAATTACTCCTCCGTTTGTAACACCTCGAAATAAGCGAGCTAGATATACCTTCAAAGGTATGGATCGGATCAGAAAAAAATTCTAAGACTTTTGAGCCATGTCCGTCCGTCAGCACGCTAACTCAAAAACTAAGAAAGGTAGAATCTTGAAATTTACACAAAATATTTTGGGAATAATTTGTAGGTTCCCTATTTTTTTTGGTTGAGTTTGGACCAAGCCTTAGGGTAGCTCTCGAACACCTAACTTTTAGATCCCCACATTTTTTTTGCAATAGAGCTATGAAATTTTAACTACTGATAGATCCCACAAAAATATTAATTTTATTTTTAATAACTTTTTTTTGTAGCCCCACCCGTTACGGAGCTGCAGCTCCCCAAAGGTGCAAAAAAGCTCTATATTTAAATTGTTATAGTACAAGTTGTATAAGGTATATCTTCATTTTGAAAACGCCAAATGATTACCACTTTCATTAGCTTTAAAAGTATATATATAATAAATATATACTTTTGGCATACGGTGTCTTAATTTACCGTTATGCGAAACTCAAATTTTGCAAAATTCTTTAACCCTTCCATCTTCTAAACGGTTAAAGTTGGAAACTTGAAATTTTGACAGAAGTTAGATCTTTGAAAATTAGTATGAGTCATTTCAGAAATTTTTTTTGTATCACCCCCCGTTTAGGAGCTGTAAGGGGTCAAAAACTGAAAATTTCTTATTTTGAAGCACCTGTAACTTGAACACCTGTTAAAATTTTTTTGAAGTAATACACAAAAATTAAAGCTCCAACATTATACTTTTATTTCTGTTAACAACTTTTTTTAATAATATAGGGTTACTTTATAATTGACGAAAGTGTTACTTGATTTTTTCAAATTTTCTAACAAATTTCTTTAACGAATTTTTTCCATTTTGTTTTACTCGATAATTTGAAATTGTTGAGGATATAATGCGTAGTACAAAAAAATGTAATTAAATAAACAACATAACGGTTGCTTGAAGAATTTTTATTTATATGATATTGATATATATACATACTTATATAATATCATGTTTACTTACATATCGTATATGTCACTAGTGAATGAATGATAAGAGTATAGATGTATATTATATAGCGCCGTATTTACATACATATATGTATTTTATTGTACTTATAAGAAATTATTCTGTCAATGGAATATTTAAATATAATATAATATAATATTTAAAATTATATTTACTGTTTTGTACTTAGTAAATTTAATATACATTTACCGCTTAGTATTAAATGGTACTATAGAATATTTGAAAAAGTTTTGGATTGATAATCGTTATGTGGAAGGTTAGAACCTGCTTTTGAAGAATGTACATATAAACATATAGTTTGAATATATGTACAACCCATAGTTCTAGAAATTATAAAATTCACCCAAATTATTTTAAAATACTAAAATATTAAAAAAATAATATTGTAAGCAGAGTGACAGGCTGTGAACATACTAACGGTTCGTACGGGTATCTAAGAGTTGACAAAGTCAACTGTATTCTTCCTCGTTTTTATATGTAAAACTTACTTAAGCTATTATGACATTTCTCTTTTTTACATTTTTAATGCAATGCATGTAAAAAAAGCGAGTAATGTCAAATTTTTATTGGTGAGAAAAGAAATAGTAGAAATATGTAAAAATGTATAAATGTCATGTTTAATAAATAATTTTTTTTTTGTGACATTTGCAACTAAATTTTGAAAAATCAGCTGTTTATTTGAATAATCAGTTGGTTGGTTGGTTGAATAATCAGTTTTAAAAATAATAATTGAAAATTTATTTAGAAGATCAAAAAAATATTAATATTATTTGTCCCGTTTTTTTAATTATAATTAAAGATTTCTTAACCGCATTAATAATATTTACTTTTTCAAATGACAACATTTAATAACAAATGACGGTTAATATACATACATATAATTATATTCATTTCTTTTCAATATAATGGATCAAATGCATAAAACTAAGCTCGAACGGAAATCTCACTTTTTCAAACAAAAACTACTAGGAGTTCAGGTGTAGATTTTATTTGAAAAAGTGAGATTTGAGTTGAAAGTCATATTTATATGCATTCGACCTAATATGTTACCTCTTTTATACGCAACTGACAGCTTAATACTTTTTAATGCATTAATAAAATTTAAAAAAAAAAAGAAAAGACATAATTACAAGTTTCGTCTAGGCCTCCCGGCGTTGAAACATTAACTAGGAACATTAGTTGTTAAAACACTTTACAAGTTCTATTACACTACGGTTTGAATGCTATATACATACATACATAAAAGATTAATTTGATACACACTTAAAAAGATTTTCTCTAAGTGATTTATGAATTATTTGATTAAGAAACACAAATTAAAGTTTACTTTTTTATTTTTTTTTAAAACAATTATCTTCATTTTGCAATTAACATTTTATTTCTATTACCTGGTACATCAATTAACTTGATAAAATCTCATCTTTTTCTCTTGCTTGATTTTCATTTTATTTTTTTGTTTTTTTAAAAAAAAAATTTTAAATATGTGTAGTTAACTCACCTGCAAAAATATAAAAAAAAATTTTCATAAATTTCACAATGAAATAAAATTAAAAAAAAAAATGCTTATGAAAAATAAAAACAAAACAAAGCAGGATGAAAACTAACTGTTTTTAAAAGAGCACATTTCTCAAAGGATAATACAAACAGTTTAGAATATTGAATATTGACTTGCACCAAAATTTCTAAATTTAAATAAAACTAGAAATAGATGGGAAAAACGAAATATGTAGAAAATAGGTCGATTCGATTTTATTTGCTTTTCAAAACGGAAGTAACCACATTTCGAAAATTCGCGATTGAAAAGGAAATAAAACCGAATTACCTGCGGTATTATTTTCAATCACACACACTTTCTTCAATTTTAAGGAAACCCTATACTTACTTAATTAAGAAAAACCATTAGCACATATAAAATTATAATCATAAAGTTTCTATTATATTTCGACAAAAGTTGTACAGGTGCCTAAAAATAGCTAAATTTGAATTTTTGGGATATAACAGTTCATAAACAGGGGCAGATACAAACAAATTTTCTGAGGCAACTTACTCTAAATCTGAATGCCGCAGTTATGAAAGAAGCAAAAACTTTCGAACATTTTGTTTTCACATAACGTATATTATGTAATGATGTAAATTACTAAATTGCAATAAATTGCTTTTATCAATTTTGAGGAGCCTTAACTCTGTAATGAGTGGGATAACATAAAAACGTTGTTCTAGAACATTAATTGTTTTAAGAGACTGGTTTCCATGGTTAAAATTTCATTGTTCAATTTTCAAAGGTGAAGAAGTTTTATAAACAGACGGACAGAGTGAAATTAATTCTCAAATTTTTCAAAAACTTTTTGAAAAATGTCCTAAAAAGTGCAAAACAATTGAAAAACTGTAAATGTTAACGCAACTTTTTGTTTTTTAAATTAAGGCTGAGAAAAAAAAACATTAGGTATGAAAAATTGTTTGTTGTTGTATCATAAAGGTGAATAAAAAAAACAAGAACAACACTATCAATTAAAAAAAAAGTAAGAGAATACATATACGAATACCACCAAATTAAGCAATTTCAAAAACAAAAATAAACGTATCAACTTTTAAACTGAACTAAATAAAAAACGAGGAAGAATATAGTTGCCCTTGTCAACTTTAGATTCCCGTACGAACCCGTTAGTATGTTCATAGTCTACCACTTTGCTTATTTAAAATAATTTGAATGAGTTTTATAATTTCTAGAACTATGGATTGTACATATATTCAAAGTATATCTTAATAGGTTCATTCTTCAAAAGCAGATTCTAACCTTCCACCTAACGATTAACAATCCAAAACTTTTCCAAATATGATATATCTAGTACTATTTAATACTAAGCGGCAAAATGTATATTAATTTATACTAAACTTACTACAAAATAGCATATACATATATGTTATTAAAATGCATATATATTCATACATTGTATATATTATTATATATTGCCATACATTACAATATTTCTTTAATAATATTTCATTCATAGAATATTTTCTTATAACTACAATAAAATACGTATAAATATGCCGCTATTCATATATATATATATATATATATATATCTATAGGTACTCTTATTATATCATTCATTCATCAGTGAGATAAACGATATTATGTAAATAAACATGATATAGGTATAAGTATGTACATATATGTATACCAATATAATATAAATATAAATTCTTCAAGCAACCGTTATATTTTTTATTTTTTTTATTTTTTTCTACTACGCAATACGCATCATCCTCAACAATTTCAAATCAGCAAGTAAAAATAAAAATAAATTTTTTAAATGTTAAAAAAATTTGTTAGATTATTGAGAAACATCTGTCAAAATTTATAGTATTATATCATAACAATATAACAATAACAATAACAATATATATTTATAATATTACCTGTATTTATTATATACATATTTGTAAAGCTCATAGCTGCAGCTATCGATTGAATATGATCAGATTGAAATGATCAGATATGATCAGATTGAATATGATCACATATCAGATTGAAAATATAGCTTATAGAACTTGTGTTTATAACAATTTAAATATAGAGCTTTTTCGAACTTTCGGGGGCTGTAGCTCCGAAACGGGTGGGCTACAGAAAAAAGTTCTTCCATAAAATTAATTTTTTTAGGATATCTATCCGTAATTTCATGGGTCTACTTCAAACGAAGTAAAATTTTTGAAAAATTTGTATGAAAAGTGTGGTCAAAAGTTAGTTGTTCGAGAGCTACCCGAAGTTTTAATCGGATCTCAACCAAAACAATAGGGAACCTACAAGTTGATCCTGAGGGACGGGCGAACGGACAAAGCTTAATCCACTCATAATTTGATTCTGATCCGATCCATACCTTTCAAGGTGTATCTCTAGCTTGCTTATTTCGAGGTGTTACAAACGAAGGAGTAATTTTATTATTACCCGATACTTATTGTACGGGTATAATAAAACTGGCTAATTTGAACATATTTTATGCTTTTTTGCTACCTATTTATTTTTAGTTTTCGTTACACACTTAACCTGTGAATAAGGTTATGGTTAACGTTCTTTTAAAATGTTGATTCCAGGTGTAAATCAATTAAAGTTAATTTTATTTTGACGACGACGTTTTGATTAATTTTTTTTTTATGTTTGTATCATATCTTGGCCCGCTGTATATGAAATGTAATGTAACTGTGCCAAGCATAATATTTTAATATACATTTTTTTATCTGCTATGTTTGTTTTGTGTTCGTTTAGATCCACAAAATGATAATAAAAAGCAAAGCCACTAAAAAATTTGTAAATAAAGAAATTATGTGTTTACTATTACAGTTATAATAATTTCTGAGTATAGGAAAAAATTTTTAATTTCATTTTTACATAGCAATCTGACAATTTAATAATAAAATAACATATAGGTATAAACTTGAAAATTCAGTACCAGTGTGGTGTCAAATTTCAAATTACTCCTCAACAGCCTATAAAAGAAACATTTATGTATTTTTAAACAATACCCTAAATATTGTACCAATATCAAATGAAAATGATTGCCAGATTTTTACAATACAGAAAAGTTAAGAACTTGTGGAGAACTTAAATATCATTCTCAAACTGTTTATACATACACTTAATGGTTCAACACTTTAAGTGGTTTTAAAAAAAAGTTAAAAATAATAAAATTTATTATAGGTCTACTTATGAGACTGAAGTTTTTGAATTAACACTAGGCGCAAGTATTTGTACTGGCTCAAGTATTTGTTACTGACTCAAGTATTTGTTAAAGGTCCGAATGAACATTTTTGTTTAGTATTGTACCAATTCTACTTCTTCTTCTCAGAATTCACAACTAAATCCAATTAACTATTATGACTTATACTTTTACATCTAATTTTGGCAACAGAAAATTTCTTTTATAATACCTATGCATTTGTACTAAACATTTTTAATTTCATTTCTGCTTTCCTACCACGTTATCAATAAATTTCATAGGATCATTTTTCTCATTATTATTTGAAAATTTACAATAAAAATTGATAAAAAAAAAAAAAAAATTCGACACAAAATAAACAAATAGTGTCATAATTAAAAATGGACGCTACAAAAAATAAAATAACACAAAATAACAGATCTCTTTGATAGATTCAGGTTAAGATTAGGAAAAATTTTTATTTAAATAATAAGACAGTGGTCATGAAAAAAAAGTATATTTTACTACAAAATGATATTTTATTTGATAACAAATTGACAATAGTCATTTTAAGACAAAATTATTGTAAACAACAAAAAAAAATTATATTATTATAAGATAATGAAGATCGAATTATCTTAATTGATAATTATTTTCAAAAAACATTTAATTGTTATGAAACAGTCATGTTTTATTTTCTTATATCTTTTGTCTCAAATTCTGACACATATTTTTCAGATTAACCTTGAAGAAGTGATTATATAATATAAAGCATTAAAGAGATACGGTCATGATAGGTATTCTTGAAAAATTACAGATACACCTTCTTTATTCCATGTCGCCTATGAATTGTACGTTGTTGTTTTTATCTTTACGGATTTTTTAATTCAAGGACAAGACGCTTTTGGGTATACTACCACACACATTTACTCTAATTATGATTTAGTCAATCTTCTCTACGAATTACGATACTGTCCGTTTCTCATCATAAACAAAAAAGTCTCGACAAAAATTTTTATTGTATTTAAACTTCACTGCTATTTAAAAAAAGCTGCTAATCTAAGGACAGCCCAAAATTTGTAGTATATTTAGTTGCCTTTGTATTTATATTTTTATAAGATATAAAATAAAGTTTTTAAAATAAATTTAAGTATAATTTAGTTTTATTTTTATAAGGCTATTTGAACTTAAAATACTGTTAAATATACTAAAAGTTTTGAGCTACCTCTAGGTTAGCGGCTTTTTCAATTACAATTTAAACACATATTTCAAAGCAACCATTATTAGTTACTGATTAAATTAATAATAGAGATTTAATACAAGATATTATTTTCTTGCAAAAACAAAAAGTCACCCGTGGAGGGACAGTAATTGGGTTTAGGAATACACCTCTTCATCTATTTTAGAGGAGTGAAAACTGGTCCCATTTTGAAAGGTTCTAACATACTCTACCTAATTTTCAAGTTTAAAGAGTGTATCTTAAAATCTTTTGATTTTATCACAATTTTAATTTACAGCCCCAATAGTAGGAGACCCACTTAAGTTTCCAGTCTCAAATTAATTTAATTTTTTCAATTACTATATCGCAAAAAAAACATTTATACAAAATTTCATTCAAATCGTATAACAATTACAATGTGCTCGAGAACCTATCAAATAATATTCGTATTCGGATATTTTAAGACGGACCGACTGAAGCTACAGACTTCAAAGTTTGTGTCCTGATGCAGAAGCATAAAACCAACCCGTATACTAAATTTAATTGAAATCCGAGACTTTTTTTTTGTTTGACCACATGGTTTTTTTAGAAAAAAAAACCATATTTTATTATGAACATTATGAGGGGGTTCCACTACAGTTTACGTCCTCACTGTTTTTTGCTGACGTTATAATCACAAAACTAAACTCTATACCAAATTTCATTCTAATCGGATAAGAATTACATGAGTTATGCTGAAAACAACTTTTGCGGACGCGGAATTTTCAAAAAAAAAATAAATTTTTGTTGTTGTTTTGGATTCTACACCCTTGAAAACGTCCAGAAAATGATTTTCAGCGAAATTATCTTTTCTTTTTTTTCGAAAACCGATCACAACCTTCATACTATTTGTACTAGGGAACGGGCCAGTTATCAAATTCTATTTTATAAACTCCACTTCCGGCAAAATAACCCTTTTGCACTAATGAGACACTTTGCAAACTACAATTTCTGCTATTCTTTTGACATAATATGTTTATTATGGGACACTTATCAAATTTTTTCTCTTTTGTATTTTTTCCTTTTTACTTTTTCCCCAAATATACATATTCTAGCAAAAGGTTGTCATGGTAATGTAAAATTTTGTTTGTAAATACGAACAGTTTTAGCTCTAAGTTTTTTTTGTTCTGCAGAAATTCCACAGCATTGCGAAAAATTATACGAACAACTGGACGAGGATGGTAAATTTTTGGATTGGCTTAAAGAAAAATATGTACATGTGTGGAAAAACAACATCTGTTGTTCAACAAGTTTCTTGAGCTGTTAGGAACTGGATCAGAAAGGACAGAAAAGGAACACAGAAAAATTGGAATCGTAGTATCATAGGTTGCATGCACTTATGATGCTGAACATGTAGGGTTTTATAGACTTCTGGAAGAACTTCGTAAAGAATTTCGCTTTATCAATTCAGAAATCGAAAAATTTATTTGCGTTATAACAAAAAAAAGACATGAAAATTAAAAAAATTTTAGTAAAAAAAAGATGAATATATAGAAGCTAAATTATTATTTTTAATAGCAGATTATTTAAATTTGAAATAAAATTTATTACTATTAAAACTTAACGTTTAATATTTTTTTTGTATTTTATTCCTATTCCAAATGTGATATTTTGCAAAAACCCTTTTTGCCAAACGTAAGTTTCTGTTAAATGGGTAGTAGTTTGCGAAATATGAATTTATACCAAAAGAGTTTTGCGAAAAGAACCATTTGCAATTTCTCTCTCGGCAAACTGTCTTTACCCAAACTGTCTATACCCTCTATACTACGAGTAAAATATATCAGTTACATAATAATACATAACATAGCATTAAAACTATAGATATTAATTAGGTCATTAGAACGATACCAGAACAATAATGTAATAGTCTATATAATATGTATATATGTATGTACCTAAAAACACTTTGTATAACGAAATAAAACGTTATATTTATAACGTTTACTGTAATAATTAAAGTAAAAATTAAAAAAAAAAAAGCTAAAAAGTAATTAACAAAACTCTTTTTTTTCTAAGAACTAAATTATAGCCGATTTTTGAACTGATTTAAATGAGTATATATTTCAAAAAATAGAAATTAAATACAAATTTAAACAAAACAAAAAAAATCTATTGTTCAATTACTAATAAATTATTACCAAAAACTCTGTCATTTATTTGTAGAATTTTCTTTTTTTTTCAAAATTATTTATTTCTGTTGTATTTTGTTACAATAACTCTCTCTTAGTTCTTCTCAACATAACAGTAACAGTTTACGAAAATGTCAACAATAATAACTATTATTTTAACTATTATAACTAAGAAAAAAAAACTTTGTAAAAAAATAATGATTAGCTGTTAAATGTGTCAAATCACACTCTTTTATTATTTTAATAACTGAATATTATATAAATTACACTAATGTTGTCTCTTTTTCTCATGGATATTATTGTTGTTGTTTCTTTTATAGTGACGTTTTGGCTTTTATTTGTTGCTATTTAATTTATTATTCACTGTTTATTCAAAACGTTATTTATTACAGCTTAAAAATAGGAAATAAAAGGCTTATAACAAAGAGAAAAGCTATAAATTAAAATATGAAAGGAAAGCCAAAAATAACTCTTTGGAATTGTTTTGTACAAATTGTAAAATGTAATAATAAATACTCGATCGTATTATTAAATGACGCAAATACTTATCAAACGAAATATGTATTTCAGTTTATATTCTATAATACATATAATTTTCACTACTTATCTGTATTTTTGTCAATGTTTTCGAATAAACCTCAAGTTTGTATGATACGTTCTAGGGGTTTCTATAGTTATTAATAGAAAAAGTACATTTGGGCTTTATATTTGTACTAAATATGATTTTTGTTCGCTAACCAGAGATTGAGATTAAATCGTGTACGGTGTAACGAAACTTTATGATGTTAGTATTATTAATAATGACGCCATTTTACCCGCAAATACCATCTAGTGACCGAAAAATACATTACAAATAAAAAAAATCACACTATTGGCATTTTTTTTCGTAATAATAAATTTTATTTTATTTTTAAATTGCAGCATTTTTATTTTTATGAATCATAGATTTTTTCAATAACATTAACATAAATAATAATATTCAGATTAAACAATTTTCAATAAAAACAAAATTACTGAATAACTCTTCCAAGAGTTATTACTTTTATAGGGAAAATAGTAATGAACAGTTTTCAGTTCCACCGCATTGACAGCTCTATTATGATATGTCGCGGAATAACCTGAGTTTATTGATAGATATACTCGTAAGTACTCAAAAAAAAAAGTACGGGTATTATAATTTGATCCATAAGAGAAAGGCTGATAATGATCAATAAGGGTTTAATTCTAAACTAATTCTAATTTAAAATTTAATTTTAATTCTAAACTAATTTTTTACTTAAGATCTATGGTTATTATAAAAATATAAATTAATGTAGACGTATCCAATCTGGTATACACTAATTATATAAAACAACCACAAAGTGATATTTCTATAATTTTAGAACCAATTTTTTTCTTTTTAATATAAAAAAAAGAGAACAAAATTTTAAATTAGGTACATTTACCTAATTTTTTTATTTTTCACTTTCACATTTATTAAACAACATATGGAAACAGTTCTGTTACTTAAAAGTACCTTTTATAAAATTCTAAAATTTCCAAATAACAAAATAAGAGTATCTAAAGATATATGAAGCACCATCATATTCATCATATTGTAATTAATGTTAATTTCAAATTTTAAAGCAGCTCATCTATAACAAAAAAAAAAAAAACAAAAGAACTCCAGACAATAAAAATTCTTATAAAATATTTTTATTTTTGGATAACATTCTCTAAATTGTTTCTGATTCTGATGATGAATAAATAAAATTTCACATAAATGCATTATTAATCCTCCATTTAATTCATTATAAACTGAAGCATTTCAAAAAAAAAAAAATTTTTATAGACGTAAAATCATAAATAAATTATGTGCCGTCATTATAAAAATGAAAATAAAAGTCTTTAAAAATATGTGCAACAAATTTATATGAATTTTATGAGATAGTTTTAATTTTAACAGTGATTTTTAAACGTAAAGAAATAAAAAGCGCAGGGTTTAGCTTATAGGAAAGTTATTAGAAGTTATAAATAATATGAATTCAGATCCCTACTAAATTTTTATTAAAAGCAAATCTATAATATAATACACAAGATGTTGGCGAGACCTTGACAACATGTAAAAAAAAATATTTTATATCTATAATAAAACACTCACACTGAATGTAAATTAAACTGGCAATGATAATATCTGTATATATATATATAATAAGTCAAAATTTTATTACCAGAGACACAAATCTTTGACTCAAAGTATTATCAAGAGACACAAACCGTTCATTAATAATATAAATAAATTTAGTAAATATTATTACCAGAGACGAAATTTTCCACTAGAAGCTTTGTCAGAGACACAAACCGTTCAATAAAAGTGAGTACAGTCAAAAAAGGAAAAGTACATACTTAAAAACCACATTTTCAATCAAAATAAATTCAGCAAATTTTTAATTTTTAAATTTGACCGCCACATTCATTATGAACTGGTCACAGCGGTAAATTAAAAATAATCTTTGTTTTGAATAAAAAAAAATAAAAATAGATAATCTTAGTAAAATTAAAACACCTGAAAATGAAAAGAGCAAAGTTTATAGTAAGTCTCATATTTATAAGAAAAAAATAATAGGCCGATTTTATTCTTGATTTTGTTTTCATTAATAAAAGCTGGTAAAAGCTTCGTAACAGACTTTAAAATAGTTTTGTTTATTTAGGTTGAAATTTAGATTTTTAACATAAAACATAACATAAAATATTCGAAATTTTTTTATTAATATAAAATTCGGCAGACTTAAATAATTATATTTCATAACAGAAGTCTGGAACTTACCAAATATTATAGAAATGGATATTTTTCTTAAAAAAAAAAAAAACTAACATAGAAAATATCATTTTAGAAGCCTTCTCTCACAAAAGATTCCTAATTTTGTACTAATTTATTATTAGACCATTAATAATATTGTTAGGCATGGAAAAAAATAAGATTTATTAATCAGATCAGATAATATAATACCAGGAATTAATGATTGAATTTCTGATAATATACACAATATTATACACACAAGATGTTGGCCAGATCTATAATAAACCACTCACACTGAATATAAACTAAACTGGCAATTATGATATTTCTGTATATTTATTTAATAATTTAAAATTTTATTATCAGAGACATAAATCTTCGACTAAAAGTCTTATCAGAGACACAAACTTTTACTTTTCAAAAAGTACTTTCGACACAAAATTTAAAGCAAATTTTTAATTTTTAAATTTGACTGCCACATCCATTATGAACTGGTCGCAGCGGTAAATTAAAAATAAATTATTAATCTTCTGTTGGCAGTTTTCAAATGACTCTTTGTTTGGAAAAAAATAAAAATACTCTTAATAAAATTAAAAGACCTGAAAGTGAAAAGAGCAAAGTTTATAGTAAGCCTTATATTTATAAGAAAAAAATAATAGGCCGATTTTATTCTTGATTTTGTTTTCACTATTATAAAAGCTGGTAAAAGCTTCGCAACAGACTTTAAAGTAGTTTTCTTTATTTAGGTTGGAATTTTGATTTTTTAAGCTGAATTTTTGATATAACATAAAATATTCGAATTTTTTTATTAATATAAAATTTGGCAGACTTAGCTAATTATATTTCATAACAGAAATCAGAAACTTACTAAATATTATAGAAATGGATATTTTTCTTAAAAAAAAAAGAAAAAATAACATAGAAAATATCATTTTAGAAGCCTTCTCTCACAATAGATTTATAATTTTGTACTAATTTATTATTAGACCATTAAATTAAAAAGCTGTCGAAAATGGCCGTCACAAAAAAAGCCCCCGAAAATTTATGAAATTTTATTATCAGAGACATGAATCTTTTATTAAATATACCAAAAAGCTCTTCCAAAAAGTACATTTAAATAAAATAAATTCAGCAAATTTTTTTCAAGCAAAAAAAAAACAAGTAAAAGTAACAGTAAGTCGATGCAACCGACTTATTTATACCCTACACCTAAAAAATTCAAATTAAATTAAAAATCCATAAGTTATTTTAGTTAGCTACTTAATATACCTAACCTAAAAAAATACATGTAATAATCTCTCCCTTAATTCAGGTAGTAAGGGAGTCAGTATGATAACGTAAATGTTTTTGAATCTATAGAAATTGTGCAATTGCACAGGGGATTTTCTAGTAATTTTTTAATAATATCCAATATTTTAACCAGAGTTCTTTAAATTATACATAGAGTTAAGCCTAATTCTTATGCAACCTTGATACTTGGCATTTGTATTTTGCAATTTGTAACGTTTGCCATTTGAATTTTAAAGTTTAGATTTGTTTGGATTTTTTTTTTTTTGAAACATATTTTGAATACAAGTTTAGTACGCATTGTGCAATATTTTTAAATAATAATGTACATACATTTGATACATATATAATAAATAGTAATACATGTCTATATAATATAGTTGTAATAATAATCTTTTATCTTTATATATCATCCTATTGAATATTTTATATTATGTAATAAAAATTAGTGTATAACATATTAATTAACCTATATATAATATCATCAAGAAACTATACTATATAGCAGGTGTGCCCAGACTTTTGTTGATGAAGATCGATCCAAGCTGAAAATACTAGGCAAGATTGACTAAAAGTATACATACAATTTTTCGCAATATTTATTTATATTCAGTTCATAGATAGAAGTTACTTAATAATTTATTAATTTAAAATTTATCCTTACATGTTGACGCATGACATTGCATATTGTCAGCAAGCTGGTCAAATGATGGCACGTAACTGGTTACTGCTAAGTGTAGACACATTTTTAAATGTTCATTTGTAAGTTTGCTGCGGTTTTTACTTTTTACATTTTAATATTTTCATATGCGAAAATGCCGATTCACATAGATAGGTGGAGCCAAAATACGCGGTCAATTGTAAAGGATAAAGGAAAGCTCTTAAAGAAGGATATTTTTCTTGATGGAGGAAAGAACAATAATTATTTTCAGAAGCTCTTGCTTTTACAAAAATATCTGAATTAAGCGCTATAATTTCATATTCCATTTAATCAATATTAAAAAAAAAGTAGCTATTTTTGAAGATATTTCTTCAACATCTTCATTTTCGAAAGGGAATGACATAAACAGCAGAATTGGATCTAGTATTTTGATATCTTGAAAACGATGTTCAAACTAATTGATAATTTTTTCAATTTCTGCAATATAGTCATCAAATAGTATTATATTCACATTCAGTTTTTTAAATCTCTTGCTGATAAGTGTGATTCCAGAAGTAATAACTTCAATTTAAAGCCATTTATGGAGCTTAGCAATTCAGTAATATCTCGGTTTTTTCCTTGAAGTTCAAGATTTAGTTTATTCAAGTGATTTGTAAAATCTGTTAAAAAAGGTAAATTTAGAAGCCATTTTGGGTTCGATAATTGGTCATATGGATCTCCTCTTGACTGCAAAAATTGCGAAATTTCTGGTAGTAATTCTTGAAATCTTTCTATAAATTTTTCACGACTCAGCCATCTGACGTCAGTGTGCAAAACAGATCGCAATGTTCTAATTCATATTCTTCCAGCTGAATTTTGAAAAGACGTCGCTGTAGGCTTCTTAAGCAAATTGAATTCACTATATGGAAGCAATATCCATTACCTCCTTCATATTCAACATTCTTGCACATAACGCATGCTGATGTATTACACAATGAAAGGAAACAAAATCTGGAAAATCATTATTTTTTCGACAAAGAGCAACAAAACCATTTAATCTTCCCGTCATTGCGGGTGCACCATCTACAAGATTATATAATGGTAGTGGTAATTTTTCCACAAATTTGATGAACGCACTATAAATGTCCTCACCACGAGTATTGCCTTCTAATGGAATAATTGTTAAAAGATCTTCCTTTGAAGTCATATCAGTGAAACTTATTCTTATATAAATACATAGTTGTGCGATATCAATAACATCGGTTGATTCGTCGAACTGCAGCGAAAAGTATTTACATTTATTAATATCCTGTTTGAGTTTTTGAATCACATCAATTCCCTTAACTTCCACTCTTCTAGTAACAGATTGACGTGAAAGTTGTACACCTTTGATAGCTGACATAATTTCAGATTTGTTTTTAAAATTAGCAAATAAAACTTCTCCACCTTGTATTAAAATCTCTTTTACCATTTCACCATCAGAAAAAGGTTTTTTATGTTTAGCCAATACAAAACTTATTTGAAAAGAAGCCATTGTTGCTGCTTTGGATTTAATGGTCGGCTTGGTAAAAATTGATTGTTGTTTTTCAAGTTGATTTTTTAGTAGATTTTGTGTTTTACGTTGCTCAGATTTTTGGCGAAAATCATTTTCATAGTTCTTGTGATTGGTATTATAGTGTCTTTCTAGATTTCATTTTTCCGGTAACGATATTGTGGAACTTCAAATCAGACATACGTACTTTTCTTTAATCATTTTAAAAAAATAATTCTCCTCTCACTCATCGTGGAAGTGATATGTTTTTAATTTTTTAATTTTTAATTATACTCAATACAACAATCTGTGGATGCAATGAAATTTCTTAATTATATTATTGTACAATTATATAACTTTAAGCTATCTTGCACCAGAAAATATTTTATTATTATTTTTAAACACTGACACTGTCCTTGATAAAATAATGTTTCTTTTCCAGTAACATACGCGCAACTGAATTTTCGGTAAACAATTTCGAATTTATCGTTCGAAAAAAATATACTAAATCTTTTTAATGAAAATTCAATTTTTTCGCTGAAAAAAAAGTAGGTACATAAAACTGATTCTTTTATTTAAAGATCGCGATCGACCAAAAAGCATCGAAAGATCGGCTGTTTCGGCACCCCTGCTATATAGTATTACATAGTATTATTTAAATTTAACGGTCAAAAAATACCCATAAAAATTGTATTGTATTTTCTTCCCCTTTTTTATTGCCAATATACCCTCTTTCGAAAGTTTAAAATATCGGCAAAAATTTTCTCATGAAATTGCCCATTAAGTCCTTTAAATTGAAATAGGTTTCTACATATCTCTTGTAGAAAGGATGCGTTATTAATGCCTATTACATACCGTAATAAAAATCATAAAAATACCAATGTTATATAGACATAACAAGAACCAACTATACTTGTTCAAATCAAAGTAAATTCTAAAAATAAAATTTTTGTAATCAATAACGAAGAGCCGAACGAAATTACGAAAAATCAGACCAAAAATCAAAAAAAATATATATAATTTTGAAAAATAAGCAGATACAGGTACCTGCCATATACAATAAGTTAAACAATTAAAACTTGAAAAACAAATCAAAACGATCTGAAATAAAATGCATTATATAGAGTGGAATTTACTTGGGATATGTTGCACCTACCAAAACTACCCCATAACCAAAAACAAACTGTTATCCCATTAATTTAATCTACACGCAGTTTGAAAATAGCTGATATATGGAACACACACATATATACTGCATAATAACAAGCAGCAGTAGCATAACACAAAAGATAATTAGGTGTAATGAACTACTTCATTTTTTTGAGGGGACCGATTAGGTGTCTTTTATAGATAAGAGCAACAAAAAAAAGAAACCAACTGAAATTTTATGTTTTTTAGTTGTGGCAAGATTTTATAGAATTTAAATATATTCCACACCTTAAGAAAATTATTATAATCCCTAATCCAATCTCCTTAGGAATAGAAAACTTCATATCAAAAAAAAATTAAAATTAGGTGAAAACTAAATCTAATTATTTTCTCATTACGATGTGGTAACAAATAAACGGATGATCATGTTATAGTTTATTTAAAATTTTTTCTTTTTTTTTTTTTAAATTAGAACCAAAAATAAAGAAAAGAAAGAAAGAAAAACAAAATATAAATATACAAAAAAAAAAATGTATAAATTAGACTAGTATTATTAGATAAGGCGGTGAATGTGATGTACTATTATATGAGGCGCGGTATATAGTCTAAATTGTTATGCGCGTGGAATTAGTAGATATAGAAAATAAAAAAAAATAAGATAATGAAATATTTCTGATTATTTTGGTTCTATTTCTCTGTTTTTCCTTTTTTATTTTTCATTTTGTACCCATTTTTTATTTTTTATCACATTTTTTTTTTATTTTTCTTATGAATTTATGAATGAATTTTATTATTATTATCGGTACTTTTTTTTTAACCCGATAATAATTTGATTCGTATTTACTTTATATTTAAGTATTTTTTAAGCTTTCCTTTCTATAATATTTAACACATAAAAACAAAATTAAAAAAAAAAAATAATATACAACATTCGGATTATGAGGACAAAATTAAGAATTATGATTTTTTTTTTTTATGAGAAATTCTATAGATAAAAAAAAAAAAAAATAAAATAAAATAGAAAAATTTAAAAAGTAGTGTGACAAAATATGATTAATTTTATTTATTTAAAAAAAAAATAAGTCATTGTTTTCATATTTACTATATATAATATTTATTGAGTAAAATTTAAATTGTCTTCGGCAATTTGAAACAAAAAAAGAATAAAAATAAAAGTAACTTTTAATAGAAATAATAAAGAATATAAATGGTTAAAAATGGAAAAGAAATTAAATTTGAAATATTGTTAAACAAGATGTAAATTTGCTATATAAAGATTGTGTAACATTCTTTATTTATTTATTATTTTTTTAATTAAATATAACTAAAAAAATGTTTCCTACAATCTGGTTTTACCTTTCCTCAGTCATTTATTTATTTTTCTTTGAAATTTCGAAAATATTTGGTGAAAATTCATATTAAAAATCGAAGAATAGGGTTGATTCACATATATAAATAAATAATTTTTTTCTATTCAATACACAATTCAAATATATTTTACGGGATCGTATCGAAAGCGGTTTATCACAATCCTGTTTTTTAAAATCCTGTTTTTTTTTTCAAAACTCGCCGGTTATCTATGTAAAAAAATAATTAGATTTAAAATTTAGGTTAAACGCTTTTTCCAGAATATTTATTATGTATATGTGAGATTCTCAATTAGGAGGAAGTTTAGAGTTGAATTCAAAATCATTGTTATACTTCTTTTAGTAGGGATCAAAACCAAAGTATTCGCCTTTTTCCGGAATATTTATATATGTACATGTGCGCGATTCTGAATTGGGAAAAATTTTAGAATTTGTTGCAAAAACTTATAATAATTTCTTTGTCGGCGACCGCCCGCCCTCACTATTTCAAAAGCCTTATTATTGAATATGTATGTAAAAACAAGATTTAGAAGAATTTTATAATTAGAAGGTTAGAAGGTTACATAAATATTATTATTTATTTATTTATTTAAACTTTACAAAGGCATGCAGTGGCCTTTGCAAAGTGATAGGCCCTTTTCCTTTCGGATGTGGGCCAATTACATAAATATAATTTCAATATAATATAGTTAATTAAATTTTCAAAAAGCAGGATTTTAAAAAACCTGATTTTGATAAACTGACTTTCGTAGTACATACACCCACTTTTTACATATTTGGAACCTCTTCTTAAAGTATGTATTAAAATTGATTGTTAATACGATACAAATGAGTCTTTGAGATGCAAATGCATAATTTGTAATATTGCTCAAAGAAAATTTGGAAAAAATTTATTTTATTAAACACACAAATAACATAATATAAAATTTAAACATTAAAAAAATGTTAGATGTTTACAATTGAAATATTATTCCAATGATTTATGCCAACTTATGCAAGAAGTTAAGCAAGAAAAGTACTTCAAAGATGATAATAAAATTTATACAAAGTAATTAAATGAAAAGTTAAAATATATGAGATAAAACGATGGTATAATATATGTATATGAGATCAACAGTTATTACGCGTTGAAGACATTTTTTTTTTTTCAGAATAACACATAATGCAATTTATAAAAATTATGACTTAAAACGCTTTTTCTTATAGTATTTTTTTTTTAACCAAAATATAATTTAAATTTTCATTTCATTTTTTTTTAATCTTTAATCTCACATAAAAGAAAGATGACTATTTTCATCTTACCTTTTCTACTAATACAATAATTTTTTATCTTAAACAATTATGTAAACATAAAATATAATATATTATATATTAACATCTGTTTGACATTAGCTTGACACTAAGATAAAAAAAAAATTATCAAAAAAAAACAATTACTTTTACATAGGTATATACGTTAAAAAATAATTAAAATATGAATAACCATTATGTTAAAGTTAATTTAGTGGTGAGTTATATTTGAGTTTTTTCGGTTCTTAATACGTAGTTCAGTTATATTTCAGTTATTTTCCGTGGATGAAGGGAACCTTTTCTTTTTATAGTTAAATAATAAGAATTTTCTTATAGGTTAACTTTTTTCTCAGTATTTATACACCTCTAGTATCACGTATTTTGAAATAGTTTTATGCTTTTTCTTCCTAGATGACCATAAAAAAAAGATAATTTTCTATATATGTGCGTAAGAAAAAAGTATAGAAATGTAGAATATTTATCGATATTAGACTATATTTATAAGAAAAACATGAGTTAAAGAAATGAAAATTAATCAAAACTTTAATTAAAAAAAAAAATTATGAAAAGAAATGAAAACTGAGCTGAAATGAAAACTATATTAAATTGAAAAAAAATATTAAACAATTTTATGCATTGCTTTAAATCTACTTGCGAAAAGTTAAGAAAGAAAAATATATATTTTCAAAGAAAATCATATACAAGTCAAGTCAGATGGCGATTCTAAAGTCTTTAATTACTAAATTTTATTAACTTATCTATCAGAAAATGAAAAAAACAAAATTAAATAATTCAAGTTTAAAAATGTCTCTTCTGGTAATTGCAGTTTCTTCCTGTTCGTTCATTTCTTCCAGTTTAGATTTTTTTTTTTTTTTTATTAGAAAAATATAATTTAAGTGTCGTATCGTAACGTAACTCATAAAAAATAACAAAAACATAAACAGAAATTAAAAAAGAGAAAACCTGAAAAACAAGAAAAAATAAAAAGAAAAAAGATCCTCCATTAATCATAATCTCTTGTTAGTAATTTTCTTATAATAAAGGGTGTTCAAAATTGAGGTATCATTTTGATTTTGCCGCCATTTTTTTTTCTACCTGGAATTTTTATACGAGGTTTCTTTATGTAAATTCTAAATACATTCCGGTTAGTTAATATGGAACGTTACACGAAGGAACAACGTGTTTTTGTTATTACAACATTTTTTGAAAATGGTAAAAGTTTTCAAGATGTAATTAGGAAATTTCGAACAAAATTTGGTAGAGAAAATGCTCCAACAAATCGTGCCATCAAGCTGATGGTTGATAAATTTCTAAAAACTGGATCTGTTCTTGATAACAGAGGCAACATTTATCAACGTAGTGGCCGTTCAACCGAGAATGTAGCAGCTGTGAGCAGAAGTGTTGAAGAAGATCCAAAAACTTCTATTAGTCATCGTTCGCAGCAATTAAACATCAAACCATCCACATTATTCAACATTTTGCATCGTGATCTCCATTTTAATTCGTTTCTTGGGCAATCGAAAAACAAAAAGAAAATGAGAATTTTTTTAACAAAATAACCTTCACCGACGAAGCTCATTTCCAGCTCAATGGCTACGTCAATAAACAGAATTGCCGCATTTGGGGTGAAGAGAATCCAAGGGTTATCTTAGAGCAACCAGTATATCCACAAAAGTTACGGTTTGGTGTGGTTTGTGGTCAGGAGGAATCATCGGACCATATTTTTTTGAAAACGCAAATGGAAATGCGATTACGGTCAATGGAAATCGCTACAGGGAGATGATCCGAAGCTTTTTGTGACGGGAAATTGATGATTTGGCCAGAGAAGAGAAACAATGGATCTTTTGAAGGAAAAGTTCGAAGATCGCATTATTTCTCGTAGAGGAGGAGTGATGTGGCCACCAAGATCGTGCGATTTGACACCGTTGGAGTTTTTTTTGTGGGGTTTTGTGAAATCGAAAGTGTACAGCAATAATCCCACAACAATTCAAAAGCTTAAAAACAACATCATCGAGAAGATTTCAACCATTGAGAACAGTTTATTGAACAACGTGATTCAGAATTTTGGTAAAAGATTGGAAGCCTGCCGAAGTAGTAGAGGGGGCCACTTGGCCGACATAATTTTTCATTATTAACCGGAACCTATTTGTAATAAATTAAAATAAAAATATATTTAATATTTCAAAAAAAAAGTCTTTTTTTTATTAAAATTAAAATGATACCTAAATTTTGAACACCCTTTATCTATTGTATATAACCAGGTATAATATTAAATTTTTTTCTGATTCTTCTAATTTTTTTATGTTATTCTTAAAACATCATATTTTTTTATACTTAATATTCCCTCCAATTCTTTTCTTTTTTTTTTATATATGCATATACTTATATATTATACATTCGCTTAAACCTGAACTACTTATAGTACCTCCTCCTGTTGTCTTACAACCTTGTTCATGTATCTAAAACTTACCTCGTGTTGTGTATTATACTAGCCTGATGACTGTTCATGTTAAGGTAGGTTACAGTCATGTGTTCTTTAGATAACTTTGAGATGAAAATAAAAAACAAAATGTGTAATATAGAAAACTATAGATTGAATTAAGAAAACAATATACATATAAAAAACAAACAGTTAAAGAACATTATTTTATATTTAGACGATCGATCGTATGTTTTTATAAAAGACTCAAAAAAAAAAATTAAAAGCACGTTAGAAAACATTTGAAAAAATTATGAGGAATTAAGAAAACAGAAGTAAAAAAAAAAATATATATCTAATTGTTAAAAACAAAAGCAGATGGAAAAATTCAAAGGAACGTTTCAAAGAAAAATTAGATGATTTTCAATTACATATTTCTAACGAAAATAACAAAAATAACCATATTAATAGAACTCTTTAGTCCAAATAACATTTCAGGTATTACAAGAAAATGATTATAATATAATTGTTATATATTATATATTATAAATTTATTTTTATTAACTATATACGAGTATATACATATACAATGCTATTATTTATAAAATTAAAATTGTTAAAACATTTAATTAGAAAAATGGGAAATAAATAATATGAGTGATGTCTGGAACAAGTAATTAAAACTAAAACGATAAAAATTGTAAGTTTCTTTAGCTCCATCTTATATTAAATTTAAGCGCATAATCATATATTTATATAACTTCAAAATCAATTAAAAGAAAAATGATGGGTTTATAAAGGAGTATCAAAAAATACCTTGCGTGATCATTTGTAAAATGTAAATTTTAAATTTTGTAAAATAATTAAATTAACACAAATCCAATAATTTATTTTTATATTATAATAAAATAATAATATTTGATGACGTAGATAGGGTAAGGGTAAGATCTATGTCTAAAGCTGTGATTAGATTTGCGATGCGTTTTGCCGGATCGTAAAATTAGAATACATAGGTTTTAACACATTAGATAATGAACGCATTAAGTTGACGCATGCGGTACGTTGTCGCAAGATATTTCTAATTCTAATTTTTTCGCGCTTCGTCAATGCTGCCATTATGTATAATCGTCAGAAAACAATTAGTTTGTAATATAAATGTAAAAAGTAAAATCCGTAAAATCTCTAGTATTTTGATATCAATTATGAATAGTGACATAAATTTTTGTCTTAAATGTCATAATGGTTCCCATTACTGGATGTTAAAAAAATTTGCACTTCTAATTGATTATACCTTAACGTGGGCGATACCTTACGCCAAAAAAAAAAACGAACACCTAATTAAAGCATAAATCTCTGAAAACTGATTCGACTTCATTATATTAATTTTAAAAATAATTCCTTTGACAGTTTGACTTTGATTGTTTCAACTTATTTAAAGTTCACCTAACCTAAAAAATTACTTAAAAAATTTTAATTTATATTTTGATATTTATTCATCTGTTATTTATTAATTAATATTAGATTAATCGATCTTTAAAAAAATTTAACGAATTATTTATACTTATAGTAAATTAAATTTAAGTTTTTATTCCGATAGGAGCAAACAATAGCTAAAATTTGTTGACTTACAAAATTTTGCACTGCTATTGTTACACTAATTCTTTAAAAATTCTCTTTTAAATCACTATCAGGTGAAATTTCCTTTTAAATAAATTGCAATGCAAATTTCATGAAAACAAAAAATACTTGAACACATTATTTCAATTTTTTTTCAACTTTTTTTTTATAAGAACTCAAATTAAAAAAAAAAAAAATTAAATTTATTATTCGTGGTGCGTACATTGCTGAGTTTGCATTAATCAGGTCATGTTCCACTTAATAATTTCAGTATCACCTTAGTTGGATGCATGGATCAGATGATTAAAGATTAAAGATATTTATCTTCAATTTTCAACTTGAAAAAGAAAAACATACTAATATGGAATCTCTTCAGCATGATTGAAGTTAATCACGAACAATGAAATTTACATGATTCATTTTGTAAAGAATTAAAAAATAAAAAAAAAATTTTTTAAATTTTAAAATTATGATAAAATTAGATAAATACATATATATAGTTAATAAGTTAAGAAAGGTCATGTTTCATTAATTTTTTTCTACTAAAAGAAGATTTCATCTAAGAAAATGAGATTAACTACAATTACATTATCTTTTATATGAGTTTTTAATTGAAAATTTTAATTTGAATAGAAAATTTATGGCATCAATCATATAAAATTTATTTTATAACCGCAGATAATAAGATTTTCAATTAGTTTATGGTCAAATTAGACAAATATAGAGCACTGTACAAATTAGTAAAGTAAAAAAT
This sequence comes from Poecilobothrus nobilitatus, assembly GCA_947095535.1. Lineage (NCBI taxonomy): Eukaryota > Metazoa > Arthropoda > Insecta > Diptera > Dolichopodidae > Poecilobothrus > Poecilobothrus nobilitatus. Next base: position 265,542,258 of record OX352774.1, on the reverse strand, counting down.
TAAATGTTGTATTCGATACAATAAGAATATTTGAAAACGGATAGCAATAATTATATATGCCAATTAGCACAATCTTCAGATATAATTGATTGACAGAATAGCAATCAATTAGAATATAGAAATAGAATATAGAATTATTTTTAATGAAGAAATAGTTTTTTTTTAATAAGTCTGTTTAAGATCCTAAAACAATTAATAAAAAAAATTTCCAAGTCTTTAATCATTTGTATTAAATATTAATACTTAGCTGTTCAAAAATGAAAAAAAAAATCCTAAAATCAAATTGAAACACTAAGTTTTGATTGAAAAACTAAAAGTTGATAGACTTTTAAATGCGTATACATTTTTAATATGTCTGTTTATAAATAAAAAGAAATATATATAAATTATAAAGAAATATACTATAAACCTTCTGTTATTTTATTTAATCAAAAGTCATTAATTAACGATCATTAACATTTACAAAACCAATAATTATTATCAATTATTAATTTTTAACTGATTGGTTAAACAGGAAATTAATATTTCATTAATCACAATGCACTTCCAATTTAATTGAAAATAAAAATAAGAAAAACAACTATTATGAAACATAATAATACATATTTACTTCCGATATCCAATTTCATATTTTTTTTTTTTAAATCCCAATTTATTAGACTTTTAAATCATATCAAAATATTTACACTCTTTTTTATCATTTTATGTAGACTTGTATAATCATTTTATTTTTTTTTTCTTCAAAATTATCTCTTCCTTTTATGCATTTTGCTATATCTATGGTAAAAAAAAAAAAAAAAAATTAGCAGCGGCCAGAATAAATGAACGCCGGGAATGATTAAAACCACAACATAATATAATGTTCGGTTTATCAATTTCTTTTTTTTCTTGCTTTTGTATTCCCTATGGATTTTTTTCTGGAATACATAAAATTCTTTTTTCATATTAAAAAAAAAAATGTTATCAATGTCATCCCGTACACATCCACATCCATGTCCACAATGAAAGTCAAAAAAAAAAAAGAAAAAAAAAGTAAACTCCAAAACGGAAGTTCATAAGAAAAACAAACAACAAAACATGCAAAACTCGAAACTGTATCGCTTCCCTTTGTCATAAATCTTTCCTGTTTATATTTTTTCCATAACAATAACAAATCACTATATATTATATAGTATAAAAATAAAAGGGGCGCAGAGAAAGAGTTTAGAAAATAAAAATCGCTAATTGAAATGTATCTGAATAATTTATAAAGATACGTGTGTTACAGAGTGTTTTGAAAAATCAATTATTGAATAGAAGTAATGATGAAGTAATAATAATATCGTCTCAAATAAAATTTTTTCAATTTAAAAATCTTTTTTTTTCATATATATGGTTAAGTTCGTGTCCTAGATAGAGAATACATAAGTATTTTTTGTTTCTAACTGACAAAAACCAAAAAAATACTAGCAATTAAACATAAAAAAAAAACACATGATGTGTAATGACTTCATTAAGAAATTAAAATATAAATTCGTCATTACCTTTTAGGAGAATTTTATAAAGATTTCGTGAAGTTTTGGATTTTAAAACATTAAAAAGAGAAAATATTCAAGTTTTATTATTCAAGAAAATATGTGACTATAAGGACATGAATAAAAGGAATAAATGGAAATGGAATACTCTAACATTTTGTGTTAAGGTTCCGTATTTATGCATACGGAAAAAATGTTTCATTGAAAACTTACATTTTCTTCCGTATAAGCGGTTATAGCAACCAGACAAAACTGTCAGTAAAATGATCTGTCAAATGGCAAATGACCAAAATAAAAATAAAAGTAACTTAAATTGTTGTGAACGTTATTTCGATGTTTGGAAAATAAAGTTTATTATTTTAATTTATTTATTGATAGAAAATGGTACTAATAATGAATTTAGTAATCATTTTAATAATGATTATTGATAGAAAATGGTACTAATAAAGAATAAAAAAAGATGATTTTATTTAATAAACAAAATAATAATAAAAAAATAAGATTTAAGTGTAAACTGATTGAAATACAAAATTATAATGAAATATGTCAAGAATAGTTTTTTTTCCATGACAAACTGAAATGCAAATGCAAAGAAATGAAACATATGTCATGTCATTGGAGCAATTTTGTTTCATTATGCAAAATTACTGATCAGTTGTTCAGGAAAATTATTACCAAACCGGAAAATTATAAAATTGATTTTTTTTTTTAAATATTTAACTTAAAATTTAAAAATTCGTAGCTGAATTTATTCTTTAGAAATTATTTAAGTAATCATTAAATGAAGTAACACTTTTGTTAAATTTTATATATCTTTGCTGCAAAAAATTGAAAACCATTCTTCCTTTAATTGTTAAAACCATTCTTCCTTTAATTGTTAAATAGTTATAAAGTTAATATTTTTTATAACAATTAAAATATTTTAAAACAACCTGTATTATATTATATTAACAAAACAATAAATATTTCTTTTATTGAAGAAAAAATCATACAAACAAAAATAAATTACACCAGTTTTTTCGCGAATTGAAAAAGAAAAAAAGAAAAAACGATTCATTCCTGTCATGGGTAATTATTTTATCTTATCCCCGTTTATAGCAAGATCAGTGGTAAATACGACAATATTTTATATATTTTTTTTTTTTGTATTTTACTTCCTTTGAACTTTTTTTTTTATACTTTAAAGACAAAAGTTTAAGAAAAGGGTTTAAAGGCAGATAAAAAGAAAAATAAAAATCAAATTCTATGTCCCTTTTATGCAAATATTCAAGAAACGTTGATGATAGATGATGAGAGTGTAATCGTAATTTGTTTACTTTATTCTAGAAGAAATGTGGTCACCATATTTAAGTGAATTTCGTGTAAAAATAAAAAAACTTTGAATATAAATTAAAAACCCGTGAGAAAATCAATTTTTTTTTTTGGTTCGAGATTCGCGATATATACAAAAAAATCTTTAGTATAGTAAGTGATATAAGGGATATAATAATTTGTTGTTTATATCCTTTCTTTGAACAGTTTTTCTCAAATGGATATAATAACCCTATATTCAAGGTCTTATTATGCCATGCCTAATTACCATAGATAAATTTTTTGCAATTCTTTTTTTGTTTTTTAGAAAATGCGGGTGGTATTCAGTAAATAAATATAGTATAACTATATTTTGAATATCAGTTCGTAAAAGAACATTCTCATGATATGAAAATAATAAAAATACTAAAATATCATAATATAATTTCCCGTTGCAATTCAGCATAAGGATTCTTAATAGTATTTATTAGATTACGAATTTGTTTATATATATTTGAAATAATTGTTATGCGTCCAGTGATTTAAATAACAAGTACCTACCAGCATGTTATTATTATTAATTTTCAGATTTCTTTCAAAAAACAAAACTATTCAGAGAAACATTGCATATTACTGCTGGTTATATATAGACAATCGCGTAGAGAGAGAATTTAAAAATAAGATGCATATTTCGGCAATTTAGTATGAAAAAACAGAATTTTTCAACTTAAATTTGAAAGAACTTATTGTTCTGCAGTAGAAAATAATAACTGATATTATTTTTATAAAATTTTGAATATTTTCTATTAACTGTGAAAATCATTTAAAACGAGGAAGAATACAGTTGCCTTTGTCAACTCTTAGATACCCGTACGAACCGTTAGTATGTTCACAGCCTGTCACTCTGCTTACAATATTATTTTTTTAATATTTTAGTATTTTAAAATAATTTGGGTGAATTTTATAATTTCTAGAACTATGGGTTGTACATATATTCAAACTATATGTTTATATGTACATTCTTCAAAAGCAGATTCTAACCTTCCACATAACGATTATCAATCCAAAACTTTTTCAAATATTCTATAGTACCATTTAATACTAAGCGGTAAATGTATATTAAATTAACTAAGTACAAAACAGTAAATATAATTTTAAATATTATATTATACATCTATACTCTTATCATTCATTCACTAGTGACATATACGATATGTAAATAAACATGATATTATATAAGTATGTATATATATCAATATCATATAAATAAAAATTCTTCAAGCAACCGTTATGTTGTTTATTTAATTACATTTTTTTGTACTACGCATTATATCCTCAACAATTTCAAATTATCGAGTAAAACAAAATGGAAAAAATTCGTTAAAGAAATTTGTTAGAAAATTTGATAAAATCAAGTAACACTTTCGTCAATTATAAAGTAACCCTATATTATTAAAAAAAGTTGTTAACAGAAATGAAAGTATAATGTTGGAGCTTTAATTTTTGTGTATTACTTCAAAAAAATTTTAACAGGTGTTCAAGTTACAGGTGTTTAAAAATAGGAAATTTTCAGTTTTTGACCCCTTACAGCTCCTAAACGGGGGGTGATACAAAAAAAATTTCTGAAATGACTCATACTAATTTTCAAAGATCTAACTTCTGTCAAAAGATCTGTTCAAAGATCTAATGTTCTTCTGTTCAAAGATCTAATTTCAAGTTTCCAACTTTAACCGTTTAGAAGATGGAAGGGTTAAAGAATTTTGCAAAATTTGAGTTTCGCATAACGGTAAATTAAGACACCGTATGCCAAAAATATATATCTATTGTATATATACTTTTAAAGCTAATGAAAGTAGTAATCGTTTGGCGTTTTCAAAATGAAGATATACCTTATACAACTTGTGCTATAACAATTTAAATATAGAGCTTTTTTGAACCTTTGGGGAGCTGTAGCTCCGTAACGGGTGGGGCTACAAAAAAAAGTTATTAAAAATAAAATTAATATTTTTGTGAGATCTATCAGCTGTTAAAATTTCATAGCTCTATTGCAAAAAAAATGTGGGGATCTAAAAGTTAGGTGTTCGAGAGCTACCCTAAGGCTTGGTCCAAGCTCAACCAAAAAAAATAGGGAACCTACAAATTACTCCCAAAATATTTTGTGTAAATTTCAAGATTCTAGCTTTCTTAGTTTTTGAGTTAGCGTGCTGACGGACGGACGGACGGACATGGCTCAAAAGTCTTAGAATTTTTTTCTGATCCGATCCATACATTTGAAGGTATATCTAGCTCGCTTATTTCGAGGTGTTACAAACGGAGGAGTAATTTTATTATACCCGATCCTATCGTACGGGTATAAAAATTTAATCATTTGCATGCTCAAAATTGAGTTTTAAAAATACTCTACTGAAATTGAAAAATACACACCCCTTCGATTAAAGTGCTTAAGCACACTGAACTGATGACTGAGTACTGACTAAACTACAAAATAAAAAAGCGAAGTCATATATTTTATTTTTATATGAACTGAACTGAATAAGAACAAAAGAAAAAGAATGCTAGAAAATAGAGAAATATTATTTTACAAACATTATTATCGGATGTACTTCGTTCAAACTTTGATTAAAATTTTCTACAAGATTGCCTGGTCTGATATATAACCATTAACCAGCAGTGCATATGTGTAAAAGCCTTATTAACTATTATATTCACTTAGATGAATAGAATTTATCTTATAGTGATAATGGTTCACAATATAGGGTTAAATTTTCAATTTACTCTTTACCAAATTTGATTTTTAGCAATATTATTAACATGAAATAAAAAAAAAAATTAAAACCAAATCGTGAAAGTACAGATTTTCTGAATAAATCAATAAAAATGATGATCAAAGTAAAAAAATTATCTTTTACATATTATTTATTTTCATCTGACTCAGTAGTAGTTAAGTCGCCAAGCTTTCAATCGAAGGGTCTTGGGTTCAAACCCCGGTCAGGTCATAAATAAAAAGTATATAGTACTTTTATATCGTAATAATGTATATCGTATAATTAATAGTAGTAATAATAACATTAATAATATTAATAATAATAATAGTTATAGTAATAATAACAATAATAATAATAATAATAATAGTAATAATAATAATAGCTACTACAGTGGAGCTATCTTTGGTTATATCATACAAGTAAGGTGTTATATACTGCTGCACGTTGTAATCCACTGATGGCGCTGACTCTGTAGTAAAATAATAATAATATTACTAAGAATACTAATACCAATAATAGTAACCGCTACAGTGACAGTGGGGGTTGCCTTCAATAATTACCTCATGTAGTTATTATATACTACTACTACATGTTGTAACTGTTGTGACGGCTTTAGTCACTGTTAGCAAAATAGTAATAATAATAGGCGGATTCATTGTTTCCTTACAGTCCAACTCCCAATTCAATGTTTCCGTATCCATTTCCTATCCTTTCCTATCCCTACTCCCTAGCTAATATGCTGCGTTCGCAGGTAAGGGTTTCATCCCATTATATTGGCTAAAGGGGCAGGTGGGTTTAGTCAGTAAGAATCTGACATTACCAAGGGGGCCATTCTTGGTGTCTTTGGAAGATTCCCACCTCCCTTAGGGAAAAAAAAAAAAATTTATTTTCATAATTTTCTCGTCATATTATTACAATTAAAATTTTTTATATTTATTTTAATTATAAAAAACTAAAACATGGTTTAAACTAAAATGTAAAATCTATCAATATTTAGCAACATTCTTCAGCTTCAATTTTAGGCAAGTTATTGTTACGTATTGTTTGAGATTGATATCATTAAAAAGTAAGACTTAATAGATAAAATATAGTTTTCTTTTGTTAAATAACTATTATAGTAGGGAACTTTACACTCTATCTATTCTATCTAGATACACAATAATGAGTTATTTGATTCTTGTTCTATCATTGCTTATACTGTTTTGTTATCTTTTTCCAAATAAAAATTACGTAATTAAATAGCGAAATTTCATAGATAATTTTGTTTGTTTGTTATTTCATTGCAATGCAAAATGGATACCCCCCACCAAGTCGAATTATTTTTTTTATTTGTGGTAAAAACAAAAAAAATCATCAACACATCAAACCAAAATAAAATTATTATATGAACGCATCCAAGCACAGACATTGAATTTATCACGGCAACATTTTTGTATTTTCGTTTTTTTTTTTTTATTCATAAACTTTTGAATTTCAAACAAATCATACCTCCTTAGATTATATAACCATAAACCGCGTCTGGTTGCTCTGGTTTTGGTATGACGGTATGGTTCATTTCTCATGCCCTTCAATACAATACAATACAATACAAAATTCAAATTCTATTGAATGAGAAGATGTTTGTGGTTTCATTTTTAAAATTTTTCTTTTTGTTTTGTTGCAAATGTGTTGCTATTTTCAACTTCCTTGTTTATGGTTTTTAAATTTTTCATTTCTTTTTTTTTTTTTCATTTAATGTTGACAACAACATCTGTGATGTTGTTTTTGTTGTTGTCGATATTGCAAAACTTGATGATGGATTTAAATACAAGAAAATGCTGTAATGAGGAACAAGAATAAATGGATAGATGAAATAAATATTTAAAAAAAAAAAAAAAAAGTCATTACCATGAATGTGCAATACGATGTGAAATATGAGATCTTTGAGGGGGTTTTTCATTTCGGTATTTTTTTTTTTTTTGCAATTATTTTTACAAACCCAGTTTTTGTATCAAAAATGGAATAAACATATTTAAATAAATCGTTAGGTTGTCAAGTCACATTTGTAATAAGAATAACAAATTTTATATATATATGAATTTTATTCATATGTATTTCAATGTGGTTATGCTGCTTCAAATTTCGCTTTCACCAAAAAAAAAATAACATTATAGGATAATTTAGAAAACAATAGACATTTAATAAAGAGTACAGGTGTCTTTCAAAAGTCCAATTACATTGGGTTTCACTAGACTTTAATTTATTAAAAGTCAAGTTATCGATTTTCATTTTTCAAAACCAATAAATCAAATCAAATAAAATCAACCTTAAAAAAGACGGAGTATGAAATTGAAATATTATTATCCAGCTCCATCAAGATGACTATTTGCAATCACTAAATTTTTCTTAGGGATAATAATATTATTAAAATCAGCTAGTCACTAAGTTAAAAAATAGAATCAGTCAATAACAAATTTTGTGATGAAAAGAAATCTACAAACACTTCTCTCGTAAACAACGATTTAACACCGCCTGTCAATTAAAGCAACAAAAAATTAATTTAAACAGAACAGTGAAAGTATTCATATTAAAGTTCCTATTTAGTTTAGAATCTAATCCGTAGAATCTTATATTCCATAATATAAGAAATAAAAAAAAAATTTTTGATTTAAAAAACTAGTGTCAAAATTATGAGCTCCTGCAATTTTTAGAGCGATGGAAACTCTTCTTGTTTTTTTTAAAAAACATTTTTAAAAATAATAAAATACAGAGAAATTTTTTAAGAGTGCATTTACGTTTAAAAGAGGGGTTTTAAGTGTAATTTAAGGGGTGGATAAGAGATTTATGCGGATTTAAAAGCATGGCAACAACAAAAAAATAAAAGCAACAACAATTTAACATGAAATTATGATATTTTATGAGTTGCTTTTTTTTTTTTTTTTTTTGTTTTTTAAAGAAATGAGTATTTTATTTTTTTATTAAAATAGAAATTAAATTTTTTCTTTATATTGAAATAAATATTTTAAATTTTTAAATTATGAAAAGAAACGTAAATTATTTATTTTTTATTGTATTTTAGATATATTTAACAAAATATGTGTGGTTTATTTTAAATACAAAACAATCGTTTTTTTATCAAATTGTTCACAATAAATTTTTATATTAATTTATTTTTTATTTTTTACATATAAATTATGTGTATAGAGTTATTTTAAAGTAAAATAAAAACGGATGTAAGTTTAGTAATATTTTTCAACTTAAAACCTAAAATAAATTTATAAATTTTTAAAATCGGATTTAAAAATTAATAACAAAAGAAAAACACTACAAAATATACAAAAATGGAAATAATAAGGGCTTAAAAAAAGGGTCTATTCATCTGATAAGTATTTACACGTGGTAATCATAAACCATAAACACTAAATGAAGTTGTTAAATTTCCGATTTATTAAAAATATTTTAATTGTGATGAAAAAAACGTAATACATATGTACATATATAAATGTAAACTCTAGTTTTTTTAAACAAATGGAACAATCGAATATTTTTTATTCAAAAAATTAAGACTTCTACTTCAGTTTTACTGTACTCGTGGACTAATTTGATTTATTGTACATACTATTTTACTATATAATTTTGTGATGGTTTGCATTAACCATAGTTGCCAAAGACTTTTGTTTCAATTTTTCTTATACCATTATAGTAAGTATTATTAATCCTTTTATTTAATCCTTGAAAACTGTTTTAATTCCTGATTCATATTATTCAACATATTTAACATTTTGATCTTTAAGTTTATATTAAAATACTTCTTATAATATTTATAAATATTTAATTTAACGTTGTATGTGTTTACCATATATCGTTATTATTTTGAACCTACATACAAACTATTTAAAAAAGATAGGAACCATTTCGTTAAATAATTTAAATAAATAATGTATAGCAAGAAAGTTTAGCTTGTATGTTTAGAAACATATTCTTGTATTACGTATTACTATTTTAATAAAAAAAAAAACTGTTAGTAACAAGTCTATAACAATTCATAAATAAAGAACACATATATAGAACGTACAAAGAAAAAAAAAGGTACACGAAAAAATAGTGATATAACATAGCGTTAAAACAGCAAGTAATTAAAACTACAATGACCCCCACAAAAAGCATGCCATAATCTTAACATAAAATTTTTAAATTTCTAATTTAAATATTTAATTTCTGTCATCTCCCACATTGTATTAAATTTTGTTTATAAAAAAAACTAATTTTAGCAACTTTTCAAAATCAAACCTATTATCATTTATTTCAGTATATATGAAACACAGTTTCGCAAACTTACACTAGGTACTACATATTATATAAAACTCAAAATGTTTCCCTAAATTTCTATTATGTATATGTGTAAATTGTGATCTCAAAAAGTTATTAAAAGAAAGTAACTGGGAAAAAAATAATATATGAAAAATCTTTAAATCATATCTGACCTTTATTGAGGTCAACGAAACTAGAAAATTATAGAAAAACTCCCACTCTATTGAATATAAATATTATTAGGTTTTTTTTTTTTTTGTTTTAAATTATTATAAATAAAATTATTTTGTTAGTAAAATCTGTAAAAAAAATTGAAAACAAAAAATGACCTGTGTTGAATAGTGTTAGCAAACAAACAAATTACTATACAACAAAATCTACAATCAACAAATTGAATACAATTGTCGTTGTTATTTTGTTACCAATTATATATAGAGGTTTGTTTTTTTTTTATACGTAACGCACTGAAGCGTATCTTATCACTATTATAGCCGACAGAAAAAAAAAGCTGTGATTATCATTTATTATTATTTTTATTCTTATTTTCAATAATATTTGGTTTTTTTTTTTTTTTTTTACAGATTTTTGTTTAGATTTTTATTATAAAACAATTTTCAGATTCTTTACATTTTTTATTTCCTTTTGTTTTGGTTTATTTCCTTCCAACCGGATGTACCATCCATTTTAACTATGAAATTTTTCATCTTTCTTTTAAAGTTTTTTGTTTGTTTATCTTTTTTGCAACTACACTGAACACAATAAATTTAAATGCAGTGATATCTTTTTATTATAGAAAAATTATGTTACTGTATGGGTTGCCATTAGTAGAGAATGAAAAGATACTTTCATAATAAAAATTTATTCATTATTAACAATTTATAGAACTGTTAAGAAAATTAAAGTTGGTAAAGTTAGTAAAATGTAAATTTTCTTTTAATTCTTTGAAACCATAAAATAATTAAGGACATTTCTTTTATAATGTTTTTCTCTTTTATTTTAACAAACGAACCTCTAAAGCCTAAATTTTGGTCAGCGTCGAAGATTTCGAATTTTTTTTTCAACTAATTACTTTTACCCAACCTTTACCAGCAAAGGATTGTTCTTTTCTAGTATAACAAAGAAGATTTTAATTTGTTGCTAAGAGAATATGAATTAGAACATGTGAATTCTAGGCAATTTAGATAAAAATTAATTATTTTAATTTAAAACTGTTTTTTTGCTAAGGCCGAAGGTTAAATGATAAATAAGATTTTAAATCAATTATAGTATAACATTTATTTGACGAAACATTAAAAGACGGGACGAAATTAATTTTATATTGTCTTAACAATGATTTAGCACACTGTTGTGCTAGTTATTAGTGTTATTTGAGTTTATTATAAATGGCTTTAGTTTCAATTCAACATAAAGACCGAAAAAGTCAATCAAAACTAGATTTAAATATAAGTAAGTTTAATTTTTTTTTTTTTTTTTGCGTGTTTTAACACCTACACCCATTATTTATAATAGTGTCAATGTTTGTTACAAAAATTAAAGTTGATTTTATACTTGTGTTGCACCAGGTGTGTTAATATGAATGATTAGACTATTGAAAAAAATTTTTTATTTGAATATGTAACTTTATTCTTTTCTTATTTTTAATTTTTGAATTTATAATAATGTAAGAAAGAAGAAAATGGTTTGGTTTGATTAGTGGTTAGTGATCTTAAAAACCAAGATAAGATCTAAAAACAATATGAATTGAAAGAATTTAAACGAAGTTCTATATAATAAATGTAAATAAACTTTGAATCTAGTTATTGTAATAATAGGTACGTCATGAAAATTTTGTAACTGGGATTCATGTAAAATATGTATATTTAATATCAAAAAAGGTCGTTAATTTGAATAATATTATATAATACATGATAAATTTATTTAAATAAATTGAAAATAACTAATATTACGTAATTGGATCTCCTATATATCAAATTTTTATTTATTATACGATAATTTTTTAAGATTTAAAAGGAAAAAGTTCAGTGCAATTAAATAAGAATTTAATTATGAAATTTAATTTTACATTAAGGTATGGAAATTAAGATAATAATTTTGTAAATATTATTTTTTTATACTCCCTCACGGATTACAAAATATGAAAATAATCGTAGAGCATCATTTAAAGATCTCATATTTATGTTAATTTTTAATGTATTTATAATTTTTGAAATACCTTAATATTTCTTTTTATTCAGAGTTAAAAATTAATTTGAAAATATCATAATTTATTTAACATTATAATTTGTAAATAAAAAACTAAATTGAAACAATATAATTAAATTCAAACCAAATTATTACATTCATTAATATTTTCAACTATTACTATAAAATCAACAAATTCTTAAAAGTAAATTCAATAAATTGATAAAATTTTACCAAAGCTTTTTTAAATGATATAACGTTGACATGTTATCATGTCCTATGTATAAAATCTCTTTTGTTAAGAAAAAAAAAAAAATTATAACCTTTAATGGTGGTATAGCATGGTTTTTTATCCAAAAAACAATTTTTTTTGAAAAAAGATGAAAAAATAATTCGTTTCTTCTTTTACAAAAAAAAAAAAAAAAACTTTATAGAAAAAGGTTATACGGCAATAGAGTTTTTTGATTAATCTTATACTTCGCAGATGATTTTGATAAAATTTCATATAATTATAAGACTAATCGAAAATTTTAAAAAAGGGTTCAGACTCCAGAAATTATTAAGGCAATACAATATTACAAAGCCTGCTGAAGAATCTAAGTTATGTTGAGACACTTCTAAAATTAACATCGAATTCAAAGTTATAATCTAATCTGAAAACTAGTTTCTAATCCTAATGCTATTTTTAAAAGTTTAATAGTCATATAATTTTTCAAATGTATCTTAAATGATAATTTAATAATTAAAGTTTCAGTTTAGTGAAAATTACGAACTTGAGATAAGACACTTCAAATAATAATGAGACGTATGATGAGACATATATTTAGGATACAGCATATAGGTACTTATAGTTACAGAAACTTTATATTTTTTTGTGGCAACATTTTGGAAAAAAAAAACAGCACCTCAAATATATTAAAAATTTAACGTTAAATAAATATATGTATGTACATAATAATATATAGACATTTTGTTTTTAAAATATAAAATTCGAAGAATGAAGGTCATTTTTAACCTAAAAATCGGATACTTGATTGAAGTTTTCTTAAATAGAAAACATAATAATTATATAAGTGTGAAAAAACTTCTGTTATATTTGTTCAATATTTTATTACATAGATACATATAAAGTACATATGGTTAAGCAATAAAATATTACTGCCACGATCCAAATAAAAGAATTTTACAAATTCAAAAAAAAAATATACATATATAAAAGAAATAGAAAAAAATATATATATATTTTAAATATTTTACAACCTTTTCTATTGGTACCTTTCTTTTAATATTTAATAATATATAATCTGTTTTTAAACATTACCATATGTTAATCTTCTCATATAAAACAAATATTACACAACAGTTCTAATTAATTCCATGTCTCTTAAATTACTTATTTAAATATTATCCATCACATGTGTTATTTCACACCTTTATTTAAATATTTTAAATATTTTTCTTCCATATTGAATAATTATTGTTGTGCACTATATAAAATTTCATTTACTGTTATTATATATACATATATTTGTACAACATTACATACTTTATTTATGTACGTTTGGAAATGAATTTTATATATTTGCTCAAATATGATTTTTAATTATTCTATAGTATTAAATTCAATAACAAAACAACGAAATGCAATATTAAATAAAAAAAAAAATAAAAAATACTTTAACTAATTATTTTAATATTAATCATAAATTTAATATATTTTAGTATTTTTAACCCCATAATTTTAAATATACTCGTATGAAATAATAAATTGATAGTTTCGATTATATCAGAATCGTTGATACAGGAATCAAATACCAAATCAGATCCGTTTGTTAAATAAACAAACAAAGAAAATTGTACTATCTAAAGTCTAAACATTATAAATCTGATCTTTCATGGTATAAATTTTTTAATTCCTGTACCGGAAAAATTTTTAAAACAACCCTAATTATGATTTCGAAACTTTGTTTTTTTTTTTGACGCATCTCTTATTTTAATATTTTGTAGTTTATGAAAAAATTTTTTTTATCTTGGTTTGTTAGTTAAAATCTAACTTCATCTATCTACAAATTGCCACACAAGTTTATAAGTACATTTTGGTAATTTTTTTTTTCTATTATGTCAGTAAATATACATATAACATACATAGGTTGGTTGAGAAAATTATATTATTTTAAAGCACAAATTGTTTAATAAACAAGGCAGGATGTTAAATCAAAGGTTTTTAAAAATATAAGAGAAAATTGTAAAAAATCAAGTGTTTTTTCTTCAGATTTAATGGAATCCTAATTGTGAAAAGTCGTTAACATATATTTGAAAATATAATATTCAAGGTTTCATTTTTATATTTTACTTATAAATTGACACTTCATTAGGTGTCTAAAAATAGCGTATTTCAATTTCTCACCCTAATTATCTCTTAACAGGAAAAAGTAAAAATATTTTTTTCGGAGATAATGTGTGCTATAGTACTCTCTTCTTTAAAATTGTCAAGTATCTAACTAAAAGCTAGTTCCGGAGAAAAAAGTTTTCGTTTAGTCAGTTTCTAACTAAAACTGTTATAATTTTGCATTTTAAATACCAAATTACAAAAATATGTAGCTGTATAGAAAATGTAATAAAAAGAAAAGTAATGATTGTCTAAATTAACTACGGATTTATGAACCTGTTGTCAAAAAAAAAACATACATACTTTAAAACATTTAGTTTGTCTTAAACTTGTGTTCATAGTGATTCATTTTGCACTTCACCAATGTCAGATTTAATAAAATTCTTGAATATTATGGCATTCTTATGAGTTAAGTATAAAATCTTTCTGTTTATCGTGCCAGTTAGTGAATCATATAGTAGTTTAGGATAAAGTGTAAGTTTGCCACAAGTTTTTTTTTTTTAATAAATTAAAATTTCAGAATACCCCCCGCTCTGCAACTACAATGCACTCAAGTTTTTTTTTTTTGTCAAAACAATAAAAATCAAAACAAACAATAGGAACAATTTTCTTATCATGCTTATCAAATTGTATTGCATTTTTGTTTAATCTAATTCAATTTAGATTTGCAACGGGGTAAATAAAAATAAATAATAAATAATTCAATTCAATATAAGTCAGTTGTTTCTTCATGTCCAGGAAGTTCCGCATATTGCCTGTAAACCAAAGAGAAAAAAAAAAAAAAATTTCATGTGGTCTTTAACATTTTTTTCTTTTTTTTTTTCTTATATTTTTTGGAATTTTCATTTCCTGACTAAAGAGGGTTTCCATTATACTGATAACTATCATACTGATAATTAAATATTTTAAAAATAAATAAACCAAATAAAAAATTGTTGCATATCACTTTTGTTATATTACATATTTTTATTGTTGAATGTAAATTGTAAATGTTTCTGGATGAATAGATAAGAAAAATGTCAAATAAAAAAGACAATAAAATATTTCATTTTGTACCCATTGAAATTTTCATCGACTACCCTTTTTTTCTGTTTGGTTTTCTTTTGTTTTTTTTTTTTTTTTTTTGATCCCATATATTTAAAATTCATGTGTAATTGATCCCAAGGGACAATTTTTGGGAATAGTTGTAAAAGATTTGTTTGTTTTATATATTGTATGTATGTATATATTTTGATATTTGTTGCCTTTTCAGCAAACATCATTTTCCCCCTATAGGAAAAAAATGCATTTTTTTTTATTTGTGATTCGATTTCATTGCATGTTGTCTGTTGCTGTTGTTTATTCTAAGGTTTTGTTAATTTATCTTATGCCTTATATTTTAAATACAGAATTTAATGCCTTTGCGAGAAAATATTTTATTTATTTTTCATTTTTTCTTTTGTTTTATTTTTATTTTTGAAAAATTTTAAATGAGTTCCGCTTTTTTTCTTTGGTTTCTATTTTTTATTTGTTCTTTTGTTTTTCTGAACAACTACAATAAAAAATTTTGAAGTAAAAAAAATAAATCTACATATATACTTATGGAAGATTTTTATAACATATATACGTACATCCAGTATATAACAATGAAAAAAAATTACACCACGCTTACATATTGAAGGATTTATGTTATTAATAAAAAAACAAAATGGTTAGAAAAATAAGAAAAAAAACTTAAAAATAAAGGAATAAAAATACAAAATCAATGGTTTTCAATAAAAAAAAAAATATATATATATATATATATATATGTGTATGTATAAGTTACAATTATGGGCTGAAATAAATTATTTTTAAAAAATGAAAATTGGTTTCGTATAAATTTCCGCTAAGGGGTGATCATAGGTTTAAATGATTTCATCGCATTATGGTACTTTATATCTCCAAGTTTCCGAATATATATGCCATTAGTACGGATTCCGCCATCTAGTGGCCGGAAAATGCATTACAAAATGTTCTTAACATTTTGTACTATTTTAATCAAACCGTTATATTTTTCCCGTAAGGCAATAAATTGGAACCATTTTCTACAATATTGTAGAACACAATTGGTTCTTAAATGCTAAAGTTATATTGAGAAAAATAAATGTGACAATTAAATTGTTCAAAGGCTTCGGAGATATAATTAATTACAATTAGATCAATAATTAATTACTTAATTATGTTTTGTAAATTAAATTGATTGCAAAATAAAATATTACGGTAGATCATATATCTCATAATACGTCAATTCACTACTCAGTTCATTATTATCGTTCCTATATTATAGTATTATAAATAATTTATTTAATTAGATTCAATTCAATTCTAATATGTAATTTAATGCATACTGGTATAGAAATCGTTTTTAACGAGGGCTGAAATTTTAAGAAATGGGATTTTGAGTTCTATGAATATACTCAAAATTGATAAATTTTAGACAATTAATTGATGGCAAAGTAACAGCTATTGATTAATACTTACAAAATCGTATAAAGTTAAGCAATTTGAAAAAAATCTAAGTGAGCAAAGTTTACCTGAAAAGAAAAAATTGAAATTGATTAATTATTATAATTACTATAAAAATATAATTAAAAGAATAATTTATAATATTTCAGTATCTTACTGTAACAAAAATGAAAATTTGTCTTGATTGAGAAAAAATTAAATACAAATAAATAAAAAAAGGAGAGCAAAATTGTAAATAAACATTTATTTCTATTTTTAAACTTCAACTTGTTTCGAGCAAATCTTTTATAGCCTTGCCTAGTTTTTCCCATTTGAAATAAACCGAAAAAACCTACACAGCTGTAAAGTAAAAAGACTAAAGTATAATATAGCCCCGTTAAGTTTTAACATATTTTAACATAAAAAAAATTTTTCATTTAATCGGATAGGAGATATTACAAGAACACTTAAATCCCACTGAATTTATACAAAAAAAAAAAAAAAAATTTTGCTTACCATAATATCTTATTTCAATTTTAGAAATTAAAGTTAAGAATGCCAGTTCCTAATTTTGCTTAAAGTTTCCAAAATAATTTAATGTTATTTTTCATGTAAGTGTTTGAATATTTATATGGCGTTTCCAATTTGCATCCAATTTCCAATTGAACCTATTGCACTTTGCACTAAATACTAGCTATAATTGCACTTAATAAATTGCATAAAAAAACTCCGAAAAATTTTTTAGTGCATTCGCAAATATCAAACTAAATTAGCTAATCCCACTTGATTATCTGTCAAATTTTTAGTGTACTCACGATTATATTGTATGTTCGCACTAAATGAGTATAATACATGTTTAAGAAAAGAAATGTCAAGTGTCTAGTGTCAAGTGCTAACTAGTACGTTAGGTTCGCAAACGCCCTAAATTTTATCGTAAAATTAAAATGCCCTTTAAGTATTTAAGCCTTCAAATATTTAACACCCAAGTTAACTTCTCTAAGTACAAATGCTTAAAAAGTATAAGTTTTTAACTAAATAGAAATAAAATTAAATACCTAAATTGATTTAATAATTAAAGTAACAAACATAAACTAAACCATTTTTTATAATACATTTAGAAAAATATTTTTTAATTGTAAGAACTTTTAAATTGAACTGAGACTTACAAATAGAGCAACCTGTATTTATATATTACTAAATATAGATAGTTAACTTAAAAAAATTAACAATTTATTTTTTTACTCCAGTGATTATAAAACTTTAAATAAATAAATGAAAATTTCAACCAAACACTTAATCGACAATTTAAATAATCATAAATCATAAGTTCATAACTAATATTGTATTAGTTTCATATTACTATGATTTCGCACTATAATTAACTTATGATTATAACACTTGAAAACTTGAAAAAAAAAATAATTCTAGTAAATAATTAAATTATTTCAGCATTTTTAATTGAAATACTTAAAATAGTCATCAGAATTAAAAATAAAAACAAAATTGGAAATTGATATTCAAAAAATAAAAATTGACCTTGATACATAATCAATTTTCCAATTATTGGATTATGGTCATTAACATTCTATTGTTACTATTTTGCTTTGATAACTGACTTTTCCCCTCTATTATTTATTTACCAAAATAATTAGTCGTAAAATTACACAAATATACATACATATAGGTATGTGCATACATCATATTATAATATATATATATATATATATATATATATATCATATATATTATAATATGATGTATGTATATATATATGATGTATGTATATATATATATATATATCAACAATTATCACTTATAAAGTATATAATATGAACCCAATTAATTCCAATCACATTCTCACATTCTCCAATTAAAATTGACAACTAAATAATTTGAGGTGAGAAATTGAATATTTTCTGATGATTTCAATTATGCAATCAATTTGTTTCAGATACAAAATGTATAAGTGCATAAACTACATATATATATCTACTATATGGAAAAAATGACAATCAATTTTAATTAAAATTAAAAATTTTATATTTAATAGTTATTTAATAAAAATTACAATAAAAATTATTTGAATTGTTAGTTCATATAGTTAAATTGACAATATTGATGGGAAATGATGGGAAAAACTCCTTTTAAATACAAAAATAAAAAAATAAAAACATAGAAATGTTTTACTTATACAGGGTGATTCATAAGTAAGTGCATTGACATAAACCATCGTGTAGGGGATAATGTGTAGATAAAGGTTTGGTATGAGGGTACAATATTTGGTACAATTTTCTTTGTTTTGATTAAAATGACCATAACTTCTTTTATAAACATTCTGAAAAAAGTTTTTAAAAGCATGAAGAAAGAGCTTTTCTAAATGTATTCATTTAAATCTCTATCTTTTCTCGTTTTTGCTCTTTTGCTCTATCGTATTAGACATTTTGCTTAATTTAATCAATAAAGTTTTTTTTATTACATTATTTTTATGCCTAATAAGATAGAAATAATAATAAAAATTAGAAGGTTAAATTCAGATAACCCACTTGTATTGTATGAAATAACTTAATTTTTTTTTTAATATACCATATATCTTTACTTCAATAATATCATAAACAGTAAAAATTTTTATTTTCAGTTAATCACAAAATAATTGTTTAGAACTATTATAGATAACCGCCTTTTATTATTATTTTTTCGTCTTTACACGCATATGTTTATTATTATTTATATTAACACCGCAATTAATAATTTTAATATATTGCATTCTATAAATCCAACCTATATAATAGAACTCGTTATCCCAATCGCTATCCTTCAAGTAGCAGATGACAAACCAAACCTATTTAACAAAATATGAAATGAAAGATAAATAAATTAACTAACTGTCAAAAAGGTATCTGAAAATTGTATCAAAAAAAAATTCTATTTAGTAGGTAATAAAACTTCTGCTATCTTCACTCTTTAGTCAAATGGAAAGAGAAAATATATTATGTACATATGAACATATTTTCAATCACGTGTCTCATAAGAATAATGATTTATTTAGTTGTTTTAATATCAGTCTTCAGTGTATATACCATGTAATAAATCTCTCATATTTTTATAGATGTAATTTTTATCATTTATTAAAATCTTTATCTTTATCAATAAGTTAGAGCATGAAAAACAAACAGAAATTTGAAAAAAATAGAAATGATCCGAGAGTTTTCAAATATAAAAAGAATTTTGTTTTTAAAACGCTACACAAAATAAAAACAATATCACAAACAATTATTCTTCTACTACATTAATAATGGGCTTTAAATCTAACAGGAACTACAACTATGATTGAACTAACAACAATCATGGTTCATAAAAAAATGAAAAATTCGACCAAGCAATTTTGCTTTCAAAAGGATTTACGCATACTTAAAAATTAATTTTAAGAATTTTTAGCGAATAAGCCACTCTTATATTTCTTTACTTAAACTTTACTTTAGTACAAGTAGATATTTTTTCAAGTACCTAAGTATCCATTTTTAAAAAAAGGTCTAATTATATTCAAATTGTTCGGCACAAATTTCAAAAAAAAATTTTTAAAAGAATATTAAAAGGACTAAGGCGAATGACAAAATTTAAATCTTTGGATAAATTATTCTAAAATACATCAGATTAGAATTGAAACTTCATTTGACCTTATGCGTTTTTATAAAAACTTTAATATAAAATTTATAATCACATTCTACTAATAGCAATATCTACGATTATCTTCGATTCTATTAAACTTTCCATTAAAATATTAACTAATAAAAATTAAGTCCGAGAGATCCCAAAAAATTTACATAATTTTATATTCTAATATCTCTAAAATTCTTCCTGATTTTCCATATAATAATAATATTTTATACATTTTATTTTTATCTTCTACAGAAACTTCATAAATAAATATTTTTAATTTGATTTGAATTCTTTAAATTAACATAAGACAATGTATTATTCCATTAGTTTCTCAACACGTCTCTTTTAATTTCTAGCCTTCATTCCATTATATCTTTATAGTTTAATTTTTTTTTTCTTTCATTTAATAATAAAACAATGAAAATATCACCAAATCAAGTGTTGAAACGTTGATTAAACACAAAACAAATACAGATAAAAGAATAAACCCGAAGAAAATATATTTTAATGGTAGAAAGAAAGGTGTATACACATCTGTATTTTGATTTAGATTTCATAAAGTTCCAGATACTATTATACATATGTGTAATACCTCAATAAAAATTATTAAAGGGCAAAAAGTTTAAGTTATATCTCATAAAATGAACTAAAAGGCTGATTATATAGTATAGGGTAACATAACTCTTAACTTACTTTTACTCAAAACAAGAAATTCATATTCTGTTTCTGAAAATAATAAATTATTATGACCAAAGCTTTGCAGTTAAAAGTTCATGGCTTTCAAACTCAGTCAATAAATAAAACAACTAAAGACAATTAATTATATAAAATTATTAAATTCTGTTCATTTGGGATTATCTCGAAATCCCGGAACTCAAAGTTACGGAAATTTTTTTTGCAAATAATAAAATCGCGGAAACTCTAAATCTCGGAAATATATACAATTTCTTGATTGGTTGTTAGTTGCAAAATCAGGGTTTCAATAATTTTCAGGATTTGGGGGCGGCAGCCCACACTATTTTAAATACATACCTTGTTATTGTAATATATGTTGTATAAAATATATAGTTAGGAAGAACTTTAGAAATGGTTACAAAATCAAAGTTCCAACAACATGTTTTCTAGCGGCGGTTTGAGGGCGGCTCATAAAGTGAGGTATTTTTAGAAAGAATAGAACATTTTCAAACGCTGTACTAAATTATTTAATATCAGGGTTATTAAAGAATTCTATTTATCAAAAAGTATTAAATTAATTTATTTTATACTTTTGTTGTACTTTTATACCAGATTTTACCCAATTAATAATTAAACAATTTGTAAAATCTTAATAAACTTTTGGTACTCTACAAAAAAAAAAAACTAAGATAACTTAAAAATTTATTATTATCATCCTTTTACTTTAATTATTCCTTATCAAAACTTGTCTATAGTAAGTACACTTAATGTACTTAACAAATTTTTTGTTAAATTTCCAATACATACTTAGTGAGAGTTTCTATATTAAAAACAATAACACTATCATTCACTTTTAAAACGTCCATGTAAATAAAGTAAGGGTAAAATACATATTATGATACCAGCACGTATATATGTAAGAATTTTAGGCACTTAAACACATTCTCGTTTATTAATTTTCATATACCTACCATTTTTTTGTAAACATCATTCATTATAATATACATATGTATGTATGTATGTATATTTTATTTTAAAAAAAACAAAACATACCTTTTCACTAAACACTTTTTCAAGTGTGTTTATTTAAAGAAAAAGTGCCGAGTATTTATCTTAAGAATCACTTCTTTCATTTACCATAAGATTTAAATCATCGGTGTACCTATACGTATATATTATAATAGTAAATTATATTGTTCTTTTTTTATTTTATTTATTTTTATCCAACACATCAGTTCAGTACTGTACGTACACTGTATACTGTACACTGACTAGAGTGTGTATATATACAATGTGTGATAGCAATTTTAAATGTTTTGAATCGTATGTGGTATATGTTTAAATATCTTTTAATAAAATAAAATTCTAGGAAAAAATTTTTAAGAAACAAAAATTTGGTTTTCGGTTTCCTTGTTTTAACCAAAGAATTACTTAATAGTATTTATAGCATTTTATAAAATTCCATATGTATTATAATACTTATTAAGTAATTTTTCAGTATTGGTTATCTCTTCTGGTTTATGTGTGGTGTATGAATATATAACTTCCTTTCCATTCAATTATAAATAGGAATTAAATTTAAAATTCTAAGAAAAGGATTTAGATATTTATTATATGATTATAGTTTAGCAGGATTTTAACGCATAATAAACTGATTAATCAAAAAACTTTATTTCTATCAAATTAAGCATAGTAAATAAAAAAAAAAGTAATCAGTAATCAGTAATCAACATTTAATCAGTAAACAGGTATCTTCTGGCTTTTATTCATATGCTGTTTATATGACTTTTACTTTTTCCTAAATCCTAAATTCAATTTTTTTAAAATAATGTAGAATGAATTTAAAAATTCTTATTTTTGTTTTTTTCTAAAATTATTCCACAATATTGTTATAAACTGACAACAAGAAAAAGACTTCCGGCATTGAACTTTTTATTAATTCATCGTTTAAATGCAGACAGCATTTTGAAATTATTGTCTTTTTTAAATAGATAGGCCCTGATTTCAATAGTCCATTTTAATATTTTTTTGCGATTTCGATAGTCGGGGAAAGTGGAATTTAAAATTAAAAATAATGATTTATATTTTTTTTTAAACCTGCAATACTTCCTTATTTTGAGATTTTAGCTATACAAAGAAAAGAAAAGCTATGTAAAAAATTAAGTGCTAGTAAATTATTAAATAATATTGTCTGCATAATGAGAATAAAAATACTGATAAAAATACTATAGTATTTATCTGCTGTTATTTTGGAGAAGGTCCCGTATCTTGGGAGCAAGAATTCGGACCAATATGATTTCAAAAACGTAGTTCACATACTGTAATAGAAAAAAAGTAAAAAAATCGAAAAAAGTTCCGAAAAGTAGCTCCTTAGTTTTTGGGTTCTGTTTTTGCCGCAGGCTTAAAAGTTGAACTTTTTTATTTTTTTTTATAATATTTAAATTTTACTACAAAATCGGTGAAAACCTTTTTTTAAATCATATCGAAACGACTTCTAATTCACAAAATAATGCGCTTTCTTGCAACCTATGATATCGCATAGTCATAGATTGCTTATAAAAATGCCTATATTCACATAAATATATAAATAAAATACTTCATAATTTTTTCCTAAATCCATTTTTGCACTCATTTAACAATTTCAAAAGGAGAAAATTTGACATTTTAAATGAGTATATTCATGAAAAACGACTATCAAAATCAGCTTCTTTTCATTTTTTATGACTATCGAAATAAAAAATTTTATATTAGAGCGTTTTTCTGTTTCTCATCAGATCAATGCTCAGAGCAGATGTTGAGCGCTCATAGCAAATTTTTGTCTGAACTCTGTCTGACCGCTCTGAGTTAAAAAAGAAACGCTTAGAACACAAATTGTTAATTTTTATCGAAATTATATTTTTTGACACCTCTGTGAAAGCTGAGAAATTTTTACGAGCTCACAAGTTGCGCTCTGAGCAAACTCCGAGTTAAAATAGAAACACAAAATGGATAATCTAGATAATCTGAGCATAAAAATAAACACAATTTTTTTGTTTGACAGCTCTGACTCTGCTCAGATGAGAAAAAGAAAAACACCCTTATATAAAAAAACGAGGAAGAATACAGTTGCTTTTGTCAACTCTTAGATACCCGTACGAACCGTTAGTATGTTCACAGCCTGTCACTCTGCTTACAATATTATCTTTTTAATATTTTAGTATTTTAAAATAATTTGGGTGAATTTTATAATTTCTAGTACTCTGGGTTGTACATATATTCAAACTATATGTTTATATGTACATTCTTCAAAAGCAGATTCTAACCTTCCACATAACGATTATCAATCCAAAACTTTTTCAAATATTCTATAGTACCATTTAATACTAAGCGGTAAATGTATATTAAATTTGCTAAGTACAAAATAGTAAATATAATTTTAAATATTATATTATGTTATATTTAAATATTCCATTGACAGAATAATTTCTTATAAGTACAATAAAATACATATATGTATATAAATACGGCGCTATATAATATACATCTATACTCTTATCATTCATTCACTAGTAACATACACGATATGTAAATAAACATGATATTATATAAGTATGTATATCAATATCATATAAATAAAAATTCTTCAAGCAACCGTTATGTTGTTTATTTACTTACATTTTTTTGTACTACGCATTATATCTTCAACAATTTCAAATTATCGAGTAACAAAATGCAAAAAATTCGTTGAAGAAATTTGCTAGAAAATTTGAAAAAATCAAGTAACACTTTCGTCAATTATAAAGTAACCCTATATTATTAAAAAAAATTGTTAACAGAAATAAGAGTATAATGTTGAAGGTTTAATTTTTGTGTATTACTTCAAAAAAAATTTAACAGGTGTTCAAGTTACAGGTGTTTAAAAATAGGAAATTTTCAGTTTTTGACCCCTTACAGCTCCTAAACGGGGGTGATACTGAAATGACTCATACTTATTTTCAAAGATCTAACTTCTGTCAAAATTTCAAGTTTCTAACTTAAACCGTTTAGAAGATAGAAGGGTTAAAGGATTTTGCAAAATTTTAGTTTCGCATAACGGTAAATTAAGACACCGTACGCCACAAATATATATTTATTGTATATATATTTTTAAAGCTAATAAAAGTAGTAATCGTTTGGCGTTTTCAAAATGAAGATTTACCTTATACAACTTGTGCTATAACAATTTAAATATAGAGCTTTTTTGAAGCTTTGGGGAGCTGTAGCTCCATAACGGGTGGGGCTACAAAAAAAAGTTATTAAAAATAAAATTAATATTTTTATAAGATCTATCAGCAGTTAAAATTTCATAGCTCTATTTCAAAAAAAATGTGGGGATCTAAAAGTTAGGTGTTCGAGAGCTACCCTAAGTTTTGGTCCAAACTCAACCAAAAAAAATAGGGAACCTACAAAATACTCCCAGAATATTTTGTGTAAATTTCAAGATTCTAGCTTTCTTAGTTTTTGAGTTAGCGTGCTGACGGACGGACGGACATGGCTCAATCGTCTTAGAATTTTTTTCTGATCCGATCCATACCTTTGAAGGTATATCTAGCTCGCTTATTTCGAGGTGTTACAAACGAAGGAGTAATTTTATTATACCCGATCCTATCGTACGGGTATAATGAAAGTGATATGACTATCGAAATCAGGACCAGCGATGTGACTTTACTACAATTGTAGCAGATCTGCTACATTTTATTTGTCGAAAAAATTATGTACGTATTTTTTGGATTTTATGGAAAATATGTAATTTTTTATTTCAATAATAATAATCAGCATATTATTTATACTTTTACTCTTTATAAATTACTCTTAAATAAAAAAAAGTTCGAGCAAAATGGATTGTTTTTTTTTAAACTTTTATGACAATTGAAAAAAATAATCGAACATTGTTATTTATGAACATAATTAAAAATAAAAAAAACGATAGAATTACATTTATGATGTTTTGTAAAACATTTCTAAGAAAAGTAAAAGAAAATGAAATACATACTCCAGGGGAAGAACTCCTTTAATATTCTGTATGTGCAACATGTAAAAATATGTATATATATATGTAATATTATATTTCTGCCATAAATTATTGATTTAGTTATATAATGTGCAATATTAAGAAGTCAAAGAATTGTTCTTTTGTTTATTTTCCTTCTTATATTATTCTATGTTTGTAAGCCAAAGGGTTTTTGTTTCATATATAGTGTTGTATTTTATTTATTTGACTTATTTTGTTAATCGTTTTACTATAAAATGCCTCTGTAAACTTCTGTCTCTATTAATTTAAAAAAAGTCTATTAATTAGTACATTTTGCTCACGAAAAAGTAGCAGATTTACTACAACTTATATACTAAGAAGTGACATCGCTGATCAGGACCATATTGTTTACTCTCAGTAGTCTCTATATGTTTGTATGCTTATCTGAATTTGTTATTTGGCATGTTTGATTGGCACGTTAGTTAATATTATATTCAATTGTTAAAATTAATCAGAATTTTCTAAATTACACTGGGTAAAATTCTAAAAATTAAAGTTAAAATTTAAGTTTTAATTAAAGAAATATAAAATAACAAATTAATTATAGAATTAAAAACAAAGTTCTGTAATAAATTTCATGGTGAATAATTTTCAAACAGTTTTAAAATTCAATGTTGCCGTTTTTTTTTTTTTTTGTTGCATTGAATGATGAGAAATTCTATACTGAATTAACAAAATTATTTATTTTCATTACTTAACTATTCTCTCATCATAAATTAAATAATTTTTCTTCCTAAAATGGATTTTTTTTTTTTTAAATGTTGAATCAAATGCTTTCGTGATGAATGTGATGTGGATGACACTATCAAACTTAATTTAAAGAAAAATCATTTTCAAATAAACTTGAATTGTTAGGCCTAAACTATTAAATTTTAACCAATTGTTTAAAAAAAAAAAACAAGGTTATATTTCCTTAATGTTAGTTAATTTATTTTTATTTATTTCTATAAGATTATTTTAATTTAGGTGGAAAAGTTCAATTATATTTTCAACACGTTTCAATTGAAAATAAAATTCAAGTACAACAAGTTGACTGAAAATCTTAATGTTACAGAAAATTTTCAAAAAATTTTTGTGATTTTGTTGCAGTGTTAAATGTTCTATAGTTGTCTATCAATTTCATTGAAATCAATCGCTTCCGTATTAAAACTTTACAGAAAAAGATGAATAGCTAAAAATTAAGAATTAAGTTAAAAGAAGCTAATTTTTAAAAAGTTTAGTATAAAATTGAAAGGTAATTAATTTAACGAGACTGCATTTAATTAAAAATTTGTGATTCTTGTGATCAAAGTCAGTATTGTGAATTTGAAAATTTCATAGGAAAATTATTATACCTATATAACTCTCTAAACTATATGATGTTATTGAGATTCACTGCTACAGTAAAGTAGACTATTCAGTGCTTTCAGGATAATTTTTATAGAGTTTTTTGAGTCGATCGAAAGCATTTTAAATAAGGTTATATGGGTAAAAACAGGTACACATAACAACACATTAAGAAATTTAAGAAAAAACATAATATTACAAATATCAGTTAAGTCTGAAAGGCTAAAGAAAAGCTTTGGTTTATAAAATAATAATTACTAATTGATAGACTACAATAACAAAAAAAAATAAAAAATAAAGTTGAAAAATTATTGCATTGACTTTTGTGTAAAAAATGCGCATTGAAGCATGATTTAACTAACAATTAAACATTTAAAAAATTGTTTATCTTAATAACAAAAACATTTCAATTTAATATTTGTATGTATTCGGATTTCAATCGTTTTATATTAAAAAAATAGAATATTTTAACAAAGAAAGAAATTAACAAATTTGTATTCTTCTTACATAATTTTCATTAGACGTATATTTTTACATAATAAAATTTTAAACTTTCCACTCTACATTTAAATTATAATTCCGTATATATATTTATTATTTAGGAATTTTTTTTTATTATAGACTATACAATTGAAAACCACAATTCATTATTCTACAGATTTTATTAAGTACATATTTAATTAATTTTCATTTCATTTTATTGTAAAGTTAAAATTTTATTAAATTTATTGTTATTTTTTCATCACTTTATATAAATATGCATGTATATGTACATAAATATAAATATGCATGTATGTATATACATATATATATATTTGTATTTGTTTTTATAAATTCTTTACTTTTTCCTATGCCATACTCCTATCCTATGCAATATATATACATACCTATATCTAGTAAAATTTTGAAATAATTTATTGCTTTTATTTTTATGATCTTTTAATTAGAGAATTAAATCATCCATTCATTTATTGATTCATATTTTGTTACAATCAGAATTACACTCAACTCATATACATTTAACGAAATTAACTCATACTTGGTCAATATTTGCGCTCTAAAATAACAAATAATAGATAGTTTCTGCATTAATTCTAACATATTAAATAATTAATCATGAAATAGTTGACGAAACAGTCATTAATTCAAATAACAAATGAAAGGCATACATAGAAATAATTTCATCTTACTTTTTTTAATAATATAATATGTACATAATATGTTTACATTACACACATATATATATTTTAATACAGTTATGCGCAAATATTTAATACAAATAAAATGATCTGTGCATTAATTTAAGATAATTCCGCCTGTTTACACTGGTTGCATTATTCAGTTGCAACTTTTTCTTTTTCTTTTCCACTTCCTCGCTTCTCCCAAAAAAAAAATTTAAAAACGAAAAAAAACGACAAAATGCGTCAAATTCCGAAAATCTTTATTCATTTTTGTTAACCAAAATTTAGCTCCTTTAACTGTTGCAAGTCACCAATACAAATACATAAAATTTTATTAGGTCAAAAAAATTAGTTATAATATGAACGCACACTTATAAAGTTGCAACTACAAAATACAACTTAAAGTAAACGCGAGAGTACATTTTAAATACAAGAATGAATACATCATTGCATACAGAAATGTTAACAAGTGTAAAAGGACCATTGACTTTATTGTTCGGAAAAACGAATCTCTTCCAAAATTCGTATTTCTTCGAAAAAAAAAATCTTATTTCCGTTATTCTTTTCAAATTATTATTCTGGATCTCTTATAGTTATACCTTTGAAAAATTCGATATAATATTTCATTTTAGTAGTGAAATGGAGCTTCATTTTTAGAGCGAGCTTTGTAGTATGAAGGCCATGCAGTCTGAGGCCTGAATCCGAAAAAAGAATCAAGGCATCTCATCTGAAAAATATGATACTTCTTTTTAGAATACACAAATTAAAATTAATTCACAACCCTTACTCTTTTCCTCTCCATAATAGCCAATTTAGTATGTGAAATATGGGAACCCCCTTTCTAAAATTTTTACTTCTAGTGTGAAAATATAAATAAAAAGTTTACAGTTAATTAGAGTAAAAATATTGCCAAATTAAAATTAAATAAAAATTTTGAATTTAAATTGGCCGCTTAGTAATTAAATATATTCCCTAAATGAAGATTTAAAAGATTAAATGATTAAAAAAATGTTTTTTAATACAAAAACGTTTCTGGTTTTGTATAAAAACTAACCTAACTAAATCACCTAACTTTGATTAGAAAAATATTTTCTGCCGAAGAAAATTATTTTATACTGATACATAACTAAGTTTTCACATTTCACTCTAATTTACCTCATTGTAAATAATGTAATGACAGCCTTAAAAACGCAAAAACCAAATCAAAAATCAATGTTAAAAAATTTTTATTTCAATTTCTATTCTTAATTTTACATTCAAATTATGAACTAACGTTGTGTTTGGGTGCCGGAATTATTAAAAAATTGTTTTGTTCAACAAGTAGCGGAAAAAAGTGTGGAGTTGATTGAAAATAATTTTTTTTTTTTTTCTGAATTCATTTTAAAATCTGAAGTATGTACTTACATATATGTATGTATGCATGCATGCATTCATGCACATTTGCAAATTACTTACGAATCATATATTTAATTTTAACCGATGAAAGTGTAGATTTGCCCCAAATTAGATATTGAAATAATGAGAGCACAAATTTTAGAAATTTGTATGGTTTTCTGCAGGAAAAAACAAATTTTACATGATTACAAAGAAAATTTTTTTAAAAAAGATTGATTTATATTTATTTAAGAAAGATTTATTTCATTATAAATTAAACAATATTAAAAAAAAAAAGCTTAAGTTAATGATTTATTTACATGATAAACCCTTTGTTTGTATTATTTTAGTTGCTTCCTAAATATTTTGTTTTTCAAATAGAAATTATTACATCTAAGTCACTTAGGTCGTCTAAACTGATAAGATACAATAAACTAAAGTTCTATTTAGAGTTGTTATAAAAATAGTATTCTAAAACAAAAATCTCATGAGGTATTACTAACTAAAAATTAGACAACATTTATACAAATGAGGAATAATTTTAAAATGTTTTAATTAACTACATCTATGTAAAACATTTTTGAGATTGATAATTAACGTTAAAACAGCAATTAATTATTTATATGTTTTAACAAAGGTGATGACACTAATTTGTATTGAAGTTTTATTTGCTATTAATTATAATTTTTATTTTTATTGGATTCTGTTGTTAATACAACGTTAACACAGTCAAAATCTGTTATAACGACATTGGACATAAGGACATATCATATATTACGATCAATTTTAAAAGTCGCCATTTTACGCTCATATAATTTCAAGCAAATTGATATTGGATATAACAACAACATTCTTAAAAAAGGAAAAACTTATCGGTTACCGTACCTTATTATTATTATATATTATCGGTTACCGTACACCGAACATTATTATTAACTATGAAAAAAAAGCATCATATGATTGGCCCGTTAATTATTGCAGCCTGCTTGGCATGTGAGGTTGACATTTCTATGTATGTATGTTACATTCTAGCTCAGTTACTTTAAAACAATCAACAAGTGTAAAATTATACAAGTGCTTGAGATATCTGAATGCAACTTTAATTATGAATAAAAGATGTAGACTGTAAAGTATGTACATATAGCTTTGAAGAAAAAGCTTATATTGTTTAACGTTTAGACTCTGGGTAAATAAAACAATAAAAAATCATATTTATTTTGTTTTATGTTATTTTTAATATGTATCTAAACCACATATAGTACCTATTAACTTGTTTTTGTTTTTGTTAAAAATTATTGTGAAATAACAACTTAAATAAATTAAATTATTTATAATAAAAAAAACTTTAAATTGTTTATAACGATATATCGGATATAATGACCAAATTTACTGGTCGTTATAACTGATATTAACTGTAGCAAGGTTTTTTTCATAGTCTGAATACGTCATGTATATATGTATTTCAAAATCAAATACTTCATTAGTACAATAAAAACTGGAAAAAATATTTAAAAAAAAAAAATTATTCAAATAGTTCTTAATAATTAT
Source organism: Poecilobothrus nobilitatus (assembly GCA_947095535.1). Lineage (NCBI taxonomy): Eukaryota > Metazoa > Arthropoda > Insecta > Diptera > Dolichopodidae > Poecilobothrus > Poecilobothrus nobilitatus. The sequence goes on along the minus strand of OX352774.1, from coordinate 265,510,552 downwards.
TTTCTAAATGAGTCACCCTTAAATAATTAACTAAATTATTTTTATTAACTATTATGCTGTACGTCATAATTTAAATTTGTGAAATTAACCTCTAAATGTTTCAGAGTTTCAGACACTTTAAAAATTTAGTATATATGTAGGTATATTTATTCATTTTATTTTATTTTATTTTATTTTATGTTCATATAAAAAGTTTCAAATTACTTTTTTTTTGTATCGTATGATGAATGCATCAGCCAACAAACAAAAATGAAATAACAAAAAAAAACAATTTTCCTTGTCAATTTTCAAACAAAGTGAAATTTAAATATATTTTTTTTTTTAAATATAGAAAAAAATTTCCTTTTCCATTTTTTTAATTTTTTTCGTTTGCTAATGGAAAATTATAAACTGTAACACAAAAAGAGACGGTATTTAATTTCAATAAACCATGATACCATCATTATAATCATCTACCACTTCTACTGTTAACCTCAACTTTTATATGAAATCAAAAACAAAAAGAAAAAATAAATAAATGGTGAGAGTTATGGGATTTAAGAATTAGAAAATTTGAGTTTTGAGATTTTTATTTTGATTATTATACGGTAGATGGCATCTCATTATTTTCTATATAATTACTTGACAAAATGAACACAATTGTCTTATTATTTGTTATTATTTTACCATTTTCTATTTTTTCTGTTAATGACTTTTCTTTAATGTCTTTTCTATTTTCACAGACAACATAACAATAATTTATTTCAATAGATTTAAGCTGGCAAGTTTATTTGATTTTAAAAGAGAAGAAATTTCATACAGTAGCTAAAATAAATTTAGAAACAGTAAGAGTAAAAAAACAAAACAATAAAAAAAATTTTAGAGATCAACTCAATAATAAAATGCTTAATATAAGCTTTGACTATTTTTAAATTACCATATTGAAATATTAATGCACATGAAGTGCATTTCGTTTTTTACTTTGAGTATTGTTCATACTTTTATAGAATTAACTACGACATTCATATGCAGAGTTAACTTTACTATACCATTTCGAAACAACTAGAGTAAAATATGAATTTGAACTGTCAAAATTAAATGGGTATACTATTTATTTATTGCAAACAAATAATGGAGTCTTCAAAAAAATTTCATTCTAAGAAGCATTATAAGCTTAATTGAACGATTTGGTTTACAACAATTATTTCAATATGTAAGTTTATAATATTAAAATCTGAAATAAAAAAAAAAGAATAATGACACTTCATAAGACTTTGACAATTGTAACACTTGTTAATTCTGCTCCCGAGTTAGAATTCAAAAATCTTATTCTGTTAACTCGATTCTGCTATTTCAAAACGATATTTGTGACGTCGCAGAGTTTATTTTACTCTACTCTTTCATTTTGAAACAACTTTTATCTGTCATAGTGTTAGCTAAACACCAGAGAGTAAAAAATGAAACAAACTCCTGCTAATTAGATGAATCGAACACATTGCTTATAATTTTGCGATAATAAATTAAAAGATTTATATTAATTAAAAAATAATATTAAAATATTATATACCTATGATTACATTTTCTAACTTCCGTCATAGCATAAAATATTAAATAATAAATTGAAATATTTAAAACTGATTTTATATTAATTTTTCTAACTGTACCGTTGATAAAAGTTCACAATTCCATAAAGTCATTAAATCGGTACTATAAAAATGTACATCTTAATTATTAACTGAAAATAAAATAAATATAAATCTAGGATGATTGTAACACTTTACTAATTTATAAAATTATTATGAATAGTACATAACATTTGGATATTAACTGAAATTGCAAAACAAATTTTAGAATAAGTACAGGTCAAGGGCGTTATTAAAATATCGTAAAGATGATAATGTATAGAATGATATACATGGGTACACTATTAAATTATCATAGTGTAATATAATGTACTAAAATTAATTAGTACATGGTTCAGAACATACTTAACAATTGAGTAAGGAACTTAATTACATTTTTAATTGTTTCATTTTATACATTTTTAATCTATAGATTAATAAAATCTAATTTGACTAGCAAATATATATAATAGATATTCTAAATCAGTTTTTAAATAAATTTCTTTTTATCAAAATGTATAATCATAAAATTAAATTTCAATAATACTTATTAACTTTAAAATATAATTTAAGATAAATTACACTATTCTAAACAGGAAATTGCAGTTAAATGTTAAAGATTTATATCCTTTCTTATATCCTATCTTTCTTCCTTATATTTTCAAGAAAATTATTGATTGTAAACTACGTAATTATGCATTAATTATATTTTGATTAAAAAAAAAACATTTTATTTATTTTGAGATAGGCTTATTTTAAATTTATTACGAATAAAAACTGGAAAGGTATAAAAAATTCTACTAATTTTATAATTTTTTTTTTTTTTCAATATTTTAAGAAAAGTTTATAAATGTTTATGTTTAATATCACTATTTAATATCCGTTTTTAATATTTTAACATAAAAATTTTATGTATTATATAGATTGACAAGAAAGTTAAGATTGATTAAAAAATTGATAAGTTAAATACAAACATTTCAAAGTGTAATATTATAAAAGATAATTTCCGATTTCCGTTATTAATTATTTTCCAAGCTAATAAAGACTATTATCACTTTTTTAAAACAGAAAATGCAACAAATTTTCAACAAAAAATTCTATATAAAATATATAACATAGGTATATAAACTATGTATAATTAAAATAGGGAATGAGCACGTTCAGATTCACCGGGAAATTGCAATCAAAACAAATTATAGAAGAAAATGATTAATAAGTACGACAAGTTTTTTTTTTAATTAATATCACTTGTGAACAGACACTCACTGCGGACACTGTGGTACAATTGAACAGTGCAACAAATATATAGAAAGTTTTTTTCTGAAATTAAGAAAAACAAAAAAAAATTAGGGTAAGGAAAGTTTGGAGAAATTAATGTGTATGTTATATTCTCAGTGATATAAATTTAAATGAATTGCTTTATATAAAATATGGATTTAGACGTCAGTTATAGCTTTCATTGAAATGCTTCCGGAAAATGTTTATTTTAAATTTTTTTGCAGCAAAAACATATAAAATTTAACAAAAGGGTTGATTTAATGATTAAATAATTTCTAAAGAATAAATTCAGCTACAAATTTTTAAATTACAAGTTAAATATTTAAAAAAAAAAATCAAATTTATGATTTTTTGGATTAGTAATTATTTTCCTGAACAACTGATCCGTAATTTTGCATAATAAAACAAAATTGTTCCACTGACATATGTTTTCTTTCTTCGCATTTCAGTTTGTCATTGAAAAAAATTCTGATGCAATTCTTGACATATTTCATTTTGATTTTGTATTTTAATCAGTTTACACTTAAATTTAATTTTTTTTATTAAATATTTTGTTGTTACAATAGAAATTTCAAAAAAAAGAAAAAACAAAAATTAAGTTTGGAAAAACTTGATATTTTCGAAGTCGACATCTCGTACACCACTTTTTTATTCTTCTCAATTCAGCCAATGTAATTATTAAATAAAATAATCTTTTCTTATTCTTTTTTAGTACCATTTTGAATGAATAATGAATAAATAAATTAAAATAATAAAACTTTATTTTTCAAACATCGAAATAACAATTTAAATTACTTTTATTTTTATTTTGCCTTCAATATTGTCAATTGATATATAATTTTACTGACAGTTTACTCTGATTGCTGTAACCGCTTATACGGAAAAAAATGTAAGTTTTTAATGAAACGTTTTTTCCACGTGCATTTCAATGAAAGCTATAACTGGCCTTTAATATTTTCTTTGTTAATTTTGCCATTTTGTTAAGAACATTTTTTACCCTTTGACCCTATATTTTAAGTCTCGAATAATTGATGTTTTATCGTCTAATACCGAAGAAATTTTGAATTCAGTTTTTGCAAATTACGATTCTTATTTTTTGTTAAAATATTAAAAAATTAAATATAAAACCAAATTTAAATCTGCTCATACTAAAAAAAAAATTAAACTCGCTTAAAAATAAAATTCTATTGAAGGTTTTTAGTATTAACATTAAACTTTGTATAGTAAACAAACAATAAATCTTTCTGACCTTTAACCGACCAGTAGTATATAGTTTAAATCTCCCTCTAAATACTAAACATAAAAAAATAATTCATGGTCCTATGGTGTTTTGATGGATTAATGTCAATTTATTTTTTTTATTTTAACGTTAACATTTAAATTTTAAAATTTGGAATTTAAAATGCTTAAAGGGAATTTGTTTAAAAAAATTTTAAAAATAAATAGAAAATAAAAAATATACCTGACAATTGATTAATAATTGATCAATTGCGTGTCAAAATTTATTTTAAGGTTACTTCTTGCCACAATACTAACAACTTACACATGTTTAATTTCGATTTTTATTTTTTGTAAAGATTATACATAAGTTTAATTTAATTTTTAATTTAAATAACTATATATGTATATATAAAAGTATCGCGAATTTTCATAAGAGTAATACCGGATTAATAGTCTAATTTAATTATATGTATATTTTTTTATTTGAACGTTTATAGACATAGAAAGTGAGTAAAAATTCAATTATCCCCTCACTAGATTTCCATATTAAAATTAATTTGAACAAAAAAGTTCAATTTAAATGAAATCATTGAAGGATTGTAAAAAGAAAAAAAAAACAAGGAATAATACAGTTGTCCTGGTCAACTCTTAAATACCCGTATGAATCCTTTATTATTTTTAAATCACAATATGATATCACTCTGCTTTTTAAATATTATCTACTTTTTTAAAATTTCATTATTTTAAAATATGTAATTTGGGTGAGTTTTATAATTTCTGGAACTGTGGTTTATTTTATTCTTCCAATGCAGATTCGAAATTACCACCTAACGATTATCAACCCAAAACTTTTCCAGCTATGCTGTAGTACCATTTATTACTAAACAGCAAATGTGTACATATTAATTTATACATACTACAAAGTAACAAATGCATCGCAATATTTCTTTAAAATTATTTCATTCATAGATTTCTTATAAGTATGTACAAGAAAAAACGTATATAATATACGCCCACACATACTCGTATATGTATATATACACATACTATTATTATAATACATTATATAGCAAACGAGCAACATGCGATATGTTGATAATACATATATCATATCATATCATACATAATTCTTCATACAGCTGTTATTTATTTCAATTTTTTTTTGTATTACCATCAGTCACCCTTCATCATCAGTCTCAACAATTTTAATTATCGATAGATACAAAGGGTCGAATGCATAAAACTGAGCTTGAATTCTAATCTTATATTTTCAAACATAAATACGAGTTCAGGTGCAGATTTTGTTTGAAAAAGTGAGATTTGACTTTTAGTTTTATGCATTCGGCCCAAATGCACAAAAAAATAATAGCAAAAAAACTCATTTAAATTCTTGTAATACAGAAATAATTAAAAGTTTTGTATGAAAAACTCCGACTTAAAAAAGTTTGTTGTTCGAAAGATACCCGAAGTTTTGGTCGGATCTCAACCGGGAACCTAGAAATTGAGTTATCGTGTTGACGAACAAACGACGAACACATGGACGGACAAAACTTTATCGACTAATTTTTCGATTCTGATCCGATCCATACACTTGAGCCTATTAATATCAATCATGCTAATTTCAAGGTGTTACAAATGGAGTAGCAATTTTAATATACCCGGAACTATCGTCCGATTATAAAAAATTTTTAAATAATATATTATTTAAACTTAAAATAAAAATTACTTTTACTAGATTTAAACACTTACATTATATACCACATAATGCAATCAAAGACCGGTAATATTATTAATTTAATTTTTAGTTTTATTACAACATTTTATTTTGAATGTTTTATTAAAAAATTTTAATACTTGTATTACAAGATATATCACTTTCATTAAAATTTTATTATTTGTTTACGTCTTTAAGATAATCTTATTAATTTAATAAAAAATATTTTTTTTTTTTACTTGCATACATAAAAATTAATTAAGTAATAACATCATGAAGTTAATAAATTTTTTTTTTTTTTTTTTTCATTTTAATTATAATAAACGCAATTTAAAATTTTCTGTTAAATAATAATATAGCAAATAGTAAAAGTGACAACAATGGAGGAAAAATAGTTGGCAACTCATATAAAAATTCCCATTTAATAAATATTTCATTTCAAAAGCTATAGACAAAACTATTAGAAGATGTAGAATTAATTTTTTAATTAATATTAAATCGCAGTTATAACCGTCTTAGAAATATAAAAAAAAAAAATAATTAGAAGAACTTAAAGTACTTTAACAATTATTGTTAAAAAAAGAATAAAACGAAGTTTTTAATTTATTTTTTTTTTAAATGCATTTTTCTGCCATATAAATGTGAACAGAGAATTACACAGCCTTTCCTGTTTAGGGGGAATATCTCTTACGACGATAACCCACACTCCCTCGGTCTAGCGTATTTTATAAGCTCTTACCCACTAGGCCACCAAGGCCTCAGTTTTCACATAAAAATCTATTTTAAAATAAATTTGAGAGAAACGGCAACACTAAAATATAGATAAAATGTTCACATTTAAAATTAAAGTATACTGCATATATTTTAAATTAAGCATCAGTAACTACCATCTATATTGTAGATAATACTGTAGTTGTCAAACTTGTGAAACTAATTTATTACCACTTGTATTTTTAGGGCATTTTGGAGTAAAAAATTGAGGTTAAAAATGAAATAAAATTTGAATTTGTCGATAATTAGACACATTTGACAACAAATTAAAATTTACTAACCGATCATGCCGATCATGTCTAAAATATGGGTTTTTTTTCAATTCAAAAATACAAATATATATTTAGCTGTTGTTTTTTTAATATTTTTAATTTAATTTAGCTACCAATTTCTCTAGTCTATAGTTAATACTATATTTATGAATTAATAATATTTGTATATACCTATAATAAAAAATATTCTGAACATAATTAGAACATTTACTATACATTAAATATTTTCTTTCGTAAATAATTTTCATTATTTTACAGAATCTTTTATTAATTTTAATTTTGACAAAAAAAAAATACAACAACAACAATAATTTTTAAATTAATTCACAGACAATCAATTGTTGAGCACACAACTTTCTATTTTGAATTGAAAAAGATATATTTTAATATATTCAAACGCAACTTTTGTAATTTAATTTAATTTTTCTTTTTTTTTTAATTTTGCATTTTAAACCTTTGTTTTTTTTTGTATTAACGACCTGAAAACTGAACCATTAATTATAGGAAATTTTAGAAGTTGCTTTTTGCTTTTTTTTTTATATATGTATACAACATTATTTATTAAAAATACATTCATACTATAATATTTTGAATAATAACCAGTGTTGCATTTTGTACTACAATTGTATCTTTTTACTGCATTTTTGCCTTCTGTACGACTGTACTACGCCAAAACCATTTATGCTACTCTTACATATTAACTACAAAAAATTACATATTATAATCGATACTTTTTGCAATTTTATGTGAGTAATTTTATAAAAGACGACTTTTTTCAATAAAAAGAACTTATTAAGTATAAATTTTAATGATTTAAGTTATCTGAAGGAGCTTTCTGATGTATTTCTTGAACCAAATGCTAAAGAATTAGATTCAGAAAGAGAATTAGAAAAATTAAATGAAATAAAATTGAATTTCAGACTTTATTATATTAAATTATGTCGCAGGTACTTTTTAAGCGTATCGACTTTAATGACCAAGTGATAAAATTGAGTTAAACTACTCCCTAGCCTATATAATACGTTCGCAGATAAGGATTTCATTCCATTATATTGGCTAAAGGGGATGTGGGTTTAGTCAGTAAGAAATTGACACTACCAAGGAGGAAATTTTTGGTGTCTTTGGAAGATTCCCACCTACCTTGGGAAAAAAAAACTTTGATTGAAAAAGTATTCGACTGTAGGAACATTCCCTTCAAAATACCTTGAATTTGAAGAATTCTGGCATAAAATGTTCAAATGCACTAAATGAAACTATGTATGCAAATATTACAAAATTTATTTTTGCAATCTTAAGTCTTTTTATGCTACTGCAAAACGAGCCTTTTCTAAAGTTAAATTAATAAAGTCTCTGAAAAGAGAAATAGAATGTGCAACAAAATTTTAAATGGAATCCTATCTCCCAATTAGGAATTCTAATGGAAAAAGATATGATATTAAATTCATGAAATATATATGTATATATAATCAGCAATGTGTTCAGTGTAGATATTATATTGAAATTTTTTAATTTTTTGATTTATACGTAATTCACTTTTTTATTTATTGATTAAAATTGCTAATATTAATTATCCTACCTTAAATTAGAACTGAATTGAAAATTTTATGTTTTTTTTGATCATTTTAATTTTTGTTTTTGTCTAATTAAGTAAAGTACTGAAATATTAAATTCATAAATAATAAAATTCTTATGTTATGTTATTTTTTATATTTATTAGACTTATTTTACTATTTAAAGTTTTTTATATAAAACTAAATATGAAAAAAGTCGTTTTTTTTTTTTGTTTGTTGTTAATAATACGCTCAACTGTTTTGAACTGCGTTGATACTCTTTGTACTACTTTTTTTTAAAAACGGTATTACTGAAAAAAAAAATATATATATAAATACAACACTGATAATAAATAACACAATATAAAAATACATAAATATATACCATATATTTTTGTCTCTGTCTTTTAAATGTGTAGTTGTTTTAATTAGCCATATAATTTAATATTTATGAGCTTTTCATTGTGACAAATAGATCGTCATTTAGAATGCGATTTATATACCTACATTTTATGTACAATTTTCAAAAAAAAAAAAATATATATATATAGTAAGTGTCAGCTATCCTATCACTACTTTTAAAGTACAATTGTGAGAATTTCTTTTATTGTTGTTGGCCGAAAAAATTTGTACGGCGAATTGAAACAATTAAAATTATTTTTGTTGCTTATGTATAAATATCTATACTTATATGTATGTATATAAGTAATAAATTTTATTTAGATTTATTAGTTTAATGTATATTACATTTACATATATAATTAGAAAATAACAACTATGCATAGATTTTCTACACGCTGTTCTTTCTCTGTGAAATTTCAAAAAAGAATAATTAATATTTGTTAAATTGATGGTAGCTTTTAAAAATATTCTCATATTATTTTTAATTTTTTTTTATAATTTTATAAATAAAGTTTTTTTATTCTTTTTAAAATCTATCATTTTACAATGTTTTACAATAAATTAATAATAAGAAATAAAAATAAAATAATTTCAATCATAGTTTCATTCAAATTTTATTTTATTCTGCTAAAAATAAACCCTTTTTTTCTTGTAAAATTTACAGATTATTCGTTCTACAATAGAACCAATTTAAACAGAATTTGACATTTCTAAATTTTTTCCCCATATTAAATTAAATAAGGTTTTCCTCAATAATTAAATAAGCACGTAGGTATAACCAAAGTTTTTAAAGGTGCACATTTTCAAAAAAAAAAAACAATTAAAAGAATTTTAGAAATGTAATGCGAACGGACAGATTTAAACTAAAAGCAAAATATTGATAAAAATGCTAATTGGCGTGATTATGAAACAATTTATTTTCTTTCAGAGGGTAAAAAAAGAGAAAAAAAACCTATAAATAATATTAATTAAAAACCTATTAATAACATTAATATTAAAATATCTAATCGTCTGAATATTTTGCGGAAATTTAAAGAAAGAAAGTCCATTTTTACTTCTATCTAAAAAAGTGACCCAAAATTAAATGTCCATGATATTGCGAAGTGTTAATCTAAAAAATAGATGCCCTTTTGACAAAGATGAAGTATGTTAAAAAAAATGTTAGATAATCTTAAATGTTCAATTTTCTCAATTAAATTTTGAATATAGTAAACTTTTATTTATTCAAATTTAAATTAAACTCATTGCAAAAGACAAGTGGAAAACCAAAAAAAAAAATATATCAAAATCTAAAGAAAACAAAATGTTCAATCCATCTAATATTTACTATACTGTACTGTACTTAACATAAATTATATCTAGTTACATATATTTTTCCCTCATTCTTTGGACGTTGACTTGTTCATAATGGAAATTTATTATGAAAAGCTATTAATTTAAAAGATAACAACGAACAAGAAAAAAAAAATCAAAACCATCTTTTACTTATCTAATATTAAAACAAATAGAGAATGTAAAAATTTAATACAATTATGTATTATAAATGCAAAAGTTTTCCAAAGAAAATCTTATTTAGAACGCAATACAACCGGGTAAAATTGAAAATTCAATTTTCTTTTATTTTTAACGGGTGTGAAAATTTTTCTTATTGTTTACAATAGAAAATAAAAACAAGATCAGCAGCTACAACAACAAAAAAAAAACGCATAACAATATTTAATTGGTTTAAAACGCAATAAAATGAACGCATTCAGCGTTAAAATATTTCTAACTATAAATAGTGCAATAGTACATAATGCAATATTCTTAAAACAATTGAATCTGGAAAATTGTCTGGCATTTATTTTTTCATCAAAGTAACAACAACAATAACAACACCACTAATAGTACACTATCTAACACGTAACGAAAAAAAAATTTATAAATAAGCGCTATTCAAAGTTTAAAAAAAAAAATTGAAAAAATTTTTTTTTTGATTTGTTGCATGTTGTTGCAATAATTTCATGTCATGTCTGTTGCAAAATTGTACAAAAAAAAAAAAAAAACAATTAGAGATGATACGATTTGATATTAAGAGTAGAATAAAGTACTCATAAATTGTGTAATGTAAGTTTTATCTATTATTATTGTAATAATTGTATATGTTTTTTTTTTTTGTTTCGTTGTTAATGTTGCGTTTTTTTATGTAGATATGCAAAAGATCATTTAAATACTAAAATCTGATATATGTATGAACATGCAAAGGCAAAATAATAATGAAATGTAAATTTTGATCTATTATCAACAAAAAAAAAAAGGGAAATACTTCATATTTTTTGTTAAGGGACAGTAATTAGTGGAGGAAGTTATACATGAATTTCTTCTATTGTTTTACAAGAATAATTTGAGTTTTTTTTTTGTTCCTGGATCATCAACATTGTAAAATTTATTCAAATAAGTAAATTTTGCAATGTGAAAAGTTTTACAAAGAAAAACAAAAAAGAGGACATTGCAAACAATGAAGTCAATTAGAATAAATTTTCAATATGAGGAATTACGCACTTAAGTATAATTACGATTAATAAACATGTATAATAAAGATTATAATATAGGTACTAATACAGTATTATGAATCTTAAATGAAACTTAATTTATATGCATCGACTTAAAAATAAATGCAGGAATGCAGTATAGTAATTTTGATTAAAACCTTTTCTGTCAAGTAAAACTTTTAGAAATTAAATTATTATTATTATTATTATACGTACCCATATATATATTAACATTTCACATAATAAAAAAAATACACTAGATTTAATATTAATTGCAAAGTAAAACGTATCTTTAAAAAAACCAAAGCTGAGGAAGCTAATAGATATGACTTATTTAACTGCAATCGACCTAATCAACACTTGAATTGGTTGAACTTTGAATATTAAAGGCTAGATTCACAAAATAATAGGGTTATTCTTAAAATACAAAGTAATGTCTTTATTGTAGTTATATTCAAAAACTGTAATATAAAATTAATTAAATTTATTATAAAGATATTTTATTTATACAATTTTATGCCAGAAAATGGTATAGAATTATTTTTTTTTTTCATTAAATCTGTTAAAGTAACATAAAAAATTTCTAACAAACACGTGCATACTGGTATATGACCTACTACACTAATTTGCAATTAATTTGCATTGTTGCACAGGAATCTTATAATTCACTTGAATAAATTTAATTATATTTTTTCCATTCTAAAAATTCGTATTCTTTGAAAATATTAATATATTCAATGAATATTAAATACTATATACATACATTGTGCATGTTTTTCATATATGTTCTAATAATAATATCAGTCAAAAACATAAATATTCATTTATGCGTAAAAAATAATTTTCCACTTTAAATTTACAAATGTAATTATTACAAATAAGATAATCCTATATTTAAATATTCCTTTTCTACAAATTATATGGAACATACCAGATTTCGTTGTCCATAATATTTTGTTCTGTATGAAAATCACCCTTGTAATAAATCATATGTTAACGTACCTTAAAAATATAAAAAAAAAAAAACATTTTTTTAAACAAAATATTATTAGCAAAAAGTAATTTATTAAAATATAAAAATTCTTAATACATTATAAATATTTCTTTAAAATAAAAATGGAAGAAAACAAAAATGTTAATGGGTACGCAAGCATAATTTTAAAAACCCTGGTCACATACTTTATAATTTATTCATTTTTAACTAATTGAAATAAATAATTTATTTTGACAATCATCCATCCAATAAATAAATAAATAATTTTATTTTTTAAATTTTTAACGTTTTCATTTATTTTTTATTTTTAAATATTTTTTTTTTGGAATCCCTGATCATACAAACATTACATATGTATATGAGTAGCTCGTTAGATCATACAAAAATAACATATACAAGTAGTACTCGACAAAAAAATCAAAATATTTCATTTTTTTTTATGTCTAAAATTGTGATATATGTATATATCATGAAATTATTTCTTACTTAAAAATTTATCTTTGCAAACTACAAATATAAAATTTAACTCTGAAATCCAACTTTTATTTATTCAAATTGACCGATTTATAACATTTAAATAAAACAAAATCGAAATTCTAATCAAAATATTAAATAATCATAATCTAATGCTAATTTGTTATATTTATATAAAAAGTACACAGTAAATTGAATCTGATTTAATAAAATTGTATACAACCATGTACTTCAGTAGTTCATAATACAAACTTAAATATTTAATTATCACTATCATAATTTTTCATCGTTAAATAAATATTTCTAACTACTTACTTTTTTTTTTTTTATAACCATGTTAACATGATGGAAAATCATCATCACGTATATTTAAATTTAATCTCTAAAAAATTTTGTGGTGATGGTGATATCACCCAAAAAAAAAAAAAAATTATGTAATAATATAACATTTACATGTACATATATATATTTTAACATTTTATTAAAAATAATAACTATCAAAAGAAATGTAATGCAAAAAATAATATTAAATTAAAATGACAATGTCTAGATTTGGCCTCCAAACAATCCTTTTTATTTCTATCTCTTTTTTTTTTTCTTACATTTTTATAACCATTTCTTTACCAGTTTACTGAAAAGACCCTGACAATATCTGCTTTCAACCACAAGTTTGTTCAACTTCATTCAACAAAATACAAAATAAGAAATAAAATAAATATTTTGATAAAAAATATATACTTATAATAAAAATAAAAAAAAAATAAAAAAACAGATTAAAAGAAATATAAAAAAAAATATTTTTATTATTTACTTTTTTAATCGTCAACTTAAACTTGTAAATATTAAAATCCATTTAAAATTAAACTTCTCGGCTAAACGCTAAAATAGATTTTAGATTTAGTTATATGTGTGTATGTATATATAACAACAACTATATAGGTAATGTTTCCGTATAATTAACTGTATACTGTTAATTATAGGATTTATACAATAGATTTAATTGTCATTTTCTTTTAACTTATTATAATTATTTTAGCTTCATTGCGATCATTTCCTACCATACAGTATTGTTATTATGAAAATTAATTATACGATTATTTCTTCAATAATTTAAAACACATTAGATTTGTATAGTAGTAGTTTCTGCTTGTAATACACTATTACCCATATTATGTTAGACTTATGATATGTATCATCAAAATTTGTCACCAAACATCAGAAGCTCGACTTAAAAACGGTTTAATTATATGTTTGGCATAATAAGCCTTTTAACAAAATTATTTAGCTTTTTCTATCCAAAGAAAATTAAAAGTTTCATCGATCGGACCACAATTCAATTAGAAATTTTGGTGATATGTATCAAAAATCTATATACATACAATAATGCATATAAAAAACTTAAAAGCCGTTTAAATTAAAAAATATTTTATCAAATTTACAATATAATTTTTGTATTCGATAATAGATCGCCTATCCTAAAACAATTTAATTTAAAGAATTTATTTTTTAATGCATTTCTCTACTACATAAATATGGACAGGAAATTACACAGCCTTTCCTGTTCAGGCGTGGCTGTAAATGTTGTAAGGGGAAATAATTCTTACGATGTGTGTGGGATTCGAACCAACACTCCCTCGGTGTTTACAGCGTATTTTATACTCTCTTACCCCATAAGGCCACCGAGGTCCCAATTTAAAAAATTTCCTAACGGAGATTGAAATCTTTTAAAGACCTCAAGAATTCCCTCTTAGAAGTTTCAGATAACTACTAACTTTAAACTATAAGTTTTAAAAATTTGAATTTTGTAGCAAAATTCTTTACCTAAAAAAAATTACATAAATCATTTTATATAATTACAAACTATATACATACCATACCTATTCTACAATTTTCAAAACACAACTAAATTTTACTAAAACCTTTCATTTTTATCAATTTATACATATGGGTAAAGCATTTAACGATACTTAAGCATGTACCCAATACTTTTTCCTAATCATTTAACGTATCTAATTTGAAGTGGTGTTACAATTTATGTCTTAAATACTGTATAGGTACTTTACAGTTTACACACATTATACAACCCATAAATGCAACGCAACAAAACACAAAAAAAAAAAAAAAACAATTACATTAAATAATAAAAGCAGTTGTTAAAAAATTGTTCTAATTTGGTAAAAATGTAATAAAAATTTATAAGTAAAAATAAATTAAATAATGAAACTGTAAAGAAAGAAAAAAAATAAAACATAAAATAAAAAAAAATGACAGCTCATTATTGATAAGAAAATCCATAATATTAATATTCAACTTTCCATTTAAAAAGATTTTTTTTTAAGTTGTAGTTTTAAAGTTGTTAAAAAAAATGCATGTATCACCGATAAGAATACAACGGCAACAAACAAAACAAAAAAAAAAGAGAAAAAATAGTTAAAAAAATTTAATAGACCCAATTTTATAGCATTTTCATTGTTAATAGGTCTAGATTTTTTTTTTTAAAATAAACGAAAATTTTTATAAAAATTATTCTGTTATAGTTATAAAGAAAATGCAAATTTTTAAATTAAGCAATTTTGATTAATTTGTTATAGAACTTCGATACTTTCTCCCGTCATCCTAATGAAATTTCATCAAATAGTGTCTCATTAACAGTTATTTCTAATTTAAAGTCTTCCTATGAACATTTTTACAAAATACTGCACACTATTCTTCTTTGTAACGTTTGAAAATTCCTTTTGAATTTTTCTACTCTGCTTTTTAGCACATTTCCAAAAAAATTTTGAAAAAATGTGCTTATTAGTTTCACTCTGTCCGTCCGTCTGTTTACAAAACTTCTACACCGTTGAAGATAGAGAAAAGAAATTTTAACCATAGGTAGGTCTCATAAAAAAAATAATTTTGTGGAACAACTTTTTCATGTAGCCCCCCCCATTACGGAGCTACACCCCCTCAAACTTTGAAAAAGCCCTATTTTTAAATGCATATATCTTATGTTCTGATTAAGATTTTTTCAATCTGAAAACGTCATTCGACAGGTATTTCTTTTAACTTTGTAAATTTATATCAAAATTATACAATTTTTTTAAATTTAGTATTTAAATTTACCGTTATGTGAAAACTAAATTTTGCATGATTTTTCTACTTTCATAACTCCGGCACGCTTCTAGATAGAAGCTTGAAATTTTGAGGCAAGAAAGAACTTTTAGAATCAGTATAAGTTTGCTCAGAAAATTTTTTCGGACCACCCCCTGTTTATGAGCTATTAGGGCTTAAAAATTGAAAATTTGCTATTTTTAAACACCTGTAACTTAGGAACCTGCACACATTTTACTTCTGCAAGATGTAAAAATTAAAGCTACAATAATATATTTTTACGTGTGTGAAAGGTTTATTTTAGTTGTAAAGGGTTCCAAAGTTGCAGCTCTTCAAAATTGTAAAAAAGCCCCATTTTCAGATGTATATATCTCGGGCTCTGCGTAATAGTTTTGCAATCTAAAACCGGTAGAAGATCGAAAATTTTATTATCTATATAAAACAATATCAAAATTATGTAATATTTTGTAATTTACGTTTTAAATTTACCGTTATGTGAAAACCACATTTTGCATGAAATTTCTTTTTTCATAACTCCGGCACCCCTTTAGATAGGAACCTGAAATTTTGAGACAAGAAAGAACTTTTAGAATTAGTATAAGTTTCCTCAGAAAATTTTTTGGTAACGCCCCCGCTTTAAGAGTTATTACGCCTCAAAAATTTAAAATTTGCTATTTTTAGACACCTGTAACTTAGGCACCTGTAAAAATTTTTCTTCGGCAAGACATAAAAATTAAAGCTTCAATAATATATTTTTACGTGTGTTAACAGCTTTTCTTAGTTATATAGGATTCCGGACTTACGGCCCCTCAAAATCTCAAAAATGTCCTATTTTCAAGTTTTTTCTTATTACATGAAATTTTCAAATTTTTGTGTAAGTCACACTTCTAAACAGTTTGTATTGAGTTTTGGAAATGTGCGCTTTTAAAAACCGTTGGTTTACATTCTACCTTGTTAATGTACAATTTTAATTCACTATTTTCATATTCGATATTTTACATTTTTAACTGCGTTAGGTAGAAAATCCTATTTTTCAAAATCCCAAACATAAAATATCAAACAGAAAATAACAAATTACAAAATTACTTATTAGTGAAGTTATTAGTTTAATAATTTTGAAATTAGATAACCCTGCTTCTTAATCCAACTCTTAAATTCCTCCTAATTCAGAATGTCGCATATAATGTAAATATTCTGGAAAAAGTGGATACCCCGACTTTCTAACTAACTCTAAACTCCTTCCTAATTCAGAATAAATATAAATATTCTATAAAAGGGAGTAACTCTGATTTTGAATCAACCTCTAAAATGTTCATAATTTTACTTTGAATTTTACTAAAATTTCTAGTTGTGCTATTTTGAAATTTGAGATTGCATGTGGTTTTGTAATTTTAGGTTTTTGTGATTTCAGATTTCGAGACGCTTCACTTTTAATTATATGTATTCGGTTTTCTCTTTTCTAAATTTTCAAGACATTGTATTTATTGAAAAAATTTATTAATGTTTTAATAAGTACGTACTTTAAAATGTCAATGGTTCCAAATAATAACGGTGTAAGTCAAGTTAAGAAATCTTGTTAAGGAATTTCGTATACTTGTAAAACTTGGTGGAAATTTTTCAATTCACTTGTTGAAATTCCTTTTATTACCGCTTCGCTTGTCTTTCCTTAATACAATGGAGGAAGTAAGTTATACTCCTATAAGAAGCGTAAGGAATACATTAAATCGCTTATTATTCATATCTGACTAAGCTTCAGTTTCTTTAATCATTATTTTCACTACTCGAATGTCCTATTGCACAAGATTATGAAGCACAAATATTTATTATATATTTGTCCATCTATATTTGTCCCTTCTATATTAACTTTTACAATAACTATTTATTTTTCATTTATTTTTCTATTACGATAAAAACTATAACAATATAAATTACTAATATTTGATATGAGCTGACCGGGGTTTGAACTAGAAATTTTTCGATTAGATGGAAGGCGCGCCTTAACCACTACTCCATATATAAAATATTTGTTTTTCATAGTCTTGTACAATAGCAAAATTTTAAACTGATTTATCACAAAACATCATTTTAAACTTACATCATTATTATTTGAAGCTATCAATATAATCTTCAAATTCTATCTACTTATATGCACTATTCTGATAGACAAAAAAAAAATTTACTAAATACACTAACAAAGGAATCCGATGTATAATTAATTCTAATCGATCACCATAACAAATCTTATAGTTTAAAAAAACTGTACAACCAATATTTATATTTATATATAATATTTGTAGATATATATATATAAATTTTTTGATTTATCTAAAAGTAATACATAGATAAATCCCTTGCTTCATTTGTTTCTACAGCCATAATTTAAGATTAGTAGGATTAACCTTTTATTATAGGCTATATTTTATAATTAACTAAAATAAAATGCTACCTAAACCATTTTAATTTGATTTCAATTAATTAAATTCTTTTTATTAAGTTTTATATTTTATTCATTCAAATCCCATCTATCCCATAATTAAATAAAATAAAAAGTTAAAATAAAATTCAATTGACATAAATCTCATGAAATACCTTTGTTATAACTTCAAAAAAATAAAATTAAATAGGTACTTAGTTAATTCTAAAAATTCAGTTAATTAAATTTAAAAATAAAAATTAAGAGGTAAAGTGCCGTACAAAAAATATTTTTATCATTAAATCAAAAATATTTTTATCATTATTTTTACACATTAAAAATGAATACTTACTTACTTATAGTTTAAACAGGCTGGCTGTATGAATTAACGTAGAAGGAACTAATGTAGAAAAAATCTGAAACATCTGAAATGAATTACTAATGTCGACAAATGTAAAGAATTAAAAAAGAAAATGGTAACATTCGACAAATTTAAAAATAAAATAAAATCGAAAAATATTAGACATGTTACATAAAATGTATTAATATCGAAAATTTACTATACTTTTATACTTTAGTAAATATTTCGGTTTACAAAAGAGTCGGTTACATCAAAATCAGGTTTTGAATAATTTGTTTAACGGGAGTTAGGGGGCGGCAACCGCACTATTTGAAATATGTATACTTATAGCTAATAAAAATAATTAGAAGTGATAACTAAAAACTTGATTACAAAATCAGTATTAAATATATATTTTGGAAAAAGCGTATACTCCTGATTTTGTAACTCTACAATCCCTACTAATTCATAATTTAGACCTCGAGTTTTTAAAAATCTCTTATTTGTACATAGCCTAAATATTATTGAGAATTAAAATATTATTGCTTAAAATTTAAAATTGCTCTTTAAGATACATAATTATTAAAATTTCAACTCTTCGAAATTTCTGCTGACATGCTAACTAACAATTAGACTAACAATCTAATTAACAGATACATTAAAATACACTAAATGTAAACTACAACAGTTTGTACAATATTAATTTGAAAGTTTGTACAGTTAATTCGAAAGTTTTTATGTGAGAAACAAAAAATATCATTTGAAATTTATTTGACAGCAAAAATAATGCACTTTAATAAAATTTTGTCAAAGATATTTTGACATGAAGTCTGTGATTTTTTGTTTCTTAATCTAATTGAATTGTTAGGCTGATATGCCACACCTGTTTACGCACGATTGGTATAAACTTGAACAAAGGAGGAAGTAAGTTAAGAAAATAAGGATATAATGTATAACTAATATAGTTAAAGGAA
Source organism: Poecilobothrus nobilitatus (assembly GCA_947095535.1). NCBI lineage: Eukaryota > Metazoa > Arthropoda > Insecta > Diptera > Dolichopodidae > Poecilobothrus > Poecilobothrus nobilitatus. The sequence continues at coordinate 265,490,924 of OX352774.1, read as the reverse complement.
GGTTGGAATATTATGTTGAAAATATTCTCCTTAATAGAATTGATCTGAATTAATTCGCATTCAATTATAATAATAAGTCTACTCTACGCCTTAGCATGTAGAATTTTCAAATTGCAATGGATACAATTCTTTTTGTTTATATTTTGTTATAATTTTATATATTCAAATTATTTCTTATAAAGAATAATTCAAATTATATGTTTATATTGGGATATTTGAATATTTCTTTGTTAACATAAGGATATTTGGACATCTGTGACTAAACGCTAAAATTGTTGATTTTGATATTTGTTTTTGTTATATGTTTATATTTTTGTACATATCGAAAGTATTAATTATACTTCGTCATTAATTTGATCCAATGGTGAATGGTATAGCTGGAATGGAAAACTATAGATAAAAAAATGTTTACACAGATTCGAGCACATATATTTTAAGAATCAGAGGGATTTATATCACAAGTTACTATTTTATTTGAGTATATTTTACTATATATTTTTTGTATGTCTCTTGTATGTATTTTCATTTGATTGTATTTCATTTTTGAATTTTGTTTGAACCAACTTTAAAATCTTCCCTAATTATATGTTTTACATACCGTCAAATGAAAAATAATCAAATGAAAAACAGTCAAATAAAATACCGTAAAATGAAATACAGGCATATGATACCCTCCCAATAAGAGGTCGACAATCTAACCACTGTTCCATACAGCTGTTATAGTAAATTTTTAATTTTTGGATAAATTTTAACTGACACAAAATTGTTTTTTAAAGCGATATAAAATCGGTTTTTTTTTTCTGTTTAATAAAAGCCATTATTTATCTATAACATTATTAAGTGAACACCATTTAATGCATTTTTAAATAAATAAATTTTTATCAAATGAATTAATTATAAATAAATTATTCCCTTTTACACATTATCTAACACCTAAAGGAAACGATCAGCATTCAAAAAAAAAAAAAAAAAACCGTCTAACACACTTACAAAGATTATTCTAAAGATTTTTTGATAGTTAAAAGCTAATTTTTTTTTCTAATTAATTTTAACAAAGTTCAATATTTTCACTTTTTATAAAGCTCAAATAGCTTTAAACAATTCACCCATGCAATTGACTGATATACAATTGATTTTCAATAGAATTTTCATAAAAATGTTTCGGGCATTAAACAAAACTAAAAATTAGTTGTAACTATTTATGTAAAACAAATCTGAAAAAAATAAATCGTGAGAACGCTCAAAATATTCATTCAACAATTTAGCTTCAAGTGGTGATACAACGTGATCAAGTGTAAGTTAAATACAATATTTCTTTCAATCTTTACAAATTGTAAAAAACTTGTAAAAAAAAAAAAAAAAAAATTGATAACATTTGCTTCAATTTAATCAGGTATACCCAAAGTATCAATTACAAAGGTTAACATTTCCTACAGGTGAAGTTCAAATCATTTCATCAAAATGGTTTTTTTATTTGTTTTTATTTTTTATTTCAATATCATCAAAATTATCATCATCTTCATTACGAATTATTAACTTTATATATTTTCTTATGTAACTACACTATAGCATATATTTAACTATAATAACATGCACGCACATACATATATCTTAAGATATATGAATCAAGAATCAGATTAATTCGAAGAAAAAACATGATTGGTGGTCATTACAGAATCATAATCTGATATTAGTACATATACGTGACTATGTAAGCTGGATTTTAACTTTTTATATATATGTAAGTACAGTTAAAAAGAAAGTCTAATCACAAATTTTTTATAACTAAATCTTCTAATGAAACTCTGTGATAAAAAATCAACTCCAGTTCAAAAAAATATATTTTCTATATTTATAATTATATACAGTGACGCTTTTATATCGCCTTAGCCCTTATTAGATTGAGGCACAATTTTGTCTTTTGTGAGCAAATTGTTAATATAGCGATAATAATTATTTTTAATGAAATTTTCATAGCTGGTTCTCCTACATTGATTTCAATCTTTTTTATTTCTTAGGTTGGGTGCATATTGGCCAAATTTCTTAAGGCATAATTTATTGAAACTTTTTTTCTGTCATGCTATTCTCTTTATATTTAAGAAAGTTGATCAGAATTTATATTGTCTGAATTATTTGTGAAGAATGTTAAATGTTTTTTTTTATTTTCAGGTTGTATATACATATACTTATTGTTTTGTTTTTATATATTATATACTATATTATAAATATTTTTTTAATTTTTAGTATTTAAAATACTCCTTCTCACAATTGAAATGAAAATAGAATCAGAAATTCGGTTGTTCGTTGGCAGAATGGCAAACAAAACACTTTTTTCCACATCACAAATTGTACACATTCCCATGACTAATGGAACAGAATTGAAAAAAAAAAAAGTTTAACCGAAATCCTATCATCATTCTGCTTAGTATCAAAAAGAACCAATAAGAGTGCTATATATTTAGGTTAAGGTTCTTATCAAACTATAAGAGTGCTATACTTTTAGGTTAAGCTGGTAAGAATTTGATAAGAACCTTAACCTAAAAGTATTAATATTTATTTTTTGCATATATCTTGCAAATTTTACTTTCAATCGGCTTTAAAATTAAAAAAAAAATAAAATATGAAACGCAATACAAGCATTTGCACAATACATATGCATATTACACATAAAGCATTAAAAAAACCATAGTTTAGCTTAATTTTGTTCAATACTGTAATTGAACGTAATAAGAATTTGTTAGTTAAATCATTCTATCTAAACTATTAACTCTCAAATTACAAAATTTACACACAAACACACATAATTGACAATATCAAAAAGTTTTACATATTTTGCAAAAAAAGAAAAACAAAAATATTTTTCAAATGAATCATCAATATTCATCCATCGTCTCTACAATATCAATATCTGTTATTGTTTAACCAACAAGCCCATTATCATCATTTCGCAATTTTTATGATCGGCTGATGACTTTCTAGTTTCTTTAAGGTAAAACAAAACGAAATACCACATCAGTTCAACCATTACCAATATCATCACTTTTAACTAAGTATATACATATACATATAATCGTATACATATTTTTAGTACCTACTATGACATAAAAAAAGAACTAGAGATATATGAAAAGGTAATTTGGTATAGGAGAATAATATGTATAAAAAGAAAGAGAACGACAAAAATATTAATGAGTTTCAAATATATTCAATAAACCAAATCATAAAACAAATAAAAGTTTTTTTTTCACAGAATATATACCTTAAAGGTGAGAATGTGTTTGTTTTTTTTTTTGTTAACAGTCTGACTGACTGAATAATGACCGAACTAATTATGTTGTTTATGCAAAAATATATATGTATAAATATTTATATATAGGTACTATAGAGTTTAACAAACTAATTTACATACTTATCTTCCGGAATGTTTATGAAATTCTTTTTAAAATTTTTCTCCAAGAAAAAGATAATATAAAATAGACAAAATATAGATGTACATAATATATTTAAGCGAATTGAGAATTTAACGTGACAACTTAGGTGACAAATAACTTGAAAACATTTTAATAAAAAAAAAATAACACAGTCATTTTTTATTCTTGTTCTTCAAAGAATGACTACTGATTCTGAATAGCTACCAGAAAAAATATAACTGGATATTATGAATCACATCACGATTTTATTATTAAATTTTTTTTTTTTTTTCAATCAAAATTTATTATTAATGTTATAAAAATAATTTAGATTTAATAGCTTTATTATGATTAGGTACGGGGAAATATATACGAAGAAAATACAAATCAGATTTTTTTGAAGATACATAATATATTCTTTATGTTCCTTTTACAGAGTAAACTATATACTCTTTTCTACTCCCAACTACCAGAAAAAGAATAGATAGAACTATAGGAGGAAATACAGTTAATTCAAATTAGCAAATTCCATTTACCAACTACTATAGTCCTAACCACTATCATCTACTCTTTTTGTATCTTTTTGTATCTATCATCTACTCTGTTTGTGTTTTATATAAAAGGAACGGAAACAATATGTATTATACAGCAAATTATTGTATCTATAATAACATAATAAATTAAATTGTATATAATAGCAAAATTTCAGATCCTTTTATGTTCATTTTTAAATAGTTGCAGTACATAATTGATAACCTCAATTACAATACAACTAAGTTAATTTTATTGAAATTTTTATGAGAATTATACATGAAGTACTTATTACATTAATCCTCCATGTGCTCCATGCTAGTTATAATTTATTACAATAGTTGTTTCTAATGTAATAAATTATAACTAACATGTTTTTGTATTATACATATAAGATATTAAAAAAGATCTTTATCAAAAATTATATACATACATAATTAATAACGGAACCATAATAACGCAATAGTCGAAACAATACATCCAGACTTAAAGAAGATTGTTTTTAAAAACATGTTAAGAACACAAATTAGAACAACTCAAATCAAACTGCTAAGAATATTAAGAGAAACAACTTTAGCAACATCCACACATCTTTTCACCTCACAACCACTAACTTTATGCATATTTTGTGCAGAGCCACTTTCAATACGACACATGCTTATGGTGTGTTCGAATTTCCATCCGAAGCCATCGTTGGAAATACTGAAGACAGAAAACAGCAGCCAGATAAGTCAAATCAAAGAAATTTGAAAAGCTCCAAATATAGGAAAAACTATAAAAACGTCAAGATAGAATTTAAGTCTAATAACAATTACATAAAAAGGTCTTAAAAAGCATATAACATGCAATATAATAACAAAATTTTCGAAAACTTTTTAAACAATGTAAAATAATACTCCTGTCACACCTGTAAGGGAAAGGCAGAGTTCTCTTTTACCAAATAAATAAATAAATACATACATACATACACTTTTTGTAGAGACATCGACTCAACATTAAATCAAGCTTTTACACTTAAATCATTTAATTATTAAAAAAGTGACATTTTCAATTGAAAAAAAAAAAAACATATTTTTGTAATTGATCGAAGTAGTTTGCTTGTAGTAAGTAAGTTTTAATTGCTTTTGGTAATCTTTAAAGACCTATTAACAATTTTTAAAAATCAGAAGAAAAACTTAAATTTTTAGCCATCTTTAATTTGTATTTACAAACATACTTTAAACTAAACCGTATACTTAAACTTAACAAACGAATCATATTTACAATGTACTCATCTTAAAAAAAAAAAAAAATTAAGAATCCATGAATTTTGTTACTTTTTCCACTCTACTGACAAACTTTAATATTTAATTGAATTCGTTTTCAATTTAATTAATTAAAAATTTTCTAAATTATTTTTACTTGTTTTTTTTTTTTTTTAAAGCACAGGTACCATATTTTTTCCCAATTTTTCTTTTTTTTTTTTTCAAATTAAAGTTGAAATCAATAGTGATGCTTAATTTTAGTTAATTAATAATAGAGTAATAATTAAATTAAATTACATGTTCAATAACTTTTACCCCCAACAAACAAGTAACAAACGAAAAACAAAACTAACCTACATTAAAAGAAGTAATCAATCTTTTAAAGATTTTTTTTTTACTATAGTAAAAAAAAAAAAAATAAAACATAAAAAAAAAAAAAACCAAAAACAATTTTAAAATCTAAAATCAACGATTATAACAAATTATAAGAAAACCACATAATTAAATCTTTATCTTCTACTTTGTATCTTTTTTTACCATCATACCATCTCTTTTGCTCTTCCTTTTCTGTAAATTGAAATCAAAAATGTTTAAATATAGAAATTGTATAAAGAAAGTGATTTTTGCTGCGATTTTGATTTGTTTCGGTTTGGCTGTTTTTTTTTTTTTTTTTTTTTGTTAGTTGATAAACTGGCAAATGCTAACAATCATGATCTTTTATTGATGAAACTTAAATCTTAGGTTTTTTTTATTGAAATTCAAACGTATCATCGTATTTACGCTGCAGTATTGAACTATTGATTGAATCCGAAATCAAAAGACGACTTTCTCATTCATAATTTTCAGTCAGTGAACATGTTATTGTTGTTTGTTTTTATTTGTTATGAATTTTTTCTTATTTTTTATCAATATTTGAGAATTGATGTCATCATAATTCATATTTTGAAAGTTATACCAGGTTTATACTCAAAATCAATTTCTAACAAAAATTAAAATACAACAAGGCTGCAGTAATGTATGTAAAATGATCCACAATTTGAAAGTGACAATAAAAATATTTTAGAATTGTGCTTAGTTATGAATTAAAATGAGTAATTTTTTTTTTTTTTAGAATTTTTTATGTCAGAAAATATTTTGAAAAATCAAGAACCAATTTCTCTAATTTTAAGAAAACCGAATATATGTATGTAATTAGAAAAGTCTTTAACACATGTAAAAAAGTAATGTTAGAACTTTTATTTTTGTACCCTAGTTTAAATCAATTTGTATATGTCATCAATTTGCAGGTGTCTAAAAATAGGAAATTTTAAAATTTTTACCTTTAATAACTGGTAGGCAAAGTGAAAATACAAAAATTTTTTCTGACACAATTTAAGTATATTAATTTTGAACTTTGAGGAAGTGTAATTTAGTAATGTTTTGACATTACAAAAAAAAACTTATTCCACAAAGTTAAAAATATTCGTATGCAAACAGACGTACAAAAACAAAGAAATAAGCATAATAATTTTTGAAAAATGTGCTAAAAATGAAGCAGCAGTGGCGCCGCTACTATACAATAGCAAAACAAAAAAAAAAACTATTTTTCAACAATTCAAGAATAAGAAAATAACACAAGATAAAATATGTGTTCAAATCTTATGAAATTTATAATTTCAAAATATTTTTTTTTTTAAATTAGTTGTAAATTATTATATACATATATATATGTACATACATATTATCTATATCATTTATATATAAATTTAAATGAATTAAAATCTTTTTTGAATGGTTTTATTATTGAAAGTTATTGATTAAAATAAAAATGACATTTAAAGGTGTAATATTTTGTTCATTGCATAAATCTGTAATTTATTGAGAAATGATTAAAAAAAAAATAAAATATTAAATTTTCATATTATACATTTAGATTCAAACTATCTTTTATCTTCCTCTTTTATATTGGGGAAGGGCTTATATAAATAGATTTAGGAAACTATTAACAATTAAATTGCTAAATGTTTGAAAAAAAAATAAAACAAAACGTAATAACGAAAACCACCTACCATTGACAGTTGACACATAAATTAACATAATTTTTGAAACTGTTTGCCTTAATTGACATTGAAATTTAACTTAATTTGAAAATGTATATATATATTATAATATACAAAAAATTAAAAAGTTATATATGTACGTAGAACGTTATCTATCTAAAACACGAAAATATTCTAATCTTGTATAATAATTAGATGCAAATTAAGATACTCAGAAAGACAAAATCTAATAGTTTTTAATATATTAATGGCACTAATACAGTAGACATGAAAAACACAAAATATCCAGAAAGTATATACAGAAACGATTCCCAAATAAGGTCAATAAAAGTTTAACAAATGCAATAAGAGAATTAAAAAAGGTATTATTGTACCATTATCGATGTTAATTATTACTTATAAACACTAAATGAACACTTTTTATTTTTAGTTTTATTTTTATACTCAGTAATTTTAAACAATCTGAAATGTATGTACTTATATTTTCGTTTCAACTAATTTGAATTATATATATATAATATATATATAATATGTGTTATATATATATATGTGTATAATTATTTACCATATTTGATTTTTTATATCAAGAAATTATTTTTTAATGTAATTTTTCATTTTCTATTCATGATTCTTTTAAACTTCTTTATGTAAATGTTCGTTAAATATAACCCTGTACTTAATAATATAAACCTGCATAATTTTTAAATTCAGATATAAAAAATACTGCAGTATTAAAATTAATTTATTAAAAAAATATACATATATATATATATTACTCAAATAGATATATGTATACGTATAAATATATATTCTTTTATAAATTTTTTAACTTTAATATTTTTTAAAAACTTCCTTTCAAGCCTTTCAAAATATCAAAACTTTACAGATTTAAAATTATTTTAAATGAAAAAATTTGTCCACCCTAAAATTTATTCTAATAAGAAATAACCCTTGATGGCATAAGTATATTTAAGTAAATATGTCAATTAGATTTTTCTTCACCATTAAATTAAAAATTTTATTATTAAAAAAAAAAAACTCTTTCATTCTTTTACAAATTTTCAAAATACTTTTACAAAAAAAACCTATTTAATTACATTAAATTATTCCTGTTCTATATATTTTTTTTTTTAATTTAAATTTTTAATAATTATTTTACAACATACAAAAAAAAAAAAAAAATTGCATGCGATTTTTTATTTCTATCATGCAATCAAATGTAAATTTTATGTTACAATTACTTTTTCTTTTGTTTCAAATGATTTGGTGCCTTGATTTATTTATATACATATACATATGTATATATTATTTATGTACATAATATACTTATATATATATAGAAGTGAAATATAAATGTAAGTAAAAAGTTTCTAATGTTGCATGCATTTTTGTTTGTTTCTGTAATAAACATACATATAAGTTTGTAATTTTGTTTGTTCTGGGTCACTGATTGTTTCCGTCACAATTGTTTTTTTTTTTCGTTCCCTTACAAGAAAAGTTGAATAATTTTTTTCTGTTATTTTCTTATAACTATTTTCTTTTTTTTTTTAATTTATCACTTTTTTTTTTTATAATCGCGTTTACATTTTTTTTAATTAATATTCAAATTGCACTCCCCTTTTCTTGTATTGCTTGTTTAAAATTAAATTAGGATAAATAAATTTAAAATATTTTAATAATTATTATTATTTTAAGAGTGAAATTAATTATTTAATTATAATTAAAAAAATAAAAAAAATTTCTTATCAGAATAAATAAAGAGCTTTAGGGAGTTTTAAAATTTAATTTAATGCACGCAATTTTCATTGTACATACTAAATAATATCATGGCACAAATTTATTTAAAAATAGAAAATCAAGAAAACCCTTTTTGCTTTTATTAAAAGTTATTTAGGTTAGATTAGGTTAATTAGAAATTAGAGTTTCGCTATATATACTATAAATTAATATAGAGGAAAACACATAATATGTATGTAAAGTACCAACATTACTTTTTACAAAAAAAAAAAAAAATTTTAATGAATCTGACCATTGGTGCAGTGCATAAGTCACCGGTCTTTCAGACGAAAGGTCTTGGGTTCAAACCCCGGTCAGGTCAAAAATAATATATAAAATATAATAAAATAATGTAAAAAAAATATTAAATATAATTATAATTGAATACTTGTACTGAGATGGCCCACATGCTTTAAGGCAAAAGGGCCCTAAAAATATCGGCAGATATTTATATCTGGACTATATAATAAAAAAAAAAAAAATTTAATAACACCAAATTCCAAGTTACATTTGGTTGCATTATAAAAAAAAAATGTTGGAATAGATTTTACATTTAGCGCTTCAAAATGAGAAAATCTCACATTCAATATAGAAATATTGGGAAGTCTTAGTAATAGTAAATTAAAAATAATTTTAATGTACCACATTCGACATAAAAAATCATAATAATGTTCGTACATACATACAAAATATTCATTACATAAGTAATATTATAAGTGTAAATCAATTAATATAGGTACAATGTATGTCATATTTAATGTATAATGAATCATAAGTATATATAAAAATCAAGTCGTAGCATCATACCATTTTCATTGTTCGAATAATCAAAACAAAAAAAAAAAAAACCCCTTAAATTTTTCAAACTATTATTACAAAGGGTGAAATAAGAGAATATTTTACTTCTTAACTTTCTTAATTTCAGATCTTTTAGGCAACACCTCATTCTAATTGCGTTCTTAAGTAATTTTAAGCAAAATACGCAATAAAACACCTTTAGTAAAATTAATAAAAAGAATAAAAATGTTCGTGTATTCAATTTCAAAAGTGAAAATACAAATTAGATTTTCAACACCTTTTTTCTTTTTTTCTTTGATTAATTATTATAATTTTTTATTTTTTTATTTTATTCTATACTAGTCAATTTTTCAATAACATCTGCTAACAATACTATAATTTTGCATGATGCTGAATGCTATTATTGTATACAACTTATAATTTTATTTTACAATTTCAATAAAATCAAAATACATTCACATCTTTCCTTCTAAACTATAATTAACAAAATCGACCGAATATGGAAAATGTTGTGCCAATTCATACACATGAGCCGTAAAAATAAAATTTTGCACATGCATACAAAATAATATCTATGTGTAACCAAAATGCATTTTTATTTTTTTATATAATAAAAAAAACAAAAAAAAAGTACATGTTGCATACGACTTTTTATTTATTTTTATTCCATGTTTCATTTTCATCAGTATACGAATTGGATTAAGTAATGCAAGAAATTCAAAATAAACATTACAGAAACGTGAATTTAATCTCAATTTCAAATCAAATTTCTTAAATTTTTTTTTTCCTTTAACTTTTTTTTTTTATTTCATCAATTTTTATTGAAGTTTTTATTGAGGAAAATATGAATTTTATTTCATACGTGTTTAGTTATATATACCGTTTATGCTACATAAATTAATCAAAATGCATTTTTTTTTGTATTGCGTTTAATATGCGTATAAAAAAAAGAATTATAATCAACTTTTTAATAGAAATCATAATTAGAAAACGTATATGCAACACTCAACCAACAGTATAGTATATCCTGGCCTATAAACCTTGCTATCATTGACAATGATTATCAACATCATCATAAATAACAACACACCTAATAATCCCATATTATTATCATCATTTTTATTATATCAGTACATGTATCACAATCACTACATTATTATAGTATTATAGTTATAAATTTATGTGGTAATGTATCTTTTGAACTGAACCACGTGCACAAAATCTGAAAAAAATACGCATCGGACTAAATTTAATTTTAATAATTGTCGTTTTCATCAGGAACAACTTCAAGAAAGAAGAGAAAAGAAAACGTTAAAGAAAATGTAATCACATCCTCTTTATTATGCTTCTTTTTTCTTCTTGTTTTTTTTTTTTTTTTGTTATACATCCAAACTTTATTATCAAAATATAATTTCAAAAATATTCATTTTAACTTCATCTTGAAAAAATTGTAAACAAAAAAAAAATTTATGTTTTGAATTAAAAAAAAAATTTTTAATTCACGAAAAACGTGATTATTTCGTAAATGCAGGCATTTATAAATAAAAAAAAAAAATTTTCTTGTTTTCTTTTTAAATGTTATTCATCATTTTCATCATGACCATTTATCAGTAATTATTTGTATTATTTTATTATATAGAAACAATTGGTTACCTAAATCCGAAATGTATTCATGCTCATTGAGAGAAACAAAAATTTTATATAACCATAATATACAAAAAAATCGTCATCATCCTTATATGGTGATGACTGATGATATAAATATATTCTTTGCTATATGCATATAGAATCATCATTTCTCTTCTTATATTGAACTCCAATAAATTTTTGCACACATTTTTTTTTTTTCTGTTTTTTTTTTTCTCACAATTATACAACCCAATAATATAATCATCATAGATTTTTTTTTTAAATTAAAGCATGTAATCTAATATCTACATGTAATGTCATACCAATTTTATACTGACTGACCTGTAAATCTGGTTTTAAAAGAACGCTCATCAATTCTCGTTCAAATTATTTAATAATATAAGGAATAAATAAAGAAAATAGAAAATCTTAAAAAAAATTCTAAGGGGAACACTGCAGTAGTATGATCAAATAAATGGGTTCGATTAGATTTTTTTGAAAGTTCTTTAAAGGGTATTTGTTAAATTTCATATTGTTGTGTTTATAATTTTTGTTGTATTTTTGAAACCACTCATATAAATTACTATAATCTTTTGAACCAAGGAAATTAGATACTTAAGTATATATAACTTTTTCTTCGTTCACCTTATACTTTTGTTTCAAAAGGAAGCAAATTAATATTTTTACTAAAATATCTATAAGTACAACAATGAAAAATCAGAATTCTTAAGTACCGTAATTTAATTTAAAATTTAATTGAATGAGAAATTTTACGTTTTAGGTGGTAAATATAATTAAAGTTCCTTATCATTACGATCACTATTTATGAAACAACTAGAACCAAATTTATTTTCTCTCATTCTATGTTTACGAGTGGTAGAAAATATGAGCTCCTGGTAAAGTTTAAATCCTAAGGTTGAAATAAATTATTGTATCCCGTATACAAGACAAGACAAAATGTACTTAATTTAAGTTTTGTGTAATTGGTACCATTACTCATAACTTAAAAATACACCACTGATATTCTAAGAATTCTAAAAAAAAAAAAAAATTACTTTTATTATATACCCTTACTGTAAAAATTGCGCATCATCTTATTAATGAAATGAGAATTTGTGCAAAAACAAAAAAAAAATATTTACTTGTGAAAGTGCAATATTATGTGTATAAGTTTGTGTTTCTCTTAAACGTACAAGTTAATACGTCAGATATTTATTTTATTCTTAAGTTTTTTTTTTTTTAATACTGGTATAACCAGTTTTTATGAGTTTTAATTTCATTGTAAATAAAAAAATTTTTTTTTGTCCACTTTTCTTTCTTTTTTTTTATGTTTGCATGTTTTTTTTTTACTTATAATGTTCACTTTTTTTTTTCCTCGTCTCGAATTTGTAATTGAACACAGTAAAAATCTCAAAAAAAATAGAAATGGAAAAATAGACAAAACAAGGAAAAAAAATTTTATTTTCAATTACAAAAATAAAGAGTGGAATAGAAATCCTGTCAGATCGGTGATTTTAAGGAAAAATTAATAGAAAAATTAAAATAAAATCAAAAAAAAAAAAAAACAAGAAATTCAAGTAAGAAAGATGAAACTTTAGAACCAGTCTTACTGTCCATTTACATAGGTTAAATCGTGTAGATTGATGAATATTTTAGGTATTATGATTTTAAATTTGTAAATTAGAACTCTATAATCTCTTTGTAAATATTGTATAAAATGATCTTCAAATTCTATGAAACAAATGACAGAAAAGCTGAAAACTTCATTTAAGGTATAAGATGTCAACTGTCATTCAAAAATTTGTTAATGACAATGTTAAAAAAATTTCTCTTAAATTTAACTAATTGGGAGCATTCTTTTGTAAGATCCTAAATATCGTTTAGGATTGAAAAAATAAAAAAGTATTACAAATAATTTTCAAGAAACCTAAATAAAGGATATATTACGGGTCAAATTAAACATCAATGATCAGCTGACAGATAATTTTATTATTAGATTTTCAAAAAGTTTTAATTTTAGAACTATACTTGAAATGGTATGACAAATTTAACATTGCATTTTAATTCTGAATAATCTATAAACAAACACTTATCTATTTTTATCTTAATTTTGTACCATATTGCAATCATAAATCATCTAGCCTAAATAAGTTAGGTATAACATATTTTCTATAATAATTTATAATCCGTTACGGTTCGAAAAATCTAAGGTCAGGTCAAAATTTTGATACAAAATTTTCTTTTTAAAAACATATGAATATATATTTTAAGTTCTACTCAAGGGCAGATTAAGAACGTAAATATATCAAACTGTTTCCGGATATAATTTTTCTTTGAGTTAAATCTAAAATTCAAACAATAATAAAAAATAAAAAAGGTTTATATCTAAAATCCGAAACCTTCTGGCAAAATAATTAAAACTTCATTTTTTTTTTTTTTTAATATTTCTACTCCTTTTCTGTCTCTCTCTAATTGTTGTATATTACTCTCTAATTGACAATCGAGTCAACCAACCAATATGACAAAAAAAAATTGTTTATTTGTTTTTCCTTTGGTAGAGTTTACATTTTATATTTTATTTCTTTATAAAAAAAAATAAGAAAAAGCAAAAAAAATTAATAAAAAAAGATAACATTAAGTGAATGATTATACAAAAAAAAAAAAACTTTAACTTTAAAGCTTTGTACACACTATTTATTTTCTTATCGATTTTAATTCAATACAAATTATAGAATATTCCATAAAGATAAAAAGTAGTTTCTTTTTCCAAGATTTAAGTGAATTCTCTGATATGGATATGAGAAGTCTTCAAAGCTTCTTTAGTAAGAGTGGCATCATCGTCACATAAATCTTGGGAAACTTAACACCAACTCTGACCGAATAGGTTCTGCTACATTTGGAAGCTAAACTACGGATCTAGAGTCTAGTATAAGTTAATATTGACACATTAGCTCAGCCTTCATCAAAAAAAAAAGAACTAGTTAATTCTTAAATGTAATAAGGTTGATAGTATACATAACACAAAAAATATGAACTTAAAATACATTATTTGCTTTCGATGGAACTAAAAGAAAAAAAATATATAAAATTTACAACTTTCCAGCTAAACATTAAGTATATGAGTTTCACGATTATCATCAATTTACAGTTATTAAAAAAAATTTCATTTTCTTTAGTTAGTTAAATCGCACAGTTGTATAAACCGATTGAAACTAATGAAATCTTTAACTAAGTAACTATAATTTTCAATATTTACTCAACAAAATATTTGCAAAATCTTTAATAAAGTTACCTTTTATAATATTTCTTGCATAGTGTATAGCCAACTTTAATAAATAAACAATAAAACATGGTAGACAAGATATATTCTATGTATGCAACAACAATAAAAACTTTCTTTATTATATTATACTTAAACACTCTTTGTAGCACAGTATTTTCAGCATTTTTTTTTTTTTTGTTTTTTTCGACTAATACTTGTAGTTGTAGTTTAACAACTCAATAAAGGAAAAAGGTAAGCATTTGGGTGCATACAGCATATAAATATAAAAAAAGAAGGTTATGTATTCTTCTACTTCTACTTCTTAAGAGGAAAAGAAAAAAATTATAAATATTTAGAAACATGGAAAAATGTGTTGGCGGCAACAATATTTTTTTTTTTTGTTATTAATTTGTGTATATGTGTACTGTGTACATATGTGGTATACACCTATAAAATATGTTAACCTTTTAAATTAAATGTAATTAAGTGTATAGAATAGAAGGGAGTAAAAGGAGTATACAAACGAATGTACATAATATGTACAAATGGTGTTGTTTTAGTTGTGCATTGAAATCTTTTGATTTCTTTAAAACTGGAAACTTTTTTTTTTATTTTTTTTATTTTCATATATCACCAAACTAGAAAATAAAAAAAAAAATAAACAAAATTTTGTTTTTTCTATTGATGCAGTAGTTTTACACATTACCAAAATACTACATAGAAAAAACAGAAATTTTGTTAAATGCGTTGTATTTTAAATTAAAAAAAAATACTTAGATTGGTACAAAGTATGTATATTTAAATATTACAACTGATGTCATTGATATTTGAAGAGTTCTTTTTCATTTTTTATTTAATTTTCTTATTGTGTTTATTCGTTTTTGTTTTTTTGGTAATTGTTAAATATGAAAAATTAAAACATAATTACAGGGGGTTTTTTAAAAATACTAAAATTTGTAATTTACTTTTCGTGATTACACAAGAAAATTATTAAATTAAAAAAAAAAATTCGATGTTTATGAAAAAAAATTAATATCTTTAACAAAAAATATTTCGAAAAAAGCGAAAACGATAATCTGGTTCAAGGTAAGATAGAAATAGTGGAAATGTCTACAAAACATGATTGTTAAACGACTTCTCTAAAGAGAAATAATTCTTACATTAACGATACAGAATATGTAAAGTAGCCGCTGCCTATACCTAACTATTAAACTTCTACTCAATAATTGTACCAGTTTATTAGCTTAATAAAAACAAAACTAAATGTTTACGTTCAAGTATTAAAATTCATCCAGATTTTGGTAAAAAAATTTTCATAATATTCACATGCTAGACAATTAGTCCTTTTACCAGCACAAATTAACTGTATTCTTCATAACCAAATTAAAAGTACTTATTTACTTCCAATTCTTTTCCAAATCATGAGAGTTTTATATTCTATAGATAAATAAAAAAAATGTTTTGGCATTAGAAATTTTGTTTTTCCGAGTAATGGTAAGTATTCCATATTCAATTTTCATTTATATAAATGCACTCAATTGATATTCAACAATTAAATCCATAAAATTCATGAGTACCATCAGATTTACCAAAAATAATCCAACATGTAAATACCCTGTATTATCTTGTCTTGTTAAGTGTTAAGTGAATATTTAATAGTATATAAACATATAACATAATATTTTATAAAATATTTTTGAATAGTTTTTCTTTTTAGTTATTTATATACAAACAATCAAAACTGACAACCACTTCTATGAAAAGAAAGAAGTAAAATCGGAAAAGGGGTTTAATTTTTTTTTATGGATTTTAAAATAACCAGAAATGTTTTTCAATAAGTATACAATATTGTTAATGCATTTTTGAAAGTGTCTGTTTTGAATTTTTAAATACTTAATATTTTTTTTTATTCCTTTATTTTATTCAAAATAGGTTAGGGTTGATATTTAAAAAAAAAAAAAAAACTTTGCTCTTTTTTATAAAAATATTCAAAACAGAAAAAAGAAAATTGGAAAAAATTAATAAATAAAAAAAACATCTTAAAGTAGTTAAATTTTAAATTCTGAAATAATTTTTCTATTATTTTTTGTTCTTTTTGACTTGGAATTTCTTTTTCGAACATTTATAGGCGTAAATTATTTTATGTCTACCTATTTCATTATATCTTTTTATTTTCTTTCCCTATATACATATATGTATATGTATAAGTATATACAGTCACTTTGAAAGTTAAGGGACTTTATACAGAAAACCTTTGGGAAATATTTAACTATATTAGATTAAAAAATGACAGACACTGAGTATATATTATAGAGGTTAAATAAAATAACAACAAGAAGCAATGTGTATTTCAAACAAAAAAAATTTAGGTCTATTTTGAATCCATTTGTTATATTTTTCTTTGTATCTAAATGTAAATTTAATGAACTAAAATGAAAAAAAAATTTTTCTTTTAGAATAACTAAGTACTTTTAAATAAAGGATTTTAATATGCCTTAAAAAATAGATGTAATATGATATATAAATAAATTAATCTGCATTGTATGGCATTTAATAAGTATTTTAAAGGTTTACAGATACTATTATGACTAAATTATATAAAATTTAAAGAACATCATAATTAATAAAAGAAATCGTTATTAAAAAATAATTTATTTCTTTATGAAACGCAACTATTATTTAAAATATAACGATTTATAATAAATTTTATGTTTAATTTATTGTTCATTAGGTCAGTTCTTTTGTATGCCTATATATGGTTCTTATAAAAGAAGCTATTAAATAAGAAGTTATTATTCCATTCTATACTTACTTATATATTTTGTGACAAATTATATAAACTTTAAAGCTTAACTTGTTAGTTATTCATTATATTAAAATCTAACAGAAATTATTACCTATGATGTTTCACTTTATTTATATTTTCATAAATGTGACATTTATGACTTAAAATTTATACTTAATTATCTTTTATATAATTCTATAAAATTTTTGAAATTTTACTTAGTTTAAGTTCACTTTTTAAGTGATAAGATACATTTGATTTATTAGGTTTTGAGACTAGTATAGAGAAATTTACGTTATCGAAGACAATACATGATTATAATAAATACAATATAAAATTTAAAGTATAAGTAAGTAAAGCAAAATTAAATATAAAGCTTAATACATAATGAATTAAATGAAATTAAATGCTTGTAATATTGATATAGTTTACATAAAATAATTTAAAAAAATTTCAGAATTGATTTCAGTCTATAAGTACCTAACAGAAAATGGATAAACGTACTTTTTTGTTTAGTTTATTCCTCTGCCACATAAATGTGAGAAAGAAATTACACAGTCTTCCCTTTTGCTGTAAATAGTGTCGCCGTTAGGGACAATTATTCTTACGATGTGTATGGGATTCGAACCGACACTCACTCGAATCTTTACAGAGTATTTTATACGCTCTTTCCCATTAGGCTGCCAAAGCCTCTTAATTACCATTTTTCCCCTTTTGAAATCTACACCAATATTAAAAATTATCTTTCGCCTATAGTCAATGATTTTTATTTGATCAACACTTTTACTTATTTTAGAATTCCTAATTATTATACTTAAAACTACAAACTTAAATACAAGTAAATAATTAGCTAACGAAATATTACATAAAATTATTCCCAAGCATTCATTTTATAATTTAGAAGTTGATTTTCAATAGCTTGCGGATTGGTTTACTATGGGAATATGTAAAAGAAACTTTACGTCTGCCATACTTTAATTAAACTTTTTTTAGTCCTTTACATACATATACAAATTGAAACACGAATTTATATTTTTTTTTTTGTTTAAAGTTCAATAAAATGTTTATTAGTTAACAAAAAGTCAAATTTTTTTTTTAAATTTTATATACTTAAGTACCTACTTAAGTTAAAATATATATTTGTATAACAAAAGCATACGTTTTCCCTATATTATTGCAAAACATCAGTTAAGTAAATTAAGTTTTAATTCAAAGTCAGTATGAGTACCTAAATACTAAAAAAATCTATGAAATCCAAAAAAAACAAAAAAAATGCCAAAAATGCAATACTTCAATATGTTATCGTTTAATTTGAAATTTCCATATAAGAGAATATCTAATTATAGTAATTAAATTATGTACTAATAAATGTAAAAAGTTACAGATAAACTTTTTAAAATCTTTCTAAATATATTAAATAAATAATTTCCCACATTTATACTTATACTCATATTAAAACATGTATTTATTTTGAAAAAAAAATAACATTTTTAACATTTATTATATTAAATACAAGATAAATATGAAACGGAATTGCTCAATTTATATGAACATTTTAGATATTACAACATTTAATTTTAACTTCATTTACTAAAAGCTCTGTTACACCTCCACATAAGGCATTAAAACATAAAAGTAAGAAAGAAAAAAACGAAACTAAAATACAATAGTATAGTTAACATTTAAACTAGTTATAAGAATTCAATTTCTATACAAAATAACCGTATTATTTAACTATTACATGTTAGTCAAGATAAAAAAAAAAAAAATTATTTATAGTTAAATAAAATCAATTTTTCTGGTCAATGAAGGCGTAAATATAAAAAATATAAATAAAAAAAACAAAATAAATAAAAAATATTCCAAACTCACACTTCACATCATTATTACATATATGTACATATATATATACTTATTACTCTTTTCTTTTACTCTTTGTTTATATTTGAATTTAAATGTGATTTTTCGCAATCATTTGATCAAAATTTTATGTGATTTATTCCATTGCATATAACAAAACAACAAAACACCTCGTAAAAGATTCACTCCATAAATGAACATTTTTTAAATTAAAACTCTCTATACGACTAATGTTCCAAATAATGTTTATAAAAAATAAAAAGTGTTAATAATACATATATATGTATATATATATAAAATCACTTACTTATACAAATTGTACAATGTATATATATATATACAAGTAACATAAGTTTTAATGATAGCAACTTATGTTATTTAATAGATACCCAACATATCTTATACAAAATCAAATTTTTTTTTTTAATAAATCATAGTTTTTAGCGTTACAAAATCGTATCTAATTTAAATATGTAATACTTACTAAAATTTTTAATTAATTTAATTTTAAAATTGAAACTAATTGATTGTAAGAACACCTGTAATGTATTATAGTTATACCAAATTCAATATTATTCAATTAAATTCAATCAGTGTTACAATAATTCAATTAAAAGACAACTTAATAAATTCTTTTTGTTCTTTAAAAAAAAAAAAAACCTCCAAAAGAAATTTTCTTTATCATATTGAAATAACCTTAAAATCAATCAAATTAAAATAAAATTAATAACTATAATGGCGCTATAATAACAATATTTTGTTATTATTTCATTCTCCAATTCTAATTCAATTAATTCACCTGAATTTTATTTCATTTATTTATACTTATACCTATACTGTATCTAACTACTTACTTATATCTAAAAAAAAAAAAAAAAAATCTATAATCGACCTACATTATATCCATTATTATTAATGTTGTCTAAAATTATTACTTCCAACTACAAAAAATCAGTTTTTCATCTCTTTTACACTTTTTAGTTTTATCTCTTTTACACTTTTTATATTGTTATGATTTTTTTTTTTTTTTGATTGATTGAACTATTAATGAATGATGTAGTATAGTTTACTACTACCTATTTAAAATTTTAAATAATTATTCTTAAAATTTATTTAATCATAGGTTTTTATACCTTTGGTTTCACTGTCAGTATTTGACAAAATATGTGGTTCTCTGAAATAAAACCAATTGACTCTATTTCATTACATATCATATTGAAAATAAAGCCAAAAAGTGAATTTTTTTTTTTTGTAATGTGCTAAGAATTGAATTGTTACTATCGAGAAATTTTGTGAAAAGTAAATTTGTTATAGAACAATTCTCAGTTATGTATATATAGACATATTCCGGAAAAGGGGGGCAACCCTGATTTTATAACCAAATATAAAATTCCTCCGATTTAGAATCTAACATATATACACATATTCTAGAAAAAGCGTAAAGTTGATTACAATTTTAAACTTAAAAAATTTAGAATAAAATAACTTTATCCAAAGTATACGCATTTTAATATGTTTTTGGCTTTATTTCATTTTAATTTTGATTTTATTTCGATTTTAAAAAATGAAATAAAGACAAAATAAAAATTTTATGATTTATTTAAAATATGCAATTGAAATAAAGTCAAAGACGTGCATTTTGGCTTTATTTCAGGGAACGAAATATGTACAAATGTAGGCAAAATTGAATGAAAAAACAACAAAAAAAAAAAAAAATTGCAAAAGTAATGGTCTAAAAAAATACCCGATACTTAATTTGTATGTTATTTATTATAAAAGTATATAAATATATATATATATACAGTATAGTTATAAATGATATAAAAAAAAAATATAATAATAGTTACTTAATATTTAATAGTAGTTAATGTAGGTTGAAAACATATTTGAACAAATTATTTATAATTGATTTTATTATTTCTGATATTTAGAATAGATTTAAGTTTAATGATGTGGTGTAAGTAGTTTGAATATATTCTGAAATCCGAATTTAATTTATACTTAACAATATTATCTAGTTAAATTTATAAATAAATAAATATATTACTTATATTTAATTTTAAACTTTAAACTTTTAGAAACGTTTAGAATTTGGGTACATTTAGTACATTTAGTGATCTGAAATTAAAATTCTTAAGTATACCAAATCTTAAGAATTTGTACTACAAAATTCTATTTATTTTTACTTAAGTATTAATTGGATTTTGCAGAGAAATTTTATATGTTATTGAAAAATTTAAAGTTTTACAAGGACATTTTACTTTATTATTTCCACTAATAGCAATAACAAGTTTATGAATCCCATTCCTTTCGGATCTGAGCTATTTTGATTTTTAATTATAAATATAAGTATTATAATTTTCCATAGATGATATTCAGATAAATTTAATTTAATTTAATATCTACTGTAATTTAACATTAAATAAATTAAACATGTATAACATAAATAGAAACTAAATAGGTAAGTACTTTAATATTTTTGAATCAAAAATTTATTTACCTTTCAAAAACAAATATACATATTTATATCCGTATATGAACATAGTTCAAGGTTATTTAATAATTTTGCCATTACGTTTGTGTCACTTTAAAGGAGCCGAGCTAGATATATATAAACTCAAGTGTTTGGATTGGACGGATTAGAATCGAGTGCTGAGTCGATTAAGCCATATATGTATGTCTGTCTGATCGTCCATTCGTACGATAACTCAAAAAATAAAAGTAATAGAATTTTGTGAAAAGATGTCAAGTTGCATGCCAAGAAGTTTTGTAAAATTTAATTAGTCTAGAGCAGCAGGTTTATTTGATTTTTTTGTTATTCCTTTAGTTCTTCACTATATATATCTAGCATAATTTTTCTCTTTGTAATTTATTTATTTAACATACCATTAATAATTACTTAACTACTACTTATGTATATTTATTTAATTATTTCGTTTTCTAATAAAAAAATATAAATAAATTATAAAATTATTATTTTTTATTACAACTACTTCAAATTTGAAACATTTTTGCATAAACCAAATTAAAATTTTCGATTCAATTTTCGTTTATTTTAAATTCATTAATAGAATTTCTTCAAGATTTCAAATGTTATTTAAGCATTAGCAATTTTTTGTCATTGTAGTTTAATTTTCCTTTAGATATATATATATGTATGTAGCATGAATTCCATTTACTTTAACATATAAATATTTCTTTTTAGATTTGGCACATCTATTGTAAAATTTTAATTTATCATACACTTACATTCATTTTTTTTTATTGGTAATTTAATTTGTATCTTCGTCAAAAACTTCTTCAATTTACCATTTAAAACCCATATTAAACTATGTTTATATAAAAGAAAATGTCATTCGGAAAACATTAAATAGAAAATTTATGTATGGAAATAATTAGATTATTTTAAGATAAAAATCGTTGGAGTGTTTTTTTGTTTTTGTATTTTGCATCTTAATAAATTCTATAATTTTATATCCATTATACACAATATTAAACACTAAAATCTATGATCTACAAATACACAGTTTCTAAAACTATTGATCAAATAAATAATCTATTAAAGTAAATAAGTATTTTTGTAAGATACCACCAACCAAGATAATTCTTTTTTCTTAAATGGATAATTTCAATTCATGTCTTTTTACAAGGAAATACTGGCAGTTGTTATATATAACAAGCGTAAATCAAAAGTTTCGAGAAAAATTTTTTTTGTAAATGCCATCAGTTCTGAATTTACACCACAAAACTATGATTCCCATATATAGAACTGATTTTAAAGATAGCATTAAACTTCAAAAGTTAAGTAATACTAAAGGATCAATAACAAAATATTGGAACAAAAAACAAAAAATGGATCTACTTATAAGTATAAATAATTAACTGTTTGAGAAACTCTTTTTTTTATAATATGTATTCAATAAACGGCAAACATACTTTTACCAAAAGGCAAATAAATACATAAGTATAAATATATGTACTTATTTAAATACTTTTTAAAGTCCTGGGTGGCTGATTATATGCGAAGAAATGAACGCATAATTTTTTTACGCTTGCAAATAAATTATTCTTTCGTCGCTAAAAAAAAAAAAAAAAAAACATTAATTTCTTTTGCACAAAAACACAACAAAAAAAAAAACAGAAACAAAGGCAAGAATAAAAATTAATTGAGGAAATGCAATATTTTTGCTATGGGTACTTTAATTGAATTTGACGTGTTTATGAAGCTTTACTTTTCTTTATTTTAGAAATAAGTATGTAATCATAAGAAAATTAGATCACAAATACTTATATACATATATATGTACATATATAATGAAAATATTTTAAAATTATTTACGATTACAATTTTTAAAAAACATTACATTCAACCAGATTCTCCTATTTTCTAAAGTAAATAAATGATAAAACAATATTGCACAAATATTTCACAAAATACACGTTTTTTGTTTTTTAGTTTTATTTTGCAAATCTATTTATAAAACAAAAAACAAAAGTGGAGCTATCAATTTATCTTTTCAAATTAGAATTATACTTATTAAAAATATGTTAGTTATGTTAGCTGTCAATATTTTTAAAATTATTGAATTAATTAGGTAATTTAGTTTTGTTTTGTTTTTTTTATTAAATTAAGGAATGCATCATACATAGCTGTAGTTTAAAAGTTAGAAAAGAATATTTGGTTCTTCTTTGAATCATAACATAAGGAAGTGTTGATTCAAAATGAAAAAATATTATTCAAAGTATAAATTAATTCAATAGATAAGTACTTAATTATAAGAGGGCAGTCCGACAAGTTTCAAGTTTCCTGTAACAGCATCTTTTTGTCAATAATATAAATTTTTATGATTGCCATTTCAAAGAACAATCTTTTATGTTATCCTGTCTTAAATTTTCAAATCGATCTGTCAAATAGTTTATTGTGAAACAGCTATTCTAATCAGTTAAGTTTTGTTCTTTTCAGATAACTAATGAATAAATTTGAAATTCGTGCTGCGATTCATTATCTCTTTTTGAAAAGTTTATTAACAACCGATATCCGAAAGGATATGGAAAGTACTTTAGGTATTTTATCACCATCATATGAAACTATGCGGTAGCTGACCAAAGAGAGAGAGACCAAAAACTGCTACATTCATTTAAATTATAAGAAAACTACATGACGTACGATGTATTCATCACAAACGATCGCTTAGTAAAAGTTCGTGAGCTGACAGACATATTAAAAATATCAAAAGATAGCGTTGGACGCATTTTGTATGATGAACTCCTTATGGACATGTTCAGCGTAATCCAAATGAATTCTTACGTCGATTTATAACTGTTGATGAAACTTTTTGGACCATACAGGAAACTTTCGCACTTATTTCGAAAATAGAAATTCATCAATTTACACAAATAAATATTTGAATTTGTTATTAAAATCTAAAATTTAAACTTTTTTAAAACTTTCAAATTCAGTTTTTCACAATAGATTATAATAAATAACCAAAAAAAAACAGTACATAAGTAAGTACTCAGTGACAGACTAACAAATTCTATAAATATGGGTAAATATATTTTTAATTTTCGTTTTATAATCTTTATAAAAAAAAATATTTAGCACTACATGCAGTTAATAAACAACAAATGATAGAAAGAAAAGAAGGTTTTAAGTAAATAAAAGAACTATAAAACAAAAAAATAAAAATAAAGAAATCATTCCAGCGTGTCCATAATTATGAAATCAGAAATGCATATGTACATATATGCATTCATCGTAAAAATATTAAAAAACAAAAAGTTCTTACTTTTTTAAGTTTCCAACCAAGTAATCATTTTCAAATAAAAAATACTTTACAATATATATATGTATATGTACTTATAGTATGGACATATTATTCAATAGAGTACAAATTATTAAGAGGCACCGCTGTTATGTACTTTAATTTTTTTTTCCCCTTCTGTCTTTTTTTTTTTTTTGTTTTAATTAAAATGAATTTCTGAACGATTGACCATCATATTAAAACGGTATTTAAGTGGCACATTAAAATATATATACATACATATATATGTATGTATAAGTATGTATATTAATACATTTATTTAAATATATTTGAAATATAATTCAATGAATGATTTTCCAAAGAAAAAAGAAATTTATATTTAAACCTAAACGTTCCAGTTTTTTTTTTTTGATTTGTCAAAGTAAGTCATGTTTGATATAAAAAAATTTAAATTTATCTTTTTATATTAACTAAGTAAGTAATTATTAACTTTTAATTAATACATTTATTTATTAATTACTTTATTTTAATTAAATATTCATTTGTACTTATTTTTTATTAAATAAAAGTTTAACTGTATTAATTCCATACCATATAAAACAATTTTGAAGTTTTAATTTAATGTTGCAGGAAAAAGGAACTATGTTAGTACTTAGGTACATAAATATAAATTAATTAAATAAATAATTATTAATTAAATAAAAATTAATTAACCAAAAATTTCTTTTAAATTAATTTTAAATAATTACTTACTTACTTATATATGTAAGTATTTAACTACAAAAATTAAAAAAAAAAATAAATTTCACTACAAAAAATTTAATATTATTATAATAAAAAATAACAGGTGATTCGGTTCTTTTACAACATTACATCATATTATATATATTAACCATCTTTTGCAACCATATATTCAACAAGATAGTGGAGTTGCCTTTACACACGAAGAATTTAATGGCTGAACCCGAAACTATAAATATAAAGAATATTCCAAAACTTAACAGAACGGATTTGATGGCTTTTTACGGCAATCAGCACAGACATCCAGATGCTAAAAAGACACAACATAGATATAGCAGAAATTAACCTATACATAGCAGCAGATAGCAGTAGGAAGCCGAAAGAATATTTCATGTTCTGTGCCAAAACCCAGTTTTGGAATCCCAAAAGAAAAGAACCTTGTTAAAGAAAAACTGTAAGAACCTATTTGAAGCCAGAATATTGAACTAGAGAAAAATCATACGATTCATGAAGAGTATAGATTGGTTTGATAAGACGCTGTAAGTAACGCGCGGACCACCAAACAGGAGAAAACAACGGATCGCACAGCATAAGTTCAAAGACAGTTAGAAAATAGTTATTATAAAAATGTTTACTATATTTTTTACTACACTTTTACTTATTTTTATTGATAAGAGATTAATAATTCAAAAATAGTAGTAAGTAGGTAAGTATAATAAAAAAAAATAAAAGTACTTACGTAAATACTTACTTATTTTTAATTTTTGATAAAAATTTTGATACTGACTTACTTATTTTAATATGACTTAGAAAAAAAATTGTACTTAACAAACCGCATCATAGAAGCCTTAGAAAATAATCATACGTTAACTTTATCCTTTTTCATAACAATTTTTAATTGTGTATTAATCCTTGAAAACTGTGTACACGTATACATTTAATTACAAGATTGAATTATAGAATTTTTGAACCCATCTGATTCCATTTGTTAAAAACTTTATTTTTTATTAAAAACAAATATAAAAATTTGTAGAGTACGCAAAAGTATAGTTTAATATGACAGTAGTAATATTTTCTGCAAAAACTTCTCTCTAAAAGTCGTAAATTCCATCAGTTGGAACTAATAAAGTGTTATATTCATAGTCAATTCTGGCCCTAACATTTGATGGTACAGTTTTCAAAACTTATTTAAGTGTATAAAGTAAGTATAATTTGAAAAATTTAATTTAGAACGTACCATTTATCAAAACTAATTATAAATTACGATAATACCTGAACATCGTACTAAATGTATACGAATCTTTAAAAAATAATTCAAAATCTACTATACTGTTTGGAACCCTTAAAAATATTTTTAAATATAGATACCAATAATAAAAATTTCCCAAGAAATATTAAATCAACCAACAACTGTTTCCCATTTGGTTTTACAAAAGAAGGCAACAAAAACAAAACAAATAAAATTAAAAAACGAAAACAAAAACAATTTAAGAATAATAATTATTACTTATATTTAAATATTATAAATAAAATGGAGGACGTTAATAAATTAGATACTTAAGTAATTGGTGGCGTGAAAAACTTTTAACTATTTAACTGAAAGTATACGTATATGTAAGTAGTTATCAAGCATTATTTAGGATAAAATTTTATTATTAAGGGTAAAATATTTCACAAGACCTTTTAGTTTGTTTTTACGGATACTTGATTACAAAATAACCTCTAACTTAAATTAGTCTGTATCCTTGTTTATTAAGTAGAAAATTAAATTTATTAATTAAAAAATTATAAGAAAAAATTATTCGATTTCAAAAATTTGAATAACTAGAATAGTTTTGCCACTTAATTTACCAGATTGTCTCTTTATTCAAAAAATATCATCTTTTATTCACTTGTTTTGACGAAAATGCATTTTTAAAAAAGCAACCAAATAAGATAAGCTTCTTAGATTTTGATATACATATATATATATATATATCTCAAAATAGATGTAGTTATGGTCAAATTATGAGCTTACATTTTAAAAGGTTATAACTTAAATAAATAACTATTATTCGTAACTTATTCTAACTAAACCAACTTTTTTAAATTACATCATAATACTTATCTTCATATTATAATACTCTTCACTTATTCAGAAACATAACACAAAAATAAGTAATTATTGGTACTTCATACTTAAATAGTAGTTAAGTTCTTAATCTGAGATTAAAAAATTTTCTTTTTTGAAAACAACATTATGTACTTTAGTTATACGAGTAACTATAATGCTTCATCATTAAAAGTATCATATTTCTAAGTCCAAGATTCACACTATTGCACTATTACACATCAAAATCGACTTTACAATTAATCAAAGTTATTTATTCATCCTTATATTCAATACTCATTATATAAGTAAGTATACAAAATAATTTTTTTTAATATTATAGAACAGAACACAGCATTAAAGAATATATACTTAAGTAACATTTATTTTTGTTTTCTTCTCCTTTTTTCCTTTATCTTATCCTTTAGTTATTAAACGAAATGCTTCGAAAGAAAATTCCTGTTTTAAAATGAATCAACCATTCGACCTGTATTTTTCTGTTGCACCTGTTGTTTTTTATGGTGTTTTTAATAGTTTTTATTGTGTTTTATGTTTTGAATTTTCATTATGAATTTCATGTCTTATGTTCTTTTGGTAAAAACTCTGAATTTTGACTTTAAATAAACTAATTATGACTTTAAATAAACTAATTAATGACTTTAAATAAACCACAATATTTTTTTTAATAATATGTTTACAATATCTTTATAGCATTTTTTAACAGCTTATTCGTTTCACTCTATTCTTTTGCTCGTCCATCCGTCTGTTTAGAAAACTTCTACACCGTTTAAGATGGAAGAATGAAATTTTAATAATGAATAGACCTAATAAAACAAAATTATTTTTATCTACTCCTATCAATTACGAAATTACAGCCCTTTAAAGTGGAAAAATCTCTATTTACCCTTAAGTTTACACCAAAGTTGAAAAAGCCCTATGTTTAAATATACTTATCTCAATTATAACAAAGAGAATTTGATATACTTATTTCTGTTTAATAATTTTCCAATCTGAAAAAGGTTTTAGGAAAATGTGCGCCTTAAAAATCTCTTGTTTCAGATATTATCTATAGTTTAACTTCTTTTTTATTTTTTTTTTTGAAAATTTTTACATTTTGTAAGTATTGATTTTTAATTAAAATCTTCTTTTTATCATTTTAAAAATTTATATACTTATATGTAACATGGAAGTTGATTGTTCCATGTATTAATATTATTTTACATTTGACATGGTTTTAACGCTTTTTATTAAAAAGATTAAGTAGTTATGTAGTATTAGATTGTATTTTTCAATGTACCTTTATTCAATTCAATTTATTCAACCAAATATTTACATTACAAGTACATTTTTCTTATATCTAATACAGAGTTCAGACTTTTATCTTAATGTCTATATACAACTGAAATTTTAAATAATAGAAAAAACTAAAATAAATAATTATATAATTTTAAATAATTTGAGGAAAATTGTAAAAACCTCACCATAGTTTTGTTTTTAATTTTTAATTTAAAACTTAAATCCTAAAACTTACTTTAACTAACTTACTCTATAAAACCTTATATATATACTATTTTTATAACATAATTCAATATTATTAGATACCTTCCAAA
Organism: Poecilobothrus nobilitatus; assembly: GCA_947095535.1. Lineage (NCBI taxonomy): Eukaryota > Metazoa > Arthropoda > Insecta > Diptera > Dolichopodidae > Poecilobothrus > Poecilobothrus nobilitatus. Next base: position 265,461,385 of record OX352774.1, on the reverse strand, counting down.
TAGTCATAATATAAATTTTTAATTAAGTATTATGTTAGTTATCAGCAAACTGAAATTTGTTAAAAAATATCTCAGTCTTATAAATTATGATTTCAGATAACAACTAGCTGAATGTTGGTTTTTTCAACCATCTTCTTATTATTTTCATGTGAATATTTGCTATATCAAAAAAAAATGGACAAGCATAAAAAATAATTGGTTATGATAATCATTTTATTTTCCAATGATAGCATCGACTTTCTATTTAGGAAAGGGTAAAGCAACCTTGTTACTCTATTTAATTTGTCTATAGTTTTTATGTGTCGATTAAAAATAGGTCTCTTATCTAGATGAACTCCAAGATATTTAATCGTTTCCACCCACAGAATGTTAATATTTTTTAATTTTAAGTTGCAATAAGGAACAAAACACGGTTTTCTTTTATACATAGCATTTGTCTTCTGAACGTTAATTGATATTTTCAACTTATGAAAATAGCTGGATAATGTGTTTAGTGCGTTTTGTAGATTTGAAACAATATTAAAATTATACAATCCAGAGGTAAATAGACTTGTATCGTCGGCGAAAATACTTAAATAAATTTGTATGTTCTAATTGAGGTAGGTCATAGGTGTATATATATTGTATAATATTGGGCCTAAAACATAACCTTGTGGTATCCCAGCTGATATACTTTAATTGTAAGAAAAAGTATAATTTCAGTCTAATAGCTACTTAAAAATCCTCCATATTTTTAAGAATCACTAATTAAATCACTTTTTATTAATTTTTTTAAATATAAAAACAAGTTACATAATCAACCTCTTCCAATTCTAAGATGAAGGAATTTTCACGATTCATTCCAAAACGTGCTTATAGTTAATTATAAGTACCTATGCTGATTTTTTTTATAATCTATTGTGCTCTGGAAAAACAAAAGAAATCTTGTCTGATTTGTTACAATTTTTATTAAAAATTCAAAAACCTTTTTAATCATTTTGTCTACAATGTTGGAATGGAACGGGATGAATTAAAGTAGAAATTAATATTTTTCTAAAATAATTTTTTGAAATAAAAATCTTTTAAAAAAGGCGTCTCTATATCTATTACGAAAATCATTGTAACAAACCTTTAATTAGAAAATTCTATAAAATAACTTGTAATCAAAATGTTTTATGTTGTTTTTATATATTTATAAAGTCATTATTAAGAGTTACCCACACATTTAAAAAGAAAAGATTTTAAAAATAATAAAAGAAAAATACAACAATAAAATTAGTTATAACAAAAACTACTTATTACTTACATCTTTTACTTATTCCTACCAAAATAATAATTTCAAGGGCATCAAGTGAAATAATGTTTTGAAATGACCCAGATCAGTTTTTTTTAATTAGTTAATGTAGAAATTTTCTTTGGATAAATTATTTTTTCTAAGAGCTATTCCTATCTTAAAATTTAATTTAAAATTTAAATCGATTAAATTTTTAGAGTTTTTAATAACTTATACTTATAAAAGTAATTATAACTATATTTGCAAAAGAATAAAATAAATAAGAAAATTACAGTCTTAACTACATAACTACTAGAAAATAGTTTAAAATATAATGTGAGACGATTTATATGATTAAACATTAGATCAATTCTTTATCCGTTAAACAGCTATATGTAAAGAGATATAGAATAAAAGACTACGATTTTTTAAAAATAAAAATTTTACCTATGTATCTAAAGTATTAAAATATTACGTTTTAAAGTTTTAAGTTTCGTAAAAAAAACATTCAAACTATAACTACTTACTTACTTACATTTTAACTGGACTACTTATTGTTTTATATCGTTTTTCTGACAATTGTTTTCCAAGAATTTCAACTAGATTACTGAACATAATTCATTTTGCCGAACTCGTTAGATATAAGATAGTCTTGATAGAAAACTAGTTGTAGTCTACTATATAAGTAGTCAAAATTACCAAAAAGTATTTGTTAAATTAAGAATTTTAATTAATCGACATTTAAAAGCGATTTAATTGTTACAAAAAGTTAACTAAAATTTTTGTATTTATCATTTAATCAATTAAAATTTAATTTTATAAACAAGTTTCGAATTGAATAACAAGAAAAATAATTTTTTGACAGTTTCCTTTTCCCCAAAAGAATTTTTAAGACTTTAGTATTGTATAAATATAGAAAAAATATGTATGTACCTACATATATGTACTTGTATATGAAATAGGAATGAATTTTTTTGAAAATATATTATATTAGTTAGTGCTTCAATAATGAAAATTCACAATAATGTTTACATCTATGATGTCATATGAAAATGATAATAATCATATGATTTCTTTATGAAAAGTAGGTACATATATTATTTACAAGTAATTTTATTGATTTTGCCATATTCATATTATTATTACATAAGTACCTATATATATAGAATTACAATTAATTAATTTACAATGTGGCATATCTCATTTAAATAAGTACTTTACTAAGTTTTTAATACATATGTTGTTTTTATATTTCTTGAACCTTCAAATCTTGAATATACATACAATATGTATGTAATTATTTATTCAAGATAAATTACAGGCATAAAATACCTTTTATTTCTCCAATTGCTTATTAAGTTTGAAGACTTTCCATTATTCTATACCAATAAATCAATAAGTATTAAATGGAATCCAAAATATATATAAGTTTTTTAATGATTTTATTTTCATTCACTTCACACAACCTACAAAATTATCCTACAATGGTTATTGATTGTAAGTGTGCACTTGCAATATGAAATCATATCAAATTATATATGTACAAAGTTTACCTAATAGCTTAATAAAGTTGTTTTATTGCAATTTCTTACCTGTTCAGGATCAGAATCTGTTGATGGTAATCGATGTTTAACTGGTACACAAAATAAATCCAGTATGTAAAAATTTCTTTACAAATATATTTAAAAAATTCAAAAATATATGAGCATATAATTTAAAATTTTTTTTATTTTTATTATTATACTTCAATATAGAAACACTTCTAAACTACTATAAGAAAAAATATTATTTGCATCAAAAACTGCAGCACACCTGTAGCACTTTAAATATTAACTATTATGTATTTAAATAAACCCAAATTTGATTTCATATAAAACTTAAAACTCAAAACAGTGGAGTTAAAATTATAAAAAATATTGTAATAGTCTGTTTTAAGTTTTGAAAAAAATTTCTATATCAAAGCTAAGTATTATATCTATGATTACATATAAAGTTATACCAGGTAATACTACGTTATAGCAAATATGATTTTTCTTTCAAAAATAGCTGAATCCACCTTTTTGTTTTTTTAATTATAAGTTATGAATTGAGCTTGAGAAATACTTATGTAGGCAAGCAATAATTACTTGCTTTTTAATATGAAATAAAGATTATTTGATTATTTTTTAATTTGCACAATTTATATTCTTATATTAATATGTAAAATGCATTATTAAATTAATAATTTTGTATATATTCTTTCTTTCGATAATTATTGTTAAAATAACACTAAAAGAATAAAGATCTTTTTTGTAATTTTAATTTATAAAACAAATAAATCAAAACACAAATATTCGTTAAAAATATTTTTTATTATCTTTTCATTTTATTTAAACACAAAAATAAAAATAAAACTTTCCTTCAAGTCATAAACAACTTTCAAAATATAAACAAAAAATTTATAATGAAAAAAAAAATCCTTTCAAAAAATTCGCGCGTTTCACCGTAACTTCACTATAAAATCCAAACAACGAATAATTTTTACAACGATGACGAATGCAATCCTCCAAAAGTCCAAAATTAAAAACAAAGAAGATATTTTGTTGCATGATGCAATTTAAACTACAAAACTTCAAAACAACTTCAAAAATTACCGTGAAAATTTTACTTTATATGTCAAATATCAAATTACCGACAAATGTCAAATCAATTGATTTTTGACGAAGTTAAAAGTCCAATATACGACATCTGGATTTTAAATTTAAAAACATAATGGGGACATAAGTCTATTTTATACAAAACAAAAGTTATTTTATTAATTATTTGATTTCTTTTTATTTTAATTATTTAAATCTACAATTTGCAATCACTATTTTAATTTTCATATTTACATTTTTAATATTTTTTAAATTATTACATATATAAATGTCCGTCTAAGGTTTTCAGCGATCGCCGGTAGTTGGTAGCCTTCGTTTCAATTGTCATTAGGCATTCATTAATTACTCAAAAAATAAAATACACAAAACACTCTCCTTGGATTGTTTTTGTAATCTAATTAAAAATAGTAAATACTAATTGGATCATATAGATCCAATTAGATAGAGTGTATAGATAGAGTGTAAAAATGAAAATGTATTGAAATTTAAAAAAAAATTTTTGTTTGGATTGATCGAGGGGAAAAAATATTTTACAAATCAATTAAAGGAAAATAATAATAAAATAGACAAAAATCTTTTTTTAATTTCATGCATAGACCTTGTTTACATTTGGGTGGAAAACGACCGTTACACCAAAATTTTTAGGCAAGGCAGGAAAGCGGGATGGTAAAAGAAAAACACATACGAAAAATAAAATGTCATACGTGTCCTAACAAAATGAAAAGAAATGGCAAAGAAATCGTCATTTTATTTCTAATGTACAAAATACCATGATGAAAAAGGAGGGGAAAAGGGTAAGTTTTTCAATGTAAACAAGGTCTATTCTATATGTATTTTAAAAATTTAAAATAAATTAAGAAAGAAATTTTAACATAGTGGTTTAAAAAAAATATTTGCCTCTTGCCTGTATTTCCATTATTAACTTAATAATACTTTTTTTACTATAAATTTATAAAATGTTTTATACCCTCCTTCTTAACGGCAACCTAATGTTGTAGTAGGAATTTTCAGTATTCACGATACAGTTTTTTGCATCCGAAAATTACTCCTGAAAAAGAAAGATTTAAAGAAAATAATAAATAAAATAATCTTTCCTTTGTATTTCTTATCAATATTTGATTTTAAATGAAATATTATTTATAAAATCTTTATAGAGATTAGAGAATATCCGTTTTCTGCGGATGAAAACTATAGTATACTTCAGTTCGTAAGTGTTGTAAACAAACAACTAACTATGTACTGAAAAATGTCAGTTGTCACGTTTACGTAAACAAAACTAGTGGCTTGTTCCACAGCAAAAGGTTTATGCTAAATCAACGCTCTAATTAAATAATTAACGCTTTCGTTTCCCTCTCTATTCGCAGCTTATAAAAGAGTGCTGACTATTCACAATGAATTTTATGTTTGTGAAAAACAATTAAATAAAATATAATTTTGGCCTTTTTCTTTATTTTAACTAATATTTACCCCAATATTTAAAATTGAATTGAAAATTATTTTAAAAATTTATGCCTTTATTGTGAAAAGTTTCATACAATTTAAACATTAACATTTTATCTCTACTTTGACACCTGGCTAGTGGCTATGTGTGTAGACACACAGAGCGTTGTCATTTTAGATGCAGTATTCCAAATGAAAAGGAACAAATATCATGGATCAAACATGAATCATGAATCATAATGCATGCATTATTGATGACCCTTTGTTCTGCTTTAATTGTACAGAATATAGTTACAGGTTACAGTTACTGCCAACCGAACTACCTGCAATCCGCAATCTGTATAAATTTGTGAAGTTTAAATTTGTTTGCAGTTTGGTTTTTGTAGTTTCATTTTTTGTTGCGTTGAAGTTTGAATTGTCATTTATTAATATAAATTTTTAGATAAATTCGAGATTTTTGCGCAGGCGTTTGCACTTTGAGTATTTGGTTACCGTTATTAAAATTTAATCTAATTTTATATTTAAAAATATATTTTTACATTGAAAATGACTTTACCAGCTCAAGCAGTACATTTGATGTGTTTAACAGTTAATGGTGGTAACCCGGTATTTACCCGTAAGAAAGGAAATGTTGAGAGTGTAAGTTTATTAATTAAGTTTTATTCTTAATACAAATTATATATTTTATTTATTATAAAATAAAAATGCACATAAATTATTTTTAGTTACCATTTTCAACAGTCGCATCACTTAATGGAACTCATATGTTTTGTAAATCTCAAGGTATTGAATTAAAAACTACACGGGCAGAAGAATGGTTATTTGTATGGAAAGATTATGATTCTGTAACATTAATAGCAGCTGGGAAAAATTATACTGAAAAACATTTAACATCATTAATTGTTTTAATTTATAATGTTTTTTTACTTTTTATAAATGAAGAAGATTTAAAAGCTAATAATAATTTTGATCGTATACGTAGAGAAACAAAACATTTCATGCCAATTGTTGAAAAAATTTTGAATAATTTTGATTCAGATTTTTTAGAATTTAATGAATCAGTTTTAGCATCTGAAAATTCACAAATTTTAACTAGATTAAATGAATTTGCTGTACAATTTGGCTCATTATTTTGTGTTATATTAATTGATTCTAAAATAATGGTAGCAACTGAAGGTTGGTGGGATTTAAATATTATTGATAGAAAATTACTAATTACATTGTTTGAATCATCCAACAATTTATTAAAAGATATTCCAGTATATTTACCAAAAAAAAGTCCAAATGTTAAGTTTTATTATAGAAATCATAATACGTTATTTAAATATTTACACTTTTTTACAGACTGCGTACAGATTTGTAGCTGTGCCAATAGTAGGATCATTCACACTATGTGTATGATTTTTTTGATTATTTAATTTCAAACAGCATTTTCTTAATACACATTTTAATTTGTCTTTTAGGTTCTATGTGGTTCTGAACCATCTTATCATGACATCAATTTACTAACACAACAATTATTTAAAAATGATTTCGAAATACTTCAAAATGCCGAAAAATGTATACCAAGAAATATACCCAATGAAATTGAAATTGACGAAAATGTTTTGGGGTTTGGGCTTACTTTTTTAAGAAAATTTTCTTATTTGATAATAAATCTATTTAACTTTTTTAGACTTCTATTTATTAATAAAACTCAAAGAAAATATGTTATGACACGGAATCTTCATCAAGCTTCATCATCAAAACGAATATCCAGCGGTTCACATAGACTTGATTTATTAAAATCATTTTTTTATCAAGCCGTTGATCAAACAGATGATTATTTGAATATGAAATTATTAATAGAAGAGGATAAAGCGTGTGTCTTTGAGTCATATTCGGTTTTGGAATATCACAAATGTCATGCCTACTCTGATGATATTGGAAATTTAATTATTACTCTTTATGCTTCAACTATTCCAACCCAAGCAATGAGGTTTTATATTTTTTAATCGTTTTTAATTAATTTTTTGATTTATGTTTTATTTTTTAGATTGACAACTAAAAAGACTCTAGAAAGTATAATGGAACATAATGATAACATTTGCTGGAATGTATAAATATTTTATAATTTTGTTTTAAGAAAAACAGTCCGTCCTATTTTTATAGCTTTTATATAACCTGAACAAATAATTTGGAATTAAAAATATTACTGATTCGGATCAACTACCGCCGATTGTATTTATAAGTGAAGATTATTTTTTTAATTCAACAGCAATAGAATATTTATATATATTTACTTTGGAATAGTTTTCTTAGATTGTTTTTAATTTCAAATTTATGATAAGGCTTTTAAATGCAACGTACAGTTGATGTTCTCAAATACTGGTTCTAATCTATCGAATTTTATCCACTTTAATATACATGACATTTTAATTTAAAAAAGTATTTTTTAATAGAATATTTGCACCTGAAAATTAATAAAACATAGGACATAATTATTTTCAAATGACAATCAAAATTTTATTTTGAATAACAAAAATATACACAATTTTCTACATGATAAATTCCTTTTGTAATTTTATTTGGTATGATAAGTACTTTATTGTCCTGTTCAGATATATATATTTTATAATTAACTTTATTTTATGGCCAAAATTTTATACGATCCTTTTACAATAATTTATATATAATTTTTGATTTTTAAAATAATATTATCTTTTCCATTTTTTTTATATTTTTTATATTTTACATAAAAGAAATAATACAATATAAATATTAATTATTAGGCAAAACATTTATTGTCTGATGTAATTTTTTATTATACAGATATATTATGTATTTTATAAACATAATAAACATCTTTAAAAACAAACGATTTTTTATTTTTTTTTTATTTATGAAAGGTAATCCTTAATTTTATAAAATCACATATTTAAAAATATTTAGATATATATATAAAGATAAATTTTATGGTTAAAAAGCAAATTTTATACTCATTTAAAAAAATATAATGTAATAATTAAAACAAATAAATACTAACATAAATTAATATAGAAGTATTAAGAAGCTATATGGTTTCTTTATGTTAAGAGATTTTATTAAGTAACCGCATAATTTAGGTAAAGCAAGTTGCTTAACAAATTTTCTTAGAAACCATTAAAAAATTTTATACACATCAAAAATTAGAATAAATATCTAATTCAGATATTTTTTTAATTAAAAAAACTAAATGATTGTTGATTTATTTGAAAAGTTTTTACTTTTTCGTACTATTATTAATCAATACCTCAATTTTTAGCATATTTTAAATAATAATAATAATTTATTTGTTATTTTTAAGATAGAATTATAATATAGTGACAGAGGTTCCTTTAATTATTAAAAGCACAAAAAAATAATCACTATTCGGTTGTTTTGGATTTTCTTTTTTTTTATTATAATTTTCAATAATTTAATTTAATTAAATATAGAATAATCATTTCGATAATTTTATTATGTTTATGCATTTAATTTGTTTTTATTAAGCAAATTCTAAATTAATTTATTATATATTAAGCCAATTTTTTTATACTAAATTTTATTATTAAAACAATATAAATCTTAAATATTTAATTGTGTTATAGACTCAATACAAATTTGTAATAATTATTGTCAACATTTATTTTTATATATATATATAAGAGCGTCCAGTGATTATGAAAATAATTAGAGTGAAATTTTAGGTTTCTAAAAATATATACAACTACAACAAAAATATAAAAATTTAAAAAATAGTTTACTAAAATTCTTTTGCAAAACTAATCTTAAACTTCTACCATTACATCATATGCAGAGGTATTATAACTTAGAAGTTTTATAATTTATTTTGATTTTAATAATTAATAAAATTTAATTTATCTTTGACAAATAAAGTTTTCCTAATTTATTATTTTTTAATAAGATTTCCAAAACAATAGTTTAATTTTCTAACTAAATTCGTAATCACTGTCTCATTATTTTCTTTTTATAGTTTTTTATTTTATATTTTGTTTTTTGTTAAATAAATAAATAAACTTGATTTGTATTTTAAACTGAATTACATGAATAATTTAATTTATTTACATATAATAAGAATATTTTATTTTTTTGTTTAATTGATAACTTTATACATTTAAAATTAAAAAAAAACAACACAGTATAAATCACAGTTAAGAAAAATTTTTAATTTTTTTTCTTAACAAAAACTAATTTGGCTACTTAAAAATTTGTCATTTTTTTTACAATAATATAAATTGTACATTACCGAACATAATATTAGTCCTTTAAATAAACTTAATATTTTTAGCATCACTTTAATTATTGTTTTGTTTTTATCTTTTTAATCTTAATTCTAATATAATATTCCGACGTAATGAAAAATTGTAGATAAAATTCATTAAAAATCATTCCAACTCGTAGTAAGTAATTTGTATAAAGCTCTTGAAAACTTTTAGTTTTCTTTTCAATAAATTTCCAATTATGTTTAAGAAAATAACAAATTTTTATGTTAGAATTTTGTTTGATACAAGTTTATAACTTTCATATAAATAGTATAAAATTTAATAATGCTAAATTTTTTTTTATTTTGAATACAAATATACATATTTACTTTTTTTTTTTAATTTTATATACGTCGGAAAATTTGATATAATTAAATTGATTTTGGATATATAAAATTCACAAAAAACAAAATATATTTAAATACAAAAACATAAAATTATTTAAGAGTATAGTTTACATAAAAAAATGTACCATAATATTATATAGTTTAAACTTAATCAAGATTTGGATTTAGAATTTGTGCTAAACTTGCATAAGTTCCAAAAACGAACCCGCAAAGACCAAATATTAAAATTGCTATATCTTTCCATAACCGCCAATAATATTTACCAAAACCAATATTCCAAAATGTAACAATTTCAATAATTGGTGGTGCAATTAACGCCAGCGTTGAACTACTTACAGCACCAACTAATGAAATTATATTACCTAAGTTTGGTATTATTGCTGCAAGAACAACTAAAAATAGAAAAAGAAAAAAAAAATATTTTTTTTAAATTATTACTTCAATTTGAATATACTTAAATTTTATATAATCCATTAATGTACTATTACTATAGTAATGATACAATACAGAAAATGATGTGATTGAATTTATGAAGCCCAAGGATATAAAATGAGTTATCCTGGGAAACGACAATTTGAATTTTATTGACTTGAAAAGAATTTGTACAATAATGGAACATAATTTTAAAGTATTTCAGATATAATTTGTGTAACATTTTTTTTTAATCAATGCTAATAATGAAAAAAAATAATATTAATTTCATTCTCAAATTTTAGATAAATAACTTGTTCTAAAATTTTTTTGAACTAAGAAATAAATAATTATTTTTCACATTTAATTAACAATTTAGATATCCGTTCAGTTATTCATCATAAATACATGATTAATTTTTGTTTTTGGTAATAATTATCCAAACAATTAGAAATTAATTATTAAAAACTTACATGTACATGTTACCATTGATACTCTTAGAATAGTTTCTGATAATCTTCTTCCTCTTTCGGTATCAAATTTACTTTGAACATACGGATTTATAATATTAACTGGTACATAAAATTGTAATGTATAAGACAAGAAAATTGCTACAGCCATCATAACTCTTACCAATTGGGAAAATCTAAAATAAAAAAAAAAATAAAAAAATTTAAAATTTTATATTAGAAAAAATTAAAAGTATGAAACTTACATCTCATTTGGCGGAAGATTTAATGTAATACTACCTTTAACATTATCACCATATTTTAAATAACCAAAGAAACCGACTGATGTATATAAACACGCAACAATAACCATACCAGTATTTAATACACCAGTCCAACCACCAAAGTCTTCTGGTGTTTTCATATTATTTTCTAATGGCAATACAACACCAATACCTTCAAATGCATATATTGCCGTACCAAAATATAATGGTAATGTTGACCATGATGCTATTGGTTTAACTGTATCGGTTCTTGGTAAATCTTTTAACATATAAAAAAATGTTATAACTAAACCAGCAATAGTTAACATTGATGCTGCAAATGATACCGGTGTCAGATACTTTAAATTACGTACTAAATTTAATGCAATCATTGGAAATAGCATAAGTAATAGATAAATTCGTACATCAATTTTAATAAAATAATGTGCAACAACTTCTTGTATATTTAATGCAACAAATAAAAAATATACACAACAAAATCCAATTTGTGTTATAAATAAAAATGTATTAACAGCTGATCTAAAAATATCATCAAACATTTTATACAAAATTTACAAAAGAAAAGATAATACAATGTTTTTTACAAACCTTGCTAAATTCGAATAACGTATTAAAGATTTTGGACCAGTTTCAAAACTAGTATAGGCAACTTCAGAAAATGTTAATGATGGTGATTGTACTCTTCTACATAATTCATGTGAACAATTAACTAACATATGCATACAATGCGTACAAATAGCACCCATAATTAATGTACCAAATAAACCCAAATATAATCCAGCATTTTTGAATGCATCTGGCATTGCTAATATACCAGTGCCAATATTACCTTTTAATAAATGTATCATAGTATCTACATTTGATGTGGGATGTTCTAATGTTCTATGTAATGATGGATTATATTCAGATTTATGTATACTATCAGCAGAAGTTGATTCAACTATAAAACAAAAAAAAACAAAAAAAATTTTTTTAATTACACATTTTAAAAACATAAAGTATTATACAAATTATAAAAAATAAAACTTACTGCTGTCATCACTTTGAACATCAACCAATCCATTATCTGGTGAATTTCGAAGATCTGGTCTTGGAATGTTATGAGCTTGTTCAAAGTCAATATCCGATGAACGCAGCAACGGTTGACGTTCTGTGTTCATTTTTTTGTCACTCTATCGAATTAAATATTTGTTTTATATTAAAATATATAATTATGTACATATTTCGTATATGTGTATGTATATATTTAAAAATAAACTAAAAAAATAAAATGAATACATTTCATTTATATAAAGTGCATTTCAGTGCAGTACATGTTTGATTTTTTTTTTTTGTTTTTTGTGCAAATCCTTTTTATCGCAGTGCATTTAATTTAAATTAAAACATGATGCATTTTGAATTTCTTACTTTTTTTTTTCTAATTTGAAAATTACAATTTCTTTGTTGATTTCAAGTTTAAATTTAATTTTCTACCAGAATATTAAAATTAGCAACATAAGAAACAATACTTAAAAAAAATTAATGAAGATCTGAAGCGAATTCACTTTAATAGATTTATTTTTGATAGAAATCTATTTTTTCCTTTAAATGAACGAGCCGATTTTTGTGTGAATTTTACTACAAGTTATTAAGTACTAAATTTTACATTTATTTCAATTAGATTATTTTTTTTTTTAGATCATGAATTCAAATAATGCAATATTAGAAATTTTACATTCAAATAATTTTTAATCGCTATCACAAATATTTACTCTGAATTACCAAAAAAAAAAAAAAAAAACATTGTATCACATTACTCGCATTATATCACAAATATTCGCATAATCAATTATACTTGTAAGTAAATAAATATGACCTTAACCTACTTTTTTTTTTCCAGTCCCCGTAAAAGAGAGAATCAAAAATTTAAAATAAAAAACAAAAAATTGAATCCAGTTAAAAACTTGAACAAAAAATAATATAATAAATATATTTATAAGGCCAAAAGTCATAATTATAATTACAAAAGTTAATTATTTATTTTAAAATATAAAAAGAAGAGCTACTGACACTGATATGAAATATAATTGTTTTGTTGTCGAATCTATACAATATGAATTTTATTAGTAGTATTTTATTACACCATTATTTCATTATTTATAATAACTGATAATAATGTCTCATCGGAAAATTTTTCCACATAAAATGTATTTTCTAAAGATAAGAAACTGTGCACGCATGTAATGCATTACTGAACTTTACAATTTAAAAACAAAACAAAATATAAGTAAGTATAAAGTAAAGCGAGCGCCATCTATTTACCATTTAATTAAAAATTTTCCATTAAAATTATCCATTCAATTTAAATTTCTCATATTTAATTGCTTCAAATTTTTTTAAAATAAAAAATAATTGGATTTGGTTTTAGAATTTAAAAAAAAAAAAAAATTTAATAGTAAGTAAACATTTAGAATTCTTCTACTTGCGTTTTATTTACACTCTTTATGCGATGGGATTTAAATGAAATTCTTGACAATTTAAATGTTATAGGCATAGGTAGTATAACAATATTTTATGTTGCACTTTTGCCACACTTTTGAATTTTTCGAAAATTACGTATTTTAATTTCGTATTTTAATAAAAAATTCTAAATAGATGTTTTAACAACATTTTCAAAATAAATTCAAAGTAAATCAGGTTTGAACATTAATAAGTACTTACTAAGAAATTGTCAATAATATTATGTAATTAGTTATTAGAACTAAGAATTTATGTTAAAAACAATACGATGAAATCAATTATTAAGAATAACTAAAATCATTAAGAATTTTTTTTTTTAATGCATTTCTCTGGCACATAAATGTGGACAGGAAATTACACAGCCTTTCCTGTTCAGGTGTGGCTGTAAATATCGTAAGGAGAATAACTCTTACGACGTGTGTGGGATTCGAACCCACCCTCCCTCGGTGTTTTTACAGCGTATTTTATACGTTCTTACCCTTACGCCACCGAGGCTTGTGACATTAAGAATTTATGTAATAAAAGGTGACCTAAGCGGAATTAAAATAAAATACTGTAAAATCAACTTCGATTAAGAACTTTTAAAATTCCTTCTAGGTATTGAAGCTCTAATTAAATAAATTAAATAAAAGTATAATTCGTGGCCTTTAGAAATAAAATTGTGTAAACTAAAAATTGTGTTTTTTTTTTTTCAAGTTATTAAAATCAAGATTTAAAATTTGGACTGCAAAGCTTTAGCAATGTACTACTATTTTTTTTTATACCATGGGTTCCCTATTTTATAACCAAATATCTTTTTATTACGTTCCTTTACGGTGACATTATCGAATCAAAACGTCTAATTAATAAAAGAATATAATTCCATGTAAATTCTCTTTCTATTCCCTTCTATAATCTTACAGAGCTTATGTTGGCCCGTAATTAATTTAACACCGAACAAAAAAATATATTATATAAAATTATTTTTCTGCCTATTAAAAACTTAAAATAAAAAACTTCACCTTGGGCTGCAAATCTATTGCTGTGTATTTTTATTTTTATTATATCATATTTTTTTAATTAGTGACTGTATTCAATATTTCAGCACATACATGTCAGTATAATGGTGATGTAATTTATGATGTTTTTCATATTTTATTCTAGCAATGCAAATATGCTTCTATAATAATTCTGATTTTGAAATAAATTTAAAAAAAAATTAAATATTCACCTTATTTAAAAATAAATAAAAAACAGATAATTAACTATTACTGCAGATGCTCTGTAGTCTGTAACTAAATTATCATTTACATTTTAACACAAGTAAACATAAATATTAAAAAAAAAAAAAAAGTCAAATTCTTTTGAGACATTCTGGCGAAACAATAATATATAATCCAAATTGACATAAATTCAAGTGATAATGATAACACGAATATTAAAATGATAAGATTAATTGAATCATCAGAAATATTCTTATTGAAATACAAAAATAAATAATGAATTTCCTGATCTGATAAAATTTGTAATAAAATATTTCAAAATTAAATACACATTAAATTTTTTTAAACTAAAACAAAAAAAAAACCTTAAAATTGTTATTTAAAAAGAAAAAATTGAAATATTTAATTAAATTTAATTTCAAGTTTATACTGCATATAAAAATTTTTTAATTAAAAAAAAATAAATAAAACAACATTTTTGTAAAAGGACTCTAGTTATACATTATATGAGTAATTCAATGACAAATTCTTTAAATATTTTCTTGTTGATATTTTATTTTTGCATTAATTGTAAAGTATAGTATCCAATAAAACATAATTTAATCTTGAATAATAAAAAGAATTAAGTAGAACAAATTTATTACAAGATTGGTGCCAATTC
Source organism: Poecilobothrus nobilitatus (assembly GCA_947095535.1). Lineage (NCBI taxonomy): Eukaryota > Metazoa > Arthropoda > Insecta > Diptera > Dolichopodidae > Poecilobothrus > Poecilobothrus nobilitatus. Next base: position 265,445,921 of record OX352774.1, on the reverse strand, counting down.
TACACTGTGGAAATTCCTATAATTGATTTGAAACTCGTTACGGAAACTCAATTTAATTTAAGAACTTTCTAAAGAGAACCTGTACAGATTCATCTTCAATTTAGCCCCATTTCGTTCAAATTCATCTCCTATACTTAACAAAACACAGAATAATTTTATTTAAAGAAATATTTCTTAAGTGTAGCGTTTAAAAAAAAACATAAGTCCAATACAATTTGACCAACAAACCCTAATAATAGAAAAAAAAAAATTATATGAAGTAAATGACAGAAATTACAAATTACAAATTTCGGTTCGAGAATATTGAAATAAAGTCAAATTTTTATCATTAAAATATACCCGGCTTAATTTTATTTATTTTTTTACAGGGTCGACGCATGGTCAAAAAACGCTAAAGAGGAGCGGATACGAGCACAATTCCTGTATCAATGTATGAAACTTCAACCTAATAAACACCATCTTCCTTTTTGACAAAAACAAAAGGTTAGGGCAACTTCACTACTATTGAATATTGTTTGAGGAAGGGAAGATTCTGATGTTATTTTCTTTTTTATAGTAAGAAATCAGGTTCATTTTGTTTTATTTAAAACTATAATCATCATCTCAAATATAATTTAAATGAATCATTACGTTTCATTATTTGTATCAGACATTTCATTTAAAAAAATTCCCATGTTGCTTTCTTCTCTTTTTAACCATAATCTATTAAAGAAATTATTAAAATTTTTTTGTTCTATTTTCTATGAAGCAATTTGTACTTATAGTTAAAAATCCACTTATTAACAATTTAAAAAAATAAACCTATTAATACATTTTAATATGTTGCTAGTTGAACACTAATAAATCACAAATTAAAGGGGATTTAATTTCTCTCCTTCATAAAATAAATAGAATCAATATAAAATTATAAAGTTTTTACTAACAGAATCATAATACGATTAATGGTAACATATAAAATAGATTAAAATTTATTGTATACAAATAGAAACTAAATTCAAAAAATTAGTAACAATTAACATTAAAGTGTTAAAAACACAAAATTTTAAAAATGAATGAAAACTTTAAAAAAAAAAAAAAAAACATTTTAAATTAGGAAATAAAATTGTTTGTATTTAATTTGTAATAACAATAAGTCATTCCGAATTCATTCCGAACAGTTTTAATTAATCGTTAAAATTCTATGTACTTAATTTTAATTTAATTATCTTTGATTAGTTAATCAACATTTTTATTAATTAATTTCATGAAAAATGATAACAATTAAACACATACCTTCCAATTTGCCCAAAAAACCATTTTATAATATTAATTTTTTTTTTTTTTTTAATAATTAATTACAATTAATAAACTTGAAATGTTTTATTTAAGAGGCAAATCCTTTTAATGTCAATGAACTTTATTTGATTCAATTTTATAAAATCACTTCACTTTATTTTTAATAAATATTATAAATAGTATTTAAATCTTTTTTTTTTCATTAATTTATATTTAAATTTGAAAAATTAAATTTATATTTTTTTTAAAACCGCACAATGAGATTCGTCCAGTCGAACAGTACAAGAAAAAGTGAAGATTTAAAAATGCATCTTTAAGTGAGTTAAGTTTAGGTTCATTTATACCTAAAAAATTACAAAATAAAAAAAAAAAAAAAAAAACTATGATCTTAAATCTTAATATAGAATAGATATTTTTGTTGTAATTTTTTTTTTCGTTTCTTTTATTAGTTACCCAGAAATGCATTTTTTTTTTTTTTTTTGAAAATTTTCCATTAACTTAAAACTGAAAAAGATTAATATAGTGGAAGATTTTTATTTTTGTTATTCTCTTTCAATTGTGATAATTTACATAAGAACTTAAATCTTTCTTTTTAACTTCATTTTACATACAAAATAAACTAGACTAGAACGTATTTGAAATGTTATTTAATTTTTCTTAATTTATTTGAAAAAAAAAATCATTTAAGAATTTGCCAAACAATGTGTTTCAAGCATTATTATATGCGTATGCTGTATACTTATTTATTAGTATTAATTAATAAAAATTTTAAACGTCAAAATGTATCAACAGTAATTTTGATTTTTTATTCATTTAAGCTTAAATTTGGCCATTCAAATTATAAGGATTCATAATAAAGTAAAGATTAACATTTTTATTTTGGTAGTGTATATTTTCTTATATGCCACCATCAACAACTCTAAATAAATTACACTCAGAGATAAAAAGAGAGAGTACAAGAAATTAAAAGATATTTATTTTATAAATTTTATCATTTCCTATCGAATTTATTCTGTTCAAATTATTTTATGACATGTTTATTAAACAAAAAAAAAGTGGAAATTTTTCAGTAATTAAAAAAGGGCTCAATCTAACAGGTATGTAATAAGTTTCACATTTATTCCATATGTGTTTTAATCCAAATATAGTATTTTTTTTTTACCTGTGTTTAGCAGTATCCTGTCAAAAATTTTGCATTTGCCATAATTACATTATGGAAATATTATTAAAAATTTTCCATTCTAAAGAATTTAAGCAACAAATAAAAAATATTTAAGAATAATCAACGAATTTTTAAGCCTTTTAAACTTAAGATGATTTATAAAAACTAGATACTAAATCGTGAACAAAATATACAGGCACGTTCGATATATAATTTTCCCTCATTTTGATTTAATATTTTTAATATCAAAGACCAGTGATAGTTAATAAATCAAATTTTCGTTAAATTAACTTATTCTTTGTTTAAAAAATGAAGGTGGTGTTTAGTGTGTTGAAGTCCAACACGCCCACAAAGGAGTTAATTCTTTGGTTAAAAAATGAAGGTGGTGTTTAGTGGGTTGAAGTTCAACACGCTCATAGAGAAGTCTTGGTCGTTCCACTTCTCTATAGTATCTTTCGATGATTATCTTATCACCAAAGCTCGCAAAAAAAAAAAAACTAAATTACATATTAACATTTTATGAAATAAATGCAGATGAACTTTTTTGCAAATTGTGTATATATTTAGTTTAGAATAATGGTTTTTAATATTTGAAAAACTAAAATGAAAATTGCGTAAAAATGTAATTAAATTTATTTTAGAAACTGACGGCTAAATTATTTTTTTTTTTCTAAAGTTATTGTTTTTAGCTTTGTTATGTATGAACGACAAGAAGCATATCATATAGTTTCTGTTTCTTGCGAAGGCTCGTGTACGTTATATTAATTATTGCATTATGTTTTTAATACGAAGTTTTGTTTTGTAAGGTTTCTACATATTTTATACCTTGATGTTGTTATTTATTTGGGAATTTTTTTCTTGTGTAAATGTTATAATGTTATTAGTTTCAATCGTATGATTATCTTTTGTTATTAAATTTTAAATAATAAAAAAATACTATATTAATGTTCATATTGTACAATAAGAAGAGACCGGATATCTTCCATGGCTAAAAGAGAATCAATCATCTGCGAAAATCTGCTCATTTGAAAAAATATTTTTAAATAGAAAAGGATGGAAATTTTACTATTATAATTATTATTTACTAAGTAAATAATATAAAAAAATAATAATTTTTTTTTTTTTTATAAATTATCAAAATATTTTTCATTTAATTCTAAAATTTGTATCAAACATAATCCATAAAAAAAGCATTCATTATAATTAATAATAATAATATGTTTATATATTGTATATATTATAATTTGCTTTAAAAGACAACATTTTTTTTTAATTAAAATTATTTAAAACTTTAATTTTCTACATGTTTAACATGCTTTTTATTTTGATTTTGACTTTGTCGACTTAAAAATAACATTTTTTTTTTTGTATGTGAAATAAATGATTTAAAAAAAAAAATATATATATATATATAAATATATTATATAATATAAATACATTATATAAAAAAAAAAATGTTTGAAACATTTTATATAAAAAAATACATTTATGATTAATTTAATTTTTTTTTTCATATGAAGCAACTTTGATTTTTTTTTTCTTTTTATTTTGATTATAAAATTATGACATAGAACTGCACGGTAATCTTGGTGATCCCATTTGTGTTAAAACTCTATCTAACCATTGTAATGGTCCATTTAAATGCAATTCTATCCAACATGGTGTTGATGTAACAGTTTGTCTACGATATTCAGCACCCCAACCTTTAACAAATGAAATTCTAATAGTACACATACGTGTTAATTGATAAACAGCTTCAAAACCTTCTGTTACTGATTCAGATAATATTGCAGCAAATTCTTGATTATTAAATATTTTTAAATTACAACCAGGTGGTATTTTACATACAGTAGCTGGATGCCAACCATATCTTTGATTACAATTAGGACTTTGTACAAATATACTGGAATCACTTAAACATTCAGCAAATACTTCACCACCAATATAATATAAACGGACACCTTTACCGATATGACGTCTTGTTTGTTCAATAACTTCATTACGATTAACATTTGATAATAATCCTAAACAAAATCTTTCTGAATTTGATGGATCTGTAAAACCATCAACAGTTATTGATGGTTGAGACGCATGAAATGTTTCACCAACTCTTGTATTTAATTCATAATAACTAATTGAACACCAAAATGCTGGTTCATGATATAAAACCGGTTGAACTTCTAATGGTGGACTTGGTGATAATGAGGAACTTAAATTATCATTTTGATCCATTGGATCACCATCTTCTGATATATAACCAGGTGGTGGAGTTTCAGTACTATTTATATTACCCAATGATGGTAAATTTGGATCCATTTTTTTTTTTTGTTTTTGTATTAAATTAAAATTTGTTCAGTCGTTTTTGGTAAAAAAAAAAAAGAAATTTTTCTTTTTTTTTTCTATTTTAAATATTTTTTAAAATTTTTTGTTAATTATTCCAATTTTAAGTATTTTTACTCTAATTATTGATGTTATATGCCATTACCCAAATATATGAATGTAGAGGAATAGAACGATGAATATTTCAAAATCTGCAAATGGGGGAGGGAGGCTATATTTTAATATTTTAAATCCAGATTACGATTATGATATTATAAAAAAAAATCACTGTTATTTGCAAAATCTATTTACGAACAAAATAATGGTGGATAAGGCATAGGCGTATTAATTTGTATATTTAATTATTGAGTAACTGTTTTTAAAGAGTTTTTTTTTTAAGGGTGTAAATCAAAACAAAAACAAAATAAAACAAAAGAAAAAATCATCAATTCTTTACAGCAGGCAGATTTGTTATAACGCCAGAAAAAATCATTTTTATTAAATTTTTTTTCTTTTCTAAGAACGAAATGATACAAAGCAGTAAATTAAGCTATTATAGTTACACATTGATATTTAAAATATTTAATAAAAGAATAAAATCATTATTATTATTTAGTTGTTTCATTTTTTAGTAAATTAGAATATTTTATATTTTACATTGTAAGACCAAAAAATGTTAAAATTAATTATTTTTTTAAACTCACTACAAAGAATTTAAAAATCATCAAACTATGTATGTATGTATGTATATAATGTAGGTATATAAATATTTCTATTCAAAATAAATATAACATCAAATTTACTGCTTAAAATAACATTCGTACTCCTTCAAAGCTATTACATTATAATTAATATTATTTGAAATTCATTGAAAATAAATTCGTTTTTCAAATTTCTATTTGGTTTTTTTTTTAAATAAAATTTAATTAAAAGGTTATTTTGTAAATAAAAAAAAATTTTCTAAAAAAAAAAAAAAAACACAAACAACAATCATGCAATTATAACGCAAAAAAAAAGTAAAAATGTGCAAAAATTAGCTAAACTCCTAACGTTATAAACGGTCCTTTCAAAACATACCTTTTAATCTTTCTAATTTTAAACACAACTTTTAAAAAGTAAAAATTTTAAATTTTTATCTTCAATGATCAAAAATGTATTTTTTAAAATCAAATTATTCACAAGATACATTTATAATAATAATGATTGTTATTTTTTAGTCTTTAAAGTCAAAATCTTAAATTAATTTTTTTGATATTTATTTATTTTTTTTATCAGTTAAGTAAGTACTTATTTAAAATAAATAAGTTTTTACGATATTTAAAAAAAAATTTTTTTTAATATTTTGCAATAAATTTTTTAATATATTTGTTAATCATCTCATAGTTTTTTAATTTCACACTATTAATTAACAAAAACGAAAAGAAAATTAAAAATATAGCTAATTTTAATAAAAATATTTAAAATAAATAACAAAATTTTTGATTTTTTACGTATACATACAATAAATACTATTAAATTTAGAAACTTGATGAAAAAATTATTTGCAAACAGAAAGACATCTTAGTATGTAACAAAAATTAATATTACAATAAATAAGTCATATATTATGAATAATGGTTAAAAATTAAAGAAGATTCTTAAAAGAAGCATGTACTTAATTCTTCTTAATTAAATTTTCATTAAAGTGGAAAATAAATTTAGGCAATAAAAAACTAAAACAAAATTGTGAATATTGTCCAAAAAAATCAATCTAACTAAACTTAATTTAAGTAATTGATTAATAAAAATTAAGTTAATCCGAAAATTATCTTTTATTATCGATTATTCGATTATAGAAATAAATAAACAAACCTGAGATCTTAAACAACTTTAAAAAAAAAAAACACAAAAAAATATAAAACAATTTTATATTGTTTATACGAGTAATAACTATACAACTATTTTTCTAAAAAGTTAAATGAAAAGTATTTAAATTTAATATTTTTGAAATTCCTAATTGAATACATATATACACATTCAATTTCTAATTGAAAACATACATATGTATATATTCAGTGTATTTAGATTTTAATCATATCTAAATAATGGAATAAATTCAATTCAACAACATAAAATTTATAATCGTTTTAATAATAAATTTAAAAGATGAGGTGAATTTTATAATAGTATTCATATATATGTATAACTATAATTATATTAAGTTCAAATGTGAACCTTAAAAAACCACCCTCAATTCAAAAACACTAAATTTTATTTTTTTTTCTAATTTTTTTATAGCGATGCTGACGATCTCTATTATATTTCACTACTCTTAAAAAATTATTTTATTAAAAAGAAATACAACCATACATTTAAATTTCCTATGAAAAATTTTTTATCAATTTTATATTTTAGAATAAGTCATGATATAATGTTTCGAATATATATTATTCGATGACACATTTGTTAAAAAATTAGTTTACGTTATAGATTTTTTCTTTATTTAAACTATAATAAAATAAAAAAACAAGCGGGTAGACTTCATAAAAAATTTTTTTTATCAATTTTATTAAAAATCGTTTAGTAGTTACCCGTGAAACATTTTTTTTTATTTTAATAATTAATGTACAATTAAAAATTGAGAATATATATGAAATATGAATTGCTTATTTAATTTCAGCTAATTGCGCACTTACTAATCATAGTGATTAAGCACTGATATATATGCAATCAATGTTTTACTTTTAATAGACCCAGACCGTATACTTTAACTTTTAGTTTTACTACAACGATGAGAATCATCGAAATTATTTTATATAAGAGATATATAATATAAAGGGCTAATAGCATAGGCGTTATCAGTAATATAAATATTTTTTTCATATTCTTGAATTGAGAACATAATAAAAGAGTTTTTCTTAAAAAAAATATGTACATTATATCAATTTAATTTTTAAATTATTTTTAAAATTGTTTCTTATTAGGCACAAGATTTGCAAAAATAAAATAGAATTTTCCCTCTCTCATTTCTATGCAACAACTGCATACTACAATTTTCTTTTTGATATTTTTTCTTCACATATTTTTATTCATACAATTAGCTCATTGGATGTGATAAGCATCTCATTCTCATATTAAAACAAGGAAAAAAATCAATATTTCATGTCCTTGGAAAAAGAAATAATGACCTACAAAAACTAAGTATTCAACCATCAGTAATGTAATCTTTAAAACGTCCCACATTCTTTGTTTATGATTACAAGAAAGGCCAAGGACATTATTTTCTTTTATATTCTATCTAGAAGGATATGACATATGAACAGTGAATATAAATAATACAATACATATAAATTAAGTAATTGTATATATTTTAAGAGGTTTGGAGCATATTATTTCCTTTTTATATTGATTAAATGACGTAGTTTTAGTTTTTTTTAATAAAAAAAAACACTTATAATAAATTTAAAGTGTTAATTAAATTAATTGAGTTGTGCAAAAAACTTAGTGCATAATCAAATCGATTATAAAATACAAATATTAAAATTAAATTAGAATTTGTTATCTTATTAAAAAAAAAAAAAAAAAAATAAAAACTTGAGCTAAAAAAAAAATATACACAAAAAATCAAACATAAAAACAAAATTTAAATTTAAAAAATAATTAGAAAATAAAAAATATAATAACTTACTCGAAATTAAAATGAAAAGATGGTATTTTGTAACCTTTTTATCTTCTTTTCTCTCTTTTTTTTATTATTATTTGGCTTTTTTGGTACTAATTTTAATAACGTAGGCAAAAATCTCTAATGTCAAATGTGGCCTTGATTTGTTCCAATAAACTTTTCTTTTTTAATTTTTTATATAGAGTTTTTTTTCTTATTTTTTTTGAATGATGATTTTTGATGACGAGCGCAATTAATTTAACAAATATTTTCATATAACTTAATTCATTTTCTTTTAATTTATCAAAAATAAGAATAAAAAATTAATAAACAGATAGTTTTTTAAAATTCCTTTGTAAAATATTTAAAATTTTCTTGAACCAAAAAAAAAACCGCACTTTTCCTTTCTTTGTTTGACCTTTTCATGGAAAATAAAAAAAAACAAAAAACTAGTATCACTTAAAAAAACAAATAACAAAAAATAAAATACAAAAATCATAAGGTGATTTGTATTTTTTTTTTCTAATATTAAGTAATTATCAAATATGTATAACTCACCTGTAGAGTGGTTAAAGGGGTTAAATCATCCATTGATTTTTCTTGTAAGTCAACAATGTGCAAATACTTTTATTTTTGTGATTTTTGTTTTTTACATTTAAAATATGAGATCAATTTAGGAACAGAGTTTTAAACTAAAGAACTTATTTTATTTAATATTATTAAATTTTTAATACATAAACTAATATTTTTTTTCAACAAAACACAAATGTATTAATTAGGAATAATTAAATATTTTCTAATTTTATTAAAAAAATATTAAATCAAATAAAGGAAATCGTTGGTTAGATTTGGTTTTGCGTATTGTGCAACATTAGAAATTATTTTTTTTTTTATATTTTTTACTTTGTTTTATTTTTCTCTTCCTGAAACTCAATTGATTTCACAAATCTTTTCAAATTTTTTTTTTTTAAATGTAATAATGAAATTGATTTTTTTTTTAATTCTCTATTTTAAATACTTTTTATTAAAAAAAAAATTGTAATAATCTTTTAATAGTAATTTTTTTAAATAACTTAAGAGTAAAAACTTTTTAACAAGAGATTTTTTCTAATTTTATAGAAAGAAATAAAAAATCCGTCTTAATCAAGCAATACATATTTACCTGTAAAAGTCCCTTAATTTGTTGATAAGCAAATGTTTATAAACAGTATTTTGTTTGGAGTTTTATTGTTCTGTCCTTTCATTTTGTATTTTAAACTTGTTTACCCCTAAGATAATTTAAAGTCGTTATTTTATTTATTTTATAAAAATTTTTATAATATTGTAGGTCGTTTAAAAAAAAGTTTTTTTTCATACTAAAATTATATGACTTTTTATATTTTATATGGAGAATAACCTAATACTAACTTTTTAAGAAATAATAATACAAAAAGTATATTTACAGTTACAATACAATAAAAATATATTTAACATTTCATTCCATTAACAACTATTTATTTTGAACTGTCATTTATCTTTCCGTTCAACCACAGGTTCAACTTAATTTTGTTAATTAAAAACCCACCCTAACTTTTGAGTAGTTACTAAATGACATTCAGAAAAACTGACGTGTCAACATTTTGTTTTGAGTTTTGACATTTCATATTTCATTTCATGTGGAAGGAAAAGGATAAGAATTGAAATATTTTTTTTTCTAATTAATTATTTCTAAATAACTTACTTTGATTCTAATTAATAGATTTCCAAATAAAAGTAAAAATGTCGAATTTAAAAAGTGTTTTAGGTAAATTCTACAACGAATACGTCAACCACACACCAAAAAAATTGAAAATTGTCGATGCTTATTTATTCTTCATCTTGTTAACCGGTATCGTACAGGTAGGTTATCTTTAAAGTTTGTTTTAAGTAAATTCATTGCTCAAAATGAAAAAAAAAATCTCACTTTTTTTTTGCAATAAAGTATTAAATCACTATATCATTTGTTTTAGTTCGTTTATTGTGCTATGGTTGGTACATTCCCATTTAATTCATTTTTATCTGGTTTTATATCAACAGTAAGCTGTTTTGTGCTGGGAGTATGTTTACGTTTACAAGCTAATCCACAAAATAAAACCATTTTCTCAGGAATATCACCGGAACGCGGTTTTGCTGATTTCGTATTTGCTCATGTTATTTTACACTTGGTTGTAATGAATTTCATTGGTTAGAAATAAAATAAACATTATTCCGACAACTAATTTAATTTTAAATAATATTAAGTTAATATTAGTAAGTTTTTGATTTTTTTGCAATAAAATATATATGTATGCAGGTAATTGGAAATCTGCACCTAATTAAAACAAAAAAGTGCACTTAAGTGTTTTTTTTTTTAAATTTAATGCTTTAATCGTAAGTTCCAGTGTAAAAAAAGCCTTTAGCTATCACTTGAGATTGAGAACTGAGATTTTAATTGAAAAAAATTGTCATATTTAATATAATTTAAATAAAAAAAAAACGTGTAGTCTTAAAAAATCTAAAATTTAAATTTTAAACTGATATTTTGCTTATTGCAACTCATAAAAAAATTAAGGCTCTAGATATTTATTATTATTTCTTATAACTACATATTAAGTTTTAAAAAAGTCCAATTTTATTTTTTGTATCAGACTACTTAATCCATCAGTTAAATTTTTCATTGTAAATGATGTATTATATATACATAGTTATTATTACAAGTTACTACTACTATACTTGTACTATTACTACTACTATATGAACTACAATGCTACACTATGAACGTATTTGTCGAAACTGAATAAGCAATTTATGTAATCCGCAATTTAGATATATCATCCAGGTCCAGCATACATTTATTGAATTTAAGTAATACAATAGCCATTTACGGTTGATCGCACAATTTGTGGGTATTATAACACGTGCCTCAAACTTATTTATAACTATTACATTGATGTAACCGTAGTTTGGAAACGATTATATGACCTTTTTGCAACCAAAAATTGTTATTGGGGATCTCAAATGTTGATTAAAATACGCTATATATGTATGTAAATAAAACTAATTAATTCGCTGATTAAAACGAAACTTAAGCCACATCTTAGTTTAACTTTCAACATGTCAAGATTGAACCAATTATCTACAAGGGTTAGCATGTTAGTAAATAATGGTAAAAAAAATAAGTTATTTTTTTAAATTAATTTAATTATTAGAAAAGTAACCTAAGCTAGGCATCACAAGATATAGATATCTCGTAATAGATATAAAAACATGCGGTTATTATATTGTTGGACCACTGTTATGGTTAACTTAAATTACTTCTCTATAAACTTTATCTGTTCTCCAATAGTTGGAGCAATGATATTCCCACGGACCACCTATTGAACAATATCAGTGACTAATCGTCGTGCTTGAAGCGAATTTAAATTAATTAAAGATAGCCTGGCTTTATATGACGGAAGACGTAGTGGACTAGTCCAAAGTAAATTACGTAAAGCGAAACGGTTTTTTGACTGATTCAATATAAGAAAACTCTTTTGTCCAACGCATAATGTAAGCAAGAGTTGAGTTACCCTTGTTAACATTAAAATTATGGTGACTTTTAAAATCCAGCCAATTGTCCAGAACCGGACACATGAATTTCCTCAGGCGGAGCATTAAAAGCAGCTGGCACAGGACGTATACCTTGTCTATGGATTTTTCAAAGTATATAATATAATATAGGAATAGTAGAATTTTCAGGTCTTAACTTAGATTTCTCACTTTTAACAATAACTTTGATTAATGTGTTTAAAACTAGTATTTCTGATGATGTCTTAAAAAGACGAAATTTAAATCGAAAAATAATAAAAATTTTTAAAAAAAATTTCTAATACCTATAAAAAATTTACAGTGAAACAAAAACAAGTGTTTATAAATTACAATTTATGTATAAAAATGTTTCAACAAGTGCCGAATTTAAACTTAGTAAATTTGATATTGATAAAATTATTCTTCAAAGAAATATCAAGTTCGAATTATAAAAAACGAAAATTGGAGGAGTGTAATGGCACTTGTTGGATATCTGGTTATTTTTTTTTTGTTTCAGATGTACAAGTTAAATTTGACCATACAATAAACGATAAAATACTACAATACAATATGATTTGATAAGATAAAAAAAGTGGTGCGAACTTTTTAAGAACATTGGAGGAAATCTAGCTTATAATTAAAAATGTTTGCTGTTCAAAATTTAAATTTCTATTTTAAAAATATTTATTTACAGTACAGTACAGTACAATACGGGTTATTTACAGTACGGTACAATACGGGTACACTGTTTAAGTTCCAACTTCCAAGTAACTAAATTGAACATACATATGTATGTATGTATGTATAAAAGAAAAATAAATGGAAATTCTGTGCAGTCAATATATTTAATTTAGAATTTTCATGAAGTTACTTTTGGATCATTTTAATATTATCTCTTTTACTTCTAAAAATAAAATTTGAGATTATAACATCGTCAAGTTTCAGCATTACGTACACTGGAAATAAAAAAATAATTTTTACAAAAAAAATAATTAAATTTTAAATATTAGTTTTAGTATTTATTTATTCATTAGTTTAAGAAGTATTTCGTTATGATTTATTAAATAATTAAGTAATTTTAAATACCCCTAGTAAATTTATAATTTTGAAAGAATAAAAGAATTTTGTGGAATTAAAAGTAATTAAAAGTACGTAAAAAATAAAATCAAAGAAATTAATTTTTTAAAGAAAGATATTCGGGATCCGTTGAAATAAATTTTTTTTTCAAAACAATTATCCATGGTTATCTATCAGTTTGTCATCATTTTGTCCAATTTTTCAAAATATTTTAAAATATATTTTTAAAAGAAAACAAAACAATTATTACTCCTCATAGTTGAAATTTCTTATACCTATATTTTTGTTTTTAAAATTGTTATTTTAACCAATTTTAACCCACACCACACTATACAAAAATATTTATTTTTTTTTTCTTCAACCAAATCAAAAAATAAGAGCAATGACATATTCATTTATAGATACATTATAAACTTGAGGCGGATAGTTATTACCAGTATAAAATAAATTAAAATTAAATCATCAATTTTATTAAATTCACTAAAAATTAAGTGGGAAGCATAAAAATAAAATGTAATCTAAAAAGATAATTTTATTTGTTGAAGGTTATTTTATAAATATCCTTAACAGTTGCAAATCAGTTACAATAATATTGAAATTGAAAATTTCAGAAGACTTAATCAGCGAAATGAATGCTGAAAAAGCCGAAATAATGGATCGGAAACATTGATATAACTTTTTTAAGCGGAAAAGTTATTGATCTTGGAGGATATTTTACAAATGCATATTTAAAAATGATCTAATTATACCAGCCATGGTCCATGAGCAAAGACTATACATATATAAGCAACCATGAGTCCATAGCACTCAGAATAAAAGTCTCTATAGTAGGCTACTTTAAAAAGAAAAATTAAATACTAGTCTAGAGTAGTTTAATAGAAAATATGCTAAGAAAAAGAAATCGTGAAAAACACAATTTGTGAGGATTATTTATGAGTGTTAAAATATACATATTGTAGCTACGTTATCAAATGTTAAGAAAAAACCAAAAAAGATGTACATATGTACATAATGTTTAAAATTTTAAGTTGAAAGAACAAATTTCGATATTTTTACGAAAACATTTCAAATGTTTCAAATGTTCAACTTAACATGACTATAATATCTAAAAATAGGGAGTTTTGGTAAAAGAACATTAAATAAAACTAAGATAAAAATATTCAAGGGGCTGAATGAATCTGTGTCAAAATAATTAATATCGAAAAAGTAAACTTCATTTTTAAATACATATTAATTTAGTTTTAAATAAATTTGTGAAAATAATGAAAAAAAATGTTACAATTTTTAATTCCTTTAATATTTGATGGAACTATTTGTTCCATTTTGCCAAAACTTAATTCTTTTTTTTGTAGAGTTTTGGATAAAAAATTGTGGTATGCCCTTTTTCCAGAATATTTACTAATATATATATGTGCGAGATTCTGAATTGGGATTTTAGAGTTGGTTACAAAATCAGGGTTATATGCTATTTTTAAAATATGTATATAAAAAATACTCCTATTGTCAGGGATTTTGAAGGGAGGGATTGAATTCAAAATCAGGGTTATACGCCTTTTACAGAATATTTATACATATATATGCATAGGAGAGTTTTGAATTAGGAGAATTATATACATATTTTGGAAAAAGCGTACAACCCTGATTTTGAATAAAATCTCTCCTAATTCAGAAACTCGCATATGCATATATCACATAGTGTTTTATTTGGATACATATTAATATGTATTTCTTTTGACAAAAATTTAATTATTTTGATATATTCTAATTTTCTCTCATTCATTTAGCTAAAATAATAAATTAAGTGCAATTTATTACAATAATAAGAAACATATATACGTTTATAAATGAATTGTTAGAAAAGATATTTAAAATGATTGAAACGAATTATTACTGACCTCGCAATAACAAATAAATATGTATATATGTATGTATGTATATGTTTTTGTGTATATTAAAAGTCGTTTTTCTTTGAGGTAAAAATTTATAAGAATTATTTGATTTTTCATTTGACAAATTTTCATTTTATTTTAAAAAATTCTCATAATTATTCTTTTCATTTGGAAAAATTATTATATATATTTTTTTAAGTTTTTCTTTTGATATAATGATAAATGCTTTCTTCAATAAAATCTATATATATGAAAAATTTTTCCTTTTTTTCTTTTATCAAAAATTATTTTTTGTCAAATTTAATTTTTGTTTTTTTTTCATATAATTAATTATTATTTTTTTTTTTTTATTACTTTGGCACATATTTAAATTGCAAGTTAGAGATTTTACGCACAGCCAAAATAATAAAATTATGAATATATTAATTTTGTTAAAAAAAGATGATTTGATAATTTTAAAAATTTAGCAATAATCCAATCGTATTTCATAATTTCTTTATAATACATATCAAATAGAGGAATGATTAGCCACGTAGCTGATTAAAGGTAGCAAGTGCTTTTAACTGTAGAGAAAATTATTGAAAAAGGAATAAATCTCGCCAAATATATTATTAAATTTAAAAAAAAAAAAATAATATTACTATAAAAATTAATATCTATTATAATATCTATTAATAATCTATTAATAATGGCCTTAGTCAGTTGTCAATGTTTTAGTAATATTGGATAATCCTATTCCTATCTGATTTATGATATTATAATATTACAAATAAAAAAATATTCTTAGACGACAAGAGACATTACAGTTTTATACTCTTTTTTTTTCAATTCCCGGTAAAAATCGTAGATGTAATAAAAATGAAGAACAGAGTAAAAAAAATCAGAAGAAATCCTTTCGAAAGACGGCAAAGGTGTTAAAATTTTAAATTTGTTATCATAGATTAATTACGAAATTAATTTGGTCCCTTTTTTAAAAATTCAAAAACACAACATTAATAAAAAAAAACAAATTTAAATAAAAAAAAATACGTTTAAAATTTGTTAAATTTTGTTGTCCTCCGACATTGTAAATCCCATAATTATTTTAGCTGTAATTAGCTAGCTTTTAATGCAAACAACTTTCATACATAGGTACAGAACATATGTTCATATTGGTTTTCAAACAACTACACCTAAATGTCTTTGAGCATAAAAAGTATTTATCGAAATTATAAATTACCACCAATTATCACCAATGAATTACAAGGTTTTTTTTAAACACTTTATTACTATGTAGATACACATGTAGGACATATGTATTTTTAAAACTATGTTGCGTAAGTACATATTACGGAACCAGGACAAAATTAAATGTTTCTTGAACATCTGACGTAAAACAATTCCAATTTTCAGGGACAGCTAAGGCTGATTTTCATAAGATAATTTCAGCCGATAATTCTGAACTTTCGAAAAAGAGGAATATAGTATACTGTCAATCAATAGGAAAGACTGAGAAAAAAGATTATATTTTTATGACAATATTGCGGTATGCGGTTATGTAGGAATAGGAATATTTGGTTATTATGAATAGGTTATACCTTGGTCTTGGTTCTGGTTATACGTTATTCGATAGTTTTTTATATAATGCAGTTTTATATAATGTATGTAGTGAAAATGGTGATAATATTGCCCTTAAACGTAATTATAGCAAAAAGTATTCGGAGAACATCTTTTAGCCAGTATTTACGGTTATTGGTTACACTCTCTTTTAGTGCATTTCTCTGCCACATAAATGTGAACCGACAGACAACACAGAATAACTGAATAACTATTACGACGTGTGTGGGATTCGAACCCACACTGCCTCGGTGTTTACAGCGTATTTTATAAGCTCTTACCCACCGAGGTTCCTGTTCTAAGTATGTAACAATATTGCCGTTATATCGATTATCGGTGTAATGAAAATTAGCCTTTACTGTGTTATGGTATTCTTCAGGCTGGTCTAATCTAAATAAAAATATTTTGTATAGAAATGTTGTGCATAACATGTTGTCTTTTAAAAATGAAATATTTTAAAAAGAAGCAAATTAAAATTGTCATTAGAAACGAATTGTATTATAAAAAAAATGCATTTATTACAGTTATTTGATTATGTATTTAAAATACCTCCAAAGTTAATAACAACAAAATAAAAATTACAATTCATTATAATTTAATGAAATTATTATTTTTTTTTCTTGGAGACCTCCTTAATGCATAAAAATAATTGAAAAGACAAAATAAATGTATAAGTACATATGTATGCATGTTTATAATATTTACACGTATTTATGTATATAAGGCCGCGTCTCCGATGAAATTTGATATACCTATGTACATACATATGCACACATATGTATACCTACAAAAAATTTCAAAATTGTAATTTAATAATTAAATGTCAAAATAAAAGAAAATTAAAATATAAGTACTGTATATGTTGTATGTATATGTATACATATATAATTATGTCGACAATTATTGTATAAAAACCGATAAAAACAATTAAAAATAGTTTAATGCATGTACATGAACATTTACACATACAACCAAAATCAGCAATTTTTTTTAACGGAATTATTATTATATTTTTTTGTGTTATTTTTTATTTTTAAAAACAAGTCATTGTAATATTTTTAATTGTAAACAAAACAAAGTGTTAAATATTTTCTTTTTTTGAATATTTTGCAAAAAAAAAAAAAAAAGAATTACATAAATTAAATTTTAATTGTACAGGATGCAATGTTATAAAAAATTAACTGTTTTTTTTTAAATTTATTGTAAAAACCTGATTTTTAACCCTACATCGGTAATAGGTATCGTAATTTTTTTTTTTTTTAATTAGAGAAGAGCCAAACGTTTTCGAAATTGTGATTTATTGTTATGCCATATAGAAAGTTTCCCATAAACCGGGTTATAAATTCAATAAACAACATATGAAATAAATGATCACGTCTTGTGAGTTGTGGGGATAGTCAAGCTTCTATCACAAAACACTTCTATATTGTAAAACCATATCAGCTGATTGACATTTTAGATAGATAGGTAGGTAATACAAGTTTTTTTAAACTTTTAATTTTATCTTTGAGAAATGGGAATAAGGAAAAAGTTTAGGTTTTCTCTATCGTAAAATTAGTTGTTTTAATTCAAAACCTTAACTTTTAACTCTATCTTAAATTTGCTTAAATTTTGTGTACTCGCAAATTATTCTATAATTTCTTTTTTAAAACTATTACAAAATTTACACAAAAAAACAAAAAAGTTGCTTTTCGCCGAAAATTCAATTTAAAAAATGCATACTTATGCACCTAAATAGGTATATTAATACCCAGTTCATATTTAAGTTCACTTTTTTTTGATTGTTTGAATTTATTCATATTTATTATATATTTTACAAAAAAAAAAACACCCATGATAGTTATCAAAGTTCAACGTCAAGGTAATAAAAATTAAAGTTGCTTACTGTAACGGATATTCAAAAGAAGCGGTTGTAGTTTCATTTTTTATTTATTAATTAAAAACAAATTAAATAATTCAAAGACTTATAAAAAAAAATAAACGTTTGTAATGCTAGTTATGACTTATAAATCAGTTAAATCTTTTTAAATCAAATGAAAACTTTAAATATCAATTTTTTTTTATGTTCGAACAGCATTAAATGAGCTACAAATGAGATACAAATTAAAGTTACATAAACATACATATGTATATCAATGCATAAAGTTCGGATTTGTAATAGGTATTTTGCCAATTTGTAATATATGTAGGTACATATGTATATCTTGTTCGTAAAGAGCATACTTTTGAGTACTGACATCTGACATACGTAATTCGTAAATATTGTTAACATTCTCAATTCTCATTCAAATACAATACATTTAAAAACATACTGTCACGTTATCGGATATTCATTAAATAAATTTTAGTAAAAAATTCTAAATAGATAACATGAGACTGTTTAGCAATTTGATATTTTGATTACAAACCTGAAAACCATCTATTATACTATCCAAAATTCAACTTTCAAATCAAAATCTTAATCTAATCTACATACATATATACATACATATGTACATATTTAAAAAATATGTTTTTCTGCTTCCCTCTCTTGACATTTCATCAAAAAATTGTGATACAAAACATACATACTTAGACACTTTTATAATAATAAAAAAAAGTTGATATTTTTAAATTAAAATGTTATTACGTATGTTTTAAGTCTTAATATAAAGTTACGTACAAAAGATAGAATCTTTAGATAATCTTTAAAAAAAAATTAAAACTAATGAGGGTTTTTCGAGTTATAAAGATGTAAAATCGGTATATGTACCTACTATTTCCATAAGGTTACATGTAAAATTTTAAAATTTTTACAAATTTTAGACCTTTTCCTCACTTTTACGTTTTTTAATACTGTTAGCGGTGTCTCTGATTTTATTATCTGGTGTTATATTACTTTCTCTGCACCTACATATACGTACATACATACATATGCATGTAATTTTATTATATCAATTTTTATTACAAAAAAAACTTCTAAGGCTAGGAAACGCAAAAAATATTTATTTATGTACGCTTCTCAATTTTGTTACAAAGCATTTTGAAAATGGTTTTTTTTTTGTCGAATAAATTTCAGCAACATTTATCTTTAAACTAACCGTCGTAATACTCTAACTATAAATATGATATAAAAATTTTTTTATTTTTTTTTGGATTGGTTAAGTTAAATTAGAATACAATGTCTACATACACATACATATGTACATGGTTTTCATACAGTTTATATTAAAGATTGCACAGAAAAAATCTAAAAACCTTTCAAACCAGAAATAAATTAATTTTTCTTTAAAAGCAATTTATACATACATAATATATAAGTGCACTTTTAGTTATCAGGGAAGATCACAAATATTTTCCAGTATGTATTTAATAATTTAAAAAAAATTAAATTAACATTATATTTTGCGTGGGACACAAAATTTCAATTAAAATAAGAAAAAAATCAAATTGTTTTGGTTGAATTTGAAACATTCATAATGCATACTTACATATGCATATGTACATTAAATATAAATATGTTTATGTATTTTGGTATTTATTTTGGTATTACAACTATTTTTTTTATAATTTCGCTATAGGTACATTATCTTTTTTTTTTGGCTCAAACTAGGCAAAAAAAATATTTAATAAAACAAATAATAAAAATGTTTTCATTTAATTAAATTACAATTCAATTTACCTAGATCTTTAAAAAGTAAAAACTTTATTTTACCTTATCTTACATTATAAAATTTATTTTTGCGCCTATTTCAAACTGATTTTTTTTTAATTTTTAGTAACCTTTAGTAAAAAATCCATAAAAAAAATTTGCTAGTAAAAGCTCTAAAAAAAAACATGAGAAAATGATTAAATATAAAAAATCTGACTCATTAGTCATTCATCTCCAGGTACATTAATGAAAAATGAAATAAATAAAAAAACAATCTCTTAAGTTTTTATACTGCGGCGAATTTACGCCTTCATTTTTTTAATCTCCGAAAAAAAAAAAACTACATATTTTATGGATGGCAATGGTACTAAAATTGATAGTTTGTACATTATGTTTTTAGAATTTAATATTTTGATATTGTATAACATATGTATGTATAATGTACATACGATAGTAATATGTATATACCTACATACATATATAGTTTTTATTCTAAGATCAACTATTTTATACATATTATTAGCACATGCAACTTTTTATTTTTGTAAATGAATATAAACACATAGTTACTACAAATACAAATATCTTAAGATACGATACATATAGGTATTAATAAGCTTTTCTATTTTGTTTTGATAATACATATCATATTTATAAATTCCCCTCCCCAAAATAAAAGTTTGTTTATCTTTTAAAAGCTTTATAAAATTTCTATTCTAGATAAAATGCTAAAATAAAGCTTTAAAAAATTTCTGTAATGTTGAGTAAAATATCTATACATACATATATAATATTAATATGTATGTACATATATTCATATAAAAAGATAATTTCGATTCGTTCTGTTATGCTTATGTTGTTTATGTATGTTATTTATTAAATTGTTTAATATCTATTATAAAACCATAACTTTACTTTAAAAGTAAAATAGAAACAAATGTCAATTCTGAAATAAATTTAAAAAATGTGAAACTTATTTAAGAGACTTTAAAACTTTTAGATAAAATAGCGTTTCTGATTTTTTGTTGATCTGAAACAAGTACGGCCAAAATGCGACAGCTAGTACCTACATAATCTACCTATATCATCTATATAAAGGTACGATCACGTGGCACTATCCAGGAGGCAATATGCCCAAAAAATTGAAAACGTACACATCAAATGATAACTCTAAAAATAATTTTTAATGATGAAGAGGTTTAATGTGTGAAACACTTCATTTTACAATAAATAAATAAATATGTACATACATACATATATATCCTGCTTTGGCGGATTAGCAGCTACTGTTTAAACTTGAATATAAATTATTAATATAAAGGGTGATATCTTGAAAAATTTACACAGATTTTTTTAATTTAAATATAAACCTTGATGGTTCCACCTAGAGCAAAAGTTTCTTAAAACTTCAATTTTTTACAGTTACGAGAATTCCTCTATTATAAAGTTATAAATAACATTTATTACATTGATTTCTCAAAATTTAAAAATACAAAATTACAAAACAAGTAGGTATACCTATATGTAGTATGTACCTACAAGTTAAAAAAAATTACGCAGTAAAATAGTTTCACTGGAATTTACATGTCTACTTGTGTTGTGTCTATATTTTTGTCATAAGAGACTAACTAACCATAACTTTCTTAATTCTTTAGAAAATCGTATAAAATGTACATACATATTATACATATGTATGTATGTATGTTAATTAAACAAAAAATAAAATGATCTATTAAACATTCGACCTTAATTTCTTGAATTCGCCTCATTTAATGCAATATTCTAAAATATATTCGAAATAGTATTACAGTAGAAATTCGATAACGTGAACTATCAAGAGAGTTCACTTTTTCGAAATTGTTCATGTTTACAATCGTTAAAATCGTTAAAGTCGACATACGGGTCATACGTTATAAGATTTTCATATTTTAAAATAAAAAAAATCGTATGTACTAATTAAATAGGTAATATACAAACAAGTATACAAACATTAAAAAATAAATATTTTTATTTGAACTTCATCTTATATATATAATGATCGTTACACAAACTTAACCTATCAATTTCATTTTGGAACTTTCTCTTAAAAGGATCAACCAGCTCAGGGTGCTTAGAAAGTTTCTCTCCCGTTATTTTTATAAGTCGCAAACCATACCGCACTTTAAACCTTTGTAACCATCCATCACTTGCATTGAAATAGCTGTTTCTTTTATTTTCGAATGCAAGGTGTTGGCTTTTTTTTTATCATTAATCCGTGAATCGGATAATATTTATCACGCTGCTGAAGAAACCAGCGGTGTAAAGCATTTTCCATTTTAGGCAGCTCCAATACTTTAAGTCATAAGTGTTCTCCCTTTTCCAGGCCCAGAAAATGTATTATTTACGAAATGCCATATTCACATTATCGTATAAAATACTTTTAGAGCGTATTACCGTGGGAGGGAGTGTAGGTTCGAATCCAACACACGTCGTAAGAATAATTCCCCCTTACGACATTTACAGCGACGGCTGAATAGGAAAGGCTGCGTAATTTCCTTGTTACATTTTATGTGGCAGGGAAATGCACAAAAAAAAAAAACTTAATAGGTACTAATAATTTGAAATTAATACATAATTTGTTTTCTATACATATGTAATATAACTACCTACATTTAATTTTTTCTTATATTATATCGTCCAGTTATTAATATCTGCGATATTTTTAGGGCCCTTTTGCCTTAAAGCATGTGGGCCATCTCGGTAAAAGTATTAAATTATAATTAGGTATATTTAATATTTTGTTTACATTATTTTATTATATTTTATATATTATTTTTGAGCTGACCGGGGTTTGAACCCGAGACCTTTCGTCTGAAAGACCGGTGTAAAATTTAATTAAAAATAAAAAAAAAAAGATTAAAAATCTAGCCCCTAATATAAATTTTTGTTTTTTTGTAAATTAAAATAATATCTTATCGTACCTATCATAATAGGTATCAGATGTACGTATGTACATATGTATATCATATGTACATATATATAACAACTATGTATGGAATGTACATACACACATATGTGTAAATATGTTTATGTACCCTATGTAACTTTTTTTTTTTAATATATGTACCTATTTTAAATCCAATTTTTAATTTTACAGGTTACCATGTTACGATATAGATAGAAAATAATTTGTAGTGTAGTGTACGTACATTGGTTCTATCATATTTTTTTTTTACCTACCTATTTGTATTTCTATTATTATTATTTTTTTGTGCTTATTTGAGTACTACGCTGAGTACTATTATTTCATTTTAGTACATAAAATACTATGTATGTAATTTCTTTTTTGTCAACAAAAAGGGAAAACTTTATAAAAAAACCAAGACAAAAATTGAAAAGCTTCTCTTTTTCCGAAAATTTCAAACTTTTTTTTTCATACGGCATGGGCATCCCTCTAAAAAGATCACCAACACACATTCATTCTCACCAGTCACGGTAGTACCGTGACAGTACACATCAACACATTTTCCATATATAACATAACTATATCAAATTATCAAATATCAAATCATAATTATATCATACATAATACATACATAATACATACGTATGTATGTATAATCAGCGAATGAAATGTGTATTGTGTATTATTGTGAATTTTAAAAATATTAACCTCTCTCTATTTCTTGTGAATGTGTATATATTTGTCTACGAACGATCATTAAAAATAACAGGAAAAAAAACTTAATTTATCTATTTTATTTATTTACGTTTATATTTTTGCGTACATTTTATTGTTTTCATTTACAGAATTTTGTTCTATTTTCAACCGTTTTTGTTTTGTATTTTATTTTTTTTCGACAAAAAAAAAAAAAAAGGAAAACAAAAAAGATAAAAAATATTTCGGCATGGTTTGTTTGTGCAAAAAAAAATTGTTTTTGGGTGTTTTGTTTTGTTTGCCTTTTTTTTTCTTGTTGAATTTTTTATTATTTTTTTTTTTTTAATTTATAAATTTTTGTTGTGAAAAAATTTAACATGGATTAGATTCGTTTGAAACGTCAAGGTGTGTAGACTGGACTGTGGTGCACTTTGGTTGCTTTTTTTTTTGTTGTGCGGTACGGAAAACGAAAATTTATAAGAGAAAAAAAAAAATAAAATTTTTTTTTGTATTATTTTGGAATTTTAGCATAAGACGGTTCTTATGAAAGCTTTTTGCAATAAAAAGAATTGTGTTACATATCATATTTGTTTTTAGTTAGTAAAATCAGTCGTAAGCTTAAGCTATGTAAAAAAAATTAGCTTTATTAAAAGTGTTTTCACATTTACAGTTTGTTTTTAAAATTGTTTATGTGCTGCGTTGCGGTGTGCCTTTCAGTTTCATTTAATATTGACTGACTGAGTTGAATTAATTAAACTGGAAACCGGTATCGTGGTGAATTTTTCATTCTTATTTAATTATTGTAAAACAGTGAAGTGGCATGGCATATTGTAAATGTAATATAATTTGTATACTATAAAAACTGTTGATTAAGTGTAGATATGGTTTTTAATTTTTATTGAAAAAAAAAATAAATAAGAAAAAATTGATTTGTATTTATTATTTTGTTTTGATTTAAATCGTTGACAGTTGGCATATTGCTAATTTGTTTTTCAATATTAAAAATTTAATGTTTTTGATATTAGATATGTATGTATATGTGTATACTACCTATTTATGGTAAAATTTTTGTTATTATTTAAAAACTACAAAACACCAAAATAAAGTTTGTATACAGGTGCATCTATCTACTGATCTACATTACATATTATGTACTTACATATCTAGGTTTATAAGAAAATAATTAATTAATTACAAATAAAAAAAGACCTAACAAATGTGTAAAGAAGAAAAAAGTTAATTGTAAGTTAAAAAAAAAAAAACCTAAGCACCAATAAATTTTATTTTTTTAAATGAAAAGTATCCTACATATCATATGAGTATGTATAGATAGGATACCTAATAAAAACGAAGTGAATCAAATTTTTAAATGATGTGAATTGTGAGAAAAAATTAAAAAAGAAAAATATTAATTAATTTTTTATTTAGTCAAAATAGTTTAACAAAAAAATAATAAAATTTTTAATAATAACGAAAGAAGAATAAAAACAATAAAAAATTTTTTTTTTAAATTTAAGAAAAAACAAAAGGAATTACTACTTATTTATTTAAGAACTGTGAATTTCAAGGTAAAAATAATTTTTTTTTAAATTTGATAACGGTATTAAGTAATAAAAAAACAAAAGCTTTAGTTATGTAGAACAAATTTTATACTTTTTATTTAGCCTGTTTTTATTTTGTTAAATTCTTTTAAATTAAATTCAAAATTAATTACGTATTTAAAAATACAATAGTAAATTTTTGTTGTGAAAGCTCATACACATATATATATATGTATGTATACCATATAATAGTTAGTAGAATGCTTAGTAGAAGTCAGTGGTACTGGTACTAATAAGAATTCACAAAATATTAGTTAAGTACCCAATTAGAAAAAAATTTGAAAGTTATGTAATATGTAAAATGAGGGAAGGGTAATTAAAGAAAAAAAAAATCGATTATAAGTATTATATATAACTACCTATTAGTTCTGAAAATTCTGAGCTAGGTAATAATAAACGATTACAAACCCTGATTAAGTCAAGTTTAGATTAAATTTTATTTTGATTGGGTAGTAAACTTTACCTAATTTAAAACAAATTACGAGTCAATTTTGGGAATTGACAAATTCTGTTTTCTCTTCTCTTACTCTTAATAATACAAATTATTTTTACTCTTACTTAATTGTTTTCTATATTTTGACGATAATATAAGTATCTACTTACCCTAATTATGTAGTTAAATTAGAAAAATCTAAAATATTACTACATATACATACATACCTATAACAACTTATATGTAGGTACTTATGTATTTTTTCTTTTGATAATTAATTAAATTGGGAAATCATTATCAATTTGAAAAAAATTAGGTAGGTACCTACTACTTAGTTATATTTACAAACTTAAGTAGGTATATATTTTTTTTAAAATTAACTAAGTTAAGTATGTACATAATTGTACCTAGATAAGTACAATTACTAGATAAGATGAATTATAAAAAATTAAATTAGATCTTAATTCCTAAATAAAATGCTTGTAAAAATAATGTCGTATAGTAAATATTCAAAATATAATTTTAAAGTTTGAATGTGTAGGTACCTAATATGAAATTGCTAATTATTACGAAAACAAAAATATTTATTTAAATCCTTAATTTTTTATTCTAAGTTAAATTAGGCTCGTAACTGAATTAAAAAAATCCTAAAAATAAAAAACTGAATTAGTTATTGATTTTCCCTTAAAAATTAATTTTTAATTGGCTTTAAAAAGTACTTAAATTAATCAGAAAGTTAAAGTTATAATTAATCTAAGTTCTTAAGAAAATATAGTTATTCTTTTTTTTATCGATTTCTTCTACATATATATATATATATATATAAGACAATAAATATCGAATCAAAAAGAATCTTTTTAATATGGTGTATAACTTCAATATAACTCATAAGTAATATTTGTATGATGTATGTATGTATACTAAAGTTTAAAAAGAACATTGAAGTACATTTTTTTCATAATTTTTCTTCAAATTTTCCTACTCTTCACAGCATTATCACAAATTTCATAATTCCCATTTCCAAAAGAATTCTTCTCGCATTCTTATCCTTAAAACTAAACAGTACAAAATTAAAGTACTTACAGTATTTAAGCTCCTATCCTAAAGTTTGGTTTTAAAGGGGGTGTGGTTTCGGTTAGTTAAAGTCCAACACTATCTAGAGAAATCACTTTGCAACTTCTATTGCTGCCTTTTGAACTTTTCCATCGACTCACGTAAAAAAAAATCAATTGATTTTCCTTTCCCCTTCATTTACTTAACTATTATAGATATTGTTCTTTATAAGTAAATATTGAAAGATCAAATAACCTTCACATAGTAATCTCATATGTGTATATATTAAATGGATAAGTAAGCACATTATTTAATAAATTGAATAGACCTCCTAGTACGAAGTTATCTTATGTTATCAATTATCATTCGTGTGGCATGAGAAAGAAATAGTCGAAATTAGAATTGTTTAATTTTTAACAACCGCAGTTTTCTATTTTTCTATTCTGATACAATCTTTTTTTTTTAATTAAAAGTCTACAATTTAAATTCATAATTGATTTTAATAAATATTTTTTCTCCTAAAGTATGTACATAAGTATATGTATTTAATTGTAATAAAAGTAAATAAATATCAAAATAAGTAACTAACTACCTAATTATTTACTAATTTTTAAGTGTGTTTAACAAATAAACCATATGTTCATTTTGTTTGTTGTTTATTGAATATAAATTTAATCAATTAATTAAGTAATATATGGATATATACTTACATACATATGTACAATATAATTTAGTTCTCATTTCAGTATTTCCATTATATAGCATATATATATGTACTTACATAATATTATATTGTATCAAATGTATTTATTTTATTATTTAATTATTTTTATTGTTAGGATGGTGTCTACGCAATATTTTTTGTATTTATCTATTAATTAAATTAATATTTTCTGTAATCACAAATACTATAATATATTTAATAATAAATTTAATAAATTTTAATAATATTTACTTATTATATGTATACTTAGTATATATAAAATATGTAAGTATATATTTACTTAATAGTTAATAAAGAAAATCTAAATTCGAAGCGTTATCAAAATTTATTAATCAATTCTCTTTTATTTAATTTATGTTTTGTTTTAGTTGCTTGTTCAAATAATTTAATAAAAAAACAAAAAAAAAAAAACAAAAATAAACTATTTACGCATTTAAAAAAAGTTTTGCCATATGTTAAAATAAACTTTTAAATTTTTTTATTTATAAGTATTGTACCTACTAATGATATTAAATATAAAATACAAAAGAATTTTTAAATTTAAAATTATGAGCTTCTGGGTAAGCTGTTAAAATTTTCTTAATTTAGCGCTATATTAATGTCGTCTACTAGCTGTATGATTTAAAATTTCTGTTCCAAATAGTTAAGCATCACTGTTTACACATCTACAGATACATATAATTTATAACTCAATCAATTAGTGACTAAATTTGCAATGCTTTAATATAAATTGTATATATACATACATAATGTACTTATATACTTATTTATCAAACCAAATGTCTAATCTAATTTATCTATATGTATGTACAAATGCTTAATTCGCCACTACGGCATATTTCTTCTGAACTAACTATTTCAAAAAAAAGAGAATTCTCTCAACAACGATTCACCAATCCACCATACTTCAGATTCACAATAATATTTCTGCAGAAGAAAAAAATTTAGACAGCTGAAATTTGAAAATGACATTTAAATTATTTTAAATTTTTGTTTACATACTTATTTGATGAGATGAAAACGAGTTCCGTACTAAAAGTTAAAGTTAAATCAATTTTTTTGCCGAAGAGAAAAAAAAACTTCCGAACTAAATTTGAAAAATGAGAGAATTCAAATTTTCATTATTTTTTCAAACTAACTATTATGTTGTGCTATTAGTTATAATAATGCGATTTCAGACTAAAAATTCTTTATTTAATGATTTAATTTTTTAAAAGTGAATTTAAGTTAATTAGTTAATTTTAAGTAAGTGCTTACGTAATTAAATAAATTAAATGAACTTAATTATAGAATTTAATGAAATAGAACTAATTGTGGGAAAAAAAATTGGAAAATTAAACTATAAAATTTACTACAATTTACTTACTTATATACATTATAGGTACATACGTACTTTTAAATTATTTTTTATTATAATTTTGTTTTTTAATATTACAAAAACCAAAATATTAATTTTTTAGGTAGTGGTAGTGGTTAAAGTCGAAAAACAAAAAAAAAAAAAAATAATAAAATTGTAATTATGAAGTTGATAAATTTTTTTTTATAATTTAGACATTCTGACGCCTGGCTAGTTAATATTTTTATTGATATGGTAGGTAATTGATCTGGTAATAACACCTTGTTGTTTTTTATAGTAATAAAATTCAAAATGATTTAATTTGTAGATGTCTATAGTTAATAAGTAATTAAGTATTTAGTTAATTCAATTCAAAAATAATAAGTTTGAATCAAAAAACCCTATTTTCCAAAATTTATTTTTTCTTTCAGGTTTTTTGAGACAAGGTACTTAGTGTGCAAAAGTTTTAGGTGTGTGCTTAGTGTGCAAAAAAATATTATTTTATTTTAATATAAAAACTGTTAAGGTACTTAACTTTAAAAAGTTTGGTTTTATTACAGAAGTTCATCAATTAATTCACAAGACAAAAGT
The DNA here is from genome assembly GCA_947095535.1 of Poecilobothrus nobilitatus. Classification (NCBI taxonomy): domain Eukaryota; kingdom Metazoa; phylum Arthropoda; class Insecta; order Diptera; family Dolichopodidae; genus Poecilobothrus; species Poecilobothrus nobilitatus. The sequence continues at coordinate 265,416,393 of OX352774.1, read as the reverse complement.
TAGAGTGTAAACCTAAAGAATATTCGTTCATTTAAAAAAATTCGTCAAAAAATTTTAAAAATTTTTATTTTATACATGCATATAACATAATATATATACTAAATAGATATTAAATATACTTAGATAATAACTAAAATAAAAATAAGTAGATATTAACTAAATTAATTATTTAACTATTAAATTATAGGTACATATTTAAGGTTTTTAAGAAATTCTTTAAAAATTTTGTTAGTCTTATTAAGGAAAAGTGGATAATCTTAAAAATTGCTAAAAAAAAAATAAAAGTACATAAGTAAATATTTATTTAAGTATTTGACAATATTAAGTTAAGTTATACATTAAGCTTTAAAATTCTAAATGAAAATAATATCTGTTACTTATACTAAATTAAATCAAACTTTGTTTTGTTACTAAAACAAAAAGGATGTTTTACCTTATAAGTTGATTTTGAATTACATAATTCTTATGTTTTAAGTTAATTTAAAGAAATTACATTCAATTCATCAATTATTTATTCCTCTTGCAGTTTTATCCAAATTCTATTCCAAATTTTTACTGGTTTTTTTCTAAAAATTTTACATTTAGTCTCTAATTATAGTAAGTTTTATATTTTCAACACATTGTAAGTATTGTAATAGATTCTTTGAAGTAGAGTTATTAATTAATTTTAATTTGTAATTTTCTGCTGAAACTATCTTAAAATTTATCGTAACTGTTTTTTATCATATATTTAGGAAGGATATTTTCATTTATATTTTTGTTAGATTTTAACAATGCTTATATCTTTAGTATCCGCTCCATGGACTTTAATATAAATTTTTTTTTTTTATAAAATCACTAACTGCAGCCGATTCATAAGTAAGTATCTAAATGTATTCATTTAATTCATTTTTTTATTTAACATTTTTCTTTTTGAAAATTGTATAGTATACGTTTATCTATGAATAAGCAATTATTTTTAATCCTTCAGTATGTATTAGGTCTTATAACTAAATTCTTCTAATCTAAGATTAAAACAGAACTAAGTAAACGAATTTTTTAATAATGACTGAACACACATTTTTCGATAATTAATTTATGGTGTGACTTTTTGAACTTCATGTTTCCATCATTTTGAATCTGATTTAAAAAGTGAAAGTCATTTCAATTGTAACTAACTGCTCAAATATTTTTATTATTATTAAAATAAGTAGCTAGAACGAGTTTATTTTTTAATTATTTTGTTTTCTTTAAATGAATGTAAAATTGTCATGATCTCTTTTTAATGTCACAGCCCTCCTTTGTTTTCACAATATTTACAAAAAAAAAAAAAAAATATCAAGGTTAAAAAAGGGGTTTTTGGTACGTACACCAGTTTATTAAACATGAAACTGACATACATACATATGTATAACAAGTAAATGCATATTATATATCAATAAGATCAGTATGTTTGGTATGTTGTACGTTTAAGTAATCTGATTAATTTGTAATAAGTAAATCATGTAACTATTTTTAAAAGATAAATAGGTATAAACAAAATTGATTTTTTGTTTATTCAAGACAAGTAACTATTAATGATTGCTTATATTCACATAAATTATCAATTTACTTACATATATTTTTTGAAATCTATAATTATATAAGTTATATGGGAAGGATTTAAAAAAATATTTTCTTTTGCTTTTGTGTACATAACCATATATGTATATAAAAAAATATATTTTATATGCGGCTTTATAATAACAATTAAAATTTCCGGCATTTTTTATATTGTATGAGGGACGATTTTTTTTTTATTTATTAATTATTTAATAATGCCTGATTTTTTGAGTAAAAATCAGAATATATTTAAATCCTTAAGCCACCATCATTCGTTAAAAGAATAATGTAAACTAAAAATACTTAGCTGTACTATAAAAGGGGTTAGATATAAAATCAAGTTAGTTATTTACTCTATCTAATTTTCAGGAAAAGGTGAAACAAAATACAATTAAAATAAAAACAAAGCTGTTAAATATTGAAGCGAAAAAGATTTCATTAAAGTAAGCAACTAAAATATCACAAATTTTATGTATTAAAAAATTAATATAAAAGAACAATTAAGTAGACATTATACAACTATAGAAATGTTCATTATGATATTAGACTAGTAAAATACTATAATTATGGTTTTAGACTATAAATATAGTATCTGAGTATCTTCAAAGGAAATTTATAATAAACAAGGTAGAATGTAAACCAACGGTTTTTAAAAGTGCACATTTCCAAAACTCAATACAAACTGTTTAGAATTGTGACTTGCACAAAAATTTGAAAATTTCATGTAGTTAATAAGAAAAAACGTGAAAATAGGACATTTTGGAAATTTTGAGGGGCCGTAAGTCCGGAATCCTTTATAACTAAGAAAAACCGTTAACACACGTAAAAATATATTATTGAACCTTTAATTTTCATGTCTTGTCAAAGAAAAATTTTTACAGGTGTCTAAGTTACAGGTGTTTTACTTTTTGAGGCGTAATAACTCTTAAAGAGGGGGTGCTACCAAAAAATTTTCTGAGGAAACTTATACTAATTCTCTATCTAAAGGCGTGCCGGAGTTATGAAAAAAGAAATTTCATGCAAAATGTGGTTTTCACATAACGGTAAATTTAAATAGTAAATTACAAAATATTACATAATTTTGATATTTTTTTTATATAGATAATAAAATTTTCGATCTTCTGGCGGTTTTAGATTGCAAAACTATTACGCAGAGCCTGAGATATATGCATCTGAAAATGGGGTTTTTCGCAATTTCGAAGAGCTTCAACTTTGGAACCCTTTACAACTAAAATAAACCTTTAACACACGTAAAAATATATTACTGTAGCTTTAATTTTTATATCAGAAGTAAAATGTGTACAGGTTCCTAAGTTACAGGTGTTTAAAAATAGCAAATTTTCAATTTTTAAGCCCTAATAGCTCATAAACAGGGGGTGGTCCAAAAAAAACTAATTCTAAAAGTTCTTTCTTGCCTCAAAATGTCAAGCCTCTATCTAAAAGCGTACCGGAGTTATGAAAGTAAAAAAATTATGCAAAATTTGGTTTTCACATAACGGTAAATTTAAATACTAAATTTAAAAAAATTATATAATTTTGATATTAATTTACAAAGCTAAAAGAAATACCAGTCGAATGACGTTTTCAGATTGAAAAATCTTAAGCAGAATATAAGATATATGCATTTAAAAATAGGGCTTTTTCAAAGTTTGAGGGGCTGTAGTTCCGTAATGGATGGGGCTACATGAAAAAGTTGTTCCACAAAATTATTTTTTTATGAGACCTACCCATGGTTAAAATTTTTTTTCTCTATCTTTAACGGTGTAGAAGTTTTGTAAACAGATGGACGGACGGACCGACAGAGTGAAACTAATAAGCATATTTTTTCAAAAAAAAAAGGAAATGTGCTAAAAATTTACTATTGATACACGGTAAAGTTTGAAATTGAACACATTGATAATTCTCTGAATTCCGAAATGGATTCAAAGAATTCATATTGGCAGAGAGCACTACTTCTCATGAATTTAGGAAAGAAGTTACAATAACTTGTTTGTTAACCAGTTTTTTAACTAGTTTTAAATAAGGTGAATGAACAATTTCAAAATTTAAATTGAAGTAAAATTGATATATATTTGTCTTACGGTCTATGGATTTAAAATAATATAAATTAAAAAAGGGATCACTTAAATCATCCATATGAATCATTTCAAAATCGCTTTTATACTATATAACTATACCCAACTATGTTTAAGTATATAATAAAAAATTAAGGGAACTGCTTGTTTGAAGAGAAAAATGTGGTAATTAGAAACAATTGTAATACATATTTATACGTATTTGCGTATAATACGTATAATACGTATTTTTAGATACGTATTTGCAATTAGGGTTACTTACATATAAAATTTTTGAAAGAATCGTAAGTATGAGAAATTTTAAAAAAATATATTGTTTTTAGGGTACAATGTATATATGTATATCCATTCTGTATAAATTTATGGGAAAAATTTTATATATAAATATCTTAAAACAATAATTAAAATAACAAGTTTAATGTTAGAATAACTAACTACATACTTATATACTTTCAATTTCAAGATGATTTTTTTTATGAAAATTTAAAATGAAATAAAAAATGATATACACATATGTATATATAACTTACTTTAGAATGAAAGTACTATATGTACACAACACACGTTTAATACATACCATACACATATTAAGGGTAAATTTAAAACCCCCGATTAACTACTTCGAAAATTGCTTTCTTACATATATATTTTTTTACACTTTAAACACAATAAAGTTCACGTGTTATTCAGTAGTTATTATTACAAAAATTTTAACATAAAGAAAAAACAAGAACTACGTCATTCATTTTTTTTTTTTATTATTAAAAAAAATCAATAAGAAAAAGAAAAGTCGCATTTTTATAATTATCTTTCAAAATTTGGACAAATAGCCAAATATTTTTATTAGTTAACTAATTGACCTAAATAAAAACTATAACGCAGAATATAGCGAAAAGTCCAATATTGATTATCTGTGACTGAGTGTTATTTTTTTTATGTTTACTAATCATAGAATTGGGAAAATAATATTTTACAAACTTTAAAAAATAATACCTACATAAGTATATTTATTTAACTCTGTAATTTTACATCAAAAAATATTTTAATTTTTGTATTTCCTTATTTAAAGACATTATCAGATTTCAATATTCATATAAGTACTTACTTATGTATATAATGTACTTAGAATTTAATTTTTTTTTTCAATTTTATTTCAGCTTTCATTTGACTTCGTATTTCCAATATTAAAATATTGTTTAGAAATGTTAGAAAACTCACTTTTGCCTATAAAATGAAATGTACTAAAAGTAATTAAAGGCCACTTTACACTATTAATAGCTATACCAGGCTATACGATAAGTCATATGATGTTTTCTATGATTTTTCAATTAAGTTATCAAAAATTCTATCAAATCAGAGCACTTTTCTTCTTATCGACCGCATACAATTATGTATAAGATAGGTATTGTTTTCATACTAAAAATTTGTACCCGAGATTTTGGCAAAAATGCACTACTCCGGTGCGTAGAAGGCTGTAAACATTTTTTTTAGCGTGATGTCTGTCTGTGTATGTATGTGGGCACGTGTACAGCCTAAACGACTGAGCGTTTTTTGACATTTCATATTTAAGATTTTGATGTAAATACATATATACATATATATATATAGTTATCTCGGGTTGATGAGCAAATCGGACAACCGGAAGTATTAGTACTTAGTTTACTAGTGTAATTTTTAAGTTTTTTACGAATATTTCGTAACAGGAAAATATTATAAGAAAAATTATTAAGACAAAGTTTTTGCACAAGTAAAGAGCACCAACTTTGCCATAAAACATTTTTTGATCCGACCAACTTTAACTTTTATTTAATTTTTTTGCTAAGGCCAAATTTTATACATATTATTATAACACGCCATATTCGAATTTATACCTATGAATAAATTTTTTTTGTTTTTTTTGTCTAAAATTTATATAAATACATACTTATATCAATGCATATTATTCTCTTCTTGATGACGCAAAATTCAAACTGTAAAATTTTTGTAGCAGATTCAATATTAATGTTATGTTTGTTTTATATTTGTTTGTTTACAGTTTTTATTATTTTTTACTTCTAATATTTTTGCATGAAAAAAAAATCATGTACATACTTACATATGAATGAATGTACATATATTTTTACGATTAATTCATTGCTTAGTTATTATTGTTTTGAATAAAAAAAAATAATGTTAAATTATTAGAAGTTATTTTGCTTTGATATATGTATGTTATTATGTAAATTATTATTTTTGTATAATAGCGGTCGGTCCTGTGGTGGAGATAGCTGATTTTTTTATACATCTTTTTTGTGTACATCTGATTGAAAATCGGTCTTATTGTAGAAATTCGCTAACGGAAAATTATTATTTTAAATTTTAAGAAATTAATGAAGATATTATAAACAGAACTTTTCGTTAATTAATAAGTAATTAAACTTTATAATGAATGAGTTGCAGTTTGAAGATTTATTTATTTATTTAAATATTACATACATAAATGTAATGCAATATTATTGAACCATCGGCTGCTAAGGCCATTATATCCTTTTTATACTAAGTATTATTAAATTATATACTAATATTATTTATTTTGTTTATATTATATAGGTACTATATATTTACATTATATTTGATCCAAGGGGGGTTTGTAAAGAAAAAACACTTACGACCTGTGCAGGGATCGAACCCACACTCTTTCGGTTAATACGCCACACGCTACTCACTAGGCTACCGAAGTCCCTGAAGATTTAGATTTTTTCCAAAATTATAGGTATAACAAATAAATAGAATACAATATAAATATTCAGAATTTTGTGTAATATTTATAATTTTTTTTTTAAATTCTTTTATTTATTTGTGTTAATGCATCATATTGTGCTTTGTTATTGCTATATTTATTTTTTTACATAGTATCTCTATCGTACTCTATCTGTATACAATTAAATTAAAATTTTATAAAACATCTCTTGAAATAAATAATTAGCAAAAAAAAAAAAACACAAAATCCAGGTATCTTAATTTCAAATGCTGTTTTAAAATTGCTATTATCTGCCATAAGGAATAAAATATATTTATTTTTCCAAAGTCATATGATTTCTTAAATTATAAATCATAAGGGTAATATAGCTATGTTTATACCGTATGAGTTGACAATTTTGACAAATCATACAAGAAATCAGATGACTTAATAATCATAGGTATAGTGTAAAGTACGCTTAATAAATAATACAATAAAATTTATTTAAAATTAATATTTTTTGTTACAAAGTCGCTACTTAGTTGAACACTTTTTTTTAACTTTTACTGCCAAATGGTGGCAAATTTATGTCAAAGGTGAAGTTTTAGGTTAAGGTCATTCAATATTGTATTAAAATTGCCTAAAATATCGTTTTATTACATTTTCTAAGAATTTCTAAATATCTTTTCTTTTATTTTTGCAAAATTTGTTTCAAATCTTTTAAATAGATTTTTTTTTTAATTTATTTACTTTTAAAATACATTTGTAATCAAATAAAAATCAATAAAAAATGCAAATTAACTACTATTTATGTTAATTCACGGACGATAAAAAAAAAATTTGCAAATTTTTAATTTCGCAAACAAAAATATCAAAACCACTTAAAAATAATATAGAAAAAAATTTGTTGTTGCTTTAGATGAGCAATTTTTGCAAAAACTGTGTATGTATATGTACATATAAAATATAAATTTTACTTAATTTAAATAGGAAAGAATAAAGTTAAGTAGGTATATAAGTGTGTACTTAACATAAAACCCGTTGAGTTTTTTCTATTCTATTTTATGTTAAATGTACATATACCTACTTATATTTGGTACCTATCTCAAATTCATTTTCATTAATTAAAAACAAGATAAGAACCATTAATAGTATCATATGCTAATAAACTTTTAACTGCTTAAAATAGCTGAAAAGCTCGTGCAACTGTACCTTTTAAAATCATATACAAACGGTTTGAAAAAGTAAATTGAAAAATCAGTAGGTACTTCTTATTTAATTTGCAATTCATCATTATAAATTCATATACATATGTATATGTAAATATATATATATACTTATATGGACATATAAACACTGTTAATTGTATAGATTATATAGGTACTTGTAGGTACATAATAGTATGTAAGCAATATGTTACTAAACATCAAGGAGTATTTACATATACCCGTACGATATTAATTGGGTATATTAAAATTGCTTCTCCGTTTGTAACACCTCGAAATAAGCAAGCTAGATATACCTTCAAAGGTATGGATCGGATCTTCTAAATTGTGAGTCGATTAAGCTTTGTCAGTCCGTCCCTCCGTTCGCACACTAACTCAAAAACTAAGAGAGCTAGGTTATTGAAGTTAGCACAAAATATTTTTGGATCAATTTGTAGGTTCCCTATTTTTTTTAGTTAAGATTTGATGAAAATTTCGGGTAGCTCGGGTAGAAAAGATTTAAGAAATATAGTTAGAAATAACATATTATATGTATATAATTAAACATAATTAATATCTAATCATAATATCTAATTCATAATCTGGTTAAGCTTTGAATGGAATCTATTTTAATTAATCCTAATTTTATGGCCAATATTTAAAATTATCTGTAGATAACGATATAACTATATAGTTATTAAGTAGGTATAATAATTTTATAATATTTTCAAATGTACATTCGTTGACATTTTTCTTATACTTTAATTGGGTTATTAATTTTTTACAACTATTTACTTATTACAAAGAATATTTCTTTGGAATGATTTGGAAATTCAAAACAATACACATTCTATCTTTTATTCTAAAAAAACAAACAATCAAAGAAAAAACAAGAACGATTGAAAATATGTATTTAAATGTATATATGTATTTAAATGTATATATGTATGTATATATGTATATGTATATATATTTTTAATAGTAAACCTAACTAATAAATGTTGAAATTTCTGATTTTTCATGAATCCTTTCTTTAAAAATCAACATTTACAAAAATTGATCGAGGAAAATGATATTCTGAAAATGCTTAAAACTTTTACTTTGTGATGAATGCTATGATTAATCACAATTACACTTGTTAATAAATATCAATAAAATTATTTGAAGTATTTTGTAAATCAATAATTCCGATAATATTTTACAAACATATTTTCGATTTTTTTGTTAAATAATATGTAATAGGTACCTACATAAGTATATCGTGTAAGTATGTAGGTATTCAATTTTTTTTTACTCATATTTCGTTTATTTTTGTAACGAAAAAAAAAAAAATCTTGCGTCGTTTAAATGTCCGAGAATTTTATAGAAAGTAAAAAATTTAGAATTTTTGTTATTTAATTTTTCACATAGTAAATTACAAACTTAAATAACAACAATAATAAACAAAAAAAAATTGCAAATTAATCAAAATAAAGTGCCGATTATATAAACCTGTCAATTTTCTTAGTCATTACTTACTTACGATAAGTAAGCGGTATAATAAAATTACTCTTTCGTTTGTAACACCTTGAAATAAGTAAACTAGATATACTTTCAAAGCTATGGATCGGATCGGAATCAAATTCTGAATCGATTAAGCTTTGTCCGTCCGTCCATCCGCACGCTAGCTGAAAAAAACTTAGAAAGCTAGAGTATTTAAATTAACACAAAATAGTTTTTTTTATCAATTTGTAGGTTTCCTATTTTTTTTGGTTGAGATCCGATTAAAACTTCGGGTAGCTCTCGAACAACTAACTTTTTGACCACATTTTTTATACAAATTTTTCAAAAGTTCTACATCGTTTGAAATTTACTCGTTCGTTTGAAGGGAGGCTACTGAAGTTCTACATGAAAGTTTAATTACGGATAGATATCCTAAAAAAGATAATTTTATGGAAGAACTTTTTTTCTGTAGCCTCACCTGTTACGGAGCTACAGCCTCCCAAAATTCGAGAAAGCTCTATATTTAAATTGTTATAGTTAACACAAATTCTATTAGGTATATCTTCAATCTGAAAATGCCAAACGATAGCTACAGTTATGAACTTTACAAATATGTATAACTATACTTAATAAATATATATTTGTGTTATTATACAGTGTTTTAATTTACCGTTATGCGAAACTGAATTATTGCAAAATTCTTAAGCCTTCTATTTTTTAAATGGTTTAATTTAGAAATTTTGACAGAAACTAAAAATTCTCTATTTTTAAACATCTGCAACATGAACACCTGTTAAAATTTTTTTGAAGTAAGTAATACATAAAAACTAAAGCTTCAACATTATACTATTACTTCTGTTAGCAACTTTTCTTAATTATTATTAATATAATAATAGTAAGCCTATATTTAGGCTTACCAATTGACGAAAGTGTGACTTGATTTTTCTTAAAAATTTTTTTAATGATTTTTTTGAATTTTTTTTTTTAATCGATTATTTGAAATTGTTGAAGTTGATGAGTACAAAGAAATGGAAATAATAAAAAATATAACGGTTGCTTGAAGAATTTATATTTATATGACATTGGTATACATACTTACTACATAAAAACTTACTAATGTATTTACATATATATCATGTTTAAAATGAAGAAACGGCAACTCCACACCAGTTAGCTAGATTGCATGTGATGTCAACACACTCACATGTAATTAAATAGAAGATAGTGTATTCCAAAAAAATGAATGTATGAGTATGTTCTATAATAATAAATAAATAAATAAATAACAATAAATTACAAATAATTCCAAAAGAAAACAAAAAAAATCTAAACATATTTTAAACATAATTTAGATGTTGTAATAGCAATATCGTATCCAAGTATGTACTTGTATTCAAAACTTAGCGCAATGTCATAATACGTAGTGTCTGGCTGAAAACTACTAAATTATAATTATGTATAGATTTAGTATTTTGTAGTAAGTTTAGTATAAATTAATATACATTTGTCGGTTAGTATTAAATAGTACTAGGTATATTATATTTGGAAATGTATTGGATTGATAATCGTTAGGTGGAAGGTTAGAATCTGCTTTTGAAAAATGTATAAACATATACTTTAAGTATGTGTAGAAACCATAGTTCTAGAAATTATAAAACTCATCCAAATTATTTTAAAATACTTAAAAATTAAAAAAATAATATTATAAGCGGAGTGGCAGACTATGAACATCCTAACGGGTATCTAAGAGTTGACAAAGGCAACTGTCTTCTTCCTCGTTTATTTTGTTTTTAAAAAGTTCAATAATTCAAAAAAACAAAAAAAAACTAAGCGACCAAAACAGTAAAAAAAAACTAAAAAAGAACAAAAAAAAATGATGATTGTTCTCAACTAGTTTTTGTACTTACTTACTTAAACACCAGACATCAGTTAATACTTACTTAAATATATGTATGAAGATTTTTCTATGTGTGTACAGAAGATTTTTCTCAATGAATTTATTTAATATATAATATTGTATTAAATACTTAACCTACATGTATAATATAGAAAATATATATTTATATGTATGTGCATATCAGTGATGAGACGTGGAAATTTCGTGTAGGGAAACATTTTTAGTTGTTGAGAGTCTTTTTGACTGCAAACGAAACAAAAACTGGTGTTAAATTTAAGATGCATGGTTGAAGGTATACTTATATGTACTTTATTTATCTAATGTAAAATTTAAACAATAAAATTTTTAGACATAAACAGACATTTTACTTAATATTACTTCCACTTCAATTTTTTTTATTTAATTGAAAATATTTAAGTTATTTTAGCATCAATTAGCTTTACATTAACATTTAAAAATGCATAATAAGATTACATATTTTGAAGGATTGGTGAAGCATTAAATTACCTCAATATATGAAGGTTACATCTCTGAAATACATATATATATAAGATGTATAAAATATATAATATATGTTAATAATTATGTATAAATGTATAATGTATATTTAAAATATTCAGTTAGTAAACAAAAAATATTTTTTTTTTACAATATTCAAAGCTTTTAGCAACATGAAAAAATAAAATATAGGTACTTATGTATGTATTTTTCAAAATCTTTAAGTTAATTATGCTAATGTTCTAAATTTTTCTTCTTAAGTATTATTGAATTAGACAAAAAAACAAAATAATAAGTATAGTATTATAGTACAGGGTATACATAAAATACATATGTCCAAATATTAAAATTAATTTATTAATGGGTATTATTGCAAGCGCAAGTTTTTTTTTCTTACGTTTCTCCATTCCATATGTTTAACAAGGAGTAACTATAAGGAATATCATAATGTATCCACACTAATTATTTTATTATTAAACCACTGTCAGTTGAAGTTTTTTTTTTTGTTTGTTAATTGTTAATTAATTAGACTGATAAGCTGATCTGCGCGTTATAGATACATGTTAAAACAACACGATAGGGACGCTAAAAAAATGTGAATATAATGGATAATATAGGGAAGTGAGAATATGTTAGGATTGGAAATATATTCTTATCATTAGAATTGATTTTAATTAATTCGCACTTAATTATTCAATATGAGACAGGAGTGCTTATCACTTGTAGAATTACTGAATTGGAAACGGTATACTATATTTAATTGTGAGTATTTAATTTTATATTTAAATTTTCTATAAGATATAATGAAAATTCAATTTTTTAATTGGGGTTTCGGTGGCCTAGTGGTTAAGAGCGTATGAAATACGTTGTAAACACCAAGGAAGTGTGGGTTCGAATTCCATACACATCGTAAGAATAATTCCAACCTTATGACATATACAGCCAGGTCTGAAAAGGATTCTTTGTCACATTTTTGTGGCAAGGGAATGAAATTAAAAAAAAAAAAAAGTTCTGTAACTTCTTCTATTCCTTAATTTATTATTGTTCTTCATACAAAATATTTAAAAATGGCAGAGAAATTTTTGAATATTATCTTTTCGCACCCTCTGTTGATACTTTGTATTAACTAATAAATGTTCTAACATTAATTATTATTGATAGAAGTATAAAAAAAAAAAATAATCTTTTGACATGATCTTCAATATTTTGGCATTTTGATTTTAACTCGGTTATGATTTTTAAAATTAATTTTTTTCGGTTTTTATGTTTTTATTTCTATCTGGATTCTGGACATAAGTAAGCTGATGATTTTTTATTTTTAAATATTTTAAATATTTCAACATTACAACTGATTATTATAATTTTCTGTTAGTGTACATAAGTATTCTATAAAATCGTTTCTTTTATGTTATAAGTATTTAAGTAAATTATAAGTTAAACGAAATTATTTAAATTCAAAATAAATCTTTTGAAATGTATCTCTGTTTCTTATTGTGAGAATTGATTTGCACTTATACTTATCTGAAAGGGAAGTAGTTATAACCAGTTCTAACAGAAATATTACCGACAGAGGATTCAATTTTCCACACTTATCAAGATCTTTTTAACTTAAGTAATAGTTACAAGAATAAGTAATGTACATATGTAAGTTCTATATGAAGTTATATGTAGGGGCTAAACAATAAGTTCTAATTAAATTAGTAATTTAATGTTATATGTATTAATAAATTAAATTAATAATTTTTGTTGTAATTATCATAATTGATTTGTTTTTTATGTTTTTGGTCAAATGATAACATAACAATTCATTCCAAAAATATTTATTTTGTAATTTAAAGTTTATTTTAATATAACTTATATGTGTCCTATTAAATAAATTAATAAAGCCTTGATAAGTTCAATATGAAAAGAAAAATAAAAATGCTAATTAGTTAAGTAATAAAATATTAATTTTATTTAATTTTTACTCATCAAATAACTTGTGAAAGTAATTAAAAAATTTATTTTCGTAAAATTTTTAACAAGATAAATTTGAAAATTCTATACAACTACATACATAATGTTTATGTAGTTCTTATATGTAGTTGTATACATATATATATGGCTATGTATTTATAAATTTAAAAAAGTTGAAAAAGGCTTAAAGAAGTTAAGATGAGTATAGCTATTTGTTTAAATTATGAATAGTACCTACCTATGTATGTGTATGTTCGTTGTTTGTGATTTTATATATAGATTTGAGAAAATCAGAAAGTTGGGGAAGTTTATATCTAGATTTCTTTTAAGTTGTTCTAAGAAAGTAAATCTTCAACTGCTATGTAAAATATTTGGCAACTTTGTTTTTTTTTTTTTGAAATTCTGTAACACTAAAATTCAAATTAAATTATCATTTTACAAAAACAGACAAAATACCTAGCTTGTATGTAATATCGAAACCATGCATGGTACCGACTATTGAAATTTTTTTTTCTTAAATAATCAATTTCTTCATTTTTTTTGGGAAATGTACATAATGCTGCCCATACATGGGCAGAAAATTTGGACTAGGACTAGGTTGAAAACTTGGTACGCGGTCTTGATAAGTTGTATCGTGTATGGGCAAGTTGTAAAACCATTTTGATGGTTGAAAAGTTGGTTGGAAGAATATCAAAAAATTTTGATTTTTGTGGGCGGAGTCTTTGGTTTATAGTTGAGTTGTATCGTGTATGGGCAACTTTGTACAACTTAAATGTCATTTTAACATTGAGATTTTTTGATTTGAGAAAATAAAAAAAATATAACATACATAATTACAATGGTTGGATGATAGGTTGAATAAGTGTGTGGTGTGGTTCTAAAACCTGTCCGCGTACCAAGTTTACAACCTATTCCGCCGTGTATGGGCAGCTTAATAATTTTTGTTTTCTTAATGACTAATACATATTTTAAAATCTATACATTTTTAACTGTCAAAATAAAATTTGAAGTTTTTCGCATAAGTAAATTATAGTGGTTATAACTTATACGCCATGCTAATTCTGACGGCGCCAAATACATATCGCTTAAGTTTATAAAAAGACAAAAAAAAAACAATTTGTATAAGTTTTTTTTTTGTATAATTTACTATAGAGTAAAGTTTTCAATAGCAAAATTTCAAATAAAAATGAAGAGTTAAATAATAAATTTATTGAGGAAATGATTTTTTTTTTTTTAATATTAGACAGTTTTGAATACTTAGTTTGTTGTTTTTATTTTGTATTTAAAATACATATGTGTAAATACAAATATTTAAAATTATTAAGTATTACTTAATGGTTGATAATAATAAAATTCAATCTAATCTATTTCTTAGAATAAAATATGACTTTTACACTTAGATTTTTTATAGGTACAATTCGGTTATTTTGTATTTGTGATTATTATTAACACAATCAAAATAAAAATAATTTTGAATTTGTGAATCAAATTAACATTGAATTAAAATAATTTTGACAGTTAATTTAAGATCATTTAGTTAGATACTGTTAGATAGATACTTATGTTTATGTATGAATGTGTATTAAAAATATAATTTATAGGTACATATATACATATGTATAAGCAAATATGTATAACTATCTATCTAATAATACATAAAGGATCTATTTTTTAAGTGTCAATGTTTTTTTTATTTTGTATTTTGTTTGCCAATTACTAATTAGGATTCTACTAAAGAACCCTAATTAGTAATTTAATTACATTGTTAACTACTATACTAGGTATGTATGTTCTACTTATGTAAGTAAGTATTAAGATTAGAAAATGATGTTTTCAGACAATATATGTACCTATGTACCTATATAAGTACTTACATATATAAAAAGTTTTAACTGAAATTTAACCTTTTTGTAATATACATATAACTATTTGTATTGAAATCAAAATTATTTAAAGTTTAAAATTAGTTTCAATTGAAGTTTGTATAAACAATTGATTGAAACAATTTACTTTTTATTGCTGTATTTATTACATATTTACATAAGTCCTCCAAGGCGAAATACGTTTTTTTTTAAATACTTAAGCGCTGAAAGTATTTATGTAGTTATTTTTAAATACTCAATATTGAATATATTATGTATAATGTGTATGAATATGTAGCTTGAGTATATCAAATTATTTGAATAGCAGCTGATTCAAAAATGAATAAAAACAAAACTATTTTCCCATAAGTATATTCAAGTTTAAACAATTTTTGAAATTATAGTAAATACACATGTACATATGTATTTAAGTTAGAAAATATGTATATATATATATAATATATATCTATATGTACATATTCACTTTAATAAACGTATGTGTTTGTGCAAAAGTTTTTTTTTTTTAAAAAATACATAATTTTACTTTTTTTGAAATAAAAATAATTAAATAAAAAGTAAACAAATAAGAGAATCAAAAATATTTTAAATTTAAATTAATTTTACAGAATTAGGTACATATAAAAATGCTCCTAAAACAGTGTGTTTAAGTGCTTACTTGGACTCTAGATTATAATTAAGTCAAAGATGATGATGATAAAAAAAAAATTTAAATTTATTAAAATATTAAGTAATATTAAGTTTGCAGGGCCGGCTCTAAATGTTGTCAGATTGGGTATGGTCCAAGTACGCTCAAAAAATGGAATGGGATGTCAATCATTTCAGCTAATTTTTATTTATTATTATTAATTTTCAGTTAATTTTAAGTATTAAAAAATTGAATTGTAAACTGTTTATATTTTGAACATCATTATAAGTACTTATGCATATACTTATATTATATGATCTAATATGTGCATTGTTTGCTCAAAAGTTCTTTTTTCAATGAATTAACTAAAATATAGCTTAATTTTTCTTATCACAACAACTTCTTAAAAGTTGTTACAACAACTAAAAAGATAAAAATCTCCACATCAATCTCCCAATGATATTTTTTTTTTTTTAAATGATTCGCTCAAATATTTTTTTAATAAGTAAATGTTGAAATTAAAATAAATAAATTAAAATATCATAATAATACACAATTATATTATTATTTATTTATTTATTTCTTGCCTTAGTTTCATTTACAATTTCGTTATAAACATAATTTTTAAAAGCTTATAAGTATGTACTACAATATAGAATTTACAACTATAATTTATTACTATTACTTATTACTATTAAGACTAGAATTATATTACAATTAAAAAGGCAGTTATACTAAGGAAAATGTAAACTAACAACCTTACTGACTCTTTATTAAATTTAAAACTAGAAAACTTAGCCTACTTAGCCTACTTATCAACTATATACTAATCTACAATCGCTTTAATGAGCGGATTATCAGAATAATAACAGCTATTTAGAAAAGCTGGGTGCAACTTATTTATTTCTTGTTCAATTGTGTTAATATTATCAATACTATGAAATTTTTTAGTGGAAAAGTAAAATTGTTTGTTGTATATTAACTTTAGGATTTAGAGTTTTGTTTTGTTTGAAGTAGTGCAATATTAGATTTGGCAAATATATAAATAAAGTCAAATGATTTTTATTTTTCGAATCCTAAAACCCTTAGCAAAATATTCCAAATATTTTTGTTTCAGTGATTATTTCAGAAGGGAAATCCCTTTTAATTTTAAAATAAAAGATTTGTATTTTGTACACGTCTCCATTTTGAATGTATTCAAATCAAACTATTTTCTTTATTGAGCCAAGAGTATTAGACTATCTTGTGCTGGCCCTGTAATGTATTGTATATTATTTTATTTGGATTGAAATGGTCCATATCAATTATATACATACTTAAAATGTTTATAACATCTTACTTATACCAATAATTTGTATAATTACTTACAGATTGAATTTTGAGTGTTTTCTTTATTTTTTATATTTTTCCATTACGAATGAATGAATATTAATTTTAGAATATTTTATTATACTTATTTTGTGACATTTTTGTGCTTTTATATTTCTTACTCGTCAGATGACATAATTTTAATCCAGGACATTTGACTTATTAAGTAATACATACATATATGTATGTAGTTAAGTAATAATAATATAAATTAGTTAGCTTGGTGCATTAAATTATAAAATATCAGGATGTAAATTATTTTTTTGGATAAAAAAGTTATATACTTATGTAGTTAGTTACTTAAGTAACTTTATTAATTAATAAGTTACTTAGATTCGTAGAATACTTAAAAAAAAGAAATCTAGCACAGATATTTTTTATACCTATGTGTATGCATACATATGTACATATATATTTTTTATGTACATATATATTCTTATGTACACATGATTTAACATGTCCAGAACTCAGTAAGTTATAAAAGGTACCATAACTTTCAAGAAGTTGTTTATATGTATGTAGTTCTAAAATATTTTTAAGATATTAAGGCCCAAATATTTTAAGTTGTAACTTAGAAAATAATTTTAATTAAACCTCTTTTTTTAAACATCCAATTAAATATTAATAATAATAGTGTTAAATTATTCATTAAAAATAAAATGCTACAAAGTTTTATTTTGCTAATTAGTTATATAAGTGAATATTATGGATAAATACCAGTATCTGTAAGAATAACGAACAACGTATATTAATCAAGTTATAAAATAAATAAATGAAAAAATAATTAAGAAATTCCGTATTAAACTTAAACTCTAGAATTCGGTATAGAAAGTTTTGTTTTGACTGCTAAGAATGCTAAATGCTATTTATGCTTTTTTTCAATAAGTTATAATAAAAGTAGATGTTAATTATTTATTTGTTAGCAAACTTTATATACATATGTAATTATTTTATTTTAAATTTTCTAATTTTAACTTTAGATGTTAACATTAATTACATATTTTTCACAAGGTTTGGTTTGCTAATAAAGAACTACGTATATAATTTAATTATATAAAAATAACTTAACAAAATTGAATAAAGTTAAATATGGTTTTAAAAAAGATTCGAAATAAGTAACTTTAGTTTTTAGAAGTTTTTGTATTAGTAAAGGTTCCTGCGAATGCGGCGGCGAATTAACATTCATGGAATTAAAGTTTATTGTAATTAAGACCCACATATTTACTACTACCCACGTACTACTGATTCATAACTACATACATATATGTATACCATATATTATTCCTTTTAAAGGCTAATTTTCATGGAAAAAATTTCATCCGATATCGGATATTTAGAAAGATTAAACTATACTTAATACTACCAATAGGAATATTCTACTGTGCTGAAACAACTGCTTGAAGCTAAAACAATTTTACAAACGTACTAAACCAATTATTCAAATACTGATTTTGTAGCCAACTCTAAAATTCCTATAAAGTATTTTATTTTATTTTTTTTATTTGCCACTCCAATGAGGAGTATTACCCGTGACAGACATGTAAGTAGTATTGATACTATATATTGCAAATATACGTTTAAACTGCATACATATGTGTCAGGTTTATAGTATCAATACTGTAGTGTTAACTTAGTATAAATATGGTATGTATACTGCTTAAGTTTGCACTTTGCAGTATTAATGTAGTATTCGACACCAGAGCAATTTATTGGGAACTAGAAATACTTTTTTTTTTAAATTTGCATGTGACCGTTGTCTTTTACGTCAAAAATATGAAAGAATTTCAAATTTGTTTATGTTTCAAAATTTGAATTTAGTGTTTTGAAAATTTACTTTCAATTTAAATTTACATTTAATATTTTAATAAAAAAATTTAAAATGAGCTCTGACTAAACAGTCCTTTGTTTCGAATTCAAATATTCTATATAAATTAGTTTTTTATAGATATAGAGAATCAATTTTCTTCTAAAATTTATTGATTGAATGAAGACTTTTTGGTTCGCATCATTCAATTCTTCAAGTTTAATTTATTTGTTTACTTAAAATAAAAATAAAAATTATTTACTAAAAACTGAAAGTCAAATAATACTATTTTGATGTGTGTCAGGGGGGTTTAAATACTATGGTATTAACAATGGGCGTTTTTCTTTTTCTCATCAGAGCAGTCAGAGCTGTCAAGCAAAAAAATTGTGTTTCGTTTTATGCTCAGATTATCCATTTTGTGTTTCTTTTTTAACTCGGAGTGTGATCAGAGCGCGATCTGTGAGCTCGTAAAAATTTCTCAGATTTCACAGAGTTTTCAATAAATATAACGTCAAA
The DNA here is from genome assembly GCA_947095535.1 of Poecilobothrus nobilitatus. Taxonomy (NCBI): domain Eukaryota; kingdom Metazoa; phylum Arthropoda; class Insecta; order Diptera; family Dolichopodidae; genus Poecilobothrus; species Poecilobothrus nobilitatus. The sequence goes on along the minus strand of OX352774.1, from coordinate 265,396,784 downwards.
TTAAGAATAAAATAATAAAAATGTCATCAAAATAAAATTTCGTGCATAGATAAACATTTTTTTTAAGTTTTTTTTTTTTAAATTTTATTAAATGAAATTTTTTGTAAAATAACTATTACTTTATTTTATTTCTTAAATAAATTCCTTTTAAAACTATATTATTACATTTAAAATAATTAAATAAAATAAAAAAATTACTGACGTTAGAAAATAATTTGGATAAAAATTGACAATTTGTGCTCTGAACGTTTCTTTTTTAACTCAGAGCGGTCAGAGTTCAAACAAAAGTTTGCTCTGAGCATTATCTGATGAGAAAAAGAAAAACGCCCAATACTATAGTATTAATATTATAATATCAATACTACAGTCTGTCAAGGGCATAAGCTTCAGTTTCGTGAATCATTAATTTCACTAAGCCGTTGATTACTCTGCTGTAGCTATTGTACAAGACTAAGACGTTTCTATTATTTCTACGCCATCTATTATCTTATACAAGAATTATGGTTTATTATTATTTTATTATATAGGGAGGTAGCTATTACAATATATTTTATTATAATTTTACAAAGTATTTAATTTTTTTTTTTTTTTTATTGATAAAAAAAACTAAATTTGGAAACAAACATCGATTACTTTTAACCGCTTTTATTAAATTTAAAACTTTTTAGACTCAGCTTGGTTTCATAAGTGAGAATTCCAGGCGGATGCTGGACAATTTTTAATTTTTCTATACAAAAAATTTAAAATTTTTTCCCAGAGAGTTTTTACCCGATAGTTGAATTAACTTTAACTTTTTTGCTTTGAATCGCGGGTATTTTTACATATACATTGAGAAAAATGTCATTTTATTATTTAAGAGTTTAGACTGATTTTAACAACCGTCAATATAGTTATTGTTTTTTTTTTTTGTTTTGAAATATTTTATGGAAAAATTTAAATTTAAGATTGTTTGAAATTTATTTATTGTGTCAATTTATTTTCTTATAAATTATTTTGTATAAATTAATGTTTTTAATAACTTTTAAATTTGAAAATATTTGAATTATTTATCTTTACTTTTGATGACAATATTTTTTGACATTAATAAAAATTCATAAGTAGGTTTTTCTTTGAAAATTATTTTAAAAGTGAATTCATAAAATATATTTTTTAAAAAAATGTACATATGTATATACTTATAATTAAAAAAATGTTTTGTTGAATATTCATGGTAATTTTTTTATGTTTTTACACCTGTTAAATATTAGTTTTAAATATAATTGAAATCGTGTATCCTAAATTTATATGAGATTGTATTTTTTTAATGAACTTATTCAAAGTGCGCACGTTTTATTGTCTAAACAACTAAAAACCATTTACGATCAATTTAAAGCCATTTGTTTTTTATTTTTCATTTTTTTTTTTTGTCATTATCGTTTGTGGCTTTTTTTTTTTTTTATTTTTCTGTTAAAAAACAAAGCATTTCGTTATCAAAACAAGAAAGAAGAAAAAAAAAGAAAAAAATTCTGCTTTTTATTCTGATTATGAATTTTGTTAAAAAATTTGATAATTTCAAGAAAGAAACTTTAGAATTTTGCCAAATTAATAATAAAAATTTATTTTAATAAAAAATAAATAAAATTTGCTAAATTGAGCTTTGAAAGCTAGCTGTGAGCTAGTTGAGTTGAGCTTTCATTAGCTAGTTATCTTAATTTAATTTAAATTTATCTCTTTTTTTAATTTTTTTGAAATATCTTAATTTTAATTAAGATTCAAATTGAAACATTAACTCTACATTAGTGAGAGCTGGAAAACACTAGTGACAAAAACATAATGTACCAGTGCAGTATCTGGTATAACTATTCCTCTTCTTCATGTTTACATTTTACACTAAAAAGATTATTTTTTATTCTTACGTTCCGGTACAAAATGGAAGTAAAGCAATCATTTTCTGTTATAATTTTTCGTAATTTTATTTATTTCTTTTTGTTTTTTAAATATTTTAATGTTAGAAAGTTGTTTTTCTAGTTCATTGGGTTAAATTTAAAACAAAATATTTGTTTAATTTTCAGTCTGTAAATTTTTAGTTTTCATACGTGTTTTATTCTTCTCTTCCCCTTACTTCGTTTCCTTTATATATGTATAGATATATATCATGTTGTTGTACGTTTTTTACCTAACGTACGTTTTCACCACTATTCTCATTAAAATATAAAAGTGTTTGTCATGACAAGTACTTATATGTATGTTTTGAATTAATTAGAAATTATTTATAATCCATAATTGATTACCTTATCTTTCCTTAAAATAATCTTCTAAGTTATTAAAACCGCTTTAAATTAAATAAATAATTATTGACACAGTGACTCACGACGTGCAGTAGGGTGTATTAAAAATGTGTAATTTACGTAATATGTACATACTTATAAATTACTTACATATGTATAATTCGAATAAGTAATAACTAATTTAAAAAAACAATCTTTTGTTTTACAAAAACGGCTTACTTCAGGCCAGAGTAACATAAGGAATTTACTAAATATTTTTTGTTTTTGTAATCATATGTATATCATAATAACTCTAAAAAGAATTTGATAGTAGATCTAGATAAGTATGGGATTTTATTAAATCACTTTTAATGTGAAGAGTACAGTTTTAGAAATTGGTAGTAGGTTAGCAACTTCCAGTACACATTTATTAAAATTTCTTGTTTTAGAAATTGAATGACATTTTATTGTTAACTTTTAAAATTAAATTTTCTGAGTTATAAATCAGAAATAAGTACTGTTGAATAATAACAACCCAATTTGTATAATGCGTAAATACGTATACTTTAATAGACCAGAAAATTTAAATAATCTCAAATCTATTGAACTGATTATGGTGGAAGTGATACCGCCAACGGTGGTGGTTAGGGGTTAATAAACTGACATTTCATTCGCAAGTTCTCTGGTTCGAACCACGGTTGAGTCATATAGATTAATAAAAAAATAATATAGATTTTTCTTATAATGTATAATTCGTAAAATATAATTAAATAAAAACTAATTTTATATAATATATCTTATAATTAATATCATATTGTAATATACAATAAAATAATAATAAAATAATTCTTGTATAACATACTTAATAGATGGTGTAGAAATAAAAAAATACTTACGTGTCATAGTCTCTTGTTCAATAGCTACAGCCGAGTTATCAACGGCTTAATGATATTGCAGATTCTAGAAACTGAAGCTTAGTTAAATATGTATAATAAATGACTTAGAGCTCCCTATGCTCCCTATAGGAGTGGGAAGGGAAAAAATAGAAATGGTGAAAATGATCAATTACGAGAAGGTCGCACAAAATCCACTCATTGTCTTCTCATTTCGACAATAATGACAGTAAAGGTCTATTAAAAACCAAACTTTACCATACTTTCAGTTTTAACTATTTTAATAATACTATTTTTAATTTTTGTAATTTAAATAGTTGGCGTAATTAGGGTAGCTATAACCTTAATTTTAGTTTTAATATAGGTATTTAGTTTGCTTTATTTTAGTTATATTTTTTTTTATTTACTGTTTGGGTTTTAATTTAAGTAATTTGTTATTAGCTTTTTTTTTTACTAACCAGCACATTGACTCCTTTGATTGATGACAATATACTCGGTTTAGCTGATAGCCTTTGAATCAATATGAGTTTTGGCTAAATGAAAAATATAAATATGTCAAATTATAATGCTTGATCTAAGTAATCGTCTGATAAATATTTAATAGTTATTTAATATGTTCAAAGTATGAATCAAAGTAATTAATAAATTTTAATTTTATTCATTAAAAAATAAATCTAAGAGTCAAACAAATTAAGTAATAATATTTAAATCAAAAAATCAAGTAAAATATACTAGTTAATAGTCATACATATACTTAATTATACTGTTATAACTCACTTTATGTTCTGAAAACTGAAAATTTATGCTAAAAATTGAAAATGTTAATATAGAAAAAGAATATCCATACCGATACTGATACCAGATGATGCATACTTAAATCATTAATTAATTTCTGATTAGTGTTTGATTACCTATTTTGATTCTATATTTTCTACAATCTTTTAATATAATCTCGCGCCAAATTTTAGACAAAACGATTGCAGAATTTTTATTGTTTAATTTAGAATTGAAGTTAGATAAGTTCATTTTATATGTTCATATTTTTATATTAATACGTAGGTACATTACATACTTGAGTAAAGTAATTAAACACACGTGTGCACTGTACATTATTATTTTATTAAGTAGATTTATATGTACATATGTAGATATCTATATTGAATTGTTCTCACACTTTTGGTTAAAACACAAAATCAAAAAAAAAAAAACAAAAAATATGACAATTTCATCAAAACAAATGAATATAAAAATAATAATTTCATCAAAACAAAAACAAACAACAAAAATAAAAAGAACAAATTTTTGACTTTTATTTTTTATTTTTATGACTTTGTCCATGAACTTCTTCCCTATGAAAATTATACACAAACGTTTAAACATACATATATGAGTAAAATATTATATTAGCACCTTTTAGTCAACATACTAATAAATATGAATATGTATATTATACATTTTTTCTATTGATAAGTCATACATATTTGTATACTTACATACATATATATTTTAAGGCATGTGTTTATAAATATCTGCATATTATTAATACATATTAAATTTATATTAAAACTTATTTAAATGATTTTTTTTTCATTTGATTATTTGAATGTACATACATATGTACCTATATATAATTAGAAAAATAGATATAAGTATATAAGAATATAATATTAAATATATATATATGTATATACGTATATGTTTGAATTAATGTATATAAAATACTTAAATTTTAATCATAGACTAGAGAATGAAACTTTAATAAAAAAAAAAAAAAAAACAAGAAAAAAGAAAGAGAAAAATATAATTAAAAAAATTTACTTAATTAGTGTGGATCGCTTTCGAACAACATTTGAAACAAAAATAATAGGTATAGATAGAAAATAATACAAGAGAATTTATAGTTATTAAAGATTTCATTGAAAGTTCCAATAAAATTATTTTGTTTTTAATGTTATTATAACTTATTGTTAAATATAATTAAGAATAACTTATAATTTACAAAATAGATATGTAATTATATTGCTTACGATAGCTTAAGGAGCTACTGTTAAAAAAAATTTATAATTTATTTTCTCTTGAACACTTTCACCAACTCTTTTGTTTTTAATCAACCAACGACCTGCTCTTTTCTAGTTTTAATTTTAGTTTTAAGTACATTTCTGTATTGCCATCTTACGATTTCTTGAGGAAATAAAATTTCACATCCACCGTAGTTTGCTTAAAAATAAATATTATTAGCGTTTAAATAAATATATTTAAATATTATGATCTGAAGCAGCAAAAATAGCTGATTGGAATAAAATAAACATCTTGAAAATTCAAAAGCTCTCTGATTTCTTCGAAATGAAATCAATTACATATACCTATCTATAGTTCTGCGAATCTAAGGGGAAATTATACAGCGTCGCGAAAGTTGAAACATTTTAGACATGCAGCGTAAATTAATCAAATAAAAATGCTGTCAAATGTTTGGGTTTTCTTTGCTATTGTTAAATATACTTTTATCGGAGAGATTTTTTTAAATATCTATAAAGTCTATATTAAATCTAAGATAGGGTACAAGTACAACTCTTATATATATGGGTTTTCGCACATAAAATTCAAAGAGGGATCTCAAAAAAATCCAAAATTGTGCCTTACGCCTACTAAGTAATAGGTAATCTTAATATTCGTCAAATTATTGAAGAATTTTTGATTCTTTTGTAGATATTTTTCTTGCATAGGTAATGACACTATTGCTCTACTGAACTTACATTAATTCCACTCCTAAACTATTCCTCCAACAATTTTTTACCACTCCTAAAACATTTTTTTTTTTCTTACATTATATATTATAGGTATATAAAATTCAATTCAAATAAAATACTTGCACTATATATTAATATTATATAAAATTCAAATAACTTTAAAAAAATTTACATGCACAATATTTAAGAGAATAGTTAAGAAGCACTCTTTAATTAAAAAATAATAAGTATCGAATGTCCTCTACAGAAAAATATTATATTCAATTTGAAGTATTTAAAAATATAAAAAATTTACTTTAAATGATTTAGTGGGGGATTTACTATAACAAAAATAAAAAATTGAAAATTTATAACAAAAAATTAAAAGAAGTAAAAGACAATCTTTTTTCAATGAAACAAACAAGAAGAGAAAAGAGTAATATGTAATAATGCAGAATATTCGGAGCTTACGCCAAAATAATACTTAGTATGTAATTCAAATACTTAAGCAAATTAAAAGAAAGAAAACCAAAATTACTATAATATTTTACTAAGAAACATGAATTATTAAAGATGGTTTTCAACATCACTGTAATTAAGAGTTAATAACCAAGGTTTGACTCGAAGGAAAATAGATTGTATTCTACAAGTTCTTAAAAAACTAGGAAATAAATTAAAAAGTTTCGGTTCTACAATATTATAAGAATTAACATAAAATGTTGTTCTATACACCGGATCCAACAACCATAGACAAACTGTTTAATACGTAAATTATGGTTCACCAGGAATCTATTTTTAAGATAACCAGAAAAATAGAGGTGTTTTATTGGGAGAATTTTCAAATTCCTAAATAGATCTAAGCTACTATGACGTCGATTTTTTTTTACAGAATTTTATTGCATTAATTACAACCTTTCTATCTTATTTACCTACCGTTTTCCCTCTCCTATTTAAATAAACCTACATTAATATTATATTAATGTACAATAATATTTACATTAATATTAAGAAATTCGTTTCTATTTTTAGTCAAGGTAAAAAAAAAAAATATTAATATTAGTTATAGGTTTGTTAATTATGTTCTAAGAATTGTTGTTAAAATGTCCTAATTTTAATATTTTGATACGTCCTACTAAATAAAGTTTAATACAAAATACAAATATTCACCTTAAATTATTGTTGCATAAGTTTTACAGGTGTACAATGAGTAATGATATAGTATGTACATTATAACTAATTACTGAACTAACTAAAAATTGTTTAAATTGTATCCATAATAACATAATATACTCAAATAACAATGTAAACAAAATATTTTGTAAATATTCACTCCTTTTTTTTTTATTGTTTTACTTTTATTGAATTTTGACACACGTCTATTTTTTTAATATGACAACATAATACTTACTTATTTATTTATTTAGATTTAGGTATATTACATACATATGTTTTAAAAAAATTAATTTATTTTATTTTTTTTTTTCATTCGCTCGTAAAAATGTCCATTAAATGTAAAATTTGAAAATTTTTGTTAGAGTGTCTCATGATTGTGACTTTGGTTTTGTAAGCAATCTAAAAGTTATTTGATAATATTAAAAATACTAAAGTTTACATGAACATACATACATATACATAATTCTATTAACATAAATGATTGATTTAAAACCGATTCGTTACTATATTGTAATGTATTTATATTGATACTTCTTATACTTTTGTAATAGCTTTTTTATATAAAATATTTACATACATATGTACATATTTTGTACATTGACACTTCAAAAAAAATTTTATTAATTTTTCTTTTTGTAATATTTTTGTATAGCTTTTTTAATTCGAAATCAGTACGTATACTTAGACTTAGGCATAATCACAATAAAATTAATAATTATAATAAATAAAAATTAACCATCCTTAATATAAAACTACTTTTAAAAACTAATGACGTTACTTAGGGTTAATATTAATATCTTTAAAATATTTATAGTGAAATACAAAGTGAGATTTTTTTTTATTTTTGTTATCGTCATTTAATTTGTTAACGTTAGTAATTTGTTATCATCATACCTACTATCGTATCACGAAAATGATAAAAAATAATTGTAGTATGAATATAAACATAAATATTAGATATATATTCAATGAAAAAATTTAATATTTATTACATGCTATGACTGTCTATTATTTGTAGTTTTTTTTTGTATGTTTGTCTGTATGTTTTTTTTTAGTTTTGTAGCATGAACTATTTATGAATTAGATTCTAACCAAATTTTCCATTTTTTAATTCTTTTAAATTTATATAGATAAAAAGAAGTACTGGTCCTTTTTTCCTTTTCTTTTAGTCTGTTCTGGTACGAGAGTCTGTTAAAAGTTTTATATATTTTAGTAACATCAGAAAAATCATCAGTGAAAATTTTTTTAATATTTCAATGTGTTTTTTTACTTTTTTCACTTTTATCGATCAAAATTGACCAAACAGAATATTGCATAAATGCTTAGCTAGAAAGAAATTGAAATATTTTCAGTTAATTCATTAAATCAAAAAAATTTTTTTGAAAATACTCGAATAAGAAGTGCTTTTCCAATATACTAAAACAATTTTCAAATTAAAAAAAAAGAGTAAAACATTCTTAATTCTTTTGTAGATTTTTGTAAGTCGTACCGTAACGTAACGTAACATTATAAATTATAATTAATCTAAATAGCTATATAAAAACTTTTATTATTTATGAAACTTCATCATTAATGAAGTATAGGAAAACATACATATACATACATACATAATTTTAAATTAAATATTTTTATTTTATTTATTTTTATAATTAAAACTTTCAATATTTTTTCTGTTAAATTTTTGAATTTAAAATACAATTTTATTATTTCACCCACCCATAAATTATTTAAAATATTAATAATATTAACTAAAAAAAAATTTATTATTGAATTTATTTAAAAATTTTTATAATTTTTTTTTTTTTTCAGATTCTTTGGCCTTTACCTTTCGAGACTGACTGGCAGGAATGTTCAACTGCAAAAACAGAAAAAGAAAAAACATCTAATTTTTAAATTTTATAACAAACAGAAAAAAAAAAACTAAAAATAATTTTATTTTTTTTTATTTAAAGAAATTTAATTTAATAAAAAAACAGTCTAATAAAAAAAAACATTGTCTAATAATAAAGTAAAAATTAGAAGAAAAACTTTTGTTTCTTTTATAAAATTATAAAATAAAACAAAATTTTTTTGTAAATTATTTAAAGAAAAGAAAAAAAAACAATAAACAAAACTAAATATCTTTTATATTCACCATCTTTATCTATTTAATTCACCTCATAATTTTTTATAATACTTTTAAATAATAATGTTGATAATGAATATAAAATTTATGTTAATCATGGTATAATAGTTCAAATGAAAGCAGAAGTTAGTGTAATAATTTTATTACTATTTTTTTTTTTTTTTTTATATTTGTCCAAATGAATGGCAAATAAATATAAAATAAATAAATGTTCGTAATATTGGCCCATTTTAAATTTTTATTAATAACTTAACTACATAATTTTAATGAATTTATATTAAATTTTTTACTTTACGTTTTTGTTTTTTTTTTTTCTCCCCGAAAAGTGTGGAAAACAGAAAAAAATTAGTTTTTTATTTATAAATTAACCGGTTTTTTTTTCTTTCCATAAAAAGTTTAATAATGCGGTCTTTTACGTTACATAAACATGTTTTTTTTTTTTTTTTTTCTTATAAATTTATTTATGATCATTATTTTAATAATCTAATACTTATGTACATACATATATTGTTTTTGTTTTTTTTTTTTTTTGAATAGTTCTTTCCCATCTATAATCAAATACAAAACAAAACAAATAAATTAACAATAATATAAATTTATGTAAATTAATAAATCAACAAAACAAAAAATTTTTAAAATAAAATATTGGTACATATATAAAATTAAATTAGAATTAATAAAAATAAAACAAAATTAAAAATGAAGAAATTAAAATTATTTAATTATTTAATATTATTGAGTGTATTAATTTTAATAGAATCAATTAAAACAGTTATAACTGTTGATTCTAATACAAATTCAAATAATAACGTTAATATTAATAATAAAAGAATAACAACAATTCCACGTACATCAAATTTTCAAACGAAAAATAATGAAATTAAGAAAAATCTAAGTCCAGAACAAAGATCTGATGAAGATGAAGAAGATGAAGATGAAATTATTAATAATGATGAATTTCAATTGAATGGTAATTCATTAATAAAAAATTCTTCTGTATCTAATAATTCAACAAATGAAACAACAACGCCATCAATAACAATATCATCAATAAATGCTACATCATCAGTATTAAATTCAAATCAAGAAAATAATAATTATAATTTCGATAATTTTCAATGTTTTAGTAAAGAAGAAAAAGGTAAGTTTCAGTTTTTTTTTTTTTTGTATTGGATTTATTTCCTTTTTGAAAAGTCCTGTTGATTTTGTTTTAATATAAAGTCCTTCAGAGTATGCGTTATTAAAAATATACTATTGGTTTAACAGTTTTGATATATGTATGTATATGTATATACATTTCTTTGAAATGATTTGTTACTGAAATAAACAAATTTTTTTCTTCTCATTTATGAAATTAACATAGTTAAACTTAAGTTATTATTCAGAGGGCCTGTAAAAATTGAGGATTTGTAAAAATTCTTTTACATCAAAATATGAAAATTTATGGTCTATTACTCTATTCTCTTTATATTTTTAAAATTTTAATATGCAACCATTTAATTTTGTTTTTTAACCAATAAATGATTTAGAATAACTTTCCATTCTATACAATTTGCAAAAATTCAAAACAAACAATTATAGGTTCATTTCCAATTTACTCCTTAACTGCCCCTTAATATCCAATTTCTCTCCAATTTAACAAAACCTACATATGATGTATACAGGAACTAGTTCCTAGTGTTTAGTTAGCGTGTAAAAAAAAAAAATTACTTAGAATATGACTGAAAAATCTGTGCAGAGTAATCACCCATAGTTAACGAATCTCTATTTTTTGAAATCAAATGGAACTAAATACAATATATTCTTTGCCAAAAAGAAAAAGAAAAAATTATATTTTTAATAATATTTTTAAATCGAAGTATTTTTTAAAAGAAATTCCGTCCAATTCAAATATACAAATGGTAAATCTCATTAGTCGTATAAATATGTACATAAATAGGGACAGCAATTGCACACTTAGGTAAATTTCGACTCATGATATTCCGGATCTGTGCGTTTTACAAAGCATTGTATATCGGTTCTGTACAAACTGATTGAAGATTGAAAAGATAATTCAAAAAGAATTTTCAAAGGGATTTTCTTATTTTGAGTGCTGGAAATACCTGGACATTTACACAAAAATTGAACCATTGATTCCCTTTCATTTTTGCATTTGCATTAAAAATCATATAAAGTAAGTCATAACCTTCTGTTAGGTTTGCCGATAGGCATAGGACAGTCTTCTTTGAAAACTCCGATTATGATATTATGGCGAATGAATGAAAAGTTATAAACTTATGATTCAGAAATTAATTAATTTAAACAGAATTATGTGGAATGGTAGACAAATAATTATTTACCATTTCCAGAAATAATTTACAAAGAAAAAAAGTAATTTAAAATTTTTTTTATTAAAAATTGGAATAGCATAATTTAAAATATTTTAATACTTATTGAAGTCTGAATATTAAAGTTTTTTTTTGATTACTAAAATTTGCATGACTAATACAAATTTTTTGAAATTTAAATTAAAATTCCATTTATTTATATGGTGTTTTATATTATATGCATTTCGTATTTAAAATAAAATCTGAGTATGTGCATTTTATGCAATTTAAAACTTCTGTACATTAAGAATTATTTGGCTATTAAATATTTTATTATTCTTTTTTTCCGCAATAAAATAAACACAATAGAAACGATAGGTATAATTAAAATGTTTTAATGATTAGTCTAAAATTTTTATTTGAATTGATTAATCTGTTTTTATTTTTTTTTGTTTTTAAAATAAATTTTATTACTGGTATAATAAAATATTAAATAATTAAGATTATAGGAATGTTGAAATTCCATTTATTTTGAATTGTTTGAATATTCTATAGATAAATGTAAAATATTGTTTTTCTGCGCCATCACACTGAGCATTTTTTAGTAAAACGTTCAGAAAACTAATAATCCTCAGAATATGATAATAAAGTGACAAAACGTATTGGAGCAGTGATGTTTTTAGACAAAAGTTAATTACAAACTATAAAGTAACCTCCTAAGCACAATGATCGTATACCCATCGCGCAGAAATACTGCATTAAAAGTTAAACATATATAAAAAACCAAATCCCCACAATTAAAGTAACAATTAAGTTTTCATCTCAGCGATCGCGGATCAACTTTTAACTTTAACGCAGAATTTGAACTCTGACAGCTATAATTGTTAATTGTCATTGTACATTGTTATTTTTATTAAGGCTTAAATCTCAAAAGTGATCATTCTTAAATAAAATTTAAATGAATGTAACCAAAAAATATTGTTAAAATTGGAAATAAATATAGTAACATACAAATATTACTATTTTATTTTATTTAATGTTTACCTTTACTTAATATTTTTATTTACGTTTTTTATTTAAATGTCACTGTAACGATTTTAACGTTTTGTATTGTACTTGAAAAATAGACCTGTAATCTAGAGACTGGTAAAAATTTCTTTAAGTAAGACAAATATTTAAAGCTCCAACTGCTCCAACATCGCATTTGTATTCGTGTTAGCTGGTCTTCTTGTAGTCTAGGATTTTCCTAAAATTTTCTCAGTAAAAAATATCGATATAAAAAAATTTACAATTTTTAATAATTACCAAAATATTTACATACCTATTCTTTATACATATGTGTATATAATATAATTTCTGATTTTTATCGTTTGTCTGAAAATATTCGCATTTAAGAATCTTTAGTTATGCATACTGCTTTGTTTAATTTTTTAATTTTTAAAATTTTTGTTAATCCTTTCGAAACAACTATGGTACTTATATTTTGTTATTATGACCTCCAATTAAAAAAGTTATACTGCAAAATATTTAATCAACATGATTTACTTCTTTAAAAAAAATTATATTGTTTGTAAACAAAAAATTATATTTTCTATTAATAAAATAAATAGAACGTGATACCTATTCACTTAGTTTATAATTAAGTGTTAAATGATAAAATAAATATTTTGTTATTTTTATTTTTTCTGTAGAAGTAAAAAGTAAATAACGGTAATTGACATCATGAATTGTTGGTATTTGTAATTAAAAATAAGTATTTGTTACTTTTTTTTAAAAAAAAAGTAAAATTTTTTGAATAAGTAAATAAAATAATAAAAAAAACTTAATTATGTACGATATTTACGCAAATTTAAGGTCAAGAAGCTAAAAAGCCAGTCAATTAATTGTATACGTACATTTTATAATGAAGGGTGTATGTGTAGTTACTTCAAGTTAATTGATTTTATGTTTTATTATAAAATTTGACTTTTTTATATTAAATTGTCGATAAGAAGCTGATTTTTTAATAATTTTCTATATATATTTAACGATAATTTATAATTTGATGTTTATTACAAAACTCCAAAAACATTTTTACTACCTACTTACTTATATCTACGTATATGGATAGGTATCGCTAAAAAAATAATTTTGTGGAACAACTTTTTTATGTAGCCCCTCCCGTTAAATCCCCCAAAAGTTCGAAAAATCCCTATATTTAAATTGTTGTAAGACAAATTCTATAAGGTATATTTTTAATCTGGATAGCCAAACGATAGCGGCTTTTGTTAGCTTTGTAAATATCTACACATGTATATAATAAATATATATTTTTGCCATAATTTAAACTTATAATCGGGTATTTAAATTATGTATACATAATACATTCAGATTTCGATATATTACTATGTATTATGTACATATGTATATTAAAACTAAAGTTTTATAATTCATATTAAAAAGTACCATAGTCCATAATACTTAAATGCTTATAAAAAAATTGGGAAGATTTTGCGGCCAATATAAGTTAACAACGGATATTCTTATATTAAATTTAAGACTCACTCAACGTAACATTGGATTGAATTCTTAAAACTGAGATCAAACTTAAATCTCACTTTACTACCATTATAAGTCTAATTTTTGTTTTGAAAAAGTGTAATATGAATTGAAGCTCCAGTACAAAATACAAAACAACAAACAAAAAAATATTTAAGTTCATATACAATTTTATTTTATGGACATCATAACTAACCATTCATTTATTATTTGAACAACTGAATTTCTTTGAGAGAAAATAAATTAAAACATGAACTCTTTTTTTTTTTATTTAAGGTTATTAAACTTTCTTTTGTTTTAACATTTATTTGTTTTAATATGGATAAGAATATTCTTAAATAAATGTTATTTATTAACTCAAATGATATTAAACTTTTATATTGTTAAAAAAATTACTTTTCCATTATAATTATATATATTATGTATATTACCTATATACTTTCTTTTTATTCTCGGACCTTTACCTTTATTAATTACAATAGTACCTACCAAAAAAACAAATGAATAATATTAAAAAATTTTCAAGTTGAAGTTTTTTTTTAACTATTTTTTTAACAATTAATTTCATTTAATGAATTTTTAAAATTATGCATGTTAATTAAATTTATTTTAATTTAATTTAATTTTCTTATATTTCCTGAAAAAAATGGCATAATTGTACTTATTAAAATAATTTAAAAACAAAATTTTTTATGAAACTTAACATACCAAGTTCTTAAGTGATTATAACGGTTGGTTAATTTTTTTTTGATTTTTAATTGCAGCAAAAAAAATGTTTGTGTTGTGATTTGTGAAACCGATTTGAATTTTTCACCCTTCCTTAACTCTCTACTGTCTTTTAATTCATTGAAAAACTGATTTTAAGTTTTTTTTTTTTATTAATTATTTATTATAATAATCACTTAACAAAATACTTGTGTTCTTGTTTTTTAAGAGTAGGAAAAACTCGAAACACTCCAGAGGCGTTTAAAATTCACCTTCTTCAGGTTTTTAAAAAATAACATAATTTCTTTCGTAACATTTCTGCAAAAAAATATTGTTTCTATAGGAACCCACGAAATTTTTTCATTTTACTATATATAGATATATAGACGAAGGTTCTCCCTGTGGATATGTAGGATATTTCATGAAACCAAAGAAAGTCATGAATCATAATTAAAACTTCATCTTCCTATAATAAAATAACAATTCCTATAATAAAAAAATAATAGTAGGTACCTTCATACAATATATTTAAATGAGGTTGCATTTGAGAAAATATGTAATTTAAATCTAATATGTAAAGTAAATATCTTAAGATCAAATATAACTACATATATTTAGAATATACTTCTTATGAAAACATTTATATTTTTCTTAATTTAACTGTTTATACCTACCTATTTGAATTTTATTTCTACAAAAAAAAAAAAAAAAATTTTTAAATTGAAACTTGACAATAAAATATATTATCTATAATAATTTCTAATAATTTTAAACTAGTAAAAAAATCATCCTCTATAAGTAACTATATTATGATATATTTAAGATAGTTATATTACACTTTTTAATATTTTTTTTCTCCGAATGTCTATTGAAAACATCCTGTTTAATTCAAACGAAATGTGATTACATATTTGTAAATAAAACAAAAAGAATAAGTATAAGGTTATGTTATTTTGTACTTGTACATAATATTATAAAAAATAACTGCATTCCATATTATAATACATACATATGTATATGTACTTAAATATATATTTTTATGTATATAATGTTAAATTTTATTTAATATGTATATTACTATTATACATAATATAATATTATAATAGTATAATGTAAGATACTATTTTTTGTTACTGACTTGATTAAAACTTGAAATAAATAAATAAATGAAATAATTACCTATAGGTACCTATTCTTTTTTTTATTTAAAATGTTAAAGAAAATGTAAAAACCTATTTATATTAGTTAACTAATACTTAACATAATATACATTTATAAATAATTATGTAGGTAATCCGACAAAATCTGTATTTCCAAAATTCAAATGAGACAAAATCCTTAATTTCTTGAAATCCCAATTCGAAAAACCAAATTTCAAAAATCCAAATTCCCAAAATCCAAACTCCCAAAATACAAATTTCGAAAATCCAAAATCAACAAATGCAAATTTCAAAAATTGAAATTCACAAAAAATTTAAATGTCTAAAATTCAAACTGGAAAAAAATTAAAATTACAAACGGCAACTCCACTTATACAAAACAAAAAAAAAACGAAGTAAAATTGGAGTATTATCCTTAGAATAAGTAAAAATTGAATTTGTAAATTGTAACATTAACCATATAAAGTTATTTGTTTATTTATTTATATTAATATTACAAACCACATAGGATATTGCAATATCACAAAACCATCGGCTACTAAGGCCATTATAGGTCGAATGCTCTTATTAAATTATACACTAATAATAAATTATAAAACTTGCTACCTGTGCAGGATTTGAACCCGCACTATCTCGGTTAATAAGCCACGTGCTTGTGTCTATTAGAATTTAATTATAAAATTTATTGAGTGAAAAACAAAGTGAAAAGTATTGTTTTTAAAAAATTATTTTTACTATAAAAAAAAAAAATCCTAAAAAAATTAATTTTATGGAAGAACTTTATTCTGTAGCCGCACCCGTTACGGAGTTACAACCCCCCAAAGTTCGAAAAAGCTCTATATTTAAATTGTTATAACACAAGTTCTATAAGATATAAGGTATATTTTCAATCTGAAAATGTCAAACGATAGCTACGATAGTTATATTTATATAAAATAAATATATACTTGTACCATACGGTCTTAATGTACCGTTATGCAAAACTGAATTGTTGCAAAATTCTTTAACCCTTTTATCTTCTAAATGGTTCAAGTTAGAAACTTGAAATTTTGACAGAATTTAGATTTTTGAAAATAAGTATGAGTCATTTTTTCTATCACCTCATGTTATATAAATAAGTTTAGGAGCTGTAAGGAATCAAAAATTGAAAATTCCCTATTTTTATACACACCTGTAACTTGAACACCTGAAATATTTTTGAAGAAATAATGCAATGTATATGGCGATATATAATAATATGACATAGAATGTATACATATGCATATTAATATACATATATTTCGTATTTTGTAGTAAGTTTAGTATAAATTAATATACATTTGCCGCTTAGTATTAAATAGTACTAGGTATATCACATTTGGAAAAGTTTTGAATTGATAATCGTTAGAGAGAAGGTTACAATCTGTTTTTGAAGAATGTACATATAAACATATAGTTTGAATATATGTATGTACAAACCATAGTTCTAGAAATTATAAAATTCCCCCAAATTATTTTAAAATGCTGAAAAATTAAGAAAATAATATTATAAGCAGAGTGACAGCCTACAAACGTACTAACGAGTTCGTACGGGTATCTAAGAGTTGACAAAGGTAACTGTATTCTTTCTCGTTTTTTATTGTATTTGAAAAATTTATATTTTTTTCTTAAATAAATTTAACAAATCATTTATAAATTTTCGAATTTTGTTTTACCAAACTGTGTAGATAACTTAAAAACAATATTTCGTATTATTTGCTGCGATCTTTAAAGGATGGATCCAAACTGGACTTTTTTATGTTTGAATTTTGTCTAGTTTGGATTTTGTCCATTTTGGATTTTTGAATTTTAGATTTTGGGAATTTGACTTTTGGAAATTTGGATCTGGGGAATTTGGTTTTTGGGAATTTGAAATTAATGATTCCAGCATAGATCGAACTATGTACCTATAATTAGTACAATAATTAGTTATTACTTATTAGTTAGTTAGTTATAGTATACTTTTTTATAAAAAAACACTTTTCACATGAAAATTTAAAATTTTCTTATTTTATTAAGTTATAAATTATTTTATTTGTTTTCAAGACAAATTCCAAGTAAATTTGGTAATTCACCTATATATATTAATTAGTATGTATGTATGTAATAATTCTCTCATTCTACTCGTATATAAACGCATGTGTTGCAGTGTATGTACACACAATACGCATTAATTAAAGCTTCAATAATTAGACATGTATTAATAATATGTACTTACTTCTTGTCTACCATTCAAAACTAAAAATGATAGGTATGTTGTTTATAATATATTTTTTGTCTTTTATTTTTTTTTTTAATCCATTTTTATTAAAAATTATTTCAAGTTTAAATTATAAATATAATTAAAATGCTTTTTTTTAATACAATACAATGAAATTTATTGCTTATTTTAGGAAATTTATAACCATTTTTCCGGCATTAACAATTAAAATAATTAGAATAAAAAGAAAATTTAAGAATAAAAGAAAATAGAAAAATTCATAACATAAACAATGAAAAAAACAAAAAAAATACAAACAAATAAATTCAAGGTGAGTTTAAAATTTTTGCAAATATGTAAATCCAAAAGTCATAAATAAATATTTATAACGTAGGTATAAAATTTACAAACTGTTTAGTATTAATTAATATATTATTGAAAAGTTTACTGCCTTATTACTATGTATTTTAATATACACATGTAGTTATACCAGAATTTATGTGTTTTTTTTAATTAATAATTAAAGTTGATGTTTCCAAAAGCAAAATAAAAGTAATTGAAATTTTCAACAAAATTAAGTCTCATTTGTGATTTGTTTACATTCTGATTTTCTAAACTATATTTTCCCTTCTCTTCTAAAACATTTTTACTTTATGACCCCATTCATTTTATTTAACGAACATTATTGTCCTTGGTTTTAATTATTGTACCAATGTGCTTCTTTCTTAACTGTCCGAGTTGTCGTTAACAGAAGAAATCGTATAAAACTGAAAATACAAAACGCCTAAGAAGACATAAAGTATAAAAAATTGTCTTTTAATATTAGTTACTTAAATTTTTTTTATTATTTTGGTATTATTATAATGTCATCTGAATATTTTATATATAAATATTAGTTCACTAATTCTATAATTTACACGGTACATAAAAACCGCAACAGTGAAATTGTGGTAGGCATGTGGGAGAGACAATAAAGTGATCTAAATTGATTATTTGAAAAACAATTTTTATGAAAATGAGTGCATTAAGTAATTTGTATTGTGCAATTTTTTTTTTAAATTTATTAGATATACCTAGTACCTCCTACTTATTATCAAAAATTACGAAATAATAATAAAAAAAAAAAACATTCCCCTAAACATAATATTATTTACATACAAACTGATACAAATACATAAAAAAATTAGGTCAGTTTTAAAATTTAAATTTGATAACTCAAAAGTACTAAATCGGATAATAAAATGTACCTACTTTGTACTAAAAGTGCTAAATAGAATAATAAATTGTACTATTTTTTACTATTTTTGTACTATTTATTTTCTGTTTCTGTATTTTATTTACACACTTATTGTATCTATACAGAAAAAAAAGATTTAATATTAATTTTATACCTATTTTATTTTTTCTTGATGTTATATTCAAAAAACCATCAGTTTATATTTTTTAAAACCACAAAAATATCTAAAAATAAAAAAATGTATATTAAAATAACAAAATTAACCTTGAATTTTATGTACATATGTATATATATTAACATATGACGGACTTATTTTTTTTTATTTTTGTTTCTTCTATTTTATTTTGTGATAAATGCGTACACATTTCTTGATTCTCTATCTATACCATACCTTAATCAAAAAAAAAATTGTTGAACTAAGAACTTGGATTATTATTTTTTTAATCAATAAAATATTAAAATAGTTGTATTTATAGTTAGGATTTTAATATATCCGAAAATATGTACTACATACATAAATAAGTACATATTATAGTACATTGTATTTCAATCATTATTAGTAGAGTAAAGGGCTGTCGTTTTAAAATTTTCATAAGTAGTACGACAGAATTTAAAACGGAGTTTTTTACACCAAAAGGAAAGACATTACATTTTACACAAAAATGTAAATATTTATGTATATATTTTTCTGTTTAAATTTTGAACACGAAAGTTCTTATACCCAAATTATTGGAAACAAGTAAATGTAACAGTAAGTCGATGCAACCGACTTATTAATACCCTACACCTGAATAATTCGAATTAAATTAAAAATCCATAAGTGTTTTTGGCAGCTGCTTGAACTTCTTCCCTTTTCTGTCTTATTCAACTCGAATTTCAAGAACGTAAAAGAGGCATCCGCTTGGGATATGCTTGACACCCTTGTATAAAATTTTAAGTTTCTATCTTAATTATTTTCGAAGATTGGTAGTCCTTGGGAGGTTTGTGTCAGCTACCCGAATTGCCACTCCAATTCATCGAATCCATCTCAGGAACATAAAGAAAACTTGCCAGAACACCATTCTATTAAATTTAAAGGTTCTACTTTTGTTGGTTTTGGAGATATGCTCGTTGCTCTTGTGCTCGTCCGGAAGTTTCCAAAATACGAACCCATGGTTCAAATTCTTTCAAATGTCAGTTTCCAATTTTACAGAAAAAGAAACATAACAGAACACCTTTGTACTAAAAATAAAAGTTCTATCTTTGTTGGTTGTGGAGATATACTCGTTTGCTCTGGGGCTCGTCCGGAAGCTTCCAAGATTTGAACCCATGGACCAAATCCTCACAAATTTCAGAAACATAAATCAAACATGAAGGAACACCATTCTGCCTAATTTAAAGGTTATATCTTTGTTGCATTGGGAGATAATATCATTTGCTCTGAGGCTCGTTCGGAAGCTTTCAAAATCCGAACCCAAGGACCAAATCCTCTCAAATTTCAGAGGCCTAAATCATACATGAAAGAACACCATTGTGCCAAAAGTAAAGGTTATATCTTTATTGGTTTTGGAGATAATCTCATTTGCTCTGGTGCTCGTTCGGAAGCTTCCAAAACCCAAACCCATGGACCAAATCCTCTTAAATTTCAGAGACATAAATCGAACGGGAAGAAACATCATTGTACAAAATTTGAAGGTTCTATCTTTGTTGCTTTTGGAGATAATCTCGTTTGCTCCGGAATCATTCGGAAGCTTCCAGAATCCGAACCCATTAACGGATTTTGTCCAGATTCGAACTTAGCCTTTCTTTCGTAATTAGTAACCTACTATATAAATTTCATCAAGATAGCATCATTATTTTTTGAGTTATTGTGCGTACGGACGGACGGACGGACGGACGGACATCGCTAAATCGACTACGGCGGTGATCCTGATTCAGAATATATATACATGTCTATACCTAACTCGCTTCCTTTACAAACACCATACCAAAGTTAATATACCCTATACTTAGGGTATAACAAACACAAGTATCTTTAATTTTAACTAATAATAATTAAGATTTCTTTATTCATATTTAATATAATATTTCATTTAACATAACAATTAAAAAACATAAAAACAACAAAACAAAAGTAACATAAAATAAAATTTAATTCAAAATAGAAAGAAATCACTTAATTCATAATTTAAAATATTCATTAATTTCAGTTAATTTTTTTCCATTATTATTTCTATTAACATACATATCTATTTATAAATTTTTAAATATTTTTGCAGTAATTCTGAATATTGTATTGTTTGCAGGAATCCATTTATAAAAGCCAATCTTTGAAACCACCTCTTTAACAATTAATTAAACAAACAATTTGAATTTGTCAATTTGAGTGATCACAGAATCCACAATTTGACATATTTTACATAAAAAATATACACATCCATAAAAACAAATGCTCTGTTCAAACAATCAATAGAAATCGTAACATAGAAAATTACTCTGTTCAATTTTGTAAATGTTGCAATATGCATTGTGGATATACACATATATAAAATTCAAATGTAATTCTATTTGGTAACAAACATTATAATAGAATATTATTAGGTTAAATTACTAAAAATTGACCAGAAAAAACTAAAAATTTTGAAAATGTTAAAAAAGGAGTATTTTGAATCCCTTTAACACAAATCGGAGTATTTTTCCCAAAGGAGTAGTTGCAGAGTATGACTTATCAAAATGAACTCAAATACTCCGATCGGGGTTCAAATGACAGTCCTGCCCGCCACTAGAGTTAAAAATTGGCTCCGAATTAACTCCGAAAATTATTTTCAAAATATATCTTCATATTCTTCACTTAAATTTTAGTTAGGTCTTATTTAGAAACAGTTAGGAAATAAAACGTAATAAATTAAGCAAAATATATTCGAAATAAATTAAGTAAAAACTAAATATTCATATGTGTACGATTTACTTAAGTTTAAGAAGAACATTAACATCTTTCTTCAAAATGTCCCTTCAAATTTTCCTACCTATCCCCCATAATCCAAATTTCCCAATTCCAATTTCCCCAATTATCCTTCCCACATCCCTATCCCCAAAACCAAACTGTACATTTGTATTAAAGGTTTCATCCTAAAGTTTGGTTTTAAAAGGGGGGTGGTTTTGGTTGGTTAAAGTCCAACACTACCCTGAGGAAGCACGTGCAGTTCCTCTTGGTGACTTTCGAGTTTTCCACCAACCCTCGTAAACAAAAAAAAATGTTTAAGGACATGGTTTATAAATCGACTTAAAACCCACACATATCGCAAATATTCTTCATGACTTCTCTTACTTTTGAAAGTGGGCTACAATCATAAAGTCTAGTGATTACAAATACGTTCCATCAATAAAAAAAGAAAATATACAATATAGAAACTCAATAATTGTAAGTTTAATTAATAGCATAATTTTCATAATTGAAAATAAAAATTATTTATTAAAGATTTTATAATAAAAGTAGAGGTTGGAACTCTTATCTATTCTCGTATTTTAAATTTTAAAGTGACAGTATAGTTATATAAATAATCTATTAAATAATTTTAATAAAACTAAGTGTGTATCTCTAAAAAGTTAAACCTAGTAATTAAAGTAATCTGTAACAGCATTAGAGGAAGAACTTTCATATAATAATTGTTTGGTGGCATGTGCTTTCCTAATTTTTTGCTACCAAGATTGTATTACAGACATCTCGCCTTTTTTTTTTTTAACGAAGGTGAGAATCTTTCAAAGACACCAAGAATTTCCCCTTGGTAGTATCAGATTCTTACTGACTAAACCCACCTCCCGCTTTAGACAACATAATGGGATGAAAACCTTACCTGCTGTACTCCGTTACCTGCTATTGGCTATGGAATATGGATAGGAAAGGATAGGAAATGGATGTGGAAACATTAAACTGGGCGTGGGACTGTAAGGAAACAATGAATCCGCCTATTATTATTACTATTTTGCTAACAGTGACTATAGGCGTTACAACAGTTACAACATATAGTAGTATGTAACACCTTACTGCATGAGGTAATTATTGAATTCAACCCCCACTGTCACTGTAGCAGCTATTATTATTGGTACATAGTAGTATTACTTATTAATATTATTATTATTTTGCTACAGTGTCAGGGCCATCAGTATTATTAGATTACAACGTGCAGTAGTATATAACACCTTTCTGCATAATATAACCAAATATAGCTGCACTGTAGCTATAATTATTATTACTATCAATTATACGATATACTACGATTATTATTATTACTATTAATACGATATATAATACGATTATTATTACGATATATTTTTTATTTATATGACCTGACCGGGATTTGAACACAAGACTCTCCGATTGAAAGGTTGGCGACTTAACCACTACGCCATGAGTCAGATACCCTTTAGTATATATAGTTTAATGGCTGTAGTAGACTGTACCATTGAAGGGCAATTTTCTATTAAGTGTAGATATACTTAAAAACTTTTAAAAAAGTTTGAATTAATAGCACAGTTTTTGTAATATAATATTTTACTATAGATAGAAATTTCGCTATTCATATTTTTTATTTTTATTAAAAATAGAAAAATGTAACTATTTGTTTTTATTTTTTTTATTTTTTTGTATTTTTATAATCTAATCTTACTTTGTAGTTTTTTTTTTTTTTAAATGTACATATATTTCTTAGTAAACGATTTTTCATAAAACTGATCTAATCTAAGTTTCTTTCTACTCAAATTTCTTAGAGACCAAAAAATAAAGAATAAAATAAAAACCGCACTGAATACTATTAGTTTTGAAAGTACATACATATGTATGTACATATTATATTAATATTACTTTTATAGATATGGTAAGTTTCTAATCTAAAATATTTGTTTTGACTGATATATGCGAATAAAATAATTTTTGTTAATTTTTTTTTGTTGGAGCCTAGATGGGCTGCCATGTTTAATAAAAATAACAGAAAAAATATTTATTTTTTTCTTTATATAACTGATTTGTTTTTTTTTTTTTTTTATATTTTAGAACTAAATTATTTTTAAGTCAATATAAGATTAAAATAATGTCACATGTCGTTAAATAAAATCTGGTAAAATAAAGGAGACTACAAATAGTGGGATGATGATTTTTACAGGTTAAAAGTCTTTATTTGACCTAAAGTAAGTGATTGTTTTGTTTTGATTATATTTTGGTTAAGATTTTATTAAAAAATCACTTAGCGAATTCACTTTGTATTGAAAGTTAAATCATTCAAATATATAAATAGTTAAAAACGGGTGACGAATCATTAATTATTTAAAAAGAATTTGAAATAAAATTATTTCAAAAGGTTTAATCGATTAGTCAATTTTTACACCAACATAATTGAGTGTATATCTAGAATCAGATATTAATTGTACCCATAGATATATTAACTAATAGATGGGAAGTTAAGTATAGTCGTTTCTTTTCTTCTTATGTGTTTTCCTATCTTAAGGTATTCAGTCAAAAAAATACATATGCATTTTATAATATGTATACATTTCGTTCACTCAGCTGTTTATATTTATTAAAATAATGTAAAGCAGTTTTTCATAACCAGTTTCATTTAGAGAATATAGAGAGTTTAAATTTTTATATTACTTAATAGTTGATATATTTTGTTTTTAAAATTAAAATTTAATTTAATTAAGGTTATTCAAAACTTTAACTACTTGTAAAGTAACAAAATAAGTGATAAAATTCTTTTAAAAATTAGAAATGATATTATTTCACCTTTTAGGAACCTATTTCTGAGGAAACTAAACCAAAACATACGCACGGTTCAGCTGTTTCTCAAAATTGGCTGAAAATATTTTCTTCACTGCCTATCTATTAGTTAATAGGTATATATCTATGATTGTACCTATGTTCGTTAAACTTTGTTTTGAGAAAAATGCTAAAATAATTTGAAAATCTATCAGATCATATAGATTGAGTTTTGAAATATTTTACTGCTAACAAGTAGGTACATGGTTGATTTTGAATACTATTCTTATTTTGTTGAAATGCAATATTTTTCAAATTCTGATTAAAAAAACAATTTTTTTTTTAATAGGAATAAAGAAACTTAAAAGAATAAGCTAGTAGAGCTTAATTAAACAAGACAGAATGTAAATCAACTGTTTTTAAAAGCGCACATTACCAAAAGATAATACAAACTATTTAAAATTTATTGCTTACACCAAATTACTTGCACCAAAATTTGAAAATTTCATATGTATAAGAAAAAATGTAGACTGTTTGTTTGTCTAAATATGTTTCATATAAGAAAATAGGACTTTTTTGCAATTTTGAGAGGCTGCCAGTTTGGAGGCTTATATAACTATGAAAAACCGTTAACAAACGTAAAAATATATTATTGAACGTTTAATTTTTATGTCTTGTCGAATAAAAATTTGTACAGGTGCCTAAGTTACAGGGTCTAAAAATAGCAAATTTTCAATTTTCGAGCCCTAATAGTTCATAAACAGGGAGTGGTGCAAAAAAATTTTCTGAGGAAACTTATACTAAAATATTGAGTAAAACATAAGATAGGTACCTATGCGCATTTAAAAATAAGACTTTTTCAAAGTTTGAGGGGCTCTAGCTCTGTAATGAATGCGGCTTCATGAAAAAGTTGTTCTATAAAATTAATTTTTTTATGAAACCTACCCATGGTTAAAATTTGTTTTCTCTATCTTTAACGGCACATTTTCTCAAAATTTTTTTTGAAAATGTACTAAAAACAAATAAGTCTTAGAGTAAGAAAAACTTCCATTTATTCAATATTTGTCTAATACTTAAATTAGAAACAATTAGAAGACAATTAGATTAAGTAACTATATCTTTTTAAAGTATAATTTACGTAAGTGATCAAATATTTTTAATTCCAATAATTTTAATAATAATTAATTAAATTTTATAATTGTGTCATTATTTGGTAAAATAACTAGTTCTAACTAAATATCTATTAACTAATTTTCTTAACGTTATTTTTTTGGTATAACTTTAAGATAATCTAAGTGGCGCCTTTATTATTACAATATGTAATAAAATTATAAATCATTTTCATTTATTTTTAAAGTCGAAAAATAGAAAAAAAATTGAATAACAGGCCGATAAAAAAATAAAAGAAAAAAAATAGTATTTTTATGTAAAAACATATACCTGGTTGCCCAAGATAATAACAAAAATGTTTTTCTAAAAAGAAAAAAACTTTTAAATTTGAATTGAACAATTTATTTCAGATAAGAATCGAATCGAATTTAATTAAAAGTAAATTTTTTTTTTTTAAAATAATTAATTTTAGGGCATATGGACGCTAATACAAAAGTAATTTGAAAAACAAAGTTGTTTTTAAGCAAAATTTTAACTTAGAATGTTTTAAAAATAGTTATTTAAAAAAAAAATTTAAAAAAGTTCAAAAAATTTTTGATTAATTTCACTCTGCCAAGTAAATCTGTCGTGGACAAAACTTCTTCATTGTTTAAAGTGGAGCAGTGAAACTATAAAGAGATCTCATTTAAAAATTGGTGTTGTGGTTAGGTTTTTTATGTATTAGAATTCATTACGCCATTACGGACTACATTAACTCAAAGTTATGAAAAGCCTCATTTTGAAATTTTTATATCTAAAATTATACTTAACATTTTTTCAATGTAAAAAAGTCAAACGACTGATATAGAAATTATATAATATTCCCGAATTAAGGATTTAAATTTACTGTTACGTTAAAAGCAAATGTTGCAAAAACAAATTGTTATTAATTATTATTATTAGTTGTTTAAGGAAAAATGTTCTCACCAGGTTTAAGAGCTACTATGGGTCAAAAATTGAAAACTATCTAGTTTTATAAACTTGTAAACTTATATCTATGCAAATTTATCGAAAATAAGACAACAAACTTTACCTCCAATATTATAAATTTACATGAAATAACAGCTTTTATTAATTATGTATGTATATACATATATGAGGCTTCCTGAAAAATTTAAAATTATCAAAATCTTTACAAATGTTAAAAAAAAATTAAATATTTGATATGAAAACTGCCCTTTAAAAGAAAATGAAAAGCTCGGAAAAAATTTCAATGTCAAATGCAATAACAGCAATAATAACAAGATGTCAACGTACTTGTCTATTTCGCTTTTTTTTGTTTTTCCAATAGGCATGTGTCACATCATGTACATACATATCTTTATGTTTTTGATTTTTTTTTTTTAATTTATTTTTAACCTATTATTTAATGCTTCAAAAATTAATAATAGTTAGTTCTTATCAAAAGTTTTTATGGGAAGTTATTGTTGTTTTTATTTATTTATTGCAAACATTTTTTTAACTCCTAAACAAAAGGTAATTAACTTTTATGTTAAACTTATCTTAAAAAAATGAAAAAAAAGGAAAAAAAAAGTACACAATAAAATATCACAGTAAACATAATTTTACTACACAATACTGTGTTAATTTCGGTGACGTCAATCATCAACTATTGATAGTTCATAAATTCAAAACAGAATTAATTGATATGTATATACAGGATGCCCCAGTTTCATTGTAGTCTTCTTTAAAATTGGTGATCGCAGATGTCAAAAAGTTTACAAAGTTGTATATGACTAAGAAAATTCTTTTTCTGTGTGTCTATAATACTTAGGTACATATATAACATAGGAAGTTGATTTAAGATATTTTTATACCCGTACGATAGGTATCGGGTATATTAAAAATGTTCCTCCTTTTGTAACACCTCGAAATAAGCAAGGTATGGATCTGATCAGAATCAAATTAATGGATCAAGGATCAGGAAGACCTCGTTAATTATAAGATTATCTGCTTTCATAAAAATTATACAAAATTATTACATTGTTTTCTCGAATAACTGTAATTTTTGCTGACAAAAAACAAACCGTTATTATGTGAAATTAGAATTTTGATTCCTCCATATCATCGAAACTCTGACTACAAGAATTTCATAAGAAACATAAAATTTTGAGAGGGGAAAGATTCTTAAGAATAAATATTATATTTGTCTGCCATCTATTATCTTATGCAAGAATTTTTGTCTACTTATTAATTATTTTTATATGTATTTACTATATAGACTATTTCAATATAAATTAAATAATATTATGATCTGACTGAAATTTTGTTGTAAAAATACAAAATTAATTTTAATTATCAAAAAATTTAATAAATACATACATACATATAAAAATTTTACATTAACACGTTGAGTCCCAAGTGTATCACTCAAATATTTAAAAATCCCATGTGTATCATAGATACTAGTATATTTGGCGTTAACTCTTATGTGTATCATAGATACACATTGCTGAATGTTCTCAAAATCCCACATCATTTTAATGTACTTTTTTTACATTTACAAAATTATTTAACGCAAGTTTTATTTTATGTTCACCGGTGAATGTGGGACTCAATGTGTTAAATGAAGTATTTAAACTTACCTGAATTATATTTTTTTTTAAATATTTTATCAGATTTTACTATAATAGCAACTAGCAATGGATAATATATTGTTTATTTTGCAAATTTAGGAAGAAAAAACATGTAAACAAAGATTCGTGGCAAATTTAGCTTTTTCTTTAATTTTTTGAATTTTTTTGTGCTGTACATATAAAAAAATGCCAAATAAGGACAGGTTAATTTTATCTCTTTTTTTGTTTTTTGATTGAGTATATTTAATGTATAAATATGTAAATGTATGTACAGTGATTGTGATTGTGATTCGAAATATATTATTAATTTAAATTTTCGCAAATTAAATTAAATATCAGTTAAAATTCATAACATTTAACTCAATCATGTAATTTAGAAACTTTAGAATAAATTTCTTTGCCGAAATACTGTATGATAAATATTGCGATAATATATCGGGAATTCCATGTTTAGTCATTGGGACATTTAAAAAAATTTAGAAATTTCCTTTTTATGAAGCCTAGATATTATTAACTCTATTCTGAAAATATTTGCATATTTAAAACCCTTTTATAGATCAATATTTCACTAATAATTCGGTGTTCCAATAACAAAAACTTAAACAAGAAAAGTAACTTATATTTTCACAAAGAGCTGTTAGTCGTCGGAATCGTACAGTTTTGTTAGTTTTATAATTTTCAATATTATACCATTTTCTGCGAATTCCTCTACAGTAGAAAAAAAGAAAATCTTACATTTACATTGCATATATGTCTATTGAAAAACGTGAACTAAAATCTAATTATAGGCTTTTTATTACAAGTTGTAAAAATTACAAGAAAGTAGAATGCGTTAGTCATCAGGACATTCGGGCATTTTAATAAAAAAATGTCCGCCTCAAGAATGGATTTGAATCGATTTTAAAAACACAATTTAAAAAGAAAAGCAGATAAAGAACTAATACTCACGTTATCTAATATTAGAACCTTAGAGAACCGTATAAGATATTATATAGTTCATTTTTAAATTTTCGGTTTTTGGATCAGTTTTCATAGAATTTCCAATAGAACAAACATTGGGTGCAAATTCCAAATAAAATCATAAAAATGAGCCAAAATAAATTTTTTTTATAAATTTGAAAATAAAATTTAATTTAAGAACTTATTTTGTTTGTTAGAATATTTGTAAACATTAAATCTAACTTTAAACTAATGTTTTTATCTAAACTATGTATTTATATAGAAAAATTCAGAATAAAAATGTAACGTATGCAATTTCTAAATATCACTAACACCTTGATCAGTACTTCAGCTATTTTTAATGAGTTAAATCACCGTATTTCGCTACTTTTTATTTTTGTTATTTTGAATTCTTTTTAAAGAATGTATGTTTTGATTACGAAATTAAAAAAAAAAAAATAGATTTGCTAAAGATTTTGCAAACAATAATAAAAAATTATTAAAAATAGCCTTTAAAAAAATAATACTGTAGTTGGCAATTGGCATTGGTATTGTATGGAATTATCAAGAACTATTTTCGTTTTAAATTAAATAATTTTTTAAACATTCAATTAAATATAGGGTGTAGCACGAGTGGCAGTCTAGGAAATAATTAAAAACAAAAAAAACATTGAATTCCTTAAAAAAAGTGCATTTTTAAGGTAAATAATTGTAGTTCTCTTACGTTTAAAGGTATATGCATATATTAGCTAAACTTCGATTTATAGTTGTTTTTTTGGATTTATCAGACAAAATTTTCTTTAATTGAAAGTATAATTTTTTTAAAAATAAAGCTTAAAAAAAATACTTATATGAAAAACTATTAGATTTTATATTACTACGCATTGGTTTAACTTAAAAAAAAATATATTTAAAAAAAATTTTATCTATTTTTTAGCTGATTCTTCAAAAAAAAAAAAAATTTTAATTATTAGTTTCACTCTATCTGTTTGTCCGCCTTCTATTTGTTTATAAAGCTAGAATAATGAAATTTTAACCATTATCTCATAAAAACATTAATGTGGTAGAACACATTTCTTATGTAGCCCGACTCAGTACGGAGTGACAGCCTCTAAAAGTTTCAAAAAATCTCTATTTTCAAATGTGTCAAATATTTCAGGTTCTTCTTAACATTGTTTTTCTATCAACAAAATTCAAAAAATTGAAAATTTGTTATTTTTATAGACACCTGTACATAATTTTCTAAAGTAATTCTGATTTTTCTTCTTTAATATTAACTGCAAATAAATAGCAACCATTGCAATTTTTTTTTTTATTATATCCATCTTTAAAATATTGCAAAATATGTATTTAATGTTTAAAATTTTTGACTTTTGATTTTACGTCTGTATTTGACGTTAAAACAAAATTGCATCTTGTATACTTCTTACTGAGGATGCAAAAAATTTTGCATCTAAAATGAGCGGAAGGGAAAGAATGTCATGAATACGATATATATTTTCAACCAATTTCATTAAATGTTTGTATCCGGATGCACGCATCCCATGTGGACTTACTCTTAATCTAACAATTAATATCTGCATTCGTTCTTTTCTTTTCAATGCAATACGAGAGAAGATTATAAATTTTAAATCGTATTACAACCAGTGTTGCAGTATTTGGCCGAATAAATTATGCTAGATTAAGCAAAACACAATGTCACTTTATGCCAGATTTGAAAAGATTCGTAGTTAAGAAAAACAATGTTTTTGATATATTTATCATATCATGTACATATATGATATGATATGAATTAAATCATATTAAACTTCATAAATTTTTTTTTATTCAATTATAATATAAAATAATGCACAAAATATTACATAAAAATTAAAAATAAATTCACAAAATAAATTCCATATTATTACTTTACATAAAATAAATTAACAAAATAAAAAAAATGTTAACAATAAATAAACTTAACAGAAATACAAATTAAAGATTAGGTGACTGCTGAGTTTTTATTTTTAAATAAAGCGAAATCTTTAGTACTAAACTTAAACACAATTATGTCGACACAAAATTCGCTCGTATACTTTTCACACAAATTTCTGACGTTAAGTTCTTTCTTTTTTATTAAACTTTTTAGGAATATAAATTTTTAATATTTTTTTAGAAATATTTTAAATGCTTTTTCTGACGCTATTATGCCAGAAATGCATTTGTCATCATTTTTAAAAAACACAGTGGAAAATCAAAATCTATTATGTCAGATTGGGCATTAAAAATGCCAATATCGCAACATTGATTACAACTATATGGTATTTTTTTCAATTTAATTTCAATTATTTTAAAAACAATTAATGAAGATTTGCGTTTCCATAACAAATTCGCAAATTAAATAATGAAATTTTTGAATTTTGTTTAAATTATTAAAATTTTTATTATCAATATGTATGTATGTATGTATAATTTTTAAAATATGAGAAGCATTACAAGCAGGGTTACCACTCCGAAAATTAAATATTTACCATGTCGAAATAAAAAAGTTACGAAAACAGAGAAAAAGTTGCCAAATTATATTAGAAGAGAAAAATTCTAAAATTATTATTATAATTTATAACATAAAATTTATTTATTAACTTCTTTATTTTGAATTAATTATATTTGCAAAAAGATTTCAAAAACAACATCAATATAAAATAAAAACAAAACCACTAATAACAGAAAAAGTTGAACAAAAGTGCTAAAATTTTGATTTAAGAAACAACATATGTTATAAGATGACGAACAAATAATGTCTCTTGGCTACTAACTAAATGAAAAATAAATAAATATAAAAGTAAAAGGATACGCATATGAAATAAGTATTTAAACAAGGTAGAATGTAAACCAACGGTTTTTAAAAGCACACATTTACAAACTGTTTAGAAGTGTGACTTACACAAAAATTTGAAAATTTCATGTAATAAGAAAAAATGTGAAAATAGGACATTTTTGATATTTTGAGGGGCCGTAATTCCGGAATCCTATATAACTAAGAAAAGCCGTTAACACACGTAAAAATATATTATTGAACCTTGCCGAAGAAAAATTTGTACAGGTGCCTAAGTTACAAGTGTCTAAAAATAGCAAATTTTCAATTTTTGAGGCGTAATAACTCTTAAATAGGGGGTGCTACCAAAAAATTTTCTGAGGAAACTTATACTAATTCTAAAAGTTCTTGTCTCAAAATTTGAGGTTTCTATCTAAAGACGTGCCGGAGTTATGAAAAGAGAAATTTCATGCAAAATGTGGTTTTCACATAACGGTAAATTTAAATCATAAATTACAAAATATTACATAATTTTGATATTGTTTTATATAGATAATAAAATTTTCGATCTTCTGGCGGTTTTAGTTTGCAAAACTATGACTATTATTATATATATACATCTGAAAATGGGGCTTTTTCGCAATTGAAGAGCTGCAACTTTGGAACCCTTTACAACTAAAATAAACCTTTAACACACGTAAAAATATATTACTGTAGCTTTAATTTTTATGTCTTACAGAAGTAAAATGTGTACAGGTTCCTAAGTTACAGGTGTTTAAAAATAGCAAATTTTATATTTTTCAGCCCTTGTAGCTCATAAACAGGGGGTGATCCAAAAAAATTTTCTGAGTAAACTTATACTAATTCTTAAAGTTCTTTCTTGCCTCAAAAATTCAAGCCTCTATCTAGAAGCGTGGCGGAGTTATGAAAGTAGAAAAATCATGAAAAATTTGGTTATCACATAACGGTAAATTTAAATACTAAATTAAAAAAAATTGTATAATATTGATATTAATTTACAAAGATAAAAGAAATACCTGTCGAATGACGTTTTCAGATTGAAAAAATCTTAAGCAGAACATAAGATATATGCATTTAAAAATAGGGCTTTTTCAAAGTTTGAGGGGCTGTAGCTCCGTAAAGGGAGGGGCTACATGAAAAAGTTGTTCCACAAAATTATTTTTTTTATGAGACCTACCCATGGTTAAAATTAATCTCTGTCTTTAACGGTGTAGAAGTTTTGTAAACAGACGGACGGACGAACGGACAGAGTGAAACTAATAAGCACATTTTTTCAAATTTTTTTTGGAAATGTGCTAAAAACAGTCTTGACTGACGACACATGATTTACATATATCATTTTTGTCAGTAGGTAGGTACCTACTTCTTTAGCCAACATAAAATTATTAATTGTTTTAAATTGAAGTTTGTTTCTCAAGTTATTTTTAAATAAACTTAGTCAGAAAATTTTCTTTCTGCGGCGGCCGAGCTATGGAAGTAAAGACATTAAATTTAATATGAAATCAGTATGCTTTTTGAAGCAATATTCGTCCAAACCACTTTTTATAAATCTTACCATTTCCCAAAACTTATTAATATCCATAGAATTTTTAAGGTCATGGACCATGTTTAAAATGGCTGTGTAATTTTAATTGTGTTTCAATTAAGTATTTCTGGATCATATTCTGTTAAAAAATAAATTTTTGTTACTATGAAAACAGATAAATATGAATCGAACAAAAATTTTGTAGGGGTTATTATAGATAACTCTTTTTTACTATTGTTTCGAAAATCAAATCGTAATTTAAATTGATCAAGTAATTCTAAATAGAAAAAAGTATATTTGATTTAATATCTTTTTTTTCTGATTCTGAAATATTGCTTGAAGTAATTATTTTCTTCAGCATGAAATCCTAAAAAAAAATTCTAAATTGAGAGCAGAGTTACCAAGTTATCAAAAGAAAAAAAATGGCCAAATTACCAAAGTGGTAACCCTGATTACACGTCATTTCTTTTTAAAATTGTTAAAAAAAAATAATTATAAAAGGTCGTAAATGTAAATTCGTTTTACACGTACTTAAAAATATTTAACAACTTTTCAAATATGTTTTCTTATGAATAAAAATAAAAATAAATTATTGTTAAATTAGTTAAAATTTGTTGCAATAAGGTAGCTATTATTTTTTTTTTTTAGAAATTTTCTAAGTAAATTTTTGTCAATACTTGAAAGATTTACATAATATTATACAATAGGTAGGTACATATACATATGTATGTATATTAAACTAAACAGATCTTTTATTGGTGCCATCAAATTATAAAAGTTTGCAAAAACAAGATTTAATACAGCTAGGGATGGTAACAAGTCGACTAGAATTAATTCTCAAATTATAGGCACTAGAATATCTGATATTAAAATTTCCAGATCTGACACAACAAACCTTTAATGTTTTGTAGATATAAAGACTCCTTTGTGAAATATATCCGCTTTTCCTTAAATAACTAAATCAAGGTTAGGGATAGTCGGTGTTTTTTTTTTTACAAATTTTTAACCTAACTGCATGTTGATGGCTTACTAAAAGCGGATACAATTTATTAATGTAAGAACCGCCCCAACATACAATTTAATATTGAAGTTTGGAGTGTAAAAGTGAGTAATAAACCATTGATACAATATTACTGGAACTGTTATTAACATGGTAAAGCAGCGTGATAACAGCATTACAATAATTCATTAAATACTGACTAAATAATAATATGATGAATAATGTAATGTACCTGTCTATTTAGTAATAAATTGTTAAAATCTAAACATAATCAAAAATTTGGCAACCAAAAAAAAACTCTACAATTAAAAAAAAAAAGGCGCCATTGACGAATACCTACATTGGATTTAAAAGTTTTTAAATTTTTAAAATTCAAAACATGCTTTTTCTTTTCCAATTATATTGCGAAAATAATTTATGATTTGCCATGTCGTAATTCATAATAATTTATTTAAAAATTTGTGTACTACAAAATATTAAAATATTAAAAAAAAAACAATTAAAATTTAGGCGCAAAAATTAAATCATAAAAATTTAAAAAAAAGTCATAGAAAGGTAATAAAAAAAAAATTAAAAAAAAAAAAAAAAAAATTTTATTAATTTTAGTAACCAAAATTGATTTTGTAGTTATTTATGTATATATTTACTTTCTTATTATAAAAACAAATGATACGTAACATATTCTAAAGAAATATGTTATGATACGTAAAGGTACGTAGAAATGATACGTAAATATTTTGAGATAAGTAGTAAATTTACCAGAATACCAGAAGATTTAAAGAAGTAAATATTAACTATACTTCTAAAGCTAAACCGAAAATAGAAGGATGATAAAATTATATGCTTTTGTTTACAAATTCTGTATTAAATTTCTAAATAGTAATTTTTTTCAGTTTCCATTATAACTTAAAAATTACAAAGATTATTGTACATAATATTATATAAAATAAAATTATACATATTTAAAAATAAAAATGACCCGCAGACACCACATGAACTATACAATTTTTCGAAAAATTTTTATATAAAATTTGTAAAAAAGAAATTATCAAAGCGACTGTAAACAAAACGTTTTACGTAAATAAAACGTAACGTTATGGCATCTTTTTACGTAGACTTTATGTGACATTTCTCCCGTTTATAAGACATAATTTTTTGTGATGTTTTTTTTTTTGACATCGTCTATTTTGGTTATGTCTATATATTTACAATTTGCATTACATGTTACTTAAAAAATAATTTTTTTTTTATATGAATTTGGAACATTTAAAGCATTCAACCAGAATTAAATCTAAATTTAAACTTAATTCTGTTCTTTAACTTAAATACTGGATTATTTCGAAAAGTTTTAAGTAAAAGAAAATAGAACTTACCTTTAATCAAAAATTCGAAATTTAAATTTTTTATTTAGATCATAGATATACTTAAATTATGAATCATTGTTTAAAAAAAAAAAAAAATCTACATTTTTTTATAAAGACATCATCTATTTGTTATCTTATTGGTTATATTTTTTAATTTGAATAAAATTTTAATGTGCGGTCAAACAACTGAATTTTTAATTAATTAGAATATAAATTGATTCACAGTAAATCTTTAATTAGTTTTAAAAAAAATTTTTGAAGAAGCATTAGAATATTTCAATTTTTTTTTTACCGTCTCTTTTAAATATATTTTTTATTTTTTTGTTTAAAAATTTTTTTTTAAACATTTTTTAGAGTTTAAAGTTTTTGTAAATTTTAAGAAATATGAATTCATTACAATAAAGCATAGTATTCAGCTTATATCTCAGCTAAAAAAAAAAAAAAGATTAAAAATATCAAAATTTTTCGGGTAGTAGGTATATAAAATTTTGATAGTTTGAAGAAAAATTTTACGAAATTTTTATTTTTTTTGTTATATAAGTAACCAATAATATTAAATTTTGTAAATAATTGTTTATTTTTTTTTTAGTTTAAAACCATAGATATAATATAATAGATATATCTATGTTCGAAAGTACTATTATATCTATGTTCGAAACGGATAAATATACATAAAGTAAGTTATGATTTATGAATTTTGATTTCAAAATATTTTTTGACAGATATGAGAAAAATTAAAATTTTTCTACCTGTGCAAAAAAATATCCGGAAAAATCATATTTTTCTCGGTTTGTATCTTGGACTATATTTTTCTTGGTATACTAAGCTGCGTACTAGTCTGGTACTACTTGAGAAAAAATTGATTAAAATGATTTTCCCGAGAAAAATGTTTACATAAAATCTCATATAAAATTACAATTTTTTAAGCTGAGATATACTGAATACTATGCTTGCTTATTGCTTAAACAAAGCACATTTATTTTTTTGAGAAATTTTGTTTTAAAAATTCTTTTATATTAATTTGTAATTAAGAATAATTATTTATTTAATTTAAATAATATTTAAAACCCGATAACAACACAGTTAAAAAGGAAAAATTGTTGATTAGACATACTAAATATATGCACATGACGATTTTCTCAGTTTTATAACAATTTTCAAATAAATTAAAAAAAAAAGTTTTGTGATTTCTACCGTTATATATGTATGGATCCTTATATCTAGCATGCAATTTTTTAAACCTTACTTACTTACAATATTCTTGTTGTAATAAGTACTTTTGATCGTTTTTTCGTTAATTATTTTATATTAAGTATATGCCATTTTCCATATTTCTAATTTCTCAGCTTTTCTAAAAATTTAATCTTCTAAAATTTTAACCTAAAATAAATAAAACAAATAATAATTTTTATTTTAATTGAAAAGTGTAAATATTTATTTAAGATTCTCTTAAAATATTTCACGTATATTTTTATATCAAAATTATTTGCATGTAGTTATTTTTTTTTTTTTTTTTGTATTCTAATATTTAAGAGCACTTCCATACAACAATTGCTAAATTACCAGCGAAAAATAAATATAAAATATTTTTTGTTTCGTATGTTATTTCAAAGCCATATCCTTCACCAACAACAACATGCCAATATGTTCCAAAACGTTTATCCATTGTTTCTTTAATAACTCTTGCTGCATGCTCATAATTTGTTGCAAATTTTTCACATGCTGTTATTGTTAATTCAATTGTTTCCATACGCATCTCTTCATTCATATCTGAAAATTTAATTAATGGATATACATGTAGAATTTTCTTTTCAACTTCGCCTCCTTCAGCTTTTTGTTCGTCAGCCATTTTTTAAGGAATTTTTTGAAAAGGTTTTTGTGAGGATGTTGAATATGGTAATTGGAACTAATACTTTTTTTTTTTGGAAATTTTACCTTTTTGACAACTTAAATCATTAAAATTGACTAAAAACTTTTTTTTCGTAGAATAAAAAAAAATTACATAAAAAAAAGTTGTTTACAAAGTTTCTATGAAAATATAAAAATAAACAAGGAAAATATAAAAAAAAAGAAAAAAAAACAAAATAGGACAGTCTAGGAAATATTTTACACATGCGCAATTATTTTCAAATTTTACACACACAAATCCTAATTGTTAGTATTAAATATTTTTATTTATTTTTTAAAAAATATTTATAATTATTAGATAATTTGTCATTTAATTTTGAGAAATTTATTTAGGAAGTCATAATCATTACAGCGTGAACGTAATTTTGTAGATATCAGACATATCATCAGACCGGAGAATCTGTTATCCAATCATAAGAAATTAGAGGATAGAAGAAGATCTGCTTAATTTAGAGAATGCTTATGCATTAAAATACATAGATAAAAATATAATTTCTGTATGTATGTATGTATTATGTACTTATATTTGCAAGCAATGTGCATAATAAGTAAAAAAAAGGATTAAGATTGTTAACTACAAATTTATTTACTAAATTATTTCAAAATTGAAAACTTTTTACTTATTCAATTGAAATCTTTAATTGTTATAATAGGTACATATATGTCTTTAATTTTGTTTTGTGTTATGGCTAATATGATATGATTCATTAAAAATTTATTTTATTTGCCGAATTTTTACATTATTTTAGTCTTAATTTTCCAAGATTTCCAAATTTGGTCGAAAACGAAAAGAAAACAAACAAAAAGATGTGGTTTATAAGTTATTTTTTACCTGTTGTTTTTAATATAATTGATCGAAAAGTTTGCAGTATAATGAGAGATTATTTATTTATGTTGCACTTATCACTTAAATTGTTATTTAATAAACAGATACAATGTTTGTTTTTTATTTTTTTTTTATTTTTATTTTTATTAGTTAGATGAATGAATGAGTTTTGTATACGATCATGAACATTTTGTTTCTTATATTCTATAATTTCTTGTTATAAAAGCATTTGGATTCTATCAAATTTTATGGTCATTCATCATACATTCACATTTGTGTCTCAACTATAATCGATTTTTAATACTTTTTAATAAAACGTAATCTAAAATATTTGTTGTGTTAACAAAAAATTATAATATTATTTTAATATTAGTTACTTTACCATTGAAACATTATGATATTTGATCTCTCCACCTTTTATAAAAACAAAGGTTAAATACAATGAATGTAACTATTTGAAATATTGTTAAAAATTTTCGAACTTCGAAATACATATATGTATTTGGTTTGGGGAAGATTGATAAAGTTAAAGAAAATTTAAGTTAGTAAAGGATCAAAAATAATTTTAAAAATATTCACTAGATTATTTTATTAACACATAAATTGAATTATTTTTAAAGTTTTGACCATTTTTCTAACACTAACTGTTACTTATATACTTTATGTATATATACATACGTATTATACAAGTACATCCAGTTAAATTATTATTTTCACTCAAAATATCGGAAAAAAAAAAAAAAGTTTTTCTATTAATTTGTATGTATGTACCTATGTATAGTTTTTATGTTTGTTAAATATGGAAAACATTTTAATCATCATAAATTTATAAATTATACATAAGTAATATAATAAATTTTATTTAAAAAAAAAAATGCGCACTCGACTTTTAATAATAATATTAATATTATACGTTATGCTTATACAGAATGTCTCAAAAGTTAGAAATTATAAATTAATCTTTTTTATTTTTGTATTATATATTTAAAATACGATTTAATTCTTTTATTTAGTTTTTTTTTTTTTAATTAATATGTTTTTGTACATGTATGTAGATAGTAGGTATATAAATATTAGTTTATTCTATGAATGAACAAATTGTACATACGTAAATTACTTCGATAAAAATCAAAATGAAAATATTGGACTAGCGGTATAATTAATCCAGAAATTGTTCCAGTGAATGGGTTACATTCATTTTGTTAATATAATAAATAGGTACAATAATATTACAGCAAAAAATAAGAATCTTGCATAATATGCTTATTATAAATGCATATACATACATATATCTAATTTTTTTTTTGACGTGCATATTAGTTGTACAAGGTGTACTAATACGTATATTATGTACTATATAGATATTTCTTAATTTCACTCTTTTAATAAATTTTTTGTTTCATTTACGATTTAAATGAATAAGTAAAATACTTAAAAATTCGATTTTTACCGGTATCTTTTCAATTACCTGTCAATTTTAATTAGATCAGAGTTTAATATAAAACAAAACCGTTCCGTCAAAGGAAATATATTTCTTAATAAAAACTTTTGATAAGATTACAATTAAATTTAAGTTATAACTTTTTTATACACTTACATTATACATATGTATGTATATACAAATAAATAATTACAAAAAGTATTCTATTAGATTTTTTCGATACACACTGTAAATATATATATTAAACATTATATTGTAATTTGTAAACAGCAGGTTATCACGAAATTAATCAATTTATAAAGTAATCGTTTATAAAAATCGGCCTAATAATGAAATGTCGTCTTATTGTAATTTTGTTATTTTTGTGTCTTTTTTCTAGGGAATTTAATTAGCGTTAACTGAGTAATTTAAGTTTATATTCCCATTCTTATGCTATTTTAGTATTTTGAAAAAAAATATTTGTTGAAAATAAAAAATATTTTTACTGATTAAATAACTTTTTGTAAAGTTTTATTGCAATAAGAAAAAAAAATATAATTAAGTATTACGCAAAGCTTTTCAAAAAATAAAAAAAAAATTAAAACAAAAATTTGTGGAATAAACATAAGTATATAATTTTTTTGTTTGTTTACTTTTTTATTTGTTAATTTTATTATTTTGAAAAAAATAAAAAAATTTCAAAAGCATCTGTGACGTGTACACCTTTTTTTTTTTTTGAAAAATAAAACTACTTACTAAAATGATTTTTGATAAAATAATAGAGATAATATAAGAAAGAAATTATATTCGATAATCTTTAAATAGATAAGTACATATATTTTTTTCTTTTCTTGATTTGATATTTTTGCATCTCTAATATTTTCTAAGTACCTACCTGTGTAATTAAAAATTATAAAACTCATCTTATGGAAAACTACATACTTAATTAAAATGTATGAATATGCGTGGATGTCTTTTTTTTCCAAATCTTTTAAATCTTATGTATGTACGTACGCGTCAATATACTTAAAAAATAAAAGTATGTAATTAAAATATGTCAGGAAAAAACAAGGGAGGTTAAAATTTAATGTGGTACAATAAAATTATTAAATTGTTTTGAAAATTTACTATACATATATACATACCCATACACATATACAGATTTATAATATAATTTTTTTAATGATTATTTTTAATATCGATACATATTGCAAAAAAGAAAAATAGAATTTGTTTATTTTTCTCTATATATACATATGTATATATAAGTAAGTAAGTTTAATTATTATATACTTTATATGGATGTACATATTATGTATGTATGTACTTACAAAATACTCACATAAATTAATATAATGAAAGGTACTCCATCCAATTTTTATAATCATAGTCATTCCTTGTTATGTAATTTAATAATAGTATTTATTAGTTTTAGTCTTTACAAAATATTTTCAAAATTTCAAATTAACAAATGAATTAAAATAGATACAATTATGTAAGTTAGAATTTGATTTACATTTTGGGTTTTAAGGATTTTACAAAGTATTCTTTTAAAGCAAAAATTAATTTCTTTCAATTTAATTCAATTATATTTTACAATTTCTTTTTTCTTATATGAATTCTACAAAAATGATTGTTTGATCAATATTAAAATAAAGAAAATATCTAACA
Source organism: Poecilobothrus nobilitatus (assembly GCA_947095535.1). Taxonomy (NCBI): domain Eukaryota; kingdom Metazoa; phylum Arthropoda; class Insecta; order Diptera; family Dolichopodidae; genus Poecilobothrus; species Poecilobothrus nobilitatus. The sequence goes on along the minus strand of OX352774.1, from coordinate 265,354,533 downwards.
GTATCGTTTGTATCATGGTGATAGTTACTAATTAGTTGGTTGCTATAAAATAAAATCCTAATAAATAAATAATAAGTAAAGAATATTTATTATACTTATTGTTAATTATGAAAATATACTCTTACTGTCAAAAACAAGAATTGGTCAAAATTTTCAGCTAATTAATTAGACTATTGTTATTATTCATTTTCTATCATTAACTCGTAAATCATATAATCTCGAAAATCTTGGAAGAGGAGTACTGGGAAGATCTCTCCGAAGTGAGGGCGTTTGATCATGTGATTATCTTCCGACTTTTTAGGAGCATAAACTGGTGATAAAGAAGCGAATCATAGAGAAGTGCACTACGGGTACCAGAGCCTAGGTGTAAGGATAGTTCTCTTCCCCTCTTCCAAACAACAATAAATCGTAATCTTATGGAGTTAAGTTTTTAAGTTCGATGTTATCTAGGCAATTTATTTTGTTTAACTTTTATACTTATCGCTTAAATTTAATTGTATTCTATGTTAATTATTCTCTCTTGGTGTTAAATTGATTTTTTCACGTCTTTTGTTTCACATACGTTTCAAAATCTTTTATTTATTTCATCACATATGATTTTTCAATATTATTAAAAACATGGACTGCTAAAGTGGTTTGAAGTTGAAAATAACTATTATTAATTTATAGATTACTCAATTTTATTTATTTTCTATTTTGTAAATTATAATTATATTTATTATTTTTATTAATTTCAATAATTTTATTAGTATTATATTATAATAGATTTGCATTATAATGTTTGATCGAAAAGAGAATTTGTTAAGAAAAATTATATTTTCATTCCAACTAAAAATGCTTACATTCTGTGTAGGATTAAATTACACTTCTTTGACTACTGACCACCGAGTCTCTTTCAAGTTAATGTTATTATATTATTAGCGCAAATAAAAGGAATTAATTACATATTTTTAGGAGCTTATTTGTTATTTTAATTAATTGGTGTAGAAAAATTTTATTACTCCTATCACATAAAATGTAATAATTCTAGTATTTATTTTTGTTTTATCTTAATCTTAATTATAAACTTACTAACTAAAATACAAGTACATATATGATAAATATGTTTGTATTTACTTAAGTAAATTTTAATGCTTTCATTTTCAAATAGTTATAAAAAAAATATAGTATGTAAGTAGTAAGAAGTTTTTACTGTTTTTTGAACTTAAACCTTGAAATTTTATTTTGATATAAAATAATACGACTTAAAAAGAAAACAAAAATATATTCTATAAAAAAAAACTAAAAAAATTAAAATATATTCATCTTTATCTACCGTTTTTGTAAATTTAAAGAGTAAATATTTTTATTTTGTTGAAATTAAAAATAAAAACATGAATGATGACAAATGAAAAACTTTTTTTTAAATAAAGTAATTTACTTTAAAACAGGGCTGCCGTACCCGAACCTGAACCCAATTAAAAGCGTGGTTCAGGTTCACAAATTTTTTTTTTTCGTTTTTTGCTTTATTTAATTTTTATATAATCTTGGAAAAATATATTTATAAAAAGTTAGGTGCTGATTTATACTCAAATATTATTAAACACAAAAAATTATTTATTGAACATGAATTTTTATATGCTGCTGTATACTTAGACCCTAAAGTTAAAGTATTATGTAGTAAAGTAGTATGAACACAAAAAGGACACACCACTTCTATATGAAGCTGCCCAAATAATATTAGCTGTTCCTCCTACACAGGTCAGTGGAGAGCGGGTCTTTTCCGGACTAAAATTTATTTTATCTCGACAAAGAACTTCTTTAAATGAAGAGAATTTAATAAATATTCTTTTTGTGAGATTAAATGAAAATTTGTTTAATAAATAAATAATAAATAAATAAAATTACGTTTTTTTTAATACATACTGAAGTAATTGAGGACCGTTATTTCAAAATTTATATCGAATTTTTAATGAATTTGTATGCACAGTTTGATAGTGTTTGAAAAACCTAGTATTTTGATACCCATATCATATTTTTTAAACTTTATTGAATTATTATTTTGATTCAAAAATCTGAACCTGAAATCGAAGCTACTAAAATTTTCCAGATCGAAACCAAACCTGAAACTAAATCCAAATTTTCGCGTGTTTGCAGTTCTGTTTTAAAATAATTTTTAATTTTTATTTATGTTGTAATTAAGCCATATTTTATGTTGTTTTAAGGAAAACTTTTACTTTATTATTGTACCTATATTTATTACTTAACATGTTTTTTTTAACGCACATTATATTATTGGTTTCCAACATCATTAAATTATAAATTATACAAAAACAATATATAAAATCAGAAAATGTGTTAGTCGGTGCTGCTTTAAAGCTTCAAACCTCCAGTATACTCAGATTAGATTAGATTATTTAAGAAGTATATAAGTAACACTGATGTAATGTTTTGATGTAGATTTGTATTGTGCCACCCCTATTTGCTACTCCACTTATAATACTTCTGTCAGTTCTACTGCCTTCAAGAAACTAAAGATCTGAACAGAAGGTTTATTGCAGTTCACATTTAATAAAGGTATTTGGTCCCGGTGCACATACCATGCGAGGAGTAAAGTTCCGCAATTGTTTAGTATGTGTCCTGGAAATTCTGCTTCTTTTTGATAGAATCTGTATGTATCGTCATTTTTTATTCCAATTTGCTTTAAGCAAATAACGGATATTAGCCGCAATGACATAGATACTCATATATTAAAATAATATATGAGTTATTATAAAAAACACTTTTATTTTGAAACTTTGGAAAAAAAAGGGATTAAATTCAAAGTTTAAATGAACGTATCATAAGTTCAAATAAAACTTTGTTTTGGGACTGAATACTTTCGTTGTTATATTAGAAGTTAATGGGGGCATTTTACATTTTTAAAGTTGTATCTTTTGTAACATTTTATAAAAGGAATAAAGTCAAAAATTAAATCATTTTTTTTTGTTAATCAAGGGGAAAAAAAACATTTTAACGAAGAATATAAAATATCAAAAAAAATATAACGTCATATAGGTATAATAGAAATTATCTTAAAATAAGCAGGTGTTACGCACAATTAAACGTCAATAAAATATGTTTCTAACAGATGTGGTATACTAAACACTTAGGTATTTACCTACCTTAGTTTAGTAAACAATTATGTTCTATTTTTTGTTTTGGTATTGTATATAAATTGAACGGATCCGATAATATCACAATGTACGTTTTCAAGAAGCAAAATCTATATTTACTTACTAATATTTCTCGAATTTTATTTATTTTTATTAATTTTTTTTTGTTGCTTTTTTTAATAAAAAACAAAAATAATAAATTGAAAATTGTGCTAAAAGTTGGCAAGCTCTAATGGCTTTTTGGAATTAATAATTAAACATAATATCATAATAATGAACTATTAAATATATCTAAGTTTGTGTGTACTTATTCTTACTTAATTATATACAGGGTTTTCATATATCAGGAGATGATTGTTGAGACAAAAACTACAAAAAAAATTGTATGGTAGAGGGGGAAATATTATCAGTTGTTTTCGAAATATTGTGACTTTTATGTTTTATTTTAATTGCCAAATAATTTTTGACCCCAGTGGTCTACTGATGCTAGCTTAGTCTTATTTAAAAGCTTATTTTTCAGCTGTTAAAGGATTTACTATTCCGCAATAATTACTTTTTAAATAAGAGCTGAAAACATACTAATATATTATTTTTTCCAGATTTAATAATATAAAACAAAAAAACATAAAAGTCATAATATGTCGAAAACGACTGATAATGGACTCACCTCTTCCATACAATTTTTTTCTGGTCTCCTGAATTTTATATTTTAAAATATTTGTAATTATATGTATTTGTTTTTTATCCTACCTGTTAATTTCTAAAATATTTACATATCAAGGTAAATCTTTAAGAATTTCCATTTTTTTTTTTTTAAATAAAAGCATAAACATTAGAATTTTAAAAATTTCTATTTTAAATATATCAAAAAAAAAATTTTTTCTTTTTTATTTAAATATTTAACTTTACGGTGTTTTTTTCCTTTTAATTTTAATTAAACATTTGTAATAGTTGCTTTTTTTTTATAATTTGCAAAATCAAATAATAAAAAAAAAGAAATTTTGGATATAAATATTTTTTTCTAATATTTATAAAATAAATTGAGGTCATTTTTGTTTAGTTTTTGGTTGGTTGATTTTTTTATTTTAATGACGCGCCCCCACTCAATGAAATCTTTTTCTCTCTATGCTGTCCATGACTAATTCCTATTTCTAATGTTTTTTTTTTGTTTATTTTTTCATTATTGATGTTTCCGTATTTAGTTTTTTTGTAGCATTTTTATGTATTTTTTGTTTCTTAAAATAGATGAATTATGGAATCTAAAATATAAAAGGTCAAATTCAACTATGATTTATGTATTTATAAGGAATTTTATAAGTTGATTAAAATCAGAGGTATACTCTTGATATGCAACTATAACCTTCTTTTATATATATAGATATATATATGTATACATTTGAGCAGATTTTGATTTCAGATTTTTTTAATGCATTTCTCTGCCACATAAATGTGGGCAGGAAATTACACAGCTTTTCCTGTTCAGGCGTGGCTGAAAATCTCGTAAGGGGGAATTATTCTTGCGAAGTGTGGGGGTTCGAAAATTTTACAAGATTTTACTTTCTTCTTATCTGCGTAAAGCTTTCAGATAGAACCTTGAAATAGAGAATTGAGAGAGGAAAGATCTTTTAAAAATAGTATAAGTTGCTTCAGAAAGTTTCTTTCTACCTCCCCCTGTTTAAGAGCTATTAAGGATACAAAATTGAAAATTTAATATAAATAAATCTTAAATTTTAGCACCGTTTATAATTACATCATTTTTTAAGAATTGATTGACATTTCATTTAATGGAGGAGAACATTTCAAATTTCATATCTTAATGTAATTATGATGTAATCAAAATATACTCATATTTTTATGTATGTACATATTATGTATGTATCTACTACCTATACATTATTATGTAATATGGATTTTTAAAGGGTCTCCCAAGATATCTTGAAAACTAAAACATTGTAAGCCAAATTTTTGAAAGCCAAAATTTCGAGAATCAAAATCTTTTTGGGGCAAAATCTTGAAAAAAAAAACTTTAATTGAATTTTTTGTTTATAAAATTGTCCAAAATTTACTTCAAGATTAATATTATTTACGGATCAGGTCTAAAGGTCCATATTATCCATATACCTACTTTTTCGAAATCCCGTCCCTAAAATTCTTGCTAACTAAATTATTTGAACCCCGATTTTGCCACCAGACATCGCACAAAATAAATTTTTGTTTTTTACTTTATATTTTTTTAATCTTTTTTTAACATTAAATATGTTTAAAATACACAGTCGCAATTTTTAATAAACTTTGAAATTAATATTTCATTACAAGATAAAATTCTAGATTTTATTATTTAAAGTTTTTTTTCAAGATTTTGGTACAAAAAGATTTTAAAAAAAAAATTCAATTTAAGATAACGACGTGCTCCCATTTTTAAAGTGTTAATAAAAATTCAATGTTACTGTTATAGGATAAACAAACAATAATTGGACTGCCTTGAAAAAAAACTGGAATTTTTTAAAACTTTTAAGTCAAAGTATTTTCCAAACAAACCTTATTTTCTTATAGCAAATTATTTTTTTCTATGTTAGGTCAATTTTAAGTACATATGTATGTACTTACCTACTTAATTTTTTTTTGACTTTGTATGGTTTACATCAAAAAAAGATCTGTTTTTTCCCTAACTGTAATATAATATTAACAAATTGAATCAATAACAGTAAGTTGTTTTCAGTTTTACCAATGTTTACTTTAATTTTACACGTAAAGTATCTTTTCTAAAAAAAAAACTTCTTATCCAATTATACATCACTTTTAAAAATTTCATAACACATGAACACAAAGTGAATGAATTTTTCGTCAAAGTATATAAAATGTAGATGTTATTTTATTATATGTATTTTATATATGTAAACACCTGATTTTATTTGCAGCGTTATCCAAAAGATTATTTAATCACAACAAGTATGTTATTCAATCTGTTACCTGTTATCTTTAATTTTGTTGATGAAAATATTTTAGAAAATTAAAAAAACGTAAATTAGTTTTTTTTTTTTGTTTTATAATTTAATAAAAACAAAAAGGAACGAATAATAATTTGTTGTTCCAATTGTTTTTTTTTTTAAATATTATTTCCACTTTGTAAAAAAAAAACACACATTTCGGAATTAATCGCAAAATTTAAAATTTTTGGGACAGATTAAGAGATAAATTCAAAATAAACAGTAAAAATTATTAAAAATGTAGTTGGTCTGATCACTTTTAGGATATAATATAATATAATATTAATAAATCTCAAAGATTTTAATTCTTATAAAAAAATGTTGGAATTCTTTTAAAAATACGACCATCTTGCAATTTTAGCAATCTATTTTAATTTTATTGATTTAAATTATATAATAATTTTTATGATTTGGAATAGACACTTTTAATATACATATACGTACATAAAGTTTATTGAATTTGAGATAAAATAATTATATGTTTCAGACTACAACATAATATGTTTAATAATAAAACTTGTTTTAATTCGACACGCATACCTCAGCGAGGACGTCTTATAAGATGATGTAATATTAAAAAAAAACCAAGACAAACATTCATGACAATTTATTAAGTCAAAAAAATGCGGTTTATAAACAAACCTATAATTATTTTTGTTCAAAAAATTTAAATTTAGGTGGTTTGCTTTTAAAACAGTACGTGGAAATTGTAGAACATTTTAAGTCAACATGAATTACCACTAACCAGAAAACGATAAGATAGAAAGTAAAGGTATACACAATGATGCATCGCTTACGATTTTTCGCGGCCGTTGTCATGATATTATTTTCGTCAGCCATGTATTTAAACGGGACTGCCGAGAATGGCGGAGGATTTTTTTGTAAAATCTGATTTTATTGTTAGCGGCAAAATTAGATAGGTATTTAATTTAATAACTAATTAATTTAATTTAATAGGCGTTTTATTTTTTGATACTCTAATTAGATGATTTTGAAAGATAAATTAGAAAATAAAAATCATTCGAAGCAGTTGCAAGATTTAAAAGTATGTATCATAAATTATTGCCCTTTTTAAATTTAAATAATAATGGATTTTGAAGAAAATATGTTTTGTTATATTTATTTAAATGTCATTTTTGTTAAAATTCTAAAAATGTTCATAATTAAAAACAGTATTATTTCTTTTTTACATTATATTTTTCTTTATTAAAAGTTTACAGATCTGAATAAAAAAATATGTTTTGTTACATGTATATGTTATAAATTTTGTTTTTCATAAAATAAATTATTGCATTAATCTAAACAAATTATTTTAAAATCAACAAATAAACCCACAAACTCTGTCGAATATTTTTTTATATTCATAACAAATGCAATTATTGAAACAATTTTTATAATTTTAATAATTCTCTCCATTTTAAAATATTTTGTTTTTGTTTTGATTTTCTAAATTGTCATTTATTTCAAGTTTAACAGCTATTTTCGTCAGCCACCACCGCGATGTTTCTGTTTCGTCGGTGGAATTTCGACATGACTCTGGTTGGTTATAACTTAAGTGATTTGCGATGAATGTTTTATACTGACGCATGAAAAAAATTAAAATTGAAAATGTATTATTTTTATTTAAGAATTTAGAAATTGTTAATGATTAACATTGATCTAGTTTTACTTTTGACTTTAGACCTAAAATACAAATAAGGTTAGAACACATTTTTTAATTAGGTTAAGTTTTTATCATTTTTCATAAATAAATAATAAACCAAAAGTGAAATTCATAATGTTATGTAGTTTTTATTTATACTTATGTAAGTATAATTTGAACTACAATATTGATAATACAATGTAAAATAGGTACGACATTTCACATTTAATTTGATTATATACATATGTATTTTTTTTCTTATTATTATCATGGAAATTACTTATAGGAACTAAAGTTCCGTGTGAATTCAACCGTAACAAAAGGGATTGACCCTAAATGCCTTATAGTTTTGAAAGTTTCAAAAAAATGAATGGAATTTAAACTTTTTTTTTAAATTAAACAAGTCTTCACTTTATTTATTATGAAGAAAATGTCATTGAAAAACTAATTGGATTATAATTGATTTGTCAATTTTTAATTGTATTTTTTTAATAAAAATTGTATTTTATAAGAAATAAATAGTAAAATATGATTATTGGATTAGTGTTGGAAAAATGGTTAGTGTTAAAGAAAAATATAATGAATTTGTATTGAAAAAATACACATTTTAAGTATAAAAAATGAATAATAATTAACCATATTTTTACTAATAAATAATGGAATACTTGAAAGGTGTTAATTAATTAAAATAAAAATAAAATTTTTTACATTTGTAGATGGTTTTCGTTTTCTTTTTATTTGTTTATATTTTTCTTTGGTATTTTCTGAATTTGACTTCAAAAGTCGAAAAGGCATTATATTAATTATGTTCTCAATTTCATCTCTGCTTTATAGAGCGAATTTTTGTTTTTGTATACTTACCTTTTTTAAATTTCTTCTAACTGCATTAATCATTTTTTTTTGGTCGACCAGCTTTGAATGACAGGATGACAGTCAGCCATTTATTTATTTCCCTGTTGATTTTTAATTTTAACTTGGAAGTTGCGAAAGCTATTGTTAAAAAAAAATATAAAAAAAATTAAAAATACACTGAAAAGTCGAAACTTACATTTTTTAATATATATTATATGTAAGAAGCTAAAAAGAATCATTTAACAGTTTTCACATTGTTTAACTGTATTTTATCAGGAAAAAAAAACAGCGATGCATAACTTAATAATAATTTTAATTTAATATTATTTTAATTCTGTATAAAAAGGTTGTTTGCAATTAAAAAAAAATACATACCTACATATGTATATATATATATATTTATTATACAGTTGGTATTGAATTTCATATTTAAGATATAATTAGTAAGCAGAGTGTATTAAAAATATTTCAGTATGATAATAATTTTTTATAATTTATTTTATTTTAATTATCATTTATTTATTCATTTATATTTAGGTGCTACGAAGCATTTTTTGTTATTATAATACTTACTTGAGTTGAAAATTATAAAGATTTTTGAAATTAGTTTATTAATTCAATAATGACAGTATTTAAGACTAATATTATTTTTAATATATAAAATGTGGTATTGGTAACACTTTTTTAAATACAATGTAGGTATATTTAAATACTAATTTAAAAATTGTTTATATCTAAATGGTTCTCAATATAAATAAAATATAAAGTAGTCATTAAATCTGTAATTATACTCAAAAACAGTATATTACTATCGTATACATATATATATATATAAAATATTTATATATTTATTTATATTAAATTAATATTACATATGACATAGGATAATGCAGTATTACTAAATTATCATTACTAAAGCCATTATATATACGTATGTACATTGAATACTTATTAAATTATACTATAATATTATTTATTTTGTTAAAATATGTAGATATTATATATTTACACTAAGTATATTTTGTTGAAAGGGGGATTTGTTTTCAATTATTAAAATTTGCTTTCTGTGTAAGATTTAACCCCGCACTGCTTCGATTAGTAAACCACGTGTTTAATCATTCGACCACTGTATATATCGTATGTATGTATATATAACAAAGAATCAACCAAACTTGTAGTTATTATTTGATTGCAATTAGCGAAAATTTAAAACGTTAACATTTTGGAGACTACTTTAAAAAAAAAAATATTTCGGTACTAATTTTTATGATTACAAAACATTTGTTAACTTGTTTCTACCTGTGCATGTTTTTAATCCTTCCTCCCTTGCTACATAAGCCACGTGCTTAACCACTAGGCAACCGAGACCCCTGTATTAAAAATAAGAATTTCAAACTTGTATCTACCTACAATTTTTTTAAATGCATACTTTTAGGATATTATCTTTAATAATTATTTGTTTAATTTTTCAATTTTTCGCGTTTAATATCTCTTAAAGAAAGGAGAGTAGGTAGACAAACAAGAAAATTTGTGCGGTAACTTATGTTTATTCTTAAAAACCAGTTTTTCTCAAAATTTCAAGGTTCTTATTAAAAACTTGCCGGAGATACTGTGGCACCAAAATTTTACAAATTTTTTGTTTTATATAACTGTAAAATTAAATGCTAAATTTGAAAAAATATTAAGTCGAATTTGAGAAATTTTAAACAAATTAAAAAAAAAAATTATTTATTTAATTATACATTCTTTTTACATTTTTTTTTTATTTTCACCTTTAACATAGTCAAAACAAGGGAAGAAGCCACATGACGGTTAAAATTTTTGATCTCAGAAAAATCTCATTTTTCTCAATGTTCAGACGCTGTAACATCATAAAATAGATTAATTGGTTTATTAGATCTATTCATGTTTAGAATTCCATTACTCTATGTTAAACGCAGTAGAAGTTTTGTAAACAGACGGACGAATAGACAGAATGAAATTAATTATTATTATTTATGTATTAATTTTTTTTCAACATTTTTTAAAAATTTATCAATAATTTTGTAAAATCAGAAACTTTTGAAAGCACTTCCAAACTAATGAACTGTAATAAATTTAAATAACTAATAATAATTTAATATTTTGGTAATTATATAGAAACATATGCAATTTTCTAAATAAAACGTTTTCCGCTGCGGTAAATTATAGTTATATAATTACCACATACATATTGAGCTTTTTTTTTTTTTTTTATTATTATAAACCATACATTTACAAACCAAATATTCTCAAACCATAAATAATGCACATACATTTTATTGGTTTTGCACAAATAATTTAAATTCAATAAATAAATGAAAAAAAAAAGAAAATATGCAAATTATTTTATTGGAATGTTATACAGTTTTTTATTACTAATTTTAAGTCAATTAAATAAAAATATCAATTAAAGAAACAAATTAATAAAATTATTGATTTATTATGTATTACTAATTTTTTTTTTCATGTACTAAATAAATTAAATGACTGGAAAATATAAAAGAAATTTCTTTTTCTTTTTGTGATTTTTAATGCTTTGTTCAATAAGAAGCTGGGGATGTTAATGCAAAAATATACTGATTGAGTTAAGGATTGGCTTAACCTTTACAATTAAAAAAATAAATAAGTAAGAGAATTTAGAGGACATTTTTCAAATAATTTGTATACACTTAGACGTGTGAAAATATATAGCCGTGTAGATTGTCAACATTAACAAAAAAAAAAACTATAAGTTTTTCATCTAAACTGTTCCACCTTTGTCAAGTGCGCATTAACTAAATTTCAAGACGGAAAAAGATAATATATTTTAATAAGTTTAATACCTAATTTTTATTTATTGTTATTTATTTATTTTTGTATTTTTTTTTTGTTCTCCTCTTTATCAGGCATCGACCCATTTTTTATTTTACCTATTTACGTACCTTTATATCATTTTTATTTCGTAAATCGTAAATAGTTTTTTTCTGAGTTGTAAATATAAATGTCTCCTACTACAAGTTAAAATCAAAAGCACAAATACATAATGAGATTTTTATAATAGTGAGTACCTACCTATAAGAGTTTTGTTTTTTTTTACAAAGTTTCATAAAAACCATTTTTTTCATATCAAATTTTCGTACAGAATGCAGGGGTTTGAAAACTATTTAACCTTAGGTTATATCTTTAATAATATAAGTATGACATTAGAATTTTTTTTAAGATAAGTCCATTTCAACTTATAATTTGAACAGAGTATATCAAACAATATGTTTTTTAGTTAGATAATACACATTTGTAATAAAAACTGTTTATGTAACTAATTTTAAAATTCAGATAAATCCGAAAAAAGTATAAACGATTTGGAATCCATATGATTTGATTAAAGGTTTATTTTGTATTTGAATTCTTTTTGAATTGATTGAAAAACAAAATTGATTTCAAAATATATTATAGTAAATTAGATATTAATAATTATCCTATTTTATTTTCAAGATATCAAAACTTCAGTTTGAGTATAAAATTTTCTATTAACATTCTTATAACTTTTTTTTTTATTGTATATGAATATTTGTTTTAATAAATTTTATAACATCATAAAATTTAAAGATAACAAAAAAAGAAATAAAATTTGTTCACAAAATAAAATGCAAATGATTCCAAATCATTAAAATTTACCTTTTATTATTGATACAATTTTTAGAATACCTACATTGATAATGGAAAAGGGATACTTAAGAAATTAAAGTATAAGAAATTTATAAATATGTATTTATAGATTAAAAAGATTAATATGAAATTATTAAATTAAGCAACCAAAATTAGTTTTTAAAAAATATTTTTTAAAAATATAAGTACGCATATTAAAAATGTAATTGTATAATAATTTGGTATAATTATAATGTTTTTAAATAATGTCATGACGTATGGTTCGTGGTGATATCACTGCGCTATCTATTCGACAGCAGATAATGGCTTAGGAGAATTTTTAGATCGGTCGAGCTTTTTAATATTCCTTTTAAATCTTATAAATTACGGAAAATTTGAACTAATTTCGAGAATGCTGCGAGATACCAGCGTACAGTTTGAGCTTTAAAGCTGAATTGTACAGGAGAATAATACTTAATGATCCATAAATAATAACCGTAGTTTGCATGTTTTTATATCCATTACGATATGTATCATGCTTCTCGTGATGCCTAATTGTTAGTAGATTTCTAGTAATTAAATTAATTAACTAACAAAACTAAGATATTATTTAACAGAATTCACTAAAATATTAACATTTGTTATAGTCATATACCTTATCACTTTATATGATAGTTCTCTAAATGAAAAATATAACTGTTGTTTGTATTAAGCAATATGATAAATTAAAACAATATATAAAATAAAGCAGTATGTAAAACTAAATATTTTTAAAGACGTTTTCATTATTTTTAAAGTTCATTTTCAAAAAACTTCTCAGAATTCTAATCACAATTATGACTTCTTTTGTGCAGTATGTTGTTTTTTATGTAAGAAAATTGTGCACAATCAAGAGAGACTGACTCTATTTTTAAGTAAACTCGATGTACCTAATTAAGAAATACGTATAAAAATATGATATTAGAGCTTTAATGGCTTTTTTTTTCACTTACAACAAATTTGCTCTCAAAGTTTTTCACTACAAAAGTATCGGGTGGGTTACTATCAAAACCTGTATTTCATTTGCCTGTATTTTCATTTGTCTGTATTTCATATTATACAAAAATATATTATATAAATATTCTTGAAAAGGCGTATAACTTTGATTTTGAATTCACTATAAAGTCCCTCCTAATTCTCTCACTTACATATTTACATACTTATACTTATATATAAATATTCTGGAAAAAGCGTATAGCCCTGTTTTTTAATGCAACTCTAAAATCTATCCTAATTCAGAATAAAATACAGGCAAGTGAAATTCAGGCAAACGAAACTACGGGAAATTTGTAAGAAATACAGTCAAACGATACTACGGCCAAATGAACATGCATAAGACACGCTCTCGTATCGGATATACAGAGAAGTCAAAATTTTACAAAATTATTTTTTAGATAACAGAAAGTTTATAAATATAACAGTAAATTTTAGTATCAAATTATAGAATTTTAATATGTATTGATTTATAAAGCTTAAATTTCAAAAATTTTCAAAAAATATTAAGCTGAACTTCATAGGTATAAACACTTGAAAATAGGGCTTTTTTCAACTTTGAGGAGCTATAACTTTGAATTAAAGAAGAAGAAGAACAACATTATTTTCTTTATGAGACCTATCCATGGTTAAAATGTCATTGCTCCATTCTAAAAGGTGTAAAAATTTATAAGCGGACGGACAAGTGAAACTAATAGAAATTTTGAAATTTTTTTGGAAAAATGATCTAAAAAGAAGATTTATTACCAATGGACATGTTTTCGGCTTTCTCTTATTATACTTTGGGACTCCTTAATTTGAGACTGCTTAGCTAATTTTTATTTAGATTTCTTTTTTGTGTAGTGCCGCTGTAAATGTAAAATTAGCCAAAACTTCTATTTATAATAATAAAATACATCAGATTTTAATTTTAATTTACACTATAAATGATGTGATTCTACAAAAATGATTTAAATCAAATTCTATCATTTAAATTTGCAAATGAATTTACAATTTGATTACTACAAACCATAACACACAGTTTCTGTTACACTCGTATATAAAATAAATTTAACATTAATTATAAAATGTTAATTATAAATGATTAAAATTAATATACATTTTTTGTTTTTAAAATTTTTATTTACAGAACAATACATAAATCTTATGTACAATCCCAGTTATAAACAATCAATAAATATACGAGTTTCAAAACGTGTAACTCATCAATTATTGTCACGAATTTTTGGAATTTTCCTGCACGAAATTCTTGATTATCAAAATGTCAGTTTGATACAACAGAAGGTAATAAAAAATAATGAAACAGAAGTTACAAAATTACATGATCAATTCCGTGAAATTCAGTAAGTCAATTACAAGTCACAAAAACTAAATAATACCTAATATACGTAAAACAATTATTAAATTAATTTTTTTGTTTTATTTTTTTATTGTATAGAAGTGAAAATCTGATTGATGTTGAAGTTTGGATGTTTCCTGATTTTCATGTATTACCATATAATGTATTTGAAGCTGGTACAGTTACATGGCCCGGTCGTTATGCATGGTATACAGAAGCAACTTTTATAATTGAAACCGAAAAAAATAAATTTCCAGAAGATTTACATTATAATTTATTTTTAAATCCGAATAATTTGGATTATCGTAAATATGTTATAGATAAAAAAATATTAAATGAATTGGAAAGAAAATTTGGTTTTCAAAATGTTAAAAAATCTCAAGTATGTGAAAATTATAATAAAAGTTGTGCATCAATTTTTGCACCAGATTATGATGAAACATCATTTTTAACAAATCATATTGGTAAGTAATTTTATAAAATTTTTAAAGAGATTTTTCAAAGATCTTTTAGAATCTAAATAATTATGTATATATACAGGGTGTTTCACGAGTAAACGGCACTCTTGTAAGGGGTGATAGGGGAGATAAAAACGAGCAAAAAAACTATGAATTTTCTCTTCTCTAAAATTCTTTAATTTAGTTTTTTGTTTATAATTTAAGAACTAACAAACGTGAGATCAATCTTAATACCATTTTCGGAAGCTTACTTAAATTAGCTATTTAACGCAACATGAAAACTTTTGGGATAACCGAGTGTCCTTTTAATAAAAAGTTATACAGCTTTCAATTTAAATATTTTTGCATTTTCTATTCAAAAAATCTCATTTAAACCATTTTTCTAAAAAAAATAACGGTATCAACCTAACGACTTTATGATAAAAAATTATTCTCTGTTTATTGCTGCACATTTAAAGAAGAGAAAATTTATAAGTCCCGTTATCTCGGAAACCTTTAGGAATAGACGTCATTTAATACTAAATTTTTTGCTTGTTTTTATCTACTCTACCACCCCTTATAAGGATGCCGTTTACTTGTGAAACACCCTGTATATGTAAAATAGTCAAATTGTTATTTATAAAAATATGGTTTTAAAAAGTCTTATGCTATTCAACTTAAAATAAAATTTTACAATGATTCATATGTAATTATTTCATATTTTAAACAATTTCTTTGGTATATTAAATACATATATATATATATATATACATATATATATATATGTGTATGTGTTTATATTTCCTCAATTTAAAACCTTTAGGCCTATAACAAACACAAAATGAATCATTTCTAAAATGCAAATAAATTTTAAAAATCAATTGAAACACACGAGTCAGTAAAGCAGTTGTTCGAAAGAACAACCGTAAAATAAATACGAGTTAAAAGTTCAATTAAGCTATTATAAAATTTTAAATTATTTTTTAAATAAACCAGCCCCTTTGAATGAAATATTTTAATTAAAATGCTTGTCACATTAGAAGTCTTTAAAATAAAAATAAATAAAAAAAAAAAAAAATTGGACGCCAAAAATTTAACAAAATTTTACAAATTTATAAATTGATTTATTAATAAAAGGCCAAACTATTTTAAAATTGTTTTTAACGTGTTTATTACTGCCAGGAATAAAGTATAGTAATCGATCAAAATTTAAAAAATATAGATAAAATAATTGTTGAGATTTTTATAGTTCAAGAAGAGAAGCTAAAAATATGTTTTTGAAAAGGTGTTTGTTTTTATGTATCCACACACATGAAATTTGACAAATGAATTAATTCTCTTTGGTGGTCAACAAGTCTAAAAGAAATATAAGCTAGATCGGACAAGAACAAATGGAGACTTTTGTATTTTTTCAAAATGAAAGTCAAAACGCGATTAGTAACAGCGATTTAGTCAAATTCATTTGAAGTATAATTTCTATGGTTTATGCCATGTTGGAAATACGATAATTTAAAAACGATTTAATACTTGTCTTATGTGAAAAGATTTTGGATCAGTTCTGACGATTAGGCTTATAGGCGGTTTATTAAACTATTAAACTGTCAAACTTTCAAACTTTTAATTTCACTCTGTTCATAGGTTCTTCGGTCGGTTTACCAAAACTGTTATACTGTACTGTTTAAGATGGAGCAATGAAATTTTAACCATGATGGTGACATGATGCCATAAAATATTAATGTTGTAGTACAATTTTGTTTTATATAGTCCCCACCTATTATGGAACTACAACTTTTCAAAATTAGGAAAAGTGTTATTTAGTTATGAAGTTCTACTACATATTTTTTTCAATCTAAAAACGTCAAACGACAGGAAATTGTATATATATTTACATTAAAATCATTATAAAAATTATTTACTTTTGTAATATATGTAATCTTCGATATCTTTGCAAATTTGTCGTAAATAAATCGATAAAAATTCTTTACTTAAAACTAAAGAAAATGTTTCTTGATTTTGCCCAATATTTTCCTTTTTATTTTCTTCTTAAAAATATGCGTCTTTAAAAATCTTTAAATAATCTTTATTTTTATTTACACAATCTCTAATAGCATATGCTTTAATAGATTCTAGATCAATATAATCTATTCTAGATCAATATATATATGTATATTATAATCGCATATAAATTTAATCAACTTGACAGACATATATACACTTTTAGCTCGAATTTCTTTTGAATTATATAAAAAATCTTGCTGATAAAACACAATTTTCTGTCTGATTTCGTACATTAAGATCGTCAAGGCATAATATTTTAACGTTTAGATAAATATACAAATTGTATTAAACTTCTGTTTTCAATATTGTTCAGTATTCGTTTTAGTTGATTTAATTTGCTTAAAGCAGTGTTATTTTATTATTAGTCAAACAATTATCTGTTTCTATTATTCTATATCTCTTTCAAAATCAAATACTTTTATGTAGCTTTAAACTATCTATACTCCTTTTAAATTTGATATCCTTCAAAGCTATTTAATAAATTTCAAATTTTTTCCATATTTGCTTCATAATCTTTTTAAAATATACTATAAAATAAAAATAAAATCCATGTGAAATTAGTTTAGGTTACGAGTTTTCTATCTTTAAGCGTGCAATTTGGACAATCAAAGGAATCCAAAAATTTATTTAGAATTAAAAATCATAAATGAGCCTATCATTTCCTGTCTATCATTTTGTTACTTTATATAAGATGTATTTTGGAATCAAAAACCTTTTTTGAATGTTCCGTGGAAACCATATGGAATATTTTAGTACTAACAAATTTAATTTATTAGAAGACTAAAAAACTGGGGTAAATCACTAAAACAGTTTCAAAAGTATATATATGTATGTATAATATAATCACAAAAAAATATGTGTCTTAACAAAATCATTGTATACTTTTTGTAGTTCGCAGAACATTTTTTATTTCACCACTTCAACCATAAAAACGTTTAAAAATTCAACTTTATATCTTAGGGAGTTATCCTATAATTTTGTATTTAAAAACTCAAAATAATTATTTTTAAATTCACTTAAAATTTATTCATCTCAAATTTAGAATTTTTTCTTTAATTTTTTTTTTTTGTTATGAACTTCCAAATATTTTTGAAAGATTAATTGATTATACAAAAAATCATTTAATCTTAATGTAATAATTTGATTTGATTAGTGTTGAAAGTAGTGTTGACAAATGTTAACAGATGTATGCGCCTCTATTAAAAATAAATATTAATCCTGAAAGAATTAAAGTTTGATAACATGAGTTAAGCTTAAAAATTTTAATATTATTTTAGACAGAAAAAAAAATAAAATCATTAATTATACCCGTATGAACTATGTTCAAGGGTATAATAAATTTGCCATTACGTTTGTGACACCTTAAAGGAGTCGAGCTAGATATAGTGTCAAAGGTATGGATCGGCTCAGAATCGAATTCTGAGTCGATTAAGCCATGTACGTCCATCCGTCCGTCCGTCCGCACGATAACTCAAAAAATAAAGGAGCTAGGAGGCTGAAATTTTTTTTACGGCACTTTTGCAAAATTGTTAGTTTTGCTATTTAAATCCAACATTTTCGGTCGGCGGGTTCGAGTAGCTGCCATACAACTTCTATCTTTATATAAAAATAACTTAGTATCTATTCAAGCTAGGTTTCTGAAATTTTGCAAATGATGATCAAGTTTTATGGCAACAACTTCTGTAAAATTTGGTTGTGGTGGTGCGGCCGGTTCGGGTAGCTGCCATACAACTTCTCCGTTTAAATGAGAATAACTCAGTGTCTATTGAAGCTAGGGACCTGAAATTTAGTAAAGAGGTGTCGAGTTATAGGCCAACAACTTTTGTAAAATTTGGTTGGTCTAGAGCAGCCGGTTCAGGCTTCTTGCACCTCTTGGAACTTAATGAAGCTAGGCGTCTGAAATCTTGCAAATGATGATCAAGTTTTATGGCAACCACTTTTGCAAAATTTGGTTGTGGTGGTGCGACGGATGCGGGTAGCTACCATACAACTTATCCGTTTAAATGAGAATAACTCAGTGTCTATTGAAGCTAGGAACCTGAAATTTAGTAAAGAGGTGTCGAGTTATAGGCCAACAACTTTTGTAAAATTTGGTTGGTCTAGAGCAGCCGGTTCAGGATTCTTGCACCTCTTGGAACTTAATGAAGCTAGGCGTCTGAAGTCTTGCAAATGATGATCAAGTTTTATGGCAACAACTTTTGCAAAATTTGGTTGTGGGAGTGCAACGGGTTCGGGTAGCTGCCATACAACTTATCCATTTAAATGAGAATAACTCAGTGTCTATTGAAGCTAGGAACCTGAAATTTAGTAAAGAGGTGTCGAGTTATAGGCCAACAACTTTTGTAAAATTTGGTTGGTCTAGAGCAGCCGGTTCAGGATTCTTGCACCTCTTGGAACTTAATGAAGCTAGGCGCAATAGATTCAGGTAGCTGTCATACAACTCCACAATTTACATAAATATATCTCTGTAGTTCGGTACTAAAACATCTGACTGTTTTTAAAAGATGATCAAGTTTTATAGAAACAGGATATATTACGTTCATACGGGTATCCCAGAGTTGACACAGTCTACTCTACTGCACTCTTCCTCGTTTTTATTTTGGTTTAACATAAAATATTAAAATCTTTTGTTTAAAAAAGCTTTTTATTGGTATAAAATTAGAACAAATCTAAAGTTGAACATTTTAATTCCGGTGAATGCTTGAATGCATTATTAAATAAATTAATTTTCTTCTTATTATTAAATACAGGGTGGGCCAACTTAGACTGACTGATTTGAAATGCTTATAATTTTTTTAATTTTGTTTTTTTTGCAGATGATAAAGAATTTTATAAAATCTTATTATGTCGTCATACTTAGACAAGAACGTGTAAAAATTGTTGAATTTTATTATGTTTTCGGACGATCAATTTTTTTAAGAATTTCATTATGAGCGATGAAGCACATTTGCATTTAAATTGATTGTCAATAAACAGAACTACTGAATTTGGGGTACGGAGAATCCCAGACCAGTGCATCAGTGACAATTACACCCTCTCAGATACACTGTTTGGTGTGGAATTATGGCTGATAGAGCTATTGGTCCATATTTTTTCGAAAATGAAACTGAGCATCTAGAAACCGTCTCTGGGGCGGTATACCGGACCATGTTGAAAAATTTTTTACGTTTTTTAATAAAACTTAGCCCACCCTGTATTTATATCTTTTTTGCCTTATTCTATCCAGATCTATTGTTGATTTGACTTTAGATTTACCCTTTCCTGAGCTTGAATAGTAAAAGCTTCATTTTATCTAATTTAGGTGTTATATATTTTTGTTTCTATACAATTAAATGAAGATATGTGCCTGTAATATGTGTAATCTTGAAAGTATTGTTTGAAATATTAATAACCCATTTTTAAGTGTTATATTTATAGAACTGGCTTATTTGCTGTTTTGTGCAGTTTGATTTTTCGTGGTAGTTGCATTTGAATTTCATGGTCATAATGTATAGCAGTCAGAGAAATTAATTTTACTCATTATTCGCTCTTAATAATCTTCTACCTCATATCTTGGAATTCGTTGGAAAAAAATATGAAAGAAGTACATTTATAATAAGTATTTAAGAAATAAATAAATAAAATTGTATTTGTAGAATACAAATTTGCGTTTCATTTATAAAATGAGGTTAGTGAGAATAATAACTCAAGAAACTGGAGCTTAGTTTAATATACGGAATGGGTCAATGTCAAATACATAAAACTGAGCTTGAAGTTACATCTCACTCTTTCAAACAAAAATTACGCATGAAATTGCAGTTTTTGTTTGAATAGGGATAAAATTTGAGTTTACGGTCAGTTTTATGCATTCAACTTCAACCCAATAAGTGACCATCCACTAGTGAAAACAAAAAAAAATATTTAATTTTAATAAAATTTAATAAAATTATTTAATAAATAATTTTTAATTTTTTAATTTAATTACAGATGAATTTGATTTCTTTTTGCAAATAATTTGGATTGATGATAAAAATTTTAAAAATGCACTAGATTATTTACATAACGAATATAAATCACCAAATTTACAATCTCAAAATAAACGTTATTTATTTTTATCATGGTCACCATCTGAAATAATTGACGATAAAATTGAATATGTTCCATTTACATTACCAATATGTGAAGCTTTTCAGTCAGCAATCAATACAACATGTAAATATGAAATGACACCAATTGTTAAATTGTATCCTAGAAAATTTCAAAGTTTTAAATTAGCATTTAATGCCTTAACTCAATTTGAAATTGAACGAAAACATTTACAATATATTTTAATGGAAACAAATTTAGCAAAAATGAATAATCCCGAAGTATCATCAAGTGAAATTTATAATAGAATTGCATGTAATTATTTAAAAGAATATCCAGATGAATTTTTAACATGGACAAAAGCTGAAAAAAGTTATTTACTTATTGGTGGTATATTTCCATTAACTGGTATGGGTAAATTATATGGTAATATAAGACCATTTGTTAAATATGCTGTTGATGCTATAAATAGTAATTCAAGTGTTTTATCAAATTTTCAATTGATTGTTAATTATAATGATGGTCAATGTAAAGCAGATACTGTTATGAAAGCATTTATTTATTATTTTAATTTACCAACACCGTTAATTGGTGTTTTAGGACCAGCTTGTAGTGATACTGTTGAACCAATAGCTGGTGTTTCAAAACATACACGAATGACAGTTATATCATATTCAGCTGAAGGTGCATTATTTACAGATCGTGAAACATATCCATATTTTTTTAGAACAATCGGTTCAAATCGACAATACGAAAAAGTTTATATTGATTTATTTAAACATTTTGAATGGAAACAAATGGCTGCATTAACTGAAGATGGACAAAAATATACTGAATATATAGCACATATGGATACTATAATGAAACAAGAAGGTATGGATTTAATATTAAATAAAAAATTTCCAAGAGATGTTTCCAGATCTGAAATGACTCGAGTAAGTTAAAAAAATAATAGAATTTTTATGTTAAAAAAAAAAAAAATTAATTTTAATTTATTGTTATTTTTTTTTCTTTAAAAAAAAATTAAAATTAGTTGCTCCAAGAGTTCAAGAACAAAAACGCGAAAATTATAATTGCGGATATTTACAATGACAATGCAAAATTGATCATGTGCGAAGCATATCACTTACAAGTAAGTATAGGATTTTTTTTTATTTAATACTTAAAATGTGTTTTTTTCTAGAATTTATAAAAGAAATTTTTCTATTTAGTTTCAATACAATTAACACTAACAAAAATAATATGGTTATAGTTTAAGTTTTCTCAGTTTTGTTTTTCCAAAAGTCGCCAAAGAGAATCTAGACGTAATAAATAAAATTATATTTTTATATATTAAAAGAAAGAAAAACTACAATAAAATTCAACAGATCTAAAAATATTAGAAGGATTAAATACTTTTTTATATTCCTCTTATCAAATTATGTATATGTACAATAAATAATATATTCAATATGACTTTGTAGGGGACGCCACAAACTATATTGATCGAAAAACTTAGATACTTACATTTAATTTTATTATTTTTTAATTTCAGATGACAGCTAAACATGGTTATGTATGGTTTTTACCAGTTTGGATATCAAAAACATGGGATCAAAATGATTCATCAAATTTGACTTGTACTCAAGAACAATTACTAGAGGTAAGAAGAAACCGCCGATACAAATGGAAGAAGTAGTAAACTAAATATTTTACTTATATCTTTCTGTTAGGCTGTAAATGGTCATTTTTCTTTAACACATGCTCCATTTGCTCCAAATGATTCAATAATGATTGAAAATCAAACAGTTCAAGAATGGAAGGATAATTTCTTTAAAAGAAATGGTGAAGAAGAATTTTCTAATTATGCTGGTTTTGCATATGACGCTGTATGGGTTTATGCTTTAGCTATAGATAAATTATTACGTGAAAATCCATCAGCCATATATGATTTAAGATCACCAGAAGTTATAAAACGTTTCACAGAAATAATTTGGAAAACAGATTTTAAAGGTTTATCAGGTCGAATACGTTTTGATGATGGTGGATCACGTATTGATAATGTTAATATATTACAATGGATTAATGGTGAATTTAATAATGTTGGTCATTATATACCAGATATAGAAGAATTGAATTATAAAATAATTGGTGGTGAATTAAATTTAAATGATAGTGGTATTATGTGGTTAAATGGTGAAAGACCAAAAGATGGAGCATATCAATGTTCAATGGCAGCATTAGCAGAATTTTTACAAACAAATTGTGAAAATGTTAATTATCTTGTTATAATATTATCATTAGTTGTTGCACTTTGTGTTTTATCATTTGGTTCTTTCATATTTTGGAAGTACAGGTATCACGCCAAATTAAAACAATCTGCTAAAGTTATGAAAAATTTTGGTATTGATTTATTATCACCAAATGCTAAAACATATAACACTCTTGATAAATGGGAAATTTCAAAAGATAATGTAGTTATTAATCGTAGATTAGGTGAAGGTGCATTCGGTACAGTATATGGTGGTGAAGCGCAAATTGGTGATCAAGGATGGACAGCAGTAGCTGTAAAAACATTAAAAAGTGGTGCATCAACTGAAGATCGTTTAGATTTTCTTTGTGAAGCTGAAGCAATGAAACGTTTTGATCATAAAAATATTATTAAACTATTAGGAGTTTGTCTTCAAACTGAACCAATTTATACAATTATGGAATTTATGTTGTATGGTGATTTAAAAACATTTTTATTAGCTCGCCGTCATTTAGTTAATGGAAAAATTGCTGATGATTCTGATATAAGTCCAAAACGTTTATCAATATATGCATTAGATGTAGCACGTGGTTTATCATATTTAGCTGATGAAAAATATGTTCATCGTGATATTGCATGTCGTAATTGTTTAGTTAATGCTCAACGTGTTGTTAAACTTGGTGATTTTGGTATGGCTAGACCAACATTTGAAAGTGATTATTATAGATTTAATCGCAAGGGTATGTTACCGGTACGTTGGATGGCACCAGAATCTTTAGGTTTAGGTTTATTTACTCCTGCATCAGATGTATGGTCATTTGCTGTTCTATTATATGAAATTATTACATTTGGTTCATTTCCATATCAAGGTTTAACAAATAATCAAGCATTAGAAGAAATAAAAAATGGTAAAACTCTAACAATACCACATGGTGTTAAACCACATTTAGAGGGTTTAATGAAAGCATGTTGGAATTCAGATTATAAAAAACGTCCATCAGCATCCGAAATTGTTGAATATATATCCAGTAATCCACGTTTATTAACACCATGTTTAGATGTACCATTATCATCAGTACAAATGGGTGAAACAGATAGTGATCAATTAGAATTATTACCCGGTTTAAGAAAACGTATATTAACTCAACCAAAAATTGATATTTTATCAAAAGCTATGAATTTAAATAATTTTGATGAACGTTGTAATTCCATTAATAATATTAATGAAATCAGAAATGATTCAATATTAAATAATAGAATAAATAATAGTGGTAGTAAAACACCGCCATGTTCAATTATTATACATAATAATGATGAATCAATTATTGAAAATGTTATTGGAAATTCAATTGAAGAAAATAATTTAAATGGTTATAGTGTTATGTCACCATTAATTAAAAATTCTGAAATAACAAATAGTAATTCAAGTTTAAGACGCTATGTACCAATGTATAATATTGGTAAAAAACCTAAAATTCATAATAATAATAACAATAATAATATTAATAATGGTAATAATAATGGTGGTAGTCCAAGAACAAGACTTGCCATTGATTCAAATAAAAATAATAATAATAAATTATTTATGAAAGATATAGAATTAGTTGAAATAAGATCATAAAGGAAATAAAAACAAAAATTAATTTATATTAAATTAATAATTAAAAATAAAAAAAAAATAAAATAAAAAGAATGTATAGAAATGTTGTTATATTCAATTCTTCAGCACATCATTTTTTAAAATGGACTAAGATATCATTTTCTTGTAAAACTTATTGTGAACTGTTGCAAAATGACTATATTTCAGTTTTTTTTTATTTCCTGTTCAATTTGGTCGAATAATCAGGGATAGCTTAGATAAATATCTGATTATTTTAACCACTAAACAAATAACAAAAAGAAGAAAAAAATATGATAAAAAGATGAAAAATTAACTATTAATTAATAAAAAATTATTTGGTAAAAAAAACATTTTCATATAATTTATTTATGATTATCATATTTTATTAAATTCTATTCAAAATTTAAACTCGAAATAAAAATTAACTTATTTGTAGTAAAAACCAAACTAAATTTCACTTCTAAAATTAAAATATGAACAGAAAAATAATTTTGATTTGAAAAAAATTAAATTCTCATCTAAAAAGCTGTCTGTAAAAATTAATATAAGCACTTATAGATGTAAATTAAAACATTTTCTTTATTTTTGCAAATTACAATAAGTGTGTGTTTTATGCATAAAAAAATAAAATATTAATTTTAGCGTTTATTTTTGGGATAAAATTTATAATTTTAAAAAGTATAACGAGCTTTTCTCGTTTACAGCCAAACAAAAAAAAAAACTCAACAGAATATGAGAAAACTACAAAATTAAATTGTAAGTAACTAAATAATATTAAAAATTAAAGAAATTTTAAAACAATTTAATAAAACAATTTTGTGAATGAAAAGTAAATTTAAAATCACATTAGCTATTTATACACAAAAAAAAAAGGTCTAGAAAATAAAATTTTTCTCTAAAAGATCCCGGATTTTCTCGTAATTCATCATCTACTCGTACATATCCCGTACAAAATTAATTTTTATATTTCAAAAATTATACTAGCCTTAAAAAAAACATTTCAATATCGAAAATTTCTAAATTGCATACATGTAAACTCTTGATTTTGCTGAAAATAAAAGGATAAAACCTTTTTTTCAATTAAATTTTCATTTAAATTTATAACCACCGAAAATATAGAAAAGCACAAAAAGTTCTTTAACTTTAAAAAATAAACTAATCCTTCATTTTAAAATTGGATTGGGTTAACTTTTACTATATGGTAAAATATATTTAAACGTAAATTGAGTGTTGTGAAAATCTTATTTTATTGTTTCAATCTTAGGTTTTTTTTTTTTTTTGTAAATTTAACGATAATTTTTTTCATTTTAAATAGATTATAAACTTACTTAAAGTAACAAAAATTAGACTTGATTATATTTAATGAAACAGCTGAATAAATTCATATTTTATTTTTATATTATTAAAAAAAATCTTTGCATTTAAAAGAAACTTATTCGTAATAAAAATATATTAATATGTATATATAAATAATATGTTTTAATTAAATTGAATTTTTCAATAAAGAAAAATTTTTATATTCTGAGACTAGAAAAATTGAAGTATATAATATGCAACATAATTGTATGTATATAATCATATAATATATTATTTATAAAGAAATACAATAATGATGGTAAAGAACAAAAATTACACATTTGTTAAAAATTACAAAAAAAAAAAAAAATGTTGAAAAGCAAAGTAAATAGTCACCACGTACCGTTATTCGAAAAAATTAAATATAAAATTGAATGTTATAGCTTTTTTTTTTATTAATTAATTGATTTTTTTCAAGCTATAATTTTATATTTAACAAATGTGTAAATTTTGTTTTCTTAACTGAAAATATTTTTACTTTAAGTGAAGACATTTTCACTTTAGGTTAACTGAAGATTTTTTACTTTAAGTGAAGACATTTGTAATAAAAGTTAAAGTAAAAAATACATATAATATATATATATATAATAAATATAGTTATAAATATCAAATAGGTGCATATAATTATTAAATATAAGATCCAAATATATATGTATCAAGTAAATTAAATATATATATGTTATTTATATTACATAAATTATTGAGTAAAGATTCTTGATTTATAATAAAAAAGTCTTCACTTAAAGACAAACATTATCACTTATAGTGAATAAATCTTCAGTTAAAGTAAAAAATATTCATTTAATTAAAGCAAAAAAAAAATCTTCAGTTAAAGTAAAAAAGATATATATATCTTTTTTTTTTAAATCTAAAAGTACCTTGAATGTTAAAAACATAAAAAAAAAACAATTATAAATATAAAATGGAAAAAAAAGAATATATATATATATTATATATATACATATAACATTATTAACATATGTATGTATTTTATATATTAATGTATAGATTACATGCTATAATAATTAGATAAGAAAATTTTGTATGCATTAACTATGAGCTTTGTAAAAGTTTACCATTAATAAAATATTACACGCACTTTTGGAATATAATAAAATGTTACGCAATTAAAAAAAAAAAAAATTTGTTTAGTTAATCTTTTGATCAAATAATTTATTTATTTAATTTGTAATTGTATATGTATAATTGTTATTATTATCCTGCAGTGGAAAAAGTCATTGATTTCGAATAATTTAAACAAGTAGAAATAATTTATGAAATAATATTAAAATTTTCTACATTCACATTTCTACTATTGAAAAAATTAAATTTTTTCAAAATTTTATCATTTAAATTGCTGCTACAATATATAAAAATAAAAAAATGCAGTAAAACTCTAAAATCTTGAAGTAAATAAAATATAATACGTTTTCTTTTACAACTTAAATGTATAAATATCTAATTGCAGAAATATTGTATCAGAGGTAGTAAGTAAGTAAGTGATGTTAGTTGTAAGAATAGTAATTAATTAAAAATAAAATTAATAATTTTCCTACTACTTCTAGGACTACTACTATGAACTTCTATGCTACATTTTTATGGTTTTTTTTTATTTTATTTTTTTTTTTTTGCTAAAACGCAATAAGCAAATTAAATAATGCATTTATGCAAACATTAATGCAAATAATCCGCAACTTTGATCTATTTTCCAACATTTCAAGATTAAATCAAAGTGAATTACTTACTTAAGTTGGTAAAATTACCTAATTGATGGATTTACACGAAAATTAAAAAAATCTTTTGGTTCAATTTTCAACATTAAATTAAGGTTAAGCAAATGATAAATAAATGAACCAAGGTTATTGATTGAGATAAACGGTTAGTTTTGTAAAATAAAACATTATTAGAAGAAAATATACATTTTCTAAAAACTGAAAATAATTTTTTTTTCGTATTCTCCAAAAACAAATTAACATTTGTATTCTTTTTTAAAAAATTTTCTCATGCAATTTAACATATCTGTTTACATGTCTGTATATAGTATCTATACTAAGAGAATCTATTTTAGCATGTTTTATTGTTCGTAAATGGTTGGCTTAATTTTCCAAAACAATTAACTGCATAAAAAAAAAATTAATAAAATAGTTTATGAAATTATAATTTATTTTTGCAAAATTTTAAAATTAATTAAATAAAAATAAAAAAAAATTCAAAATTAATGTAAATTAATAAAGTTAAATAAAACAATTTGATTTATAAGCAACTCATATAATATATAATATAATATAATTAATATAATGTATATAAATGTATGCATACAATTTAATTTTTAAGTTATTTTTTAATAAAAAAAATAAAACAAGACTGAAAAAATTTATTATTATTAGAATATAAGTTCATTTATATATTTTTTTTTATTATTATATTATTATTATTATTTACATACATTTTTATTATCTACTATTTGTTGTTTTTTTTTTTTTTTTTTCAAATAATAAAATTTATTTAATTTTAATATTTCATTATATAAATTTAACTATGTGAAGAATATTAATAATTCTTATATTAATAATTAATATTATTAATATTATAATTTATAAGACTATATAATACATATTACATACATATTTTGATATAATTTTAATTTAAAAAAAAAAATAATAATTCCTATGCCATAAAAAAAAAAAAAAATTAAATTAATATATTTTTCCAAGAAAATAAAAAAAAATTATTGTAAATAAATTGTAATAAAATTGTAGAAATAATAATTTTATATAGTTTAATTTTGTATATGTAAATTTTGCAATTTTGTAATTGTATATGTTTATATATATATGTATATGTACATACAACATATACTATATTAATCATTTATGTACATACCATATAAGATTATATTATAATTATTTTGTAAAGTCAAGAAAATATTAATTAAATTAAATATGTACATACATACATTACATACATAATGTTATATATATATAATAAATAATAAAGCAATGTATGGGTATTAAGCTTGAAAAAAGAAATAATAAATTAATATTATTGTTTTAAACTAAAATTTTATCTTTTTTTTTGTTTTGCAATTCACTTTTAATTTAGGCTTAGATTTTGTATTTTTAATATATGTACCTTATACATACCAAAACACATATAACACATAAAGAAATCGCATTGGAAATATTTTTATTTTTATACCCGTACGATAGAATCGGGTATAATAAAATTACTCCTCCGTTTGTAACACCTCGAAATAAGCGAGCTAGATATACCTTCAAAGGTATGGATCGGATCAGAAAAAAATTCTAAGACGTTTGAGCCATGTCCGTCCGTCCGTCCGTCAGCACGCTAACTCAAAAACTAAAAAAGCTAGAATCTTGAAATTTACACAAAATATTCTGGGAGTAATTTGTAGGTTCCTTATGTTTTTGGTTGAGTTTGAACCAAAACTTAGGGTAGCTCTCGAACACCTAACTTTTAGATCCCCACATTTTTTTTGAAATAGAGCTATGAAATTTTAACTGCTGATAGATCTCACAAAAATATTAATTTTATTTTTAATAACATTTTTTTGTAGCCCCACCCGTTACGGAGCTACAGCTCCCCAAAGGTTCAAAAAAGCTCTATATTTAAATTGTTATAGCACAAGTTGTATAAGGTATATCTTCATTCTGAAAACGCCAAACAATTACTACTTTTATTAGCTTTAAAAGTATATATACAATAAATATATATTTGTGGCATACGTTGTCTTAATTTACCGTTATGCGAAGCTCAAATTTTGCAAAATCTTTTAACCCTTCTATCTTCTAAACGGTTTAAGTTGGAAAGTTGAAATTAGATCTTTGAAAATAAGTATGAGTCATTTCAGAAATTTTTTTTTGAATCACCCCCCGTTTAGGAGCTGTAAGGGGTCAAAAACTGAAAATTTCCTATTTTTAAACACCTGTAACTTGAACACCTGTTAACATTTTTTTGAAGTAATACACAAAAATTAAAGCTTCAACATTATACTCTTATTTCTGTTAACAACTTTTTTTAATAATATAGGGTTACTTTATAATTAACGAAAGTGTTACTTGATTTTTTCAAATTTTCTAACAAATTTCTTTAACGAATTTTTTCCATTTTGTTTTACTCGATAATTTGAAATTGTTGAGGATATAATGCGTAGTACATAAAAATGTAAATAAATAAACAACATAACGGTTGCTTGAAGAATTTTTATTTATATGATATTAATATATATACATACTTATATAATATCATGTTTATTTACATATCGTATATGTAACTAGTGAATGAATGATAAGAGTATAGATGTATATTATATAGCGCCGTATTTACATACATATGTGTATTTTATTGTACTTATAGAAATTATTCTGTCAATGGAATATCTATAATATAATACACAAGATGTTGGCGAGACCTTGCCAACATGTAAAAAAATATATTTTATATCTATAATAAAACACTCACACTGAATGTAAACTAAACTGGCAATGATGATATTTCTGTACATTTATTTAATAATTTAAAATTTTATTACCAGAGACACAAATCTTTGACTCAAAGTATTATCAAGAGACACAAACCGTTCATTAAAAATATAAATAAATTTAGTAAATAATATTACGAGTGACCAAATTTTCCAATAGAAGTATTACCAGAGACACAAACCGTTCATTAAAAGTGAGTACAGTCAAAAAAGGAAAAGTACATACTTAAAAAACACATTTTCAATCAAAATAAATTCAGCAAATTTTTAATTTTTAAATTTGACCGCCACGTCCATTATGAACTGGTCGCAGCGGTAAATTAAAAATAAATTATTAATCTTCTGTTGGCGTTTTCAATCTTTGCTTTGAAAAAAAAAAATAAAACTCTTAATAAAACTACTCTTAACTTTAATAAAACTAAAACGCCTGAAAGTGAAAAAGTGAGAGTGAGCAAAGTTTATAGTAAACCTCATATTTATAAGAAAAAAATAATAGGCCGATTTATTTTATTATTTATGAATCTTTTATTAAATATACCAAAGACCTCTTCCAAAGTACATTTAAATAAAATAAATTCAGCAAATTTTTTTCAAGCAAAAAAAAAAATAAACGCAAAAGACTTGAAAGTAGTTTTGGTAATTAAAGTAATTTCGCGGCGAAAACAGCTGTTTTTCATCGACATAAAAATTTTATTTTAAAACTAAAAAAAAATATAGAGTCTGGTAAAATTTTAACAAATATTAAAATTATTTCGATTATTGGTATTGTTTTAAATGTAACAAAAAAAAAAAAAATGTCGTTGCGGTTGGTGTTGGTTGGTTTTTCGGCGGTTTTTATTGTGCACTTTATACATGTATTTCAAACAATTTTTGAGATATCGGCACGAACTTTTACCCTGAATTTGTTTTTAGCTTGGACCATTTTTTCTCAATGATTAAAAAACTGTCAAAAATTACCGCCACGAAAAAACGGCGAGAAAAAATTAATAAACTGTACCTAACATTTTTAATTTTATGTGTTTAGATTTGTTTTATGTTTTTTTTTCTATTGCAAGTAAGTAAGTGATTTCAACATTTTATTAATGGTGCTGATGTAAAAATGAAATTTTTAGGTAATTTATTAAGGGAGTCAGTATGATACCGCAAATGTTTTTGAATCTATAGAAATTGTGCAATTGCACAGGGGATTTTCTAGTTTAAATATAATATAATATAATATTTAAAATTATATTTATTATTTTGTACTAAGTAAATTTAATATACATTTACCGCTTAGAAATAATGGTACTATAGAATATTTGAAAAAGTTTTGGATTGATAATCGTTATGTGGAAGGTTAGAATCTGCTTTTGAAGAATGTACATATAAACATATAGTTTGAATATATGTACAACCCATAGTTCTAGAAATTATAAAATTCACCCAAATTATTTTAAAATACTAAAATATTAAAAAAATAATATTGTAAGCAGAGTGACAGGCTGTGAACATACTAACGGTTCGTACGGGTATCTAAGAGTTGACAAAGGCAACTGTATTCTTCCTCGTTTCAAACTATGATAGTTACGTTACGGGCGGCGATAAAAAGGAAGAAAAGGGATTTATTTTGTTATTATATATACATAGTACCATATAGTACATACATATCTATCTATGCATCCCAAACAAATCTATTTGATCTATTTGTTTTTGTTTTTCTTATTTTTATAGAAAAATATTTTTTCAAAAATTAAAAATTATTTTTGAATGGAATATTGAAATTTTCTATTCCAGGTTTGTATTAACCTTTTCGGTCCCACAAAGATATAATAAGTTAAGATCAAATTTACGGAATTTATAATTATATTATAATTATAGATATGTATGTAATTCTTTCTAGACAGCAGAATTCTTAAAAGTATTTTTTTATATTGAATAAGGTAGCTACATAGTTAATCATATTAAAAAACAGAAATTAAAAATTTTAAAACTAAGAAGGTATTTTTTAAAACAAAAAATATTCGTCGCGGAAGGGTTAAAAAACCTTACCATACTTTTCAGAAAAAAAAAATTGTATTATATT
Organism: Poecilobothrus nobilitatus; assembly: GCA_947095535.1. Taxonomy (NCBI): domain Eukaryota; kingdom Metazoa; phylum Arthropoda; class Insecta; order Diptera; family Dolichopodidae; genus Poecilobothrus; species Poecilobothrus nobilitatus. The sequence continues at coordinate 265,321,572 of OX352774.1, read as the reverse complement.
ATATTCTTTGGTTATGTTTTATATGCGTTATATACTTTTTATGTGTATATAGATACTTATGTATGTGAATATCAGAAATCTCACATACTCACATATACCCTCTAAATTTTCTACTATGTATGTATCTATTTATAAATAGCGTATAATTAATAATACCATAGATAATTATCGATAAAATAGAATTGTCTTTTTTTTAATAAAAATTTTAGAAAATGATGTTGTCTTGGACGGAAATCTTTAAAAATAAATATGCCATTACGTTTTTTACACTGTAAAGAAGCCGAGGTAGATATATAGACTCAAGTTAGAATCAAATTCTGAGTCGATTAAGAAATCAAATTCTGAAAAAATGAAGAAGGCAGGATTCTGAAATTATTACCACATCACTTTTGAAAAATTTTTAGTTTATATTTAAAACTAGGAAGTTCGGGCTGTGGGTGGGAGTAGCCGTCATACAACTTCTTTCTTAGTTTGAAAATAACTCAGTATCTATTGAAGCCAATTTGTCTGAAATTTTCTGAAAAAATGTTAAGTTGCTTGTAAACAACTTTAGTAAATTTTTTTTTGATTTGGAGCAGCATATTCAGGTAAGTTGCATATCTTGGAACTTAATTAAGCTAGGCATCTGAAATTTAATACAAGATGATCAAGTTTATTTGAAATTAAATTTGTTTCGAGATTTTTTTGTGAGCACAAAAAAAAAGAACTATTTAACAATACTTATTATTAATGCACTTTTCAAAATCGTGACATTAAAATAAATTCCGAAAACCTTATTTTTTATCATATTTATCTTATAGATTTCACCATTTACCAGATGCTTCAAATATTTTAAAGAAGATGGAAAATAAAAAGGATTGGTAGTAGTAGTTGATAGTTGGGTTGTAACAAAATAGTAGTTGAAAACAAAATCAAAATTTCAATAAATTAGTTAGTAGGAATTTGTATTATTAAAATATGGATGTAAAAAAAAAATTAGGTGGAATACAAAACGATTAATATACTTTATACACTTTGTCCAGAATAATAGTTAAATACGGTGTCGAATTTCCATGATTTCAAAAACAAATAATTTTTATTCGAGATTTTTTTCCGTATTTTTGTTTTCCAGATTGTTTTAATTCGAGATTATTTTTTTTTTCGAGATTTTTGTTAATTCAAGATATTTTTTGCCAGTTTTCGGGGCTAATCCGAAATATTAATTTTGACTAAGAAACATATTTTTTTATTGTTTCAACAAAATTTTGCAAGTCACAAAAAAAATTTTTTTTCTGTCACCCACAGTAGGTACATAATGTAGATATGCTTTTAAAATTGTTTTTTTTTATTTTCAACTCTAAAATTTAATTTCTAAGCAATTTTTTTAATTATAAATTTAAGTAAATCAAAATTTAAAAAAAACGGAAAAGAGAATTCCGATTTTCGGAATAAAATGAATTTAGAAAATATAAAAATAAAATTTAATTTCGAATTCTGCGTATTTAGTTCTAGTTTTAGCTGGTTTTAGCATTGTTTTAGTTATTTTTAGTATCCATGTCACAAACCAAAAAAAAAATTAAATATACATTGAGTACCCTAGTTTCCCACATAATTTTTTTAACGAGATATTGGCATGATCAGTCATGATCTTTATCACAGATATAAACCAATTTACGTATCCACCAAGTGGCAAATAATAGAACTAACATTGGTATTTTTTCACCTGACTTTTCATCTTAAAAAATTCTTTTATATATGTCATTTACTTTTTTCTTAATTATTTTTTTCTTTTTTTTTCCATTAAAATATTTTGTTATTATTTTGATATCGTGTCATAGTGTAATCACGAATGTTTTTGATTAAAAGAAAAATAAAATTGTTTTATTTTTCTTAAATTTTTCCAAATTCTTTATTAGTTAATTGTGCAATTAATTAATGTACAAAAATGTTTTTTGTACATTTAAGAAATAAAAAGTTAAATTAAGAAGAAAATATATTAAAAATTTTAAGCCATTTTTAAGTTGTTTAATCTATTTATTGTATAAATTAGGAAAATTCATAATCAATTATTATTATTTTTTTTTTTTTTTTATTTATTTATTTATTTATTCTCATATTTTAATATTTAAAAAGTTTTATAATTTTATAAATAAATTAATTTAATAAAAAAATAAACATGAATATGATAACATTATTAAGTGAATGCCATTTTTGGACATGCCGTGATGATAAAATTCGCATCAAAGATTATGATTTGGGTGCATTTAAATATTATACAAATTTAAAACGGGACTTTGATGGGAAAGATTTAATTGCTTTAGGAAAAAAAGAATACAATGAACAACGTGATGGTATTGTAATATTAACAAATGAAAAATATAAAAGACTGAAGGATAATATTAAAAAATTTGAAGAATTAATTAAACTTCATAAAGTAATTAAAACAGATTGGAAAAATGGTTGTGTTGTACAAATGTTATTAGATAATGGTATGATTGTTCATATTTGTGTGAATAATTTCACTGGAGATATTTTACGTATTGCATTTGATAAATTTTTTGTTGGCAAATTAGCTGCTGGAGAAATAACTGATGGTAAATTGATAATGATGATGATTAGTATATTTGTATACTAAAACAATACTCTATTTTTCTTCAAATTTTCTTTTTTCATTTGTAGCAATTTTTTCAAGGCAAAATATTTTATTGGCTTATAATACAAATCAAGTTACAGTGGTACATTTACAAAAACCAACTATGAAACGTTCAAGTCCAGAAAAAATATCAAATATGGATCCAAAAATTTATCATGTTTTAATACCAGGATCAGCAGAAAAAAAATTACAAAGAAATTTAGTTGTTAATAGAAGTTTTGATCTAATTATTGTATGGACAAAAGCATCACAAAATGAATTATTTCCATGGAGACCAACATATCAAGATCAAGATAGAGCAAATATGCATGTTTTTAAATTGAGAGAGTGAGTGATAATAAAAGACTCAAGCGAGAAACTTGTTTTATATTCTAAAAATTTTTATTATTTAAATTATTTTAGAGATCGTCTTGAAGCTATTGGTTTTTGTTGGACTGAAAATGAACCATTATGCACCCAATTTTTACGAACAGATGAAAATAAAATTATAACAGTCGAACAGAAAATTTCTAGAAAAGGTGAAATTAGTGCTGATATTTGTATTTATGGTATAGTAAAAGGAAAATTACAAAAAATATCATCTCATGCAATACCAATTGGTTCACAAATATCAAGTCATCGTTTTAGTCCAGATCAAGAACGTTTATTTTTAGGAACGGTTGATCATTGTGTTTGTATATATGATATACCAAGACAAAAAACAAAATTTCTACCAAAAACTGATATTGTAAGTAAACTAGATATTGAAGAAAAAACCAAAAAAGATCATACATTAGTCATTTTTTTTTTTTTATATTAAGGCTCCAAAGCATAGTACATGGCATTCAGATTCAACCGTTATTTTAATTGGAAATGATGAAGCTCAACTACAAATTTTTGATTATGCTTTTAATCCAATATCAAATCAATTGATTAATGAAGAAATTTCGCCGTCAAATATTTTAGATGTGTCTTTATATTTTGTTGAAAAACCGAAGTTACTTAGTGCTAGTTTTAGTTTTAAAATAGATCGTAAAGTAAACATTAATAATTCAGGATTATCAGACTTTTTTTTATTATTAGTTTTTGAACATGGACCAATTGCTTGTTTAAGATTTTATGGTAGTGGTATAAAACCTGAAAGTGGATTAACAGCTGATTCTTTAATTAGTCGATATTTATGTTATAATCAATTTGATAAAGCAGTAAATTTACTTTTGTGTTCTAATTGGGAAACAAATAGTGCAATGTGTATGCTGACTTTAAATAAAATATGTAATTATGTTTTGACACGAGAAGATGTGAAACGTAGTCGAAATGATTTATTAAAAAAAGCTTTACGAAGTTTTACAGATCTATTGAATGCTGATGTAAAAGAAGAATATGGTGATCAAGTTATAGATTTAAGACGAAGATTTTTCTTTTTTCTTTTAAGGTAGTTTCACTTTTATATATTTTTAGTTGTATTTCATTAGAATTCTTTTTAGACATAAACTTTTTAATGAAAGCTTAGAAATTGCACGTGTCGTATTAGATTATGATTTATTTATGGATATTTTTAATTTTACTAAATCAGATCCAAACCTTATTAGTATAACACACGAAGCATATCATCAAGCAGAACAAATAGTCAATCAAGCTGAAAAAGATTCAAAAAGTTCAAAAACTAGTGAGGATTCAGAAAAGGCTAACACTGATGATGATGACACCACAACAACAAGTTCAATTCAATCCTCTGCTGATTATTTAGATAGTATAACACTACCATCTACATCTAGAAAAGATCAATATCGCAGTAGGAGTTTAAGTGCTGGAAGAGATTTTTGTAGTCCATCTAAGCAAACAGAATATGAATCATTGCCTAGTACATCCAAAGAAAAATATATCGGAAATAGTATACAACAACAGTTAAAAGTAAAAAGATATCATAGAAATTTAGATGATATGGATTTTGTAATGCAAAGCTTAAAAAATTATGTACCACCATTGAAATCATACAAATCTCCCATTAACAAAGCAGCTAGTATAAAAATTAACAAACCACATATATTAGAAATTCCTGACAGTCCAAATGTATCAAATGGTTGTTTTAGATTATTGAAAAAACCTAAAGAATTATCATCTAAATATACAAATAAATCAAATACCAAGGACGAAATTGATGCTTTATCGTCAATGTCAAATGCAACAAGTAGTAGAAGCTTAAAAAGTAATAACTTTCATTTAACAGAATTAGTGCCAAACAAATGTCGTAAAAAATCTTTGGATTTTTGTATGACAACATCATTGTCTTCAAATACGTACATACCTGATCAAACATTAGGAATTCCAATATCTTTACCTCATCATTTGCAACCGCCATTAACATTTCAATCTTCTGTATTAAACACACCACATCAATTAATTCCTAGACCATCAACTCATAATAATAATTTTAATGAAAATTTATATCAACATCGTGCTTCTTTATCACCAGAACGTTTACCAATTAGTGATCTGAAAATTGGTAATACAAATGAAATACCAACAAGTCATTTATGTCCATCAACGCTTTCAACTTCCCCAACAAAATTTGCTATGACTAATACTGTTGGTATACCAATTCAATTTAATCAAACTGAAATGAATGCAACAGATATATGCCCTTATACACCAAAGTATTATCAATACCCTTTAGTTTTAGGAAATATTCCATCATCAACACAAATAGATTTTCCCACCCAATGTGCAATAAACCAATCATTAACGAATAGTAGCAATGACTTATTATATAAAACAAAGAAAACTACATCATCAATTTTATCATGTAGCTCAAATACGTCAAGTGGACCAAATAGTTCTTTACTAAATAATAGATTGGAGGCTAAAAGAGATTCCCCGATGGAGAAAAATAAAGTAAAATTTTCTGATACTGTGCATGTAGCTATGGTACCAGTAAGTAATTAGTTTTATAAAGCATTTTGTGATAAATATTGTAAATTATTACATGTAGGAAGTACCGAGAAAAGAAAAACCAATACCGATGAAGCGCAATGGATTTCTTTTAAATTCAACTTATACAGATCCAAAAAAAGAATTAGCTGAAAGTTTACCACTTTGTAATCCAAAGGAAGAATATTTAAAGGATTTTAATCGTATATTGGGTAAATTTTTAATTTATGTACCTTTAATAAATATATATTGTTGATTATTTTAGACAATGAGATTGAAGACCATAAAGAGACTAACAAAGGGACTGACAATGAAATTTTTAATTCTAGTTTTATTGAGAACGGTTATATGAAAGATAATAATAATCCGATCAATATGAGCATTAGCAATAATAATATTGATATATGTAGTAATAGTAGCAATAATAGTAATAATAGTAATATAAATATAAACAATAATACCAATAACAATAATGATAATAATAATGACAATAATAATAATGATAATAACAATAATAATAATAGCAATAATAACAACTCTACAATTAAAGTTGTTCATTTTGGAATAGTTTAAATTTAATTCAAATAAAAAAAAATACTCTGATATTTAAAAATCTCACCTCAATCTTTTGTACAAATTTATTTAAATTATAAAGTTAAATGTTATTCATATACAACTAATTTTTTTAATATATTTTTATTGTTAGCAATAATATAATAAATAATCATTTATCAAAAAATTTTGTGCTTTGTTTTTATAAAAACATCCATAAACATTTTTTAGAATTTGAGCAAAAAAATTAGGCACACCAGAATCATAAGTGTAAAAAGTTAATTATCTTATAGAAATTCTTTTTAATTTAGGTCTTATTGTTTTCGTTATTTGGTAGAAATCTTGGTAGAATATGTTTTGATTAGAAAAATAAATGAATAACTAAAAACTTTTTATGGTTGGATACATTATATATATGTAAAAACTGTTTTTGTTTGAAAATAAAAACTCTAAATTTATTTAATTATATCATTGCAATTGTTTTAAAATTGTTTAAGCTATTTTTTTTTTAATATTTCCCTTCCACCTTGTAAAGTTTCTAATTGTGATTTTAATTCAATTAAATCTCTATCTGGTACATAACGCTTTTCTTCGAATTCATCGCTATTTTCGAAAACATTTAATGTAACACCTTCTGGGATAGCAGCTTGAGCAATTCTTAAAAATACTGGTAAAATCGGAGCATCCAGATCTGAAATTTGAATATTTCTTTCATATGTTGTTAAATTATATTCTGTTTCAACTACAGATGACTGTGGTTTAAATCGTTGCACTAGAGTTTTTTCTGGGGGCGAGGCATAACTAAAAAACATTCACTTAACTTTTTAGATTTGAAAATAATTAAAAAATTAATACTAACCATTCAGAAACATCTAAATCTAAATAATATGCTACACTATGTAAAAATTTTTGATAATTTTCTAAAACTGGATAATCATATCCTTTTATTTGAAAATTGATACATTCGTATTGCGGATATTTGGATTTTAATGACTAAAATAAAGAAAGAAATTTCGAATGAAGAATTTAATATAGTATTGAGAAAAAAATATACATCTAAATAATCTGGTTCATAAATTCCAGGTCGTTTTATGGTCGAGGATATCACACGTATTGGATTATTCAGAATAACTTTGGTTGTAGTACTCATAACCTTAAATTTAAAAATATTTTAGTTATTCGACTCATTTTAAGTAATTACAATAATAACGTAAAACCTTTCGCAACATTTTCACAAATAATTTTTATTTTAAAGAGCTTATTAAGCAAATATTAAAATTATTTAACACCTTGATAAATAAAAAGTACTAATTATTATCAATATGCAATTAATAAACAGTATCAGTAAACACTAAAACAGTAGAGTAGCAGTAGCTATAGAATAGCTGATTATAGAACGATATGATCAGTGTTGCCGATTGTCTAGAACAAAAATTGTCCAAAAAATTTCAAATAAAGAATCAAAATGAGTCATTTCTTAAAACAAAAATATTTCGGATATACAGGATATATTTCGAAAAAATTATTCAACATTCGAAATCAACATTTATTTAACAAAGAAATGTAACTTCATAAACAAAACAATACAAAATTACAAAAAAAAAAAACGAATTCAAACGAAACGAACGAAAGCATTTAATTAACAAAAAAATATAACCAATTAATAAACAAAACAACAAAAATAATGCAAAATTACAAAAAACAAATAATTTGTTTGTTAATAGTATCAAGAATAAAGTATTAAGAAATTAAGTGTAGTATTAACTAATGTCGATTGGTTTAAAACCATAGATTATTCATGTTTATTCCACTAAAGGGCGGAACGTATACGCCACGCAGCTACGGCGAAAAATTATGTTCAGTTAAACGCGAAAATTTTATTTGTTCCGCGCTGAATTGCGTGAGTTAAACAACTGATTTTGACAGTTTATAAATTGGGTTATTTTTAATTCGTAAATAAAAATGGATAGTTTTGGTTTCTTTTTTCGCTGCACAAAATGAAACTGCAAAAAAAAATTATAAAAAGAAAAAGAATTTTGAGAGATTCCTCGAATTTAATGGAATTATCGGATGAAGAGTAAGTTATAAAATTTAATTGTTTATCTTTTTTGGCTAACATTTACCTACTTTATGTAGTTTTCAGAAAAGTTTTAGGTTGAATAAGGAGTCATTCAACTATGTTTTGGACGAAATAAAATCTGAAGTAGAACCTGTTGTGCGCACAGATTCTGTACCAACAGATAGAAATGCTTTACAAGATAGAAGTCTTGTAAAGCATTTTGCTATGTCCGGAAGTTTTTCCATAAAACTTAATAAATATTTATACTGCTCTTGATCTGTTTTGGACCTTTAAAATTAAAATTTAAAAATATTTTTTTTTTATAAAAGTATTTTGAAAAAAAATATAAGTTTTTATTAAATTTTATGTTTAACTTAATTTTATTATTTTTCCCGCGATTCAACTATTGCGAAGAAATGTTTTACTATTGCGGAGAAATATTTCTACGAAATGTATGGAAAATTTGACATTGCGTTTACCAAAATACACAAAAAACGTATTAAGCAAAACTACGGAAACGTCATCGCGTGGCTTTTAGCAGAATATCAATTCTTGACATACAGCGGACAATTCCGATAGTAACGTTTAGTGGAATAGACATGAATGTACCTAATAGAATGGAAAGTACCTAAGTAGGCTAGTTATATGTATATTGTTTTGACATTTGATGAAAATTTTTATTTACAAAATACAAAATGGGCCAACCAGAAACAATTGTCATTTTATGTAAAAAAAAAATTAATTAATATAAACTCAATATAATTTATTAATACACCTATAAAATTAATTAATAGCTTCTAAAGTAATTCTAATTTTTCTTCTTTAATATTAACTGTAAACCAATAGCAACTATTGCAAAGTTTTCTCCTTTTTATTATGTCCATCTTCAAAATTTTCAAAATATTTAACGTTTAAAATTTTTGACGTTTGTTTTACGTCTGTATTTGACATTAGAACAACTTCGCATATTCTATGCTTCTTATAGAGGGCACAATTAATTTTTGCTTCTTATAGAGGGCACAGTAAACTTAGGGTAAGGATGCATCTGGATGCAAAAATTATTTCGGTTACATTTCGTGTATTCTTCGGTAATATTAACGAATATTTATCCATTATGCATCCACTCGTTCGCGAGCTGCAAAACGGCGACATTTTTATTTTGAAATTTTTATTTGAAAGTACCTAGTAGGCTAGTATGTGTATATTGTTTTGACATTTGATGAAAAAATTTTTTATTTACAAAATACAAGATGGTTAAACCAGCGAAAATTGTTATTTTATGTAAGAAAAAATTTTAATTAATATTATAAATATAATTTATTAATACAAATATAAAACTAATTAATAAAATTATAATAAAATTAATTATAAAAATTATATCCATTTTCCAAATATTTAACGTTTAAAATTTTTGACGTGCATGCATCCCATGTGAACTTACCCTTACACTAACTCTGAAAAAAAATTGAGATTCACTCTAAAAAAAAAGTTTTTTTTTTATGCCAATCGAAGATTCAATCTAGATTTACTCTTTTTGCCTATCGAAAACGACAAGTGAAGTATGCGAAGTATTAACTTGATAGTGTACTTAAATTCTTAATATTTTATGCTGGAGGCCAAACATAATTCTTTTCCAAACTTTCTTTCGACAAAGATTTAATTGCGTCACACATTATATTTTCCAAGGTTTTCAATTCGTAAGAATAAAATAAATCTTACTTTTCCATTTTATTTAATTCCAAGCCGGCGCCTATTGGTTTTTTGAATTTTTGGTAATACTGAAGTAACGTACACAATAGGTTTGTTTATTAGTTTTCAGAACAGATCAGAGCAAATCAGGTTAGAACAAAATAGAACAGCAAACAAAGAAAAAAGGTGTCCAGATCTGAAAAAAAACTAGAACAGAAAAGTGTAACTTAATGCAACTTAGAACAACTTAATGAACACAAAACTAGAATACTTTTGAACAAAAGAAACACGTTGCTAAAATTAATGAACGCCAAAACTTGTCCTTTTTTGCTCTAGGTTGTTCTAGAGCTGACTAATAAACACACCTACTATCATTTCATTCTTCATTTCAGTACGCAATACGCATTTGTAGTAGCTCTGTTCGCGTACAAAAAATTTACAAAAATTTTCGAACATTTATGTAAATTTTCGCAAAAAAAAGTATTCGTGCACTGAAAAAAATTTGAGGTTTATTAAAAAAAACTAAAAAAAAAAGAAAAATGAGTAATAGATGGCTCTCTTTACAAATAAAATTGTTATTTGGGAAAATTTGCAAAAATTTACTGACGAATTTACTGAAAAATTATTTTTGGTTATTGTTGCGTTTTTTACTGTCATTTGTTAAAAAAATAAACAAAGAAAAGTAAACATTAAATAAAGGTAATTGTCAATTGAACAAAAAAAGTTAAACGAAGAAAGACAGTATCATTTAATAACATTAAATTTTCGTACCATATAGGTATTTAATACTTTTTTTTACATTTTTGAATTAAAAAGTTTTTCTAATTTCTTTTGTTTAATCGGCTTTTGATGTAGGTAAACATAACACAAAGACTATTTATGACATTTTTAAAATTTTTGCAAAAATAAACTTTTGCGTACTTTTTTTTTAATATGAGTTCAAAATGAGTAAATTTTTTCGATTATTCTCTGGAATTTTAATTGTCCTCTTTGTAAATTTTTGCAAATAAAAATACGCAAACAGACCTAGTGTATTGTGTGAAATGAGGCAACGACATTTTAAATTATGGAATTTCAAAATTTGTTGATTTGGACTGACTATTTTGGTAGGAATGACATTTTAAATGATGGCATGAAAAATTCCATCATTTATCATTTTTGTAAGTAATTTAGATGCGATTGTTAGTTTTAAATAAATTTTATATATTCTAGTTTATAATATTACAATTCATTAACATAATTTCAAATGTATTACCGTATTACAATAAAACAATTTTTAAAATACAAAGAAAAGATTAGTTATCTTATCTGCATGCTGTGCTGTATGTGTTAGAAACCGAATAAACGAGAATGTATGTAAATTTAGTGTTAAGTTAACAATTAGCTATGTTGTCAGATTTATTGTATGGTTTTTAATTTTTTTAAATAAAATGAAGTTTTTTTTTTAGATATACCAATAAATATACATGAGATTTCTTGATTTGTCACAGACAATTTGTGTATTTAAGTATATTTTTTTTTAAAGAGTATATAAAAAAATGTGTTATTTATAATAATTAAGTAACCAATAATTCGTCGTTTCAATTTAAGTAAACTGTATTGACTATAATATATGAAGAATGATTTACATTTATATGTTTCTTCCTCTTTTCCATTGGTTCCTCTTCACCATATAGTGCAATGTTTTTCTCTTTCTAAAGTTGTGATAATATACACGAAATTTTTCATGAAAACCAGGCTTAATTTTGAACAATTTTAGAAAAACGAGAAAAAAAACTCACGTTTGACATACAAGTGCTTAAACGGTAACACTGGATATAAGTATATAACATTTACTAGAACAAGCTTGCCAGATGCAAATTGAATATTTCGAATTGTATTTCCAAAAAAGAAAAATTTGCCATCATATGCTAAGTAAAAAATTTTACTTTCAACTTTAAATAAAAAAGAAGTTCGCCAATCGCCACAGTGATGTCATATTTTTATGCTTCAAAAAAGTAAAATATTTTACACAGTTTACAAAATATTTAATAGAATATATTTGAATATATTATATTAAAAGTCGACTAGCTAGACTACTAAGCTGACTTCGATAATAGGTTTATGAATTTATGGCCAGTCGGTCATATAGTTTTGGGCATTATGGCCTTTGGATCATGTAGTTGTAGGATCTATGATGATATCCAAATCTCAAAATACTTAATTCCAAAATCCCGAAATTCAAAAATCCAAATATTAAGTCTACTCCAAATCTTGAAACTTTTTATAATATCCATTTGAAGAAATTCCTTACTACCTATCTTTTTATTTAGCCCACAAAAGTTATTTTTACTCATTTTTTGAGTGTTAAAAAAAATTATTAATTTTATTCAGTTTTTTTTTTGGCATTTTCATATCAACGAAAATGCCAAAAAAAAACGGAATAAAATTAATAATTTTGCGTTGAAAGTTAGAATTTTATGTACATACATACATATGTATAGAAAAAATTTCAAATTTTATATGTACATACATTATATTCTACATATTTTGGTGAATATTTTGTACAAAACCAGAGAGAGCCAACAATAATGGAAAACAATCTTGTAGGTTATGACCAGACTTAAAATCAAAATACATAGGTTAAAATTGTAATTTTTTTGTAAAACGAAAAAAAAACAACCAAGAAATAATCAAAATGTTCATGACTAGAGAACGTTATTTTTTGAACTTCCTTCAATATTTTAGTATATATTTTTACTTTGCACTAAAATCTATCGTCTTACTTTACTGCAAGTAAATTTTTAGTATACATATGGATATCATGGCCTTTTATTATTATAAGCTATGATTGTACATATAAAGTTAAAGAGAATCATTGAACCATTGAAAAAAAGTAAAGAGAAAATATTAACTCAAAATTTTTATTGTTCAACTTTAAATAAAACTCTTAATTTCTATTTGTTTAATAATTTCCTGAAATCGTCATTGGATTTCAAAGGTGCATTTCCATTTGACTGAGTAGTTATAGTACTTGTACTACCCGATATATTTCTTTGAACTGAAGACGGAATTAAATTCATTCTGGGTTTTTTTGTGCTACCAATTCCTAACATTTTGATGTTAATTGGTTGTAATTTTGTTGTTGTAGAAGGTTTAGGTGGGGGAGCTGATATAGCAATATTTATTTTATGATCTCTTATATCGAAACCATCTAATTTAAGTACTGCCACAGAAGCTGAAGTTTCATCTTCATACTCTACATAAGCAATACCTTTTGGTCTCCCACTTTTATGATAAACAATTCGAATGTCATAAATCTTACCATATTTTTCAAATAATTCTTGAAGTTCTTCTTTTGTTGCATCATGTGGGAGTCCTTTAATAAATAACTTTTTAGGTTCTATACCTTCTGAATACTTGAATTTTTGTCGTTTTTCTTTATCTCTTAGCACACTGGAAATGTACAATGGTCTTCCTTTAAGTGATTTACCATCTAATTGGAGAGCCTTTAGAACTTCTTCATTAGAAGACAATTCTGCGTAACCAAAGCCTCTACTTCTTCCATTAGTTGCTTTAATTAAATCAACATTAATAATAGTCAATTCTGAAAGTCCTTCTCTTATTTCATCTTCAGTGATGCTATAATCTAAATTACTTAAAAATATTCTTAAATGATCTTTAGTAGTATCAATTTCATCATTTTCGTGATCTTTTAATATTCTTGATGTATTCGATTGAGGTGGTGGTGGTATGTCAGGTCTTACAAAAGGATTATCAATATTTGATGATGAAGTGGATGGTTCATTTTTCAATTTTTTATTAGGAGGTTCATTTAGTGTGGCAGATTTCCTTTTTATAGCTTTTTTCTCCGTTTGATCTTGTTTACCTTTTTGTGTTTTAAATTTGAATCTTCTATCGATATCACTTAAAAAGTTTTCACAATATTTTTGACAATAATCCAAATTCACTTGAGATCCATTACATCTTTCAAATCTTATCCAAGCGGAAACAATCGAATATGGATTATCCAAATCAAAAGAAAGTGCCTTTTTAAAAAGTTTTCTAGCGAAGTCAGGATTAACTCTCATTTCCATATGAATAAACTCAATCCATAAAGCTGACTTTGATGAATTATCAGAGCTTTCCATAACAGTATTCCATAATTCTTTGCCTTTTTCGGGATTCTGAAATGGACCATATTCTAAACGCCCCCAAAATTGCAACACTTCACAATTACAATCAGCTAAAACACCCCATTGTTTTCCTAAAGTATTCCAACACAAATCAAAATTTTTACGTAGAATTTCTATATCATCTTCGCTTTCATAACTTGTTTGTCGTCTGAGATAAGCTAAATATTCAAGCCATAAAGAAACATATGGATCAGGGTAATCATAACCAATTTCTAAGGCTTTTTCAAATGTTTCTTTAACTTCTTGCTTTGATTTTCCAATTTCTTCTAAAATGTACAGCTTTTTAATATATAATTTGTAGTTCCAAGTGCAATTTCGAAGAGCTCTTGCATTAATATCAAGAGCTGACTGTCTAAACAGAGGAAAATCTTCAAGTTCTTCTGGTTTTCCATCTTCGTCTCTTTTTAATATGAATTCGATATATTCAATCCAACATTTTTCATTTAAACAGCAATCGGTAACCATTCTTTCATATAACATTTGTATAATATTTTCTTCCAAATCTTCATCAGCCATTTTAATGTAATCTAAATAAGCGTTTGCTTTTTCTTGGTAAAATTTCGAACCCAAATTTTTTAAACGTTCTTCAAATGGCATCATTTTTTGAAGATCTTTCTTCGCTCTTTTATAATATTTATCAACTTTTTCAAAATCAACTAAATGTTTTAAGTCTTCTTTATTTTTTTCATAAAACACTTTAAAGTCAATATAACTGTTTTCCATTTCATGCAATGGAATTCGTAATTCCCTTAAATAGCTTTGAACATAGTTTTCTAATTTTTGTCCACTACTTAATGTTGATTGTTTTTCATTAAATTTTCTGTATAATATGAAAAATTTTTGTCCAGCAAAACAATCTAATGCATATGTAGCTAAAAGTTCTGACCAAATTTGTGATGCTTTATTGTAATCAGGAACTTTAAATAGAAATTCAGCAAATAACAATGCAACGCTAGTAGAAAAATAGTCTCCTAATGCTTTATTATATAAATTTATAACATTATCTACTTCAACCTCGGACGTACTTAAATTACTTTCAATAGAAATATATTTTAACCATATTTCTGGCGCTAAAGGAAAAATTTTTCCAAATATAGTGTAGGATTCTCGAATTTTTTCTAAATCACCGAGTTTATGTGCAGCCTCTGTCAAATTGATGTATGCATTGTAGTTTAAAGTATTACTTGATATATCGGTTAATATTTTAAAATATTCTTTCAACAAAGCTTCTTCATTATCCTCATTTAAGTCACCATCACTGAAATCATCATCTTCGTTATTATCTTTTTGACTATTTTCCTCACTTTCTGAATTTTCTTCATCACTTTGGAGTAATGCATCCTCCTCAGCTTCGTCTATATCTGGTATCATAGACATAATTTATAAAATTTTCGATAATTTTCATATAATTTTTATTGAAAATTAATCTTGTTAATTCCAAAATTAAACGATTTTAACTTCGAAAGAAACAAAAACACACCAGCTTTAATAAATGTCAATTTGTAGTTTTTTTTAAACAGTAAACTAGTGGAAAGACTGGCCAGCTGCTTATATTCAAACTTTCGCGGTAGCAGAAATTTTTAATTCAAAGGAATATTTCTAGTTGATACATATCCAAATTGAAAAATATATATTACAGTTATTATATTAAAATTTAATAAATAAATTAGATAAATAAAGTTACTGGGCTCTTTCAAGTTCTATTGCGTTTATTTATAAAAATAAAATTATTTGTGTACCAATTTTTCTTAATTTCTAGTTCAATATTTTAAGATAAATGTAATTTCAAAAATATCCAAGAGTAATAATTAATTATTAATTGATTGTTTGGTTGCGTTTCAACTAATTTTTGCATTTGATGATTTTAGAATCTTAAAAATCTTAATTAATTATTAATATTAAATCATTTCATTACATAAAAAATATCAAAAAATTGCAAATAGACATTAGAGTAGATAGCCACTGTTTTTGCTGTCGGATTATTTTGTAAAACAATGGCAGCTTTGACAATGAATTGACATTTGCGGTAAAATTCTATAAACCAAACCGCGACACTTTGGCACTTTGGCAGTTTTCTTCTTAATCTTTACTAAACAAATCGTGTAAAAAGTTGGCTTTAATGTTGTATAAAAATGCCGAAATTTAAATATGTGATACTTATATTTTCTGTAATTTTATTGCCATTAGTTATTGGAAAATCAGAACAAGGAAAAACTGATTGTGTGCTGAATAGAGTAAGAAATTGCTTTAACAAAAAACTAGTAGACATATTTTTTTGTCTTGTGAAAAGTTTTCGTTATTATTTTTTATCTTTATTAGTAATGATAAAATATTCATTAGAACATTTTTCTTATCTCAAATAATGCTTTATCAAATATAATTTTTTAAAAATTCTCAACTAAATTTTTTTATTTTATATTTTATTTTTCTGAAGAAAATTAATACTGCGAAGGTTGAAAAAACATTGTTTGCTGGTTCAAAAATTTTGGTCCAAAGTAAGAACTTATTTTTTTTTTTAATGAGTCATTAAAATGAAAATTATTTCTTACATAAAAACAATTAATTTTAACTTTTTTTTTTAGTTTTTTGTGACAAAAATAGTGAATCTGATTTACAAATTTATTGGACTATTACGGAAAGAGCATGCTGGGAAGATGAAGCAAATGTAAGTATTTTCATTGTTCACTATTCCGAATTAAATTTTTTAGTAGTATAAGATTGAGAATATATACTAAAAAACAATAAGAGAAATATTATTTTTTGGTATTATAGTACATGAAATGATAATTACGTCGGTGTAGTGAATTTCAGAAATATTTTTTGGTTTTAGGGATTTAGATTTTTTTTAATGGTTTTAAAATTTGAAATTTTAGGGGGAGTATCAATCATCTGCATTACTGTCATTCAGTGGAAACGATACTCCAATAACATCACCAAAATTTACAAAAAGTTGTACCCAAGGAGAATATATAGTTTTAGATCTACATGTACAATCAGATAGTAAGTCTGGTAATACCGGGCTAGAAAAGAAAGCTAAAGCCATAGTATTTGGAGATGTAAGTTAACATACATTTTTTTGTAATAATTAATTTAGGTTTTTTATTTTAGAAAACTAACAAACCCATTTATACAATACAAAACGATGGAATTTTTGATTTTGCATTATATATAGATTCAAATGGTGATTTTCAAACATCAGTACATATAGAAATTATAGGTCCACATGGTTATTTGTCTGCAGTTGAATGGCCATTATTACCATTTTATGGTATAATGTGTTTAGTGTATGTCATTCTTGGTATTATTTGGTTATTTGTATCTTTTGCTCAATGGAGAGATCTATTGCGAATTCAATTTTGGATTGGTGGTGTTATATTATTAGGGATGGTAGAAAAGGCAGTTTTTTATGCAGAAAATCAAAGTATAAATTATACTGGGGTTTCAGTGCAAGGAGCTGGGCTTGCTGCAGAAATTGTTTCGTGTGCAAAAAGGACGTTAGCTAGAATGCTAGTAATTATTATGTCATTAGGTTTTGGTATTGTAAAGTAAGTATTATAATTTTATTAATTTCAAATTTATTTTATATATTTATGTATTTTGTTTATAGACCAAGATTGGGACCAATGTTGCATCGTGTTGTTGGAACTGGTGCGTTATATTTTATTTTAGCATGTGTAGAAAGTTATTTAAGGGTAATGAGAACAAAAAATGATCAACGACATGAATTATTAGTTGCTAGTATACCATTAGCGGTACTGGATTCAGGAATTTGTTGGTGGATTTTCACTTCTTTAGTTCAAACAACTAGAACACTTAGATTAAGAAGGTATATTCTTTTTGTGTAAAGTAAATTAACAATTATTATATTATTATTTTTTATATTTTAGAAATATGGTAAAACTTTCTTTGTACCGTCATTTTACAAATACGTTAATATTTGCTGTCTTAGCTTCTGTAATATTTATGTTATATTCAATTAAAGTTCATAAATTGCAAAATTGTTCACCGGTATGATAATTGATTTTTAATTTTCTAATACATTTTATTTTTTTAAATCATTTTTATTTTAGTACTGGAGAGATATATGGGTAGATATAGCGTTTTGGCATGTTTTATTTTCGGTTCTTCTACTAGTTATAATGATTTTATGGAGGCCTACAAATAATAATCAAAGATATGCATTTACACCGTTATTAGATAATCCAGAAGATGAAGATGAAGGTAAATTTTTTGTAGTTTTAATATTTTTTATATTAATGTAACATCTTATGAAATTCTATATTTTTATAATTATAGAAGAAGAGCAATTTGTTGCGGACGTATATGGTGTTAAAATGCGTGGCGCTAATGTAAATGCACCAAAAACCCCTCCACCAAAAACAACAACAACAGAAGAAGATGATTTAAGATGGGTAGAAGAAAATATTCCTTCAGCAATTCAAGAACCAACATTACCAGTTTTAGATTCTGACGAAGAAATTATAAATACTAAATTTGAAGTATCTAAAATGCAATAATTTTTTTTTTTAAGTAAATTAAAAAAAGTCTGAAAATTAAAAAAAAAATATTAGTAATTAAACCATATTATTATTTATTTTTTTAAATTAATTTTATTTAAAAAAATTAAAATACAAAAATATTTTAATTTAATGAAAAACGAAATTCTTATTTCCAAATCATCGTCATTACTTAACAAAAAAGTTGAATAGAAAAAACAGAACGGTTTTTGCTTGTTTAAATTACGATTAAATTAACGATAATCGTACGATAATAGTAATAGCACTGTAAAAATATATAAATATTCATTTTTTTTTTGTTTATTTAATTTCTTTATTATTATTGTTCCTAAAAAATATTTAAAAGAAAAAAGTATATTTTTTGTTCTTGTATTTAGTAAATTTGCATATATTTATATATATATATATATATAAATACATATATTTTGTAATTGATAATCTATAAACACTTTATTTAATAATTGGATTTAAGAAAAATAGAATTATAAAATAATGATTGACAAAAATTAGAATAAAATTTAAGTTATGGAAAAACATTATATGAGTTCATAATTATAAAACTGGTTTGAATTACTTTTATGAATGCTGTTATAAATTTTAATTTTTAGAAAATCAAAACAATAAATATGTTTTTTATTTTAATAGCAGATTAACTTTATATAAGCCAGTTTTTAAATATTTGGCTCAACTCTTTAATTAAATATTTGTGTTATATTATTAATTATATTTTATGTAATATATTAACAATTTTTAATTATATATTTTTATTTTAAATAAGCGATTTAAGTAGTAAATACTTGTGTTTTATCGTATTTAGTATCATTTAAACGCAAATTTTTATAATTTTTTGTTTTACAAAATTTTTAAAGGGAAAAAAAAAATTATTTTGCAGTTTTAAGCTTAAATTTTCATTTATATTCTTAATTTGTTAATCTATACAATAATATTTAATATCAATAAAACAAAATATATTTATATCTCGTTCGGTTTGAAAGTTATTTCATATAAGAAAAGAAATTAAATTAAATTCATAGGATAGAAGTGAAGCTTTGTAATTAAAAATTGACACATAAAGCATTTTCTTAAATGAATTATAGTAGTAATATATTTTTGACCCTTATATATATTTTAACTGATAGCGGATTTTTAACTAAATATATATGAAAAGCTTAGAATGAAAAGCAAAATAAAATCATTTGATTTAAATTTAAATTTATTTTCGGTGCAAGTTTTCTTTTGTTATTATATATATATTATTTAAACTCTACAAAAAAAAAAAAAAAAATACTAAATAAAACAATTTGCAATAATTTGAATGGACAAAAGTGATAAAACATGACTATTGAGATTTAGTTTATATATATATTTTTTATTTTTTATTAAAGTGTGATAAAAAAATAAATAAATATGGAACTATGAAAGTATTTTTGTTTTATAAAAAGCCAAAACAAATTCGGTAATCAAATAAAATTTCATTTAATTGGAATTCAAAATTCCATAAATTTTTAATATTTATTTCTATCTAGTCAGTTACTATTACATAACTGCAGTTTCTAAAAAAATATATATATTAAAAAGAACATCTATTCATTATAATTTTAATGAATTAAATAAATTAGTAAAGTATTGTTTTATTAATTTACGTTTAAATTTTTATTTTCTAATATTTTTTGTATATTAGCACTGTGACAATTCTTTGTTTTCATTCTAATAGTCATAATTATTTATCTGCAATTTATCAATATTTTTATTTTAATAATTTTTTTTTTCAATAATTAAAAGATATCATTAATATATACTTAAAACAAATTTAATAATCACTAATTAAAAAACAAAAAAAAAAAAATAACTTAAAAATAGTGTAAATATAAATTACATAAGTAGATAAGTCTAAGTAGAATCATTTTTTTTATGAAAATAAAAAATAAATCTAATAATACCCATTAAATAATAAAAAAAATCATAATAGTATTTTAGATACATTTAAAAAAGAAAAAGATTAACAAAAAAAATTATTAATTTGAATTAAAAATTAATTTAGATTTAAAAAAAAAAATATATTGTAAGTTAATAATGTGAATATTGTATTGAATTATATTATCAAAAAAAAAAAAAAAAAACAAAACGAAGTATATTGGTATTTCGCTAATTCGAACTAAACTTATTGCATATTTAAGAACTTGAAAATTACTAAAAGAATGCAACATAAGTAGTGAAGCTTTGTAATTAAACATTTTTAGTTACTAAAAAGTAAAAAAAGTAGTTTTGGTTATTCTATTTAATTAACGAAAATAAATTTACTAATGATATAATTATGTTTAATTTTCAGCATTTGTATAAAGGAAGCATAATATAAAATGTAAGTGATGATGTACATTGATTTTTTTTTAAATAAAATTAGAATTTAGAATTTAAACTGGAAAAATTTCTTACATTTGTTAAAAAATAAATTTCAATTCGAGCTAGCGAGATACCTCTTTACTAATTTTATTTATTAATTTTTATTTAATTTTTAAGTAATCTTTATATTATTTCAATTCATTAATTCTTTTATAACATAACGAAATTCTATAATGCACTGTTAAAACTCAAATAAAAATAAATAGTTAAGTGTGTAATATGTTGGACAAAAATGTGAATCTTTGAAAGAAAATTAATTTGAATTAAACTTTTTATATCAACGTATATTACCAACTTAATTTTCAAAAAAAATCTTTGTAATTTAGTTATTTAAATATAACGTATTTTGAGAATATTTTTAAATTTTTTGATTAATTGTCAATTTTTTTTCAAATGAAAATTATTACACGAAATAGTAAAATGTGAAGGATAAGGGTTGAAAAATAGAAGAATTTGCTTTTTTGTTTGATATCAAGTGAAATTTTTAAAATTGTTGTGTTGTTTGTTTTAGGTAAGATAAACTTTAAAATAACTATTATCAAGTATGCAATTAGATTAAAAAAAAAAACAAATATTAGGCCTAATGGGGTTCAAAATCGTACTGTCACCTCCTCGTGGTGGACCCTGGTAACCGTAGAGGATAAAAAGGCGTTAAAGGATTTATTAAAGATGTGAGCTTTGCGACTGTGGTCACGTCTCGCGGTGAAGTGACATCTTTTTTAAAACCTAGTCTGATATCTATACATGGGCTAACGACAGACGTCGCAAATTAAGGTGGAACAGCATACGCCGAAGACTGCATGGCTAAGGCGGAGCTTAGTCAATAGTATGCGAACTCTGGATACCTGGCGACCTCCGGTTTTAATTAGTCTTCTCTTGGTAATGCGGAGCTCTGGCAAGAGTGACATACTTTCTCTAGCTACTCGTGGGATACAAAATGAAAAGAAAAAACGTAAAAGTGAAATTTAATGACAAAGACAAAGAAATATTAGCAGAGCTGCCAGAACTTTGTTATTGTGTAGGAAAAAAGAAGCTCTGTGGATCAGCTAGACGCAGATATTTATATCACAGAAAGCATGAAAAAACTGTGGAGAAGGCATATGACCTGGCATGTTTGCCAATGTCAGATACACTAAATCCAGGACAATTAAGATCGCAAGATCGTATTAATAGCCAACTAAGTAGAAAAACGAAGGAAAATACTAAACAACCTCAATGGATGAAACGTCTAGCATTACAAGAAGCAAAATTCGATAAAACAGAGGAAGCAACTTCATCCACTTCAGTTTTTAATAGAGATATATCAAGTAAAAAACAAATTGGTATTATTAACATTGAACATCCATACTCTATGCTTTCATCCGAACAATTAAATGATATTCAAAAAATTATAGTGGAAGCAATTCCATTAGCGGCAAAAGATGGTGTTAATCCACAATTTGAGGGAGTTACTGTAAAATCAGGATGGCTTCTAATAACTTGCTTAAATGAAATCACTTTTAACTGGTTGGAACAACTTGCTACAACTATCCAATTAGAAAATACAAAAATCAAAGCAGTTCGTGAGGAAAATATTCCAAAATTGCAAGTTGTGACAGGTAATTTTCCAGGAGATGAAGATTCATCCGAGAACATTCTCACTTTTCTTAATAGTCAAAATCCAACGTTTAATGCAAGTAATTGGAAAATTTTAAAAAAAGATCGAAAAGACAACAGTACCAAAATTTCTTTTTCTATTGATACACAATCAATGGAGAATCTCAAATTAGCAGGCTTTCGCGCTTGCTATAAATTTTCAAATATTATACTTCAGTCCGAGGCAATTAAGTGTGACAGCGGCTAGCCGCGAAAATATTTAATTAATGTTCAAATTAAGTCAAATTTTTCCACATCTTAAATAATGAGAAACAAATTAATTTTGCCAAAGAAAATATTTAATACCTATTGTACGCGATGTTTCATCTAATGTAGGATAGGATATGTATATGTATATTTAACAAAAAAAAAAGAATAATTTCACTGAGTTGAAAATTTTTATAAATAATTTGAGCTTAATTCAATTATCTTCGTTACAGTTATTATACTGATAACATTACAAATTTTACAATGAAGAAAATATGTGCTGCTAATCTAAGAGTTTAGAAAGCTTTTTGGGAAATAATAATGGTAAGTTTAATGAATTTATTTATACCTTTATTTACAACTGTGGATAATTTAAGTTTGCGAAATTGTTATTTTACTCTGTTTTTTTTTTTTATTTTAAATTTTAATTAAAAGTTTTATATTCTTTCAAGGAAATTTGTTTTAACTTCTTTCGTTAAGAAAACAACACTAAATTTAATATGATTTTTTTTAAATTTATTTGCTTTTGAATATTTTAAAATTTATTTCATGTACATATAGCATAAAATTATTATTTGAATATTATTGTCTATTATTATTATTTATTCACATTTCTTGTTTTATTTTTTCAATGTTCAGAGATGAAGAACGTTATAAAATTGAAAATTCTTTTAAATAATCTTCAGTTTGTCAAAAAATACAAAATGTTAGTTCTATTTTTGGTTTCATTTAAACTGAAAAATTAATTCTTCCTATAACTAATTTGGTTAACTAATACATAATTTTATTTTTTAATATAATTTTATAAAATCACATAAAGGATCTTTTTTTTTATATAAATGTATCAATTGTTTTTTTTTTATTATTTAATAAATTATTTATTTTTTATTGTTATAGATTCAAAAAATGGTTGTTAAAGTGCAGAATCTGTTCAAAAATTTTCATAATCAAAGGAGGAAACTAAAATCAATTTTAAATGGACAATAGTTTCTGAATTGTTGTAAATTTCGAAAGCTAAATAAGCAATTAATGGAAATCTGGATTCTATAAATGTAGATATACCGTATTCAAAATTAGATTAAATAAATACAACAAAAATAAAAAAGATTCTGTAAAAATATATTATATTTATATACATATGTATGTATATAAAAATCATTTCATACTATATTTGAAAAATAAAAGAAGTTGCTATTTGTTTGATATCAAGTAAAATTTTTAAAATTTTTGTGTGTTAGGTAAGATAAACTTCAAAATAACTATTATCAAGTATGCAATTAGATTAAAAAAAAAAAAAACAAATATTAGGCCTAATGGATTTTTTTTCTTTATTTAATTTATTTTAGCTTATAATTAGAATAAAGTCTTGTAAAACTAATATTTATCCAAAATTACTTAATAACTAAATCTTAAAACTGTGTTTTATTATTTATTACATATATCTCTTTTTATTTTTAATTTACTATATAATTTACTGTTTTTAGTTAGTTCCTTAGAACATTTTTATTAGTTGATTTATTTTGGAAAATTTAAAAAAATCAAAAAATTATTTATCTGTAGGCCTAATGGGGTTCAAAATCGTACTGTCACCTCCTCGTGGTGGACCCTGGTAACCGTAGAGGATAAAAAGGCGTTAAAGGATTTATTAAAGATGTGAGCTTTGCGACTGTGGTCACGTCTCGCGGTGAAGTGACATCTTTTTTAAAACCTAGTCTGATATCTATACATGGGCTAACGACAGACGTCGCAAATTAAGGTGGAACAGCATACGCCGAAGACTGCATGGCTAAGGCGGAGCTTAGTCGATAGTATGCGAACTCTGGATACCTGGCGACCTCCAGTTTTAATTAGTCTTCTCTTGGTAATGCGGAGCTCTGGCAAGAGTGACATACTTTCTCTAGCTACTCGTGGGATAAAAAATGAAAAAAAAAAGAAAACCGCATTTTAATATTAAAGACAAAGGAATATTAGCAGAGCTGCCAGAACTTTGTTATTCTGTAGGAAAAAAAAAGCTCTGTAGATCAGCTAGACGCAGATATTTATATCACAGAAAGCATAAGAAAAATGTGGAAGAGGCATATGAACTGGCATGTTTGCCAATGTTAGATACATTAACTCCAGGACAATTAAGATCGCGAGATCGTATTAATAGCCAACTAAGTAGAAAAACGAAGAAAAATATTAAACAATCTAAATGGATGAAACGTCTAGCATCACAAGAAGCGAAATTCACTAAAATAGAGGAAGCAACTTCATCCACTTCAGTTTTTAATAGAGATATACCAAGAAAAAAACAAATTGGTATTATTAACATTGAACATCCACACTCTATGCTTTCATCCGAACAATTAAATGTTATTCAAACAATAATAGTGGAAGCAATTCCATTAGCGGCAAAAGATGGTGTTCATCCACAATTTGAGGGAGTTACTGTAAAATCAGGATGGCTTCTAATAACTTGCTTAAATGAAAACACCTTTAACTGGGTGGAACAACTTGCTACAACTATCCAATTAGAAGATAGTACAAAAATCAAAGCAGTTCGTGAGGAAAATATTCCAAAATTGTAAGTTGTGACAGGTAATTTTCCAGGAGATGAAGTTTCATCCGAGAACATTCTCACTCTTCTTAATAGTCAAAATCAAACCTTCAATGTACGTAATTGGCAAATATTAAATAAAGATCGAGAAGACAACAGTTCCAAAATTTCTTTTTCTATTGATTTACAATCAATGGAAAATCTCAAATTAACAGGTTTTCGCGCTTACTATAAATTTTCAAATATTATAGTTCAGTCCGAGGCAATTAAGTGTGACAGCGACTAGTCGCAAAAATATTTAATTAATGTTCAAATTAAGTCAAATTTTTCCACATCTTAAATAATGAGAAACAAATTAATTTTGCCAAAGAAAATATTTTATACCTATATTTAATACGCGATGTTTCATCTAATGTAGGATACATATCCTATTTAACAAAAAAAAAAAGAATAATTTCACTGAGTTGAAAATTTTTATAAATAATTTGAGCTTAATTCAATTATCTTCGTTACAGTTATTATACCGATAACATTACAAATTTTACAATGAAGAAAATATGTGCTGCTAATCTAAGAGTTTAGAAAGCTTTTTGGGAAATAATAATGGTAAGTTTAATGAATTTATTTATACCTTTATTTACAACTGTGGATAATTTAAGTTTGCGAAATTGTTATTTTACTCTGTTTTTTTTGATTTTAAATTTAAATTAAAAGTTTTATATTCTTTCAAGGAAATTTGCCTTAACTTTTTTTGTAAAAAAAACACTAAATTTAGTATGATTTTTTTTTATATTTATTTACTTTTGAATATTTTAAAATTTATTTCATTGTACATACTTATAAATAAGCATAAAATTATTATTTCAATATTATTGTCTATTAGGGTTGTTCTTTAATCTAGTCGCAAAGTATGTATGTATGTTATACCACAGACTAAATAAACTATACAGACGATCAGTTTCATATAAACATTTTTAGTTTTTTTTTTGGAGCCTGACTAAGCAATTTATGGACTAAGTATTTTAGAATATTTAAATTACAAAAATAGAAAATACAAAAGAATATTCTATAAATTTTTATTTTTGCTATTTAAATATCTAAAATACTTCGTCTGGCTCCATAAAAAGATTTAAAATTTTTATATGAAACTGTTCGTCTGGTTTGTTATGAAAATGGTAAAGGCCGAAAAAGCAAGAGAATTTGAAATCACCTCCATGGACCAATACAAATAAATTTGCTAATAATTTATTAATTTAAAGAGTTTCATAACTGCCTTGTCGATTACGTACTAATTATTTGTTATATAGATGCGAATAATAAAAAAACAACTTAATAATTAGAAATATTTATTATTAAATAATTATTATTATTTATTCATCTTTCTTGTTTTATTTTTACAATATTCAGAGATGAAAAACCTTATAAAATTGAAAATTCTTTTAAATATCACTCCAGTTTGTTAGTTCTATTTTTAGTTTCATTTAAACTGTAAAATTAATTTTTCCTATAACTAATTTGGTTAATACATAATTTTATTTAAAATTACATTACATATTTTTTTTTTATATAAATGTATCAATTGTTTTTTTTTATTATTTAATAAATTATTTATTTTTTATTGTTATTTTAGATTCAAAAAAAATGGTTGTTAAAGTGCAGAATCTGTTCAAAAATTTTCATAATCAAAGGAGGAAACTAAAATCAAATTTAAATGGACACCAGTTCTGAATTGTTGTAAATTTCGAAAACTAAATAAGCAATTAATGGAACTCTGGATTCTATAAATGGGAGATATAGAGTATTTAAAACTGCATTATAATAAGCTATAACAGTTACGCACATGAAGGTACGATTTTAACTAGAACGCCAATAACTCAATAATAACTCAATAATGGAATATTAATCATAAATGAAATAAATAAATAAAACAACAAAACAAAAACATCATATAAAAACATTTATATACATATGTGTGGTGTGTATAATAAAATCATTTCATTTAAATTATGTGTTTGTTTTTATTATTTTTATACGTACGATAAGTATCTATATCGTATCTATATAAGTATATATATCGTACGATAAGTATTGGGTATAATAAAATTACTCCTCCGTTTGTAACACCTCGAAATAAGCGAGCTAGATATACCTTCAAAGGTATGGATCGGATCAGAAAAAAATTCTAAGACGATTGAGCCATGTCCGTCCGTCCGTCAGCACGCTAACTCAAAAACTAAGAAAGCTAGAATCTTGAAATTTACACAAAATATTCTGGGAGTAATTTGTTGGTTCCCTATTTTTTTGGTTGAGTTTGGACCAAAACTTAGGGTAACTCTCGAACGCCTTACTTTTAGATCCTCACATTTTTTTTGAAAGAGCTATGAAATTTTAACTGCTGATACAGCTCCCCAAAGGTTCAAAAAAGCTCTATATTTAAATTGTAAGTTGTATAAGGTATATCTTCATTTTGAAAACGCCAAACGATTACTACTTTTATTAGCTTTAAAAGTATATATACAATAAATATATATTTGTGGCATACGGTGTCTTAATTTACCGTTATGCGAAACTCAAATTTTGCAAAATCCTTTAACTCTTCTATCTTCTAAACGGTTTAAGTTGGAAACTTGAAATTTTGATAAAAGTTAGATCTTTGAAAATAAGTATGAGTCATTCCAGAAATTTTTTATATCACCCCTCGTTTAGGAGCTGTAAGGGGTCAAAAACTGAAAATTTCCTATTTTTAAACACCTGTAACTTTAACACCTGTTAAAATTTTTTTGAAGTAATACACAAAAATTAAAGCTTCAACATTATACTCTTATTTAACATTATACTCTGTTAACAACTTTTTTTAATAATATAGGGTTACTTTATAATTGACGAAAGTGTTACTTGATTTTTTCAAATTTTCTAACAAATTTCTTTAACGAATTTTTTCCATTTTGTTTTACTCAATAATTTGAAATTGTTGAGGATATAATGCGTAGTACAAAAAAATGTAAATAAATATACAACATAACGGTTGCTTGAAGAATTTTTATTTATATGATATTGATATATATACATACTTATATAATATAATGTTTATTTACATATCGTATATGTCACTAGTGAATGAATGATAAGAGTATAGATGTATATTATATAGCGCTCTATTTACATACATATATGTATTTTATTGTACTTATAAGAAATTATTCTGTCAATGGAATATTTAAATATAATATTAATATAATATTTAAAATTATTATTTATTTATTTATTCAACTTATACAATAACTAAAATTAATTACTTATTATACATAATAATTCTAGCACTAGCAACTGAGGCCTTCGGTTATTTTTATTTTTTTTTTAATAAAGTACATTATTAGGGAACAAAAAATTGAACAAAAATTATAATTGTTGAACCTAAGTTACATGTTATCTTTTTTTTTTTTATAATTATTTTTTTTTATTGTGTACTTTCTTTTTTGATAAAACTATTTTTTTTTTTTTATTTTTTATATGGAACAGTACCCTACCTTTTTTTTTATATTTTGCTTTTTATATTTTATTGTAAATGTTTAATCTTTTTAGGAAGTTTGCGAACGCTGTGACATTTTGCGCTGTGGTGTCCGACAAAAGTAAGTGTAGCGGTTTTATATTTTGCTGAATTCTTATGGCATCAATTTCTGTACATTCGATAATTATGTGCTCAGTTGTAATGACTTGATTATTACAAAATGTGCAAGTTGGAGCTGGTTCTTTGTTGAAAAGGTGTTGGTGGGTGAGTATAGTGTGCCCAGTTCTAAATTTTGTGTACACCGTAAGGTCCCTTCTGCTCGCGTTTGCTGGAAAGGATGATGGTTCTTTCTTGGGGTTGATGTGTTTATAGAAGTGAGTAAAGTTTGCCCAGGTAAATAAATATTCATGCTGCGTTATCTTTTTTATACCCTACACATTAAGTATAGGGTATATTAACTTTGGTATGGTGTTTGTAACCACCAAAAGGAAGCGAGTTAGGTATAGACATGTATATATATTCTGAATCAGGATCACCGCCGGAGTCGATTTAGCGATGTCCGTCCGTCCGTCCGTCCGTCCGTCCGTCCGTACGCACGATAACTCAAAAAATAATGATGCTATCTTGATGAAATTTATATAGTAGGTTACTAATTACGAAAGAAAGGCTAAGTTCGAATCTGGACAAAATCCGTCCATGGGTTCGGATTCTGGAAGCTTCCGAATGATTCCGGGCTTTTGGAGATAATCTCCGCAAACGAGATTATCTCCAAAAGCAACAAAGATAGAACCTTCAAATTTTGTACAATGATGTTTCTTCCCGTTCGATTTATGTCTCTGAAATTTAAGAGGATTTGGTCCATGGGTTTGGGTTTTGGAAGCTTCCGAACGAGCACCAGAGCAAATGAGATTATTTCCAAAACCAACAAAGATAGAACCTTTGAATTTTGTACAATGATGTTCCTTCCCGTTCGATTTATGTCTCTGAAATTTAAGAGGATTTGGTCCATGGGTTTGGATTTGGAAGCTTCCGAACGAGCCCCAGAGCAAATGAGATTATCTCCAAAACCAATAAAGATATAACCTTTACTTTTGGCAGAATGGTGTTCTTTCATGTATGATTTAGGCCTCTGAAATTTAAGAGGATTTGGTCCATGGGTTTGGATTTGGAAGCTTCCGAACGAGCACCAGAGCAAATGAGATTATCTCCAAAACCAACAAAGATATAACCTTTAAATTTGGCAGGGTGGTGTTCTTTCATGTTTTATTTAAGTCTCTGAAATGTGAGAAGATTTGGTCCATGGGTTCGGGTTTTGGAAACTTCCGAACGAGCCCCAGATCAAACGAGATTATCTCCAAAACCAATAAAGATAGAACCTTTAAATTTTTTATAATGATGTTTCTTCCAGTTTGATTTATGTCTCTAAAATTTAAGAGGATGTGGTCCATGGGTTTGGATTTTGGAAGCTTCCGAACGAGCCCCAGAGCAAATGAGATTATCCCCAAAAACAACAAATATATAACCTTTAAATTTGGCCGAATGGTGTTTTTTCATGTTTGATTTAAGTCTCTGAAATTTGAGAGGATTTGGCCATGGGTTTAAATTTGAAAGAATTTGAACCGTGGATTCGAATTTTGGAAGCTTCCGAACGAGCCGCAGAGCAAATGAGATTATATCCAATACGAACAAAGGTAGAACCTTTGAATTTGGTACAATGGTGTTCTTTCGTGTTTGATTTATGTCTCTGAAATTTAAGAGGATTTGGTCCATGGGTTTGGTTTTGGAAGCTTCCGAACGAGCCCCAGAGCAAATGAGATTATCTCCAAAACCAATAAAGATATAACCTTTACTTTTGGCATAATGGTGTTCTTTCATGTATGATTTAGGCCTCTGATATATGAGAGGATTTGGTCATTGGGTTCGGATTTTGAAAGCTTCCGAACGAGCCTCAGAGCAAATGATATTATCTCCAAATGCAACAAAGATATAACCTTTAAATTAGGCAGAATGGTGTTCCTTCATGTTTGATTTATGTTTCTGAAATTTGTGAGGATTTGGTCCATGGGTTCAAATCTTGGAAGCTTCCGGACGAGCCCCAGAGCAAACGAGTATATCTCCACAACCAACAAAGATAGAACTTTTATTTTTAGTACAAAGGTGTTCTGTTATGTTTCCTTTTCTGTAAAATTGGAAACTGACATTTGAAAGAATTTGAACCATGGGTTCGTATTTTGGAAACTTCCGGACGAGCACAAGAGCAACGAGCATATCTCCAAAACCAACAAAAGTAGAACCTTTAAATTTAATAGAATGGTGTTCTGGCAAGTTTTCTTTATGTTCCTGAGATGGATTCGATGAATTGGAGTGGCAATTCGGGTAGCTGACACAAACATCCCAAGGACTACCAATCTTCGAAAATAATTAAGATAGAAACTTAAAATTTTATACAAGGGTGTCAAGCATATCCCAAGCGGATGCCTCTTTTACGTTCTTGAAATTCGAGTTGAATAAGATAGAAAAGGGAAGAAGTTCAAGCAGCTGCCAAAAACACTTATGGATTTTTAATTTAATTCGAATTATTCAGGTGTAGGGTATTAATAAGTCGGTTGCATCGACTTACTGTTACATTTACTTGTTATTTCTTCGACTAGGTCTGATTTATTATATCTAGGTCTGATTTAGCCGTATTTACATACATATATGTATTTTATTGTACTTATAAGAAATTATTCTATGAATGGAAATATTTTTAAAGAAATATTGCAATGTATGGCGATATACTTATAACAATATAAATATACTATGTACGCATTAATATAATATAATATTTAAAATTATATTTACTATTTTGTACTTAGTAAATTTAATATACATTTACCGCTTGGTATTAAATGGTACTATAGAATATTTGAAAAAGTTTTGGATTGATAATCGTTATGTGGAAGGTTAGAATCTGCTTTTGAAGAATGTACATATAAACATATAGTTTGAATATATGCACAACCCATAGTTCTAGAAATTATAAAATTCACCCAAATTATTTTAAAATACTAAAATATTAAAAAAATAATATTGTAAGCAGAGTGACAGGCTGTGAACATATAACGGTTCGTACGGGTATCTAAGAGTTGACAAAGTCAACTGTATTCTTTCTCGTTTTTTTTGGAATTTCCATTTCAATCCCTGAGTTTTATAAACGCTATGTTAAAAATTAACTTGATTTTTTAGATAATTTTTAAAATTCGGATGGAATATAATGAAATAAAATTCTTTTGAAATATATTTTATTATAATATTATTATGTCTATAAATGCACATACATACATAATTTATATTTTGCTTTTGATGTAGAATTTAAACGGGGATGGTGTCATAATTCTGAAAAAAAAAAATTCCAAAATATTGAAAAAAGTCCACAAAATGAAATATATTCTTTAGGATTGACGACAAAGTTTTTTAGCAAGCTTTCAAAATTCAGACTTTAAAAATTTGATTAGTGGGAGCGCGAGTCTCTACTGTTAGAAAATAAAAACGGTGATTTAGAGGCGATAGCCTTAATTAATTTTAATACTTTGGTAAAAAAATAATTAGGAAGCATTTTAAAATTAGTTACAAAATCAGAATTACACACCTTTTAGAGAATATGTATATATAAATGTGTACATGTAAGATTCTGAATTAGGAAGAATTTTAAAGTTGAATTCAAAATCAGAGTTATGCCCTTTTTGCAGAATATTTTTATATATGTATGTGAGATTCTGATTAATTAGGAGAGTTTCAAAATGAGGGGTGACATTCACTAACTTGAAACGCCAGTATTGTTACGAGTTTTTTCAATATCGGCATTCACTAAAAGTTGTTTCGTCGTTTTTTATTTTTACGCCGTTTTCTTTATTTTGGTTTTTTTTTTTTTTTGTTTCGACGTTTTTTGTTTCGTCATTTTTGCCATTGGTTTTAACAATTTGTTTAGCGAGGGTTTGGGGGTGGTAGTTTCCATTTTAAATGCCTTGTTGTTGAAATATGTTTCAATTCGTTTAGCGGGTGTTAGCGCTAAATTAAATTTATTTTAAGCGAAATTTTTTTTGTTAATTTTTTTTTTTTTTTTTTGAATTATTTAAAAAGTATTTTGGAAATAAAATTTTGAAATAAATCTTTTGGAATTTTGTATCCAACCCATTTAAAAGTGCATTCATTCAAACAGGCATTCATTAACAAAATATATTAATTTCAGTTTTTGTTTTTCATAATACAAAAATCGAAAATTTACAATAACTTTTTTATATAACAACTTTTTTTTTTTAACTATTTTATTTCCAATTTAATCCTTTTTATAATTTATGATTTAAATTTTAATTGTATAGGTAGGTATATTATATTATATTATAATATATAAATACAGACATAGATAATTGTCAGAAAATTGTACAAAACGCTAAATTTTGAATTAATAATATTAAAATGTGAATAAAAATAAAATTTTTTTAGTTTCCTAAAACCTTGATTACTATATTATATATGTATGTATGTACTTAGTTATATATTTTTTTGAAATGGTTATATTTTACCATTTTCTACCGCTTTGATAAATCTAAGTATTGGTTAATATTTCATTATAAATTTCCAAATTTCAATGTTTGTAATTTTTTTTTTGGATTCTTTAAGGTAAGAAAAAATTGTGAAAAATCAATTGACTTTTTTCTTAATTTTAAGGAAGCCCGGCATATTTGAGAAAATCCGTTAACACATGGAAAAAATACTATTAGATCTTTCTTTAATTTTTGTGTCTTTAAATAAATCAAATTTCTAATAAACTCTTATAGCTTTTAGTACTGAACTAAAATAGCTAGAAGTACAAAAACTATGTATGTATGTATGTATCTTACATATGTAAAAAATGTAACTTATGCATATTTTGAAATATTTTCAAGACTTCACATTTCTGAATAAAAACGTTCTGAAGATACTGCAGATTGCAGATGGTTCTTTATTTTCAATATTTTGTAAAATTTTATTTTCTCATAAGGTAAGTTTAAGGATAGTTTAATAAGGTAAGTTTAATAAGGTAAGTTTAATAAGGTAAGTTTAATAAGGTAAGTTTAAATAAATTGCAAAAAATTTCTGTTTTTTGATAAAAACAACAATTTGAAATTTGAGGGCGATTAATGGGCGACGGCTACATAAAAAAATTCATGTACAAATCTTTTATATAAGCCATTGCCCTATTTAAAATGGTTGTAAATAAACTAGCTAGACGGAAAAATGGGAATTCATACGCAAATTTGTTGGTCTCTTGAAATATTGTAGAATAATAAACAAAAAAACTTTTATTAGTTACAATCATGTTACAATAATAATTGATACATATTTTTAATACGATCATATAAAAATATATACATATGTACATATTATGTATGTACACATATTTGTAAAAAATTCAAAAATGTTTTTTTTATACAATTGATTTTAATTTTAAATCGTTTTGATATCTAATTAAAATATACTTTTTTGAAAATTTTACACAAATATTTTACGAATAATTGAACAAAATTTCAATTTTCATTTTTTATTTTTTGTTTCATCATTTTTTAGATTTTATTTTTTATAATATTTATTCTAAAATTAAATAGTTAGAAAGATTTATATAACGTTATTTTAATAAATATATAATATAATATGTACGAATTTGCCTGAATTTATAAAATGAATGATTTTTTGTCAAGGATATTTCTGATACCTACATACATATACAATCAAATGTAAAATATAATGTTAATGATAATGGTATCTATTATTTATGCAGCACATTGAGTTAAAATATGAAAATATTTTAAAATCCTTTCAGGAAGTATTTTATAGGATATTGAGATATAATAAAATAAATAGGAGTGTTGGTATAGCACAATGTAGCAGAGGCTAAACATAAAAGAGGTGTGGTATGGTGATCGAAACTTTTTACTATAAAACACTAGAAGAAAAAAGAATGTAATGGAAACGCATCGAAAGAATTTTCCAGGATTTGGTTTAAAATGTAAAGGACATCAAGTCTTATTGATTGTTTGTCGTTAAAAATATTTAAAAACTATGTACATACTTTATTTAGAGATATTAAATGTTGTATTTATCTGAATAAGATTAATACGTTTCTCAGCAAAGTTATTTCTAAAAAAATAACATCAGTTTAACTTTCTCTTATATACTAAAAAGTTTACGAGCAGTTTAAAACTAAAAATTGAGCTTATAAAATTTAACCAAAAATGGACTGTGCAGTATTTATTTACCTATTAATTGATAACAAACAATATTTATTATCTTTTAATTTTTTTCCCTAAGGAACGTGCGAATCTTCCAAATACCCCATGAATACCATCTTGCTATATGAGTCAGATTTTTGATTAAACCTATCTCCCCCATTAATCAATATAAAGGGATGAGTTAACTATCTAGCAGTATATTAGATATCTTCCATATCCAGACTCCAGAGTATATACAGCACCGTCCTGTATGAGACAATAACTGAAGGCAACTTCATTGTAGTAGTTACAATTATTAATGTTACGAATTTACGATATAATATATTAATACCGTCCGATTAACTTAACCACTACGCTATAAATGAAGTTTTTGTTATTTGATTTCCTTAGTGTATTACATAGTTGATAATACTTGTAATGAAGAACATATAAATAACTTACTTTTCATATCTAATGTCGAATTTTACTTGAGTATCTTATAAAGTTCGATGATATCTTTGAGCTATCATTTTATATTGTACCAGGAAGTTCACAATTATTTTAAATTAGATGTAATATAAAAGTGTAATATAACATGATAATAGGAGATTTTTAAATGGACATTGTTAAATTTAAATTTAAGTCATAGTTTTAGTTTACTATGAATGTATAAAGCTCCAAAGTTATTTATTTACTCAGTTGGGATTCGCCACAAGTGCTAAGCACTTTTTTGAACCTGCGAATAATAAATAAAAAAAAAAAAATTGCCCATATTCTTCCATTCTTTTTATTCCTAAATATTTATTTTCTAAAGGGATTTATTATTTATATTGCATAGTTCTTTTCAATAAATTTTCATATATACAACTTTGTATGTTTTAATCTATGTTCAAACTTTAATATACATATATATGTTCTTATGTAATCTAAGTTAAAATAATTTTATATATAGAAATAAAATGGATATAATTAAAATATATGTATTTGCAAATAAATGAAGTAGTGAAGTATTTGTTATGCGCAAAATCATATATCTAATACATATTATATAAAACATAAAGTTTTTCTGTTTGTCAGTTTATTTATTCACTTTAAACTTGAGGACGATTTAAATGAGTAAACCAAGACTCCCTCTTGTTTAGAAATTATTACACACTATGTTATATTCTGTTCCTTTAACCCATTGAAATGTGAGAAGCAATTAACGGCTTTTTTATTTTTTAATTGTCTAGGCTGAACGGACAGATTTACTTTAAATTTGTTGCAAGCGGATTGAATATAATTTTATAAGCACAGTTTCTAAATAAATCAAGAAATTAAAAAAGTAAAATCTATCTTTTTTATAAGTTTCAACAAAATTTTATATGTAAAGTAAAACTTATAATAGTTTCTTTTTTGTATTTTTTTATTAAATATATAATATTTAAAAAAAAATTTATAAAACATTTTATACAAACACACAAACACCCATTTTCTATCTACACAGTTATTTATAAATTTAGTTTCTGTGTACGAAATATAAGTGGTAAAATTTGTAAAAGATCTTTTTGATTATTTTATTTTTCGTCTAAAAATTTTTCAAAAACAAAAAATTCTATGAACATTTACCATAAACATCTGTGAACATTTAAAATGAACATTTACATTTGCTAAACGACACCGGGTAGTCATAAGTTTGTTAGTATTATATTAAACAAGAAAGAAAGTTAGAAGGTGGATTATAATCTGCTTTGGAAGAATCAATATACATAAACCA
Source organism: Poecilobothrus nobilitatus (assembly GCA_947095535.1). NCBI lineage: Eukaryota > Metazoa > Arthropoda > Insecta > Diptera > Dolichopodidae > Poecilobothrus > Poecilobothrus nobilitatus. The sequence goes on along the minus strand of OX352774.1, from coordinate 265,284,763 downwards.
TAGTTCCAGAAATTATAAAACTCATCACCCTTATTATTTTAAAATAATGAAAAATTAAAAAAAAAAAAAATTATAAGCAGAGTTATAGATATTATAATGGGTTCGTACGAGTATTTAAGAGTTGACAAGGGCAACAGTATTCTTCCTCGTTTTATTACAAAATTAATGAAATAATAGAAAAAATGAAAAAATATATACGAACAACAAAGGAAAAAATTATGTATTTTGAATTTTTTTTCATGTATCTCTCAATTTATTATGCTCAATCATGGTATAAAACTATAAATACTTTATACTATCATCCTTAGCCGTACTTCACATATTTGTTCTGATATATATAGGGCGATTTGACCATGCTCTCATTTAATAAAAAAACATAAACTACGAGCAGTGCTCTCGTTTTAAAATTTTCAAAAGTAGTACGATAGAATTTAAAAAAAAAGAGTTTTTTACACCAAAACGGAGTATATTTTATATTACACAAAAATGTAAATATTTATATATTTTTCTTTTTAAAATTTGAACGCAAAAGTTTCTTATACCCAAATTATTGGAAACAAACACAAGTATCTTTAATTTTAACTAATAATAATTAAGATTTCTTTATTCATATTTAATATAATATTTCATTTAACATAACAAATAAAAACGTAAAAGCAACATAACAAAAGTAACATAAAATAAAATCCAATTAAAAATAAGAAAAAATCGCATAATTCATTTTAATAAATTTAAAAAATTCATTAATTTCAGTTAATTTCTTTTACCATTATTATTTATATTAACATAATCTATTTATAAATTTTTAAATATTTTTGTTGTAATTCTGAATTGTATATTGTTTGCAGGAATCCATTTATTAAACCCAATCTTTGATTGAACCCTCTTTAACAATTGAAATTAACAACAAATTTGAATTTGTCAATTTTGTCAATATGAAAATGTCAATTCTTCTGTGATCACAGAAGAATTCACAATTTGACATATTTTACATAAAAAAACTTTCAGTCTGACAGCATATAAGCTTTGAGCCCTTAGATCTAAAAAATAAACATAACCAAACATAAAAAACTCCTATAGTCTAGCAAATTTAACTTTAGGTATAAAAAAAATGCTGTATTATGTAATTTTTAATATGAAATAATTATAATAATTTGATTTTAAATAAATTGAAATCAAATGTTTTTTTTTTGTGTAAAAAATCAAAAAAATAATATATATTTTAATCCTTAATAAATAATTTCAAATATTACATCAACTAAAATCATATAACAAAAATTAATTAACTAAATATGTATATGTATAATATATCCTTTATATTTTATTTTTTTTTCTAATCAACTTAAAAATTTTGATATTTAAATTGATAATTATAAATAATTCTATAATTAGAAAATATTAAAATCTGTTATTTTGACATTTTAATTCGTAATTTTAATGAATTTTTTTTTATTTTATATTATTTTTCAATTTTATTTTTAATTAACTCATTAATAGAATATATTCCATTTCATTTATATAATAAGTTTTGGCTAATGCTTATTTAATATATTTTAGTTTTTGTTATAATTAATGGCGCCGTATGCAGAGCAATTTGATAACATTAAATAAATATTTGGTATTCGATTTTAGTTTATATATATATAAGTAATAAATTTTATAATATACGTAGATTCATTCATAATATTTAAAATTTCCTTTATATAATCTACACTAGAATATTATAATGATAGTTCTATTATTTTACATAAATAAATAAAAATTTAAAGTAATCAAAGTACTCCTAAGTTAACACTTTGACTTTTACATATTTCTGGTATATTATTAATGTAGAAGAGAATTGTAGATAGAAACACACTGAAAACAATTTTAATTATAGAAAATCTACTTTATGAATTTGAAAATTCAGTTAAAATTAAGATTTTCATTCGTAAATTGCAATTTATAAATTAAAACGAGGCTAAAAATAGTTAAATTATATAAAGGGAAATCAGTTATCGTTAACTTACAGGTTTTATTCTAAGAAATTGTCTTTAATTTTGAGAGATTAGGATCTTACGATGAGAACCAGCGACCAAGTAACTGAGTCTTATAATTGACGATGGCAAACTATGATGGCATTACTATGTGGGAGATTTAAGAAAATTTCGTTTATCAATGATAGCAGCAATAGCCAAAAGTTCTCCTTTAAACCGAAACATAGCTAGGTTGTTATTCACTTTTAAAGTAGAATAAGTTAGCTCATCACCATTTGGACCTAAGGAACCTCACACACTAACAATTTCATTCATGTAATAAACAACCAGAGTGCTTAAAACTCTTTTCAAACTGCGCATTATAATACACCTATATCAGAACTGTATTTGCAGAACTACAGAACTGTATTGCATGCTTAAGCTTTACAGATAAAATTTATATGTGGAAAATTGCAAATTGATATACAAAATTAAAAACTGGCTGATGAAAAGTAACTTGACTCTAACGAATACTATAAGATTAATTGCAACAACATTGGAAGTGCTATAGCCATACTTCCGTTTAATATAACTAACAAAGGTCGTTACGATGTATTTTTCAATTGTCTGAAATAATTTAACATGTTGTCGGTAGATGCGTCAATACAGCAAATTTAAAATCAAATTAAGATTGATTCTAGTTTTCTGGCATGTAACGTATAGCTTAGTTCAAAATAATGAAAAATCGAAAAAAATTAATTATTATTTTATTTTAATTACTTTGATTTTTCGAATTTTAGTTTTAAGATTTGATCAAAATTATTTTAATATGGTTTACAATGATATATGATACAAGTATATATTTGTTCAAAATTTGAGAAAAGCTCTTTTTTTTTAACTATAATAATACTTTTCTTATACTAAATGCACGAGAAAATTCTAATCAAACTTTTCCTCTCGTGGGCTTATTTTAATTTATATACGTACGTATGTACTGTTTGGTAAAATAATTTACAAAAATTTCGACGCTTTTAAGTTTAATTCGTTTGGATGGAGGTTATGTTTTAAGGGAATAACATGGTTTTTTATAAAATGAAAATGAAAGAAGGTGGGTTGTGGGTGGGTATATAAAATATAAAATTTGTGTCTTGTAAATTAACAATAAAGTTTATTCAGTTTAATAAAATTTATTCGATTTGGATTTTACTGTTGTAAAATTCAATTGACATTAATTTAAACATGAGTTTATTGTGTGTGAGATTTTTACAATAAAATATTTAATTTTGAAAATATAATATATATAAATCTATATAGACAAATATAATTATACTGACATATATTAAATAAATAGTACATATTATTAGTTTAGTTTAGGTTCAATTTTAATTCTATGTATGTTTAAATGTACAGTAATAGCAAATATTATAATTAGTAGATTAAGTTCTACGTATTTATTTTATTTTTACGATTATTTTGTTTTTTGTATTGGGAGACATTAGACCCATTTATTTATTAAAAATTTATTATACTTAAAAGATATTTTATTTAAAATATATGTTTATATATTATTATATGACACATATATATATATATATATATATTTGTTAATTATTGGAAAATATAATTATTTGGAACATTTTTAACCATATTATAAAAACAAATATTGGTTTAAAAAATAAAATTAAAAAATTTTTCTGTAAATAATTATGTAATTTTATTTTTAATTTTATTTAATTACTTTAGATTAAAGTAGTACTTTATATTAGAAACGTAGCAAAAAAACATTCCCGGTTTGGTGGAACGAGGATTTAACTAACCTAAGGCAGGAGACTAGAGATGCCTATAACATCTGCTATAAACAGAATAATTGGCAACTCTACAAGGATCAACTTAGGAAATATAAGAGAGAAATCCGATTGGCCAAGACACGGTCATGAAAAGATTATTGTGAATCCATAGAGAAAACTAGGGACTCAGCTAGACTTAGTAGAGTCTTATCCAAAGAACATTCCAATCCATCATTCCTTAGAACGGTGGAAGGAACATGGACTGACTCAACCGCTGAAACCCTAGATCTTTTAGTGCGTACTCATTTTCCAGGGTGCACAAAGGACGCTCATGTGATCAACCAAGCGGTTGACACAAAGGTCCGAAGAGGCCCTGATGAATGGGTGAACTCAGTTATAACGGAGCGAAAGGTTGCCTGGGCAATTGATAATTTTTCTCCATACAAAGCTGCAGGTTTGGATGGTATTTTTCCAAAAATGCTTCAAGAAATTAAGGAACTTGTGGTTCCCTTAATCACGAAACTATTCAAAAGTAGCCTCTTGCTAGGCCATATTCCTCTGCTATGGAGGCGGGCGAAGGTGGTCTTTATACCAAAGGTTGGAAAAAGAGGTCATGAAACCGCTAAGGACTCTAGACCAATAAGTCTATCATCCTTCTTACTGAAAACTCTCGAAAGAACACTAGAGTTAGAACTTCGAAGAGTACTAGAGTACTCCACTATGTAAGTATCAACATGCTTACTGTAAAGGCAAGTCAACCGAGACGGCACTAAGTGAATTAGTACGGAGCGTTGAGCAATCGATACAATACAAAGAATATAAGTTGGCCACCTTTCTAAACATAGAAGGTGCCTTCAACAATATTCATGTATCGGCTATACAGGATTCACTGGAAGAGCTAGGGGTAGAAAATGCTCTTAGACAGTGGATCATTAATATGTTGCAATCAAGAGAGATTCAGTCGGAACTCGGCAACCATAAGATTACTAGAAGAGTAAGCAGGGGTACACCCCAGGGTGGGGTGCTATCACCACTACTGTGGCTTTTAGTAATGAACAGAGTTCTTAAAGACTTTCGGGATGAGGGAATCAATGCCATCGCATACGCAGATGATCTAGCAGTATTAGTGTCTGGGAAGTATCTTGATATAATCAGTGGAATTATGGAAAAAGCTTTAGACAGGGTTGGTGGATGGGCTAATGGTTGTGGCCTACGTATCAATCCGAGTAAAACAGAACTAATGCTATTTACAACCAGAACCAAGATTCCGGAATTCACTAAGCCAAAATTGGATGGTGTTTATCTGAATCTAGCCTCGAATGTTAAATACCTAGGAGTGGTACTTGACCCAAAATTTAAATAGAAAGCTAATACCGAAGAAAGAGCCAAAAAGGCCTATGTAGCCCTGTATTCTTGTAGGAAAATGTTAGGTAAAAAATGGGGATTAAAGCCAAGAATGGCTTTATGGATGTACACAGCTATAGTACGCCCCATCCTTACCTACGGGTCACTAGTGTGGTGGCCAGCGCTGGAGAAGGAGTATATTCGAACCAAGCTTGGTAGAGTACAGAGAGGTGCATGTGTAAGTATTACGGGTGCGTTAAGATCAACGCCAAGTAATGCACTGCATGCACTTCTATACCTTCCCCGGCTGACCTTCATATTAAATTTCTAGCCTGTTGTGGTGCAATCAGACTTCGAGAGAATGGATACTGGCGTGCAAAACCCTATGGACACAGCAGTATTCTAAGCTCGATATATCATGATCTGCCAGATTCCACAGACTACGTAATGCCAAGTTTGGAAATTACCAAGAACTTTAAAGTCAAGATTCCATCATGAAGGGAATGGAAACAGAAAACCCACTTGGGAGAAATTGACACCGCACTGTTCACTGATGGTTTAAATATGGAGTGTGGTGTTGGTGTGGGTGTCTATTCAGAATCACTAAAAATAGAACATGCTTTCCGTCTGCCAGATAAAGCGAGTGTATTTCAAGCTGAAATGCTAGGAATCTTGAAAGCATGCCAAATACTAGGGAACAATTCTTCTCTGGGAGGAAGCATTGCAATAGTTACGGACAGCCAAGCAGCGATTGCGGCTCTCAACTCTGCAATAATAACATCTAAGCTCGTCAGAAAATGCTTTGACGAGCTTAAGAATGTAAGTAATCAAACATTATGTGGGTTCCGGGATATAGGAACATCGCAGGAAATGAACATGCTGATGAGTTAGCAAGGAGGGGTTCCAGCCTAAATGCTTCACTGGCGGAACAGGTAGAACCCCCGTTAAACAGCGTTAAGAGAGATATCTTCCTCCACTTTTTGTTCTTAGCAAATAGAAGGTGGAACGAACTAGCCACATGTTGTACGGCCAGGAAAGTCTGGCCATCGTATGATAAAAAAGGAACCGAAAATCTATTGAAGCTATCCCGACAGAACATAGCCAGAACAATAGGTGTGTTCACGGGCCACTGGCGAATTGGTGAACATGCGGCCAGAATAGGTATCCCATTCAATTCATCATGCCGCAGCTGTGGTGAACAGAATGAGAAAGAATCCATTACACACTTCACCTGTAAGTGCCCAGCGCTGGCGAGGGCCAGAATAGTAATTCTGGGTAGCCATCAATTCAACGATCTTAATGATCTGGCGGTTAAGCAACCTGCAGAAATGGTAAGGTTTCTTAACGAAACCAAATGGATCTAAAATTAAACTAATATAGCGCTATTATAAGCCTTGTGGTCACGGAAGTGGTAGCAAAACGGTGCTAACGCGCTAATTGGGGTCACTACCAGGAGAGGCGGTGGCCAGCCACTCACACCAACCAACTTTAGATTAACGGCGTTTTATAATAGAAGATGAATTTTATGGGGTGAGTGTTTTTGTTTTCTTGATATCTTATTTTTTTAAATGGGGCTTACACTTTATGAAAAAATTATGTAACTAGGTATATACTATCATATTAATTCATCACATCATTATACAAAGATAATATTTTTTTGGAGGTTTGCTTACTCTTAGGGGTTAAAAACCTAAAAATTACAATTTACTTAATTTGCATGGTACTCACACATATGTTTGGCATGTAATTCTCACCACTGACTGGACTAAATTTATCTTTTTTTCTAACTGAAAAGTTTATATATAACTTTTCTAGGAAAATTTGATCTAAATATCTATAAATTAAATAACTTTTTTTTATTCTAATACGTTACCTGCCTTATGACTTTATAATATATCTTGCCATTCCATTTAAATTACTGTTTAAACGAGTGTGTTTATTACGAATAGTTTTTTTGTTTTTAAAGAATATACAATATCATTTTTATTATACAATGTAAATATTTCTTTACTTTTACTTCAGATATCTACACTAAATAGCTACTTTCAATGTTTCTTTTGGAAGAGGGGATTTTGTATCTATACAATATAAATTCAACTTAAAATCAAAATAATTCAAGTTTCATTTTCTTTTTCTCAAAATTTTTTTTTTAATTAAAGAAACATTTTTTTAAATAGTTTTTGAGATTTTTTATATTGTCAAAAGAATTTATATATCTTTAATTTTGATTAGGACACATACAAAATTTTTCTAATTTATATTATAAAGTTTGATTTTATTTAATTTTTTTTTAAAGAGCATTTTATGTAAATATTCTTAACTTATTAATCTTTAATGTATTTTTCATTCATTTAAAATTTTAACGAAAGAAACTTTACGTAATATAATATATTATTTACATATATTTTATTTCAAAGTCGAGATCTTTATTTGAAAACTCAATAAAAAATATTTACCGTACTGTTCAAAAAATAAATAAAAATAAATTTTATAGTTTTTACCTTTAAAAGGAGCCTATTATGGTATGTTTATGTTAAAAATACTTTAGGATCGCTCCTTGAAGTATGCAACAACTTTTTTAAATTTAAATAAATAAATAAATATTTTTAACTAGTTGCTTATAATAAAAAGAGGAAAATGTAAAATAAAATAAAAATTAAAATAAAATTTACAAAAATAAAATTAAAATGTTTAAAATGTTTAACTAACTAAAATAAAATTAAAATATAGGATAAGTTGAATATAAAAATAATGTCAATACATGTCAATACATATACCCTCCTTACGACCAAATATAATGTAAATATATAGTATATAATATAAACAAAATAAATAATATTAGTATATAATTTAATAATAGTATAAAAGCCTATAATGGGCTTGGTAGCCAATGGTTCAATAATATTGCATTACATTTATGTATGTAATATTAATATAAATAAATAAATAAATAATACAATGTAAGTAACATAATGTAATGTATTAAAAACTTAATAGCCAGGCCCAAAATGGTCTTTGTAGCCTTTGTAGCTTACTGATGTTATTACAATACCAGTTCAAAACTTTTTTATATTAATACTTAGAGGATTGGAGAGTGCCAATTGCATTGAACATTTTGTTTTGTAAATAAAATTGTTATATGTAATAAACAATTTTAAATAAAAAAGGGAAAGCTCTTATATGTCTTAATTATATCCTGAAAATTCGATTATACTGGGTGCGACTATTCTCATTTTTATAAACTTATGGTTCGACTATACGACCTATTAAACAGTTGATATGAAATAATTTTTTTTTTGAGCAACAACTAGACAAAATATTTTTATGAGTGTGTTATAATTATTTTTCTAAGAAAAAAAATAAATTAAATAACACAAATAACTTTTAAAAGAAATAAGAAAATTGGGAATTCAGAAAAAAAACTTAAACAGTTGAAATAATACTCTGAAAAATTAGGAGCAAAGATAAACATATCACTCACCAAAATACTCTTAAAATCTAAAAGAAAAAACACTCAAAGTCTTTATGCTTTTTCTTTTTTTTTATTTCTGATTAAAAAGAAATTTTTTTTAGTAGGTATATATCAGATTTTAGTTTTGTTTTTGTTTTGGTGCCTTTTGTACTAAATTTAAAACTTTCTTAAGCTATAAATCCATTTCAAAAGTAAATTTAATTTTTTTTTTTTTTAATATCTCAAATTAAACGTGTGTGGTACAAAATAAGATAAAAAGAAAAGTATTCATAAACTTTATTTTTTCTTTCTTTTTCTTTTATTTTCAATACTTAATTTTTTTTTAATACTTTTAAAACTTATGTACTTGTATCAATAAAATAAAAAAAAAACAAAAATAAAAAAAAAAACATGATTTAAATCATCTTCGTAACGAATGAAGAATTCCTACTATATTTTTTACTCATGTTTTTTTTTTGTTTTGTTATGTTTTTGTTTTAAGCACTCAAACTTTTAATATCTTTAGATTCAGATTTAGATTTTGAATTTTTTCTTAGTGTTAAAATTTTACCTAACTGTAGTGATACCTAACATACAAACATTATTCATAATGGTTTTTTTTTTAGTACAACTTTACAGCAGCAAATGAAAACTTTTTCTTCATTATCAAACATTTTAGTCTTGTTGATCCTGACTGGATGTTTGAGTTTTTAAAATTTTCTGATCCTATTAAGAAACTTATTTTGCCAAGATAAATATTTTAAGTATAGAGAGATGAAAATAACTGTAAGAGGAGTACATATAATATATAATATTTGTATGTATTTCATTACTTCAACAAACTTTTGATTTGAGATTTTTTTTTAGTGTTGTTTTTCTTTTTTTTTGTAAAAACCAAAGAATCATGATTAATGTTTGTTGCAATAGAATTGGAAAGAAATGAAGTGGAATATAGTTACAAGTTGTTATTTGTAAAAGTACAAATGTTTTAGTTATATCTAGTTAGATGATAGTATAGTAATAAAATTAAACAAATAGGTACGTTATGAATATTTGTAACCTTTCGACTTTCGAAATTTAGTTTTCCAATAAAATGGTTTTTGTTTCTTTCGATAAATTTTTGTTAAATAAGAAATTTTTTTTTTTTTATATTATATCGTCTAGATATAAATATCTGCTGATATTTTTAGGACCCTTTTGCCTTTAGCATGTGGGCAATCTCGGTAGAAGTATTCAATTATAATTATATTTAATATTTTGTTTACATTATTTTATTATATTTTATATATTATTTTTGACCTGACCGGGGTTTGAAACCGAGACCTTTGCCCTGGAAGACCGGTGACTTACGCACTGCACCATTGGTCAGATGAAATAGAAATTTATATATATTTTTTGAATTTTAAAAGGATATTTAAGATGGTTAAAAATTATTAAAAGATTAATTAAATTATTACAAAAATAACAAGAATTATTCAAAATAAACTAAAGAGGCCTAGTGGATAAGAGCATATTAAATGTGCTGTAAATACCGAGGGTATGTGGGTTCGGATCCCACATACTTCGTAAGAATTATTCTCCCTTACAACATTTATAGCCACTCCTGATAAGGAAAGGCTGTGTAATTTCCTTATCACATTTATGTGGCAGGGGAATAAAGCAAAACAAAAAAAAATAAACCAAGTATTAATTGGTTTTCCTTTGCACTCCTCTAACTCTATATATGACGCAGAAGGAATTTGAACTCGAGTTGAGGCCTTTTGAATTAAAAACCGATGTTTACTCTAAACAACTAAAACTTTGGTTGGATAAAGAGTTAAAATGTATGTAATTACTAAAATATTGTGTACAATTAATGAGATAAGACACAACACTCATGTACCACAAGATATTATAGAAATATCAAAATATGATAAAAATATCTTTTGGCAAATCTAATAAAATGAACAACCGTGTATACTAAAAAAGTAACTTTATGTTGTTGTCCCATAGAATTAAAGTAGCATTAAGCTTTAAAAAATTAAAATATAAAAAAGGAATTATTGCCATTTTTTATCCAAATGACCTTTAAATAAAATAAAATAATAACAATAAAATAAACGTAAATATTCTAAAAATGTATGTAAAAATGTATGTATGTAATTATTATAATAATATTTAAATGAATATTTGCTTTATCAGACAAAATATAGCGGATACTAATTCACCTTTCACCGTAACAATACTTTCTGAGATTTATAAATTTAAATTAGAATGATCAATTATTGATCACATGCTTGTAAAATGAACTTAAGATTTTTAAACAAAAGTTTATATATAGTTTGTCGAGACTGTGTCTAAACACAAACAGTGCTCGCAGCAAATATATGAGCATAAATATATATGTAGAAACATTTTAAGCGGATTTGAAAAAATTTAAGGATGGGATTTGTTACATTATTTATTTATTTATATTCCCTTATTAACTAATTTGTTATGGTTTCATTTGAAATTAATTAAATATCTTCAAAATTCCTATAGTTAAAAGTTGATATATGTTACAAAAACAATTCGAAAAGTAAAATTTTTATTTAAAGTAAAATTTGGCATAATTGGACTTTGACTTGACTTGCAACAATTTGATTTAGTTGTCATAAATAGATTTAAATTCTATAATCTCGTAATTTATAGATAATTTGTAATGTAATATTGAAAATCAAAGAAAAACGGCGTTAAATACTTACAAATTAAGGACAGATAAAATGTTATATGATTGACAAAGTTTTAAAAGCTGTTTATTTTAAAGTAATAAGAACAAAGTTTTAAAAGTAATAAGATGAGAATGAATATAAAAAGGTAACACTGGTAAAAAGTCAAGAGTGTTTAATGCTATTAATCTTTGAAATGCCAATCCTGAACAAACAAAAATTTGTGCAATTTTAACAGTAACAAATGAAGGTTTGAATACCCATGAGAATTAAAGAGTTTTAGAGGCAAACTTTTGACAAAATTTGTCTTTTTCTTAACAAGTCAGTTTTTATTCAAGGACAATTATATGATGTCATTTCAAAAGTTAAGTTTCAGTGGCATTTTTGATATATTTTTTTTATAGTGTTAAATAATAGCTTCTTTTTTATTTGTAAGATTTCAATAATTAAAAAAAAAATTGCTAATCATATAATATCTATAATAACAATTAAATAAGATGCTATAACTATTTTTTGTTTCATTAAATCTTATATGTATTAAAAATCAAATATGTATTAACAATCTTTTACACAATGGAAAGAACTCTATAATATTTATTTATTTTATAATAGATGTTCTTTTAGATTTTCTATAACCTAGATTATGTATAGGTTAAACGGTTTTATTCATGATGGTTTAAAATTTAATTTATGGTATAAATAAGCATTTAATCTTAATCGCAGCTTTAAAGCATTTTTACATTTTTTAGCCAACCTGTACGTATATGTCCAAATAACATACATAACAAATATTATAAATTCAATTTTTTTTTCAAGTGATTCGTTTTTTTTTTTTATTTTTTATTAGTGTAAAATGAAAACGGAAAAATGTTACCATGTTACAAAGTTTAAAAGTATAACTTTCTATGATATGTATATTTATTTCTAAAAGCAGTGGTGAGATTCTAAAAATTACAAAATTTTAACTTATCTCATCTTATATGAGACTTTACTATACTTCTTTCTTTTTATTTTCATTATTTATTTCTATTATTATTATTTTTCTTTTTTGTTGTAAAACTGTTAAAAAAGTTTTTCATTTTCAGTTTTTTAATATGTTCTCAAGGTCGTTAAGATAGAAAGTTATATTATTCAAGTTATTATTCTTAGTTATTTTTTTTTTTAACTTTTTTTTTTTTAACTGAAGATTTTATTATTATCGGATTTTATTATTATTACTTACATACAAAAAGAAAAAAAAAGAAGAAAATATAACAAAAAATTAAAATAACAACAACAACAACACCAAACAGAAAAATAGAAGGAATAATAAAGAGAAAAAGTTAGTAAAGATCAAAATGGCTATCAAAATCCGAACCAAATACCAAAAATTTATAAAATAAGAAAAAAAAAAAAACAAAAATATTAATTCTTTGTTGTTTAAATTGATGTAGGATGAAGACGGCAAGAACTAGTAGAATCAACAAAATGAACACTAAGAAGAAAGATAAAATTTAATTTTTTTATTTTTGTAAAGGTCATCAACAAAGAATTACTATAGAGCACTTCTATAAAAGAGGAAGAGGAGAAAAAGTAGGAGTAACAGTAGGGAAAAATATTGACAGAGTTTATTTTCAAAATATTATATGTATGTGTGTATATAGGAGCACTATGTTGTTTTTGGTTTTGTTTTTATATTATTTTAGTATTAAAAAACAGTTCTTTTTATTTTTAAGATACTTTAGTAAATAAAAAAAAAAAGAACAAACTTAAAGATAACATAGAAAAAAGATAAACTCAGAATTATTGGGAAATAGAAGTAGTACTGAGTTAAAAAGAGATGGGTGATTATAAGAATTTTAATATAAAACAATATGGCGTTTAATATTTATCAGAAAATATAAAATTATTATAGGATAAGTTAGAATTAACACGTCATTATCATTATCTTATGATAAGAGATTTAAAAAAAAAAAATAAAATAAAGAGAATTGTATTCTTTAGTAATTTATTGAGATTAATTAGAAAGCAAAAAAAAAATGTTAAAAAGTTTTTAATTCTTGATTTTATTGGTTTCTTTGGTATTAAAAAATTTCAAAATAAAAAAGTAAAATAAAACAATGAATTTTGTTATTTTTATTAGCATTCAGAAAAAAAATTAAGAGCTATTAAATAATTTCAATAATATTTAAACATGTTCTAATATAATTATCATTATAAATTAAGTTTTAATTAAAATTTAAATATTATCTATACGAGCATATAAAAAATTTATAAAAAAAAATTTTTTTTTGTAACGTTGAATTTTGTATATATGTATATGTATGTTACAAGTCAAATGATAGAACGTTAGGCGTTATTTTAGATTTTACTTCAGTACGCATTTAAAACTCTATCTTGATCTAAACTCTAAAGGATAGAATATATAAAATGAGTAAAGGTGTTTTAAGGAAGATATATTCCAAATTATTTGACATTTAGTAAAAGTTATAAAATATTTTAATGCTTTTTTGAGTTGATTAATTTTTTTTAATGTTTTTTTTTTAATTTGTGTTAAATATCGATCAAGAATTCTATAGATCTTCTTATAGTTCAGTTCCTCCATTGTAATCAAAACGCTAAAATGAAATTTAATAATCATGTTGGATTCACCGCTTCGGATATTTTAACCGCAACAATACGTGCGCATGTTTTTTTTTTTTTATGAAAATTTTAATTCTTTCATTTTTCAAATTTGGTTCGGAAGTTTTTTTTTGTTTCTCCGGAAAAAATGTTGTGCGAAACTCTTTTTCAACTGTCATTTTTTGAAAAATGTTTTCATTCATCAAATAAATAAAAATTTAATATAATTTAAATGTCATTTTGAAACTTCAGCTGTCTAAAATTTCTTCTTCTGTAGAAAAATTGGTGAATCATTGTTGACAAAAATTTTCCTTTTTTTTTAAATAGTTTAGATAAAAAATATGCCGAAGAAGTGTACTATGCATCAGAATAAAAAAATTTCAAACTACTGACATACTCTACGTTCATATGAATATGATACTAATAAATATTTTTGTTTAATTAATTTTCTTTGAATCAGTCAAATGTTAAATAAACAAAATTTATTTAGTATTAACAGTATTTTAGTATTAGTATTTAGTTTTAATTTAAAAAATTGCTGATCTAATTAGTTTTTTAAGTTAAATTACGGATATAAATGAAGCATAAAAATAATTACGATTTATATATAAAGTTTTTTAATATATAAAACAAAAAATAGGAACGCCAACAACAATAAAATAACATAAAAGTAATTAAAAAAATGTTTTAAAAAAAGAAAAACTTGAATTGAATTTCAGCTGATTTTTTTTAGGGATTCCCTTGATTCGTAGGCGTTGAAAATTTGTTTAATTTTCTTTTTCAAATGAGAAAAATATTTTTTTTCCATATGTTTGAACTCTTCTCATGTTTTTCTTTTCTTTTAATTTTTCCATTATTCCAATTTTGTTTTTTATAGCTCTTTTTTTTTTGTTTTTTGAAAAATTTTCTTTTTCCTGCTTTTGTTGCTTTTTAAAAATTGTACATATTTTTCTTTAGAAGAGTGGCATATCAGCATTACTTTAATGTTTTCTATTTTTATTTAATTTTGTTTTAGTTAATGTATTTTTTTTTTGTTTTTTAGACATCAAATGATTCGAATCAAAAATCTATTAAAAGACATTTTTTGTATTTTAATTTTCTATTTTTATTTGAAATCATTCTATTTACCTAGTTAGCCATTTAGAATTAGATGAGTTCCTCTATTTAAGATAATATAAAACATTTAAATTTGTTAATAATAAATGTTTGATACCATTTGTTTTGATTGTAATGTTGCCTGTGTTCTAAATGTTTGCACACTATATTATTTGAATTTATGTCGATGTCAATGAACTTTTTTTTTAATATTGTTTAGAATCATAAAATATGAGAAGCAAGTAAAACAAATTAGAATCAGAAGGTATTAAATATTTATTGTATAAAGGTATTGAAACATTTGATCATTTAAAATACGTGGGTTATAATGCTTTTCTTTAGAAAAACGAGGTATGAGAAATGAAATTTTAAAAAGAAAATTCCCGGGAGCCGTACGTTTGACTCTTTTTAAAAATCTCCTAGGACAAAAGACCCTGTTTCCAATTTCAAAAATGTGTAAAAAAAATCGCCTACAACAAAAAACCTTATATAAAATCCAAAACAAAATAAAAGCACCTGCATCAAAAGACCCATCTAAAAGATACCTTCTAAAATCTCTTAGATGGGTTCTTTGATGCAGGGTCTTTTGTTTTAATTTTTAAGTTTTTAGAGTTAGATTAAAAATCACGTTATTGCCTTTTTTCAGAATATATATATATATATATATGTAGGTATATGCGAAATGGATTCAAAATCAGGGTTCCAATAATTTGTTTAGCATGGTTGCCGCCTCCATTATATGTTTAAATATATGTTAAGTAAATAGTTGGGAGGAATTTTATAATTCGTTACAAAATCAGAGTTTAACGCCTTTTACAAATATATAAATGCAATATTATGAATTTAGAGAGATTTTAGATTTGTATTCAAAATTAGTGACTTGAAAATTAATTTTTATTTTTAATACGAAAACCGAGATCGATCCGAGAGTATCCGAGAGCGAAAGTTATGTTATTTTTAAATCTTTACTTTCTATTTGGTTTTCTGTATATATCGTATCTTGAAAAAATTAAATTTTCATAAATATTTACAACATAAAATTAATATAAAATTATTTTTGTGATACATCCTTCCATCTAATGTATTTCCCTCCGTCGATTATATCCCTCCTAGAATTTTCAACTATTCAAAAAGAATCTTTTTAAGTTTGTTTCCAATTTACCATCCAATTCCCTCTTATTATCCTAATTTCCTCCTATTATCCTATTTTCTAATTTGAGTGTAAAAAATAAAAGAAAACATGTTAATTTTATACCAACAGTACCAGAAGTGTTAAAAATATAAATTTTTTTCTTTTAGCGCTATATATTCTGTGGACATCATTTTAATTCATTTAAAATGACTAACTGATCAGTTTTAGTTTTAATAAAAGGTTCCTAACATACCCAACCAATCTAACATAGCCAATGGTTTAATAAATTAAACGTTGTAAAGATGAATTTTTGTAGTATTTAAAATTCGTTTCGAATAAATTACAAAATAAAAACTTTGGACAAAACAAAAAATAATATAAGGCCAATATACTAAAATCATTTCTTATACATATGTTTGTATATGCGGTTTTTATTTATTGCAATTTTCTTTAATTTTTTAAACCTAAGAATAAAAATTCCTTAGTTCTGATTTAGTTGAAAATACAATTGTCAGGTCTTTTGTAATTTATCGAATTTTCTTATATCCGACATGCGCAAACTTAATTAAATTTTTTTTCTTTTTTATCTTAAGTGTAAGGTAAAAATAAAATTAAATTAATAAAAAAAAAAAACTGATTTTTCAATTCAATTGTTTTATAAATAAAATATTGATATATTATAGAAAATATAAAATCTCGATTTTAATTGATTTATATCTTAATAATTTTTTTTTATTTATTTTAGTTTTTATAACAACCATGCAGTTATCAATTTTTAAATGATTATTAAATGATTGTATCTGTTTAATTTTTATATTATTAATTAATTAAATTATACATTAATTCGTCAAGCACTGGATCTGTATTTTTATATTAGTAGATAATATTATACTATTATTGAATTGATTATCATTAATAAGTTATTTTATGTTTTTATACTTAATAAAACAGAACACTTTATTAATATATAAACCAATATGAAAACAAAAGATTGTTTGAATAATTTCAAGTATATCCAATCATAAAATCTAAGTATATTATAATATAAGGAAATTGATCTACAATATGTATTCTGATTAGAAATTGTTAAATATTATATATTTCCAAAACTTTTTTTTTTGACAACTTCTAAAATTCTAAAACGTTGACTTAGTTCAAACACTTAAACTTTAAAATGCATCGGGGGGCAATGTTTTCCAAAAAAACTAATTTGCAAAATTTTTAACAAATTTTAAAACGATTACATTTTATGTTTAATTGATAACTATAGTTAATAAATAATCAATTGAATCTAAAATATTAAAAAAATAAAACATACTTTTTAAAAGTGTTCCGATTCGAAACTAATATTCGTCTTGAAATAATTTTTAACTAAACTAAAATTGACGAAATAATAAGTTATTTTAATTTAAACAAAAAGATGAATATTTAAGCAAATATTTTCTTAATTTAAATATTAGCAATATCCAACTTTAATTAGAAATATTAAACTTTTCAAAGCAAAATTTAAATTTCTAAAAGACACAAAGAAATCCTAAACCTCCTATACTTTTTATAATTTTTTATCTCTAAACTCACCTGTCTCAGTAGCCAGTGAAATAAACACTCTAACTGCTGGGTTACTATCACAAGCCTGTACTTCTTTTGACTGTATACTTCATTTGCCTGTATTGATACTATGGGCAAATGAAATACAGGTATATGAAACGCTTCCTTAACTGCTTCCTCAGTATGACTGAAAAGTAGGAAAAGGAAAGGAATATAAAGTTTGTCCAACTTAAGAAGTATTTTTTTCCATTTTTAAATTATTGTTATTATTATTTTTTTTTTCGGTATAAATGCCAACTTATAAAATGTATTTTCGTATATTTGTTCACATTTAATTTCTTTAAATATGTTCAAGATCATTTTCGAAAAATATCTCCTAAAAATAAATCACTTCGAAAAAAAAAGAAAACAAAAAAAAACACAAATTAAATAATTACTAGAAAATCTTATGTGATGGTTTTCACTCACATGTTCAAAAATAGATTAGTTTTTCATGATAATTCTAAGAGTTCAGAACAATTTATTTTAATTTTTTTTTTTCTTTGTAAAGTATATTTTATTGTAACAATCGAATCAAAAAAAAAAAAAAAAAGTAAAAAAAAAAAGTAAAAAAAAAAAATTAAGAAATAAATAAATAAATTTTTTCATTAATTTTCCTGAAATAGATAAAATCAAAAGAAAAATTTTAAATCATATAAAAATCACACCATATAAAGTTTACAAATGTTGGTACGGTGCGGTACGATGTATTACTGAAATTGTTTTCGCTGTGTTGCCGTTTATTTATAATTATTTTTATTTTTCTTAATCGTATTGTGTTGAGATCGATCAGATCGTCTTCATTATTTAAAAGAATTTTAAAATTGAAGTTCGATATGCGATAAGAAAATGACGACGCGCCTCTAGATACAAGATCAATCAACTCTTTTTTTTTTTTGTACGTTTTCATTAAAAACGGCATTTTTACCGTTTTATTGTTTGGAATTTTTATATTATTTCTTGAGTTTTTTTTTTAAATTTCTTTTTATTATTTATTTATTTTATATGTTGTAGATGAAATTTTAATAATTTCTTTTATTTTGTTTTTAGTTGTTTTTAATATTTTTCTTAAAACTTGAAAAGAAACAAAGAACATTTTTGTTTTCCTATTACGTTTTTAATTTAAAATAAAAATAAAAAAAAAAATATAAAGAATAAAAGGAAAAACGTATTTAAAATTTTAAACAGAAGAAGAAGAAAAAAAAGAAAATTATAAAAAAAGTATAATAAAAACTTTGTATTTTTTTGCTTAAAAACGAATGAAATCTATTTAAAATGGGTAGTACACAGTCAACTTCAGAAGAAAACTACAATAATAATAATAATAATACTACTAATAATATAACAACAACACCAACAAGAACAAGAACATCATCAACAATAATTGAAAATTCAGATCCATGGTGGCCAATTGAAAATAATATTAATTTTACATTGGAACAACCAAATTTGAATGAAATTATAAATGATATTAGTATCAATTTAAATAATAATAATAACAGTAACAATAATAGAATTAATAACGGTAATAATTTTAATAATGTTAAGAGTGATAATAATAATTTAAATCAAATTAAAAGTGAAACTGAACAACAATTATTATTACAAAATCTCAATAGTGATACAATAATACAATCATCAACATCAATATCATCAATTGATGGTGTTACTGATTGTAATATTGTTGCAAGTGTAAATAAATTATATAAAACTGATAAAGAACAAACATTAGAAGAATTTAAAGAAGAATTAAAAATAAAAAGAATGGCTAGACAGACAGCCATTAGTGATTTACGTGATGAAATACAACGTTTACGTTCACAATTAAATGAAGAACGTGAAATTAATAAAAAATTACGAAATGGTGAACAAATAATTAATTTAAAACAAATGATTGATGTTAGTTGTTCAACAAATAATGATAATGATAATATTGAAAATATTCATGCAATTACTATTGAAAATAATCATTTTGAACAATCTTTAAAAGAAATGGTTAAACAATTACAAAAAGATTTAGCTGAAACACATTATAATTTACAAATGACTAATTCAGAAAATTTATCATTAAATGATGAAGTTGGTGTTTTAAAAAAACAAGTAAATTCTCTTAAAGATGTTATTTCATGCAGTAAACAAATGATTGATGTTAGAGAGGAGCAAGTAACACAAGTAAGTACATAGTAATATTAATATTATTGCTATTTCTTATTGCTATTCTTTTTAATATACATATTTAATTAAAGATTCTCCTATTCAAATTATGTGTTTATATTTTTAAATTATAAAATTTAGTGTCTTATACATATTATCATGATTATTTTAATTTATGTGGTAAATATTTGTGTTATTTTAAAATTTCGTAGGGTTTTTTACCCTATTCTTATTCTTACAAATTTAGATTTTAACTTGACAAACAGAAATTCATAACGAAATTAACGATTTTAATCCTTGATCTAATATAATTATGTATGTTTATAAAATATAAAAATAAAAGTACGCCTTGGTGCAGGCAATTTTTTTTATTAAAAATTAAGTCTCTTGTATTTGAAGGTGTCAGCAGTTTTTTTTTTGAATTAATGAATGCACAAAAATGAATTATATTCAAGTTTTCATGCAAATTAATTATAATTATAAAATTTTTTTGAATAAATATGTCTATGCTTTTTAATGTGAATAAATTTATGATTGACGAAAATAAACAGACAGACAAACATATTGTTGAGATTATTGGAAAATTATAAAAATGATATTGAACTTTAAATTTTGTTAAAGATAAAACCTTAAAATAAAGAAAAATGTTAAATACACCACTATTCTAGCAAGTTCGATATTATTTACATTGTTTATGTGTATGTATCTTCAAATATTTTGTTAATGATATATTCTCATACATTTTTAGGATACTTTTGTTTTTAGAAAACCTAGAAAAGCTAATTTGAATTTTATTGAAATGTTTAAAAAATTTTTTCTTTAAGAATTATGGTTTAAACTTTTTAAGTAATTAGTATACGAAATTGAAATTTTACGTTTATGCTTACACATTATATTTACGGTTTTACAAATACGATGTACTCAATGTTAGGTTATTAAAACTAAAAAAATAATTTAATTAATTTTAAGTGATCTTGTGGTATAGAAATTGAATTTTAATATCGTATTAAGGTGGTGTGTTAACTGGGTGTTATTATAGGGCGGTTGTACAGTTTGATGTTGCCAAATTTTTAGACCATTGATCACATTTTTAATTGATTTTATTTTAAATTTAATTTACTTTAGAAATTTATTTATTGATATATGGAAATGGAGTTTTGCCAAAATTGATATTTAACAACAATTAAATCATTAAATGGATGTATTTTAAAAATGTTTAATAAAAAATAGATGTTATAATGTTTAATAAAAAATAGATGTCTACATGTTATATATTTTCTTTCTGTTAATAAAATTTTTCTGATAAAAATGGGCCAACTTTGTTGGGCTAAAAAATATAAGACCCTTTCGATTTTTTTTATATTGTATACTGAATAATTTCTAACTGAATTGTATCCTAAATTTTAGCATTGCTATATTTTTTTTGCTCATAAAATTTATATTTAATTTTTATAAAATTTAATTATTATATATGTACATATGCACAACAATGAATTAATAATCATTTTTATTTTTTTTTGTTATTTTAGTTAAAAACAAAACTCACAAAAATTGAAGAATCATTGGCTGATCGTGAAACAAAATTACTTTCAGAGGATTTACGACGTGAATATGATAAACAAATGCAAAATATACGAAATTTACGTCAATTATATGAGGAAAGAGCTCGTGTTTGTGCAGCAGAACGTGAGAATCTTTTACGACAAATTCAAATTAAAAAGGATGAATTGGCAGCTGAAATTGACAAGTGAGTAATATTGTTTTTTTTATTTATTTTTTCTAAAATTTCTGTTTTTTTTTGATATATTTCAAAAAAAATAAATATATATGTATTTGATATTTAAACCTAAAATAATTAATGAGATAAACAAAAACACAAAAAGATTACATATACAATTACAATAATTGTTATGAAATATTTTATTTTCAAATTGCCTATTATTTTTGTTTTTTTTTGGCATTGTCAAGAGTGTCATGATTTTTTAATCAAATCAAATAAAATAAAAATTTTTGTCATTTACAAACATGTACCATCTATATATTTATTATTAAAATCACAAGTTTTCTACTTAATTTTCTTTTGTTTTTATAAAATTTTATTTAATGAATCATTTTTTATTTTTGTTATTATATATTATTTTCTTAATTAAATGTTTATTTAATTTATATCTTATAAATTTTTAATCAATGTGACTAATTTTTCTTTAGAATAGAAATTACGAAATATAATAAGAGCAACAAAATATTTTGCCAATTTTTTAAACAAATCAAATCCGATTTTGTGAAAAATAAAGAAAATTTTATAAAAAAGAAAACAAAAATTCTCAAATAATATGTTAGGGCAAGGTGATTAGGTAACGGGGTAGTGAAAAACAAAAACCAAAAAAAAATTGATCTGGAATCTTTCAATTTTGAAAGAATTTCGATTTTTCTTTGGTGTTGATAATCAAGTGCTGATAATATGACCTTCATATTTCACATCTATAAAGAGAAAGAACAGATTTCAAAAATTTGTTTGAGATAATCTAAAATTTTTATATATTTTCGATTGTTTTCGTTAGACTTTTTGCCTGTCAATCTGACAAATAATTAAATAAGTAGTTGATTTATTTCTATTGTGAAGTAGACAAATTGTCTGAAGGCGTTAAAAGTATTTTGGATAGCATTAGTCATAAACCCACTCTATATCAAAACGCAGTTTTTAAGTTTATTTATTTCAGGAATGTAATATATTTAATTTAATATGATAAAATGGATAGAATCATAATTATTTTTAAAATTTAAATAATAGAAAAATAAATAAACCTAATTAATATTAATTAACATATAGAATAACATATATAAGGAAATGCAAGTTGATATTTTTAATAATTAAATATAAAACATTTTTGCCATTTTATATATGTATGAAGTTTATGTAGATTTTTTTTTTAATTGCTGATTAGATTTAATAGAAGTAGAATTTAATATGAGAAAAGTTGAATTTAATTTAAAAAAAGTAGAATTCAATTTGAGAAAAGTTGAATTTAATTTAAAAAAAGGTAGAATTTAATTTGAGAAAAGTTGAATTTGTTTTGAAAGAAGTAGAATTTCTTTTTGTAAAACATAATACTTGAGCAGATATATAAAAATAAATTAATATTTTTAAATATATTTAACAGTTATCGAAACAATTTAAGAATTTGATTTAACTATTGGCAATTCGAATAGCGGTAAAAAAATTTCTTATAATTATTTCTAAAGACAACAGAAAAAATATATTCTTTTTAACGCACGAGACGCTGTTTTTGTCTGTGGAAGTGTGTACATAATATTAGATATATTATATATATATCTATTAGAAAAATTCATAAGAATATTATTTTCTCTTACCGTCAAATTTATTACACATAGTTTATATATATATATATATATATATGCAAATAGTTCTAATTTTAGAAAAATTTATTATGAAAAATTATTTAATATAATTTATAATTTAAAAAAAGAATAAAAACTCAGCTGAGATATGTGTGATGAAAATTATTTAAAAGATGATTTTAACTAAAAATGTGGTGAAAAACTTTAATGTCGTTTTTGTTTTTGTAAATACCTATGAAAAATGGTGAGTAAAATCTTTGTTTCAGTGCATCTCCATATTAAAATGTACGTAAATTATTTTTTTTAAAGTTTTTCTATTAGTACAAATTAGGTCAAATAATTTTCTAAATTCTACGTAATAAATTAATATACTTTTATATTTGTTTTTGAAAGAGATGATGTCGTTGAATTAAATTTCTTTGTTTTAACTTTATGAATATATTTATTTTTTAAATAATTCGAAACGCAATTTTTTGGTAGTTTTTAAATACATTTCAATTTAATTTATTGATATTTATGTCTAGCCTTTAAACATTAGGTAAATATTATGATTTGGTCAAGATTTTATAATTAATTAAATGTAAATAAGGAATAAAAATTAATGTCGTATTAAATTAATTTTGTATTAAAAAATTATTACGTTCATATTTAATGATTCTATATAGGTGTGATTTATTATAAAGGGTACTAAATATGATAAATTTAAGAATATGTTATATTTCTTTTAATAAATTTAGTTTAATTTTATGTTTGTTTATTCAAAATGTATTTATTTATCTTTTCAAAATTTTTGAATTTAATGTATTGATTTTAATACCAGTAATAATAATTTTCATATGGTATTAAATTATTATAAAATTTTAATTTCAACAATATTTTATTTAATAAATATTTTTGTTTTTTAATAGTTATACATATATTTTTTTTTTAAATTTATATTATTTAACCTATGATTCATTAATACTTTATAAGAATTCGGTATACTTTAAAAGAATTTCTCAGAAAATTACAGAAAATTAAATAAAAACTATGACTAACGGATAATAAAAAGCAAAAATATTAGATTATTAAAATTGTACATTACATTAAACTAAAGATTTTTAAAATATTCTAAAATCATCTTCATAAAAAATTTGTAAACATTTAGGAAGGGACATAAGTTTTAATAATTAAAGTTACTTTATAGTTAGAAGAAAATTGGTAGAACAGTGTTAGAGAAATTTATAAAATTGGTATTTGATAATTCTTTAGCGGCCTCGATGGCCTAGTGCATAAGAGTATATAAATTATGCTGTAAGTAGTGACGGAGTTAGGGTTCGAATCAAACACACGTCGTAAGAATAAATCTTTACGACATTTACAACCACACCTGGAAAGGAAAGTTTGTGTATTTTTCTTATCACATTTATGTAATTATAAAATATTTATCTCCTCTATTTATATAACCTTTGTCCGATTAATAAGAGGTCGCAAACAAATAAAAATTATTTTGGAAAGAGTAGGTTTATTTCTAGCGCTTTTCGAGATAACGGTATTCAAAGTTTTCGTATAAATTTTTAAAAAGAAAATCATATCTTTGTTTGTGGATAACATAGGCTTCAACATCTATATCTTTAAGATATTTTAAATATTAAGTTCCTAGCGTTAATATGTCTTACTGGAGTTCTCAGCTATGCTAACAATTTTTTGAAATAATTTAATATAAATATATTGTACTTAAATGTAAAATCATTAAAAAAAATTTCTACTAAGATATTTAGAATATTTGAAGTATTTAAAGCAAGTATATTTCATTATTGCAGTTCAAGGAAAACCAAAGTTGAACATATAGCGTATATTATCAAAATATTAATATAAAATATACTATAAAAGTATGTTTATTCTAAATTGATTCCATTAAAAATTTTAATTTCGTATTAATTTTCAAATTTAAATTTTTTTTTATTTTATTTTCGTCGATAATCCCTTAACGCAGCAGAAAATTTCTCTTGTGTTTTGGTTTTTTACATTTACATTTCTGTACATATTCTATTATCAGATTTCTGATTTTTAAATGGTGATCAATTCCAATTTAACAAAAAAAAAAAAAAACAAAAATAATATTTATTTTTTTCATATCTTTCTTTTCCTATATAATGAACACAATTTTATGCATTTTTAAATAAACTGTAAGTCATTGCGCTTAAATTTGCATTTATGAAAACAAAATTAATTGTTTAGGTTTCGAATTTTACAGCGTTTTACTTAGGTGTTGTGTTGTGCTCATAGAATCAATGATTCTCATTTTGTCCTTCATTGATACAATAGCACTGAAATTCTCATTCGTTGATAAGTTGCTTTATGGGACAAGGAAAAACTAAATGGAGATGAAAATAGTTTTCTTTTGTGGTGAATAATTTCGAATATTTTTTTTTTGGTTTGTTTGTGAAATATGAAAAAAAAAAAAAATTAAAGGAAGTGCAATGTGAAGGAAACAAAAAACAAGAAAAAATCAAAGAAAGAAAAAGATAATGAAAACTAAAAAAAAAAAAAAATAAATTTACTCTCGCGTTATGATCGGTCAATAGCATCAGAAAAAAAAAAAATTGCATAAATTATTTATTTGAGTAAATTGTTTTATTTTACATTTAAAGTTATTTTCTTATTCGAGTGTAGTGGGAGTGAAATTGGGATAATGAAGAAATAATATACATATATAAAAAATTATGATTTCTGATCTAGTTAGCATTCAGTTTTTCAGTTTTTCTTTTGCTATATATTTTTATAATGTTTAATTTCTAATTGAATTTAGTAATGATGAGCTCTAGTTCGAAATTAACGATAATTAAAAGTATATTTATACTGACAGTCAAGGGTGAAATTAATAAGTTATTAACAATACAAATATTTTTAAAACTTGAATTGAAATAAATATATTTAGAATATGAGATTGTTGGAAGAGCTTGTTAATAGAGATATTTGGTAGTAGATTCTTAATAGATCTTTAAAGATAAGTTGTTTTTAGTTCATCTATATTATATATAGTTTAAAGTTTTATAAATATCTTAATATGCTTTTCTTTAATTTTATATCTGAAATGTAATTTAGAAATTGAATAATAGAATTAAAATTTTTGTTTTCTTATCTAGTTTATATTCAGTTTGTTATTATTTCCATAAAGCCTCTATATCTAACTATATTTTGTGCCTTACCTTAATTCGTGTCAAGGTTTTTTTTTTTCTTTGATTTATTTTCTTATTATTCTTCTCAATGTGTTTTTAGACCACCCCACTTTTCTTTTCCCTTTAAGAACTTCCTTGGAGTCCAATCAAGAACTTTCTTGGCGACCGGGAAGTTTTTGTCATAGTATTAGTGGTATTTAATCTCATAATGTTAGTTTTCCCCATGTTCATTTTAAGCCCTACTTCTGCTTCATACTTCTCTTTTGAAGCTAATTATATAGTTACACCTCTCCAATTGCAGTCATTTACATCTCCTTTGCTTGGTAATTTAACGATGACTGTATGTTTCCAATATTTATTCAGTTCATTTCTTTCTCTTTCACTTCATTAATAACAGTAAAGTAAAAATTTTTCCACAAACTGAAAAAAAAAAAAATGTTTTATTCATTATTAAAAATTCTTAAGATGCTATTTATGTATTTGAAAAGTTTATATTTATTTGAAAAGTTTGTTTTGAATTTAGGTAATTGGAAAGTAAAAAGTTTATTGTATTAAAATGATTTTTAAAAGAAAAATTGTTTGATATTTTCGTGAGAAATAAAATGTTTGATGTTAAAATAATTCAAATTTCAAAAAAGTAGTTTTTATATATATATATATATATTTTTTTCTTTTAGAGCTAAAAATTTAGAAGAACGTATAAGTACCTTGGAAAACGATGTACAAATAAATGAAACAAAATTTGAAGGGAAAAACTCTGAGTGCAATTCATTGAAATATGAAAATCGTGAGTTAAAAGAAGAAATGAACGCAATTAATATGGTAAATTTTCATTTAATTGTTTGATGATTATATACCCTAAAAATTGATGTGTATGTTTATATGCAATGTTTGAAAATTTTATTTATTCCATTTTTGTTATAATTAAAGCATGCAACAAAATCAATAAATCATTTGAAATCATAATTTGTTTTATATACATAGACTATGTTTTTTACAATATAATCAAATCTATATATGTTGTTATCATAAATAACAATAATAATTCTTTTTTTTTTTTATTAAACAGCTCTTTAGCCAAATGTTAATGGGTTTCAATGGAAATAATTGTTTAGATATAGATCGTCTAACAGTAATGTTAGAAGAGAATCGTACATTGTTAAATGAAATGGCAATAAAAGAAGCTAACTATGAAGGAGCAAGTCTACCAAAATTACTATTTGATATTGTTAAACAAGCAAATAATGATGATGATAATAATAGTGATGAAGTAAAATCAATAGGAATTTTATCAACCTCAATAGAATCAATATCATCGTTAAATAATGCTCAAAATGGAAATGTTATTGAAAACGAAACTACATTATTACCAGAAGTCATTGAAAGTACATCATCTACAGTAAATGTAAAACAAGACAAAAAATTATCATCTGTATCAGGATCATTAGTAATCAAACCAGAAACAATAATTTCAGAAGAATTATTAGAACAGAATGAAAAAGTAAAACAGGAAAATATAAGTGCATTAAATACAGATGAAGTTAAAATTAATTTGACTAATGTTGAATTACAGCAAAAAGAATTAAATCTTCAAGGTATACCTACAATTACATCTAATATATATCATACAATTATTGGAGGAGGAAAAGTTGTTTCTGCCCAGGAAATTATTGGTAATTTACCAAAAGTTTGGAGAGTTATTACAGAATTATTGAGTCATCAAAAAATTGAAAAAGTTGATTTTGTTGAAAATGGTCAAAGTGAAGAATGCTATAAATCAATACAAACTGCAAGTGGTATCAAACCAGAATTGAGCGTTAGTAAAACTTATATAAAATTAAAGGTGAGTTAAATTTTTTTTTTTTGTTTTTATTTATTCAATAATTAAGCGAATAATATTTATCTTTGATGCTACTACTTTAAATCGGTTGAATATTTTTAAAAATTATTTCTATAGTAAGTTATTGAGGAGAAATTTTTTTTTATTAATTTATAATTATGTATTTTGTAAAAACAAATGATAATTTGATGATGATATCCTATTAAATAATACGAAATAATTATATAGAGTACATTTTTATAGAAAGAGAACGAATTTTTTTTTTGATATAGATAAGAATATATTGGAAAATATTGTAATGGGAGATGTACTTGAAAGTATATGAACAGTCAACTATAAAGTTTAAATTAAAAAAAAAAAATTGGAAAATTGAAACTATTGTATAAAAGATAAACATTTGCAAACTTTTAATTCATATGAATTACTACCGATGGTAAATTATTTAAATTTTTTTTGTTTTTATGTTTCAGAATTTAATTTTAGAGAAGAAATCATTAGTTAAGGAAACAAATCGTTTAAAAACTTTAAATTCACACTTAGAATATCGATTAAATGAACAAGAGAAACGTTTAAGTGCTGTTAGTTTAGAATTACAAAAAACATGGCACTTAGTTGGGAGAATGCAACGTCAACATAGACAACTTCATACACATGAACAAATTTTAAGATATCAATTACAACAAAAACGTCGTCTTTTGAGTGAATTAAAAGAAGAATTAGAATATTGTAGAAGAAAATGGGCTGCTGCAAAGGCTAAAAATATTGACAGTCAATTACAGTGTGATGATATGCGTAAAGAATTTGCTAAACGACGTCTTGAAGATTCAAATAATTCGGCTGAAAGTGGTTATAGTGATGGTGCTGGTTCTGGTTCTGGTACAGATGAAGAAGGTGAAAAAGATTTATTGCATACAAAACATGAAATTAAAAAAATACTACCATATAAATTTGTTCATGACTTTATTGACAATGCTCGTAACCTTGAGCGGCGTAACAGTTTATCCGCTTCTCGTACTTTTATGGAAACAAATTTGAGAAGATGTCAAAGTGCTCCAGCTGTAGATACACCAGTTTCATTTTTAGATCAACAACTAAATAATTCTTTAAATTTACATCTTCAAATATCAGAAGAAATTGAAAAAAATCAAAGAAACTCGGAACCCACAAGCTCCACATCAGCTGGTGCATTATCGAAAGATAATGCAGTTAATACTGCAAGTTCTATTGAAAATGAAAGTAATCCTCAATATTCAGATCGTACTGAAAGAATTCAACGTCTGGAAGAACAATGCAAATCATTAATTGCCAGAGTTTTAGAAACATCTGGATCGCGTGAAAAATTAGAATTGCAAATAAAACGTTTTCAAGATGAGATGCCACCAGCTCAACACCCAATTCAAAATAACATTAACCCAAAAAGAAGAAAATCAGTTTCACCAGAAAACAGCCAAGAAACAACAACACATACTGCATCAGATGGAAAAGGAAAATTAACGGAAAGGGAAGAAGAATATACCCGTAGACGTGCTGAGCGTATTCAACGTTTAGAAAATGAGAGTAAACAACTAATGTCTAGGATAAGAAAAACAAACGATCGTGGTTCAACTATGGTGACTCGATTAAAAGAATTACATGCAAGATGTATTAGAAGTCGCGAAGGAAGTATTGATAGTTCTACGGACGAAGATGAAAAAACTAACACAGTTACACAAGAAAAAACAGAAGAAAAAAAGGAAACAACAGAAGTGTCAGCATCAATATCATCACCTTCATTAGCATCAACATCATCATCATCTTCATCAGTATCAACATCAATATCAGCATCGGCATCTGCATCAACAACAACATCAGATTCAATTCCTTCATCAAGTCATAAAATTGATATCGAAAATGATCCAAGTATGAAAATGTTGGGTAAATGTGCTGAGCGTTTAAAACGACTCGAAGAAGAAAGTCAAATGCTATTGGCAAAATGGACTAAAAATTCAGAACGTGGAACAGAATTGGAAAATAAATTAGATGATATTCACTATCGCCATGGCAAAAATTCCAAAATAACAAATGGTTCATCAGAAACAAAAAATACAGATGATTCGACAAATTTAGCAGAATCTTCATCTTTTGTAGCATTATCACGATCTGATTCCAAAAAAACTGTTGAAGAAAGATTGAAAGAAGTTGAAAATAAAGCAAATTCTCGCAATGAACGTTTAAAACAAATGGAACGTGATAGTCAAGAATTAATTTCAAAATTAACAAAAACTTCTGATAGAGGTTCTAGTATGATAGATCGCTTGGCGGAAGGTCGAGAACGACGAAATAGTCTTCGACAAGAAAAATTAAGAAAAGAACAAGAAATTGGTACTATTAGTTGCAGTGATGAAGAATTAAAAGACGAAAGCAGTTCTACAGCAGAAACTGTAGAATTATTAACACCTCATAGGAAAACTGCTACTACACCAAAAGTGAAAACACTACCTAAAACTGGTGTTGCAGCTATAACATTATCAAGATACAATAATAAATTAAAAGATCAAAAATCTTCGGCTAAAGAAACTAATAGCAGTAGTGGTTCAGAAACTCTTGAAGAAATGTTTATGCGATTAAGTGGATTGCCTACTCCAGGAAGTAGTTCAACCACCAATACCAGTAATGATAAAGATAATTCATCTGCTGGCCAGTCCAATAGTGCTACTGCAGTTTTAGAAAAGTCTGACAAACAAGAAGACGATAGTCAACAAAAAGAATAAAAATAAAAATTAATTAGGAATGGTTTGGTATGAATCTTTCAAATTAAAAAAAAAAAACAGACTTTTATTTAGATGTCGGATATTTTTAATTTTTTTATTTGATTTTATAATTAAATGTTTATTGAAATGAATAAAATATAGATTAAAATTGTTTTTGAGAAATAAAATATATTATATTTTATATATTTTTATTTAAATAAAAATATAGATAAATTTTTACATTTCAAATATGAGAATACCTAAAAGAAACTAGTTGTTTTATTTAATGTCAATTCCTTATCAATTTTAGTAAATGCAGTCGATACTCAACATAATATTTAGGTATATGAAGAAATAAAGAATAGATGTTATAAGAACCTTATTTAAGTATTTGCTTTTTTATTTTTTTTTTTAATTAAAAGATGTCAAAATCCTAAGAAATAGTGATTGCATAATCTAAAAGATAAGCTGATGTTTTCTTGGAATAAAATTAACGCATGAAACGCTTAAAACGCTTAAAAAATAAACATATTAACAATATTATAATAGAGTTTATTAAATTAGGGTTAAATGATAAGTATTTTCTATCCTTTGCTTATCTGGCTTGCCTTTTTCAAATGTTTTTAATTAAAAAAAAATATACCAAAAATTTGAATTTTAAGTTTTTTTGTGATTTTGCAATTTTTTTTTTCCTAAGGGAGGTGGGAATCTTCCAAAGACACCAAGAATGTCCCTCTTGGTAGTGTCAGATTCTTACTGACTAAACCCACCTCCCCCTTTAGCCAATATAATGGAATGAAACCCTTACCTGGAAACGCAGCATATTGGCTAGGGAGTAGGGATAGGAAATGGATACGGAAACATTGAATTGGGAGTGGGACTGTAAGGAAACAATGAATCCGCCTATTATTATTACTATTTTGCTAACAGTGACTAAAGCCGTCACAACAGTTACAACATGTAGTAGTAGTATATAGTAACTACATGAAGTAATTTATTGAAGGCAACTCCCACTGTCACCGTAGAGGTTACTATTATTGGTATTAGTATTCTTATTAATATTATTATTATTTTACTACAGAGTCAGCGCCATCAGTGGATTACAACGTGCAGTAGTATATAACACCTTACTTGCATGATATAACCAAAGATAGCCCCACTGTAGCAGCTAATATTATTATTACTATTATTATAATTATTGTTATTATTACTATTACTATTATTATTATTATTAATATTATTAATGTTATTATTACTACTATTAATTATACGATATACATTATTACAATATAAAAGTACTACATATTTTTTATTTATGACCTGACCCGGGTTTGAACCCAAGACCCTTCGATTGAAAGGTTGGCGACTTAACCACTGCGCCATGAGTCAGATAGTAAATTAATATTAAAGGGAAAAAACAAACTAATTATTCTTAAACTTTTTTATTAATTTTTTTCAGAATTTTGTACTTTGTTAGTTTAGATAAGATTCAATTAACACATTTTTAAATTTCTTTTTTAATTAAAGTATATTTATTTATTAATATGTCCGTTCGTCTGTGTAAGAATAAGAGAAGAACTTTTTTATTTATCTCTACCAGTTTCCCAGTTATAGTACCTCAAAAGAGTTTATTACTTAAGATCTACTGAATATTTTAACAATTTGCAAATGTCCTATAAGATAAAGAATTTTTTGGATTTTATAAATCAAAGAAAATTTAAGAACGCTTTTGGTATTTAATTTAAATTTAAATTTATTGCTAAAAATCGATTCCGGATTCTTAATGGTACTGAAATAAATTTAGAAACAAATAAACGAACGACAGAAAGAGTGATGGCATAAATGGCATACTCTTACAGAAATGATAATAATTTAATTTTTGAAAATTAAATAATCAATTCTGGCACATAATATAACATGCATATATTATGTAGTATAAATAGACCGTTTTAAAAATTAAAATTTCAATTAAAAGTTGAATTTCAAATCGTTATGTGAATATGAATAATGGTATATTTTTTGTCTTGTTTCCAATTATTTTGATACAATCTGCGTTTGCCCATGAGTTTCATTGTTAAAAATCAACATCTAGACTTCCTCTTGGTAAAGGTTTAGAATCTGGTTATGTTATCACTGTCACTGGCTATTATTATGAAGATACAGATGTAGAGTGAGTTTTATATAACATTTAATACTTTTAAAAACAATTTTTTTTATAAATCATTCAAAACTAATTCATTTTCATCTGAAGACATCAGCTCCAACATCCTTATAGTATACATCTTTTTTAACATCATTCAACATTAAAATTAATTAATATTTAAAATTCATTTTTTATTCAAATTCATTAAAAATTAATATCTGGCCAATGGTACAGTACGTAAGTCAAGCATTTTTCAGTCAAAAAGTCTCGGGTTCAAACTCTGTTCAGGTCAAAATATTATATAAAATATAATAAAATAATAAGGGTATTCACGAGTTGGTGCAAAAGTGCAAATTTTTTTTGCACCCTAGCACATATTTGCACCAACTCGTGAACAACCCTAACATGAATTTTTATTGAACTGTCAAATATCGTTGATGTGCTTGTTTTGTTTACATAAAAATTTAATATGTTTACCAAAAATTTCAGATATTTGTATATCTTCATATGCTTGACTTAATAAATAATCAGAAATAATTTTTTTTCCACTTTTTTTAGCCATTTTTTAAATTTTTATCTAATATAGCGCTTACAAAAAATATATAAACAAACTTTGCAATGGTCTTGCACAAATATGCAATAGGGTTTAGGTCTTGCATAGTCTTGCAAAATTTTGCACTTTTTTATACATGAGAATAATAACAAATTGTGCACTTTAACTGTCAAAAAATTGAAATATGCTACGGTGCAAAATTTTGCACTTGTGCAAGACCACTTTGCACCAACTCGTGAATACTCTTAATGTAAACAATATATAACACTTGTACCGATGTAACACTTGTAACACTTGTACCGATATGGCCCAGATGACTTTAAGGCAAAGGGTTCTAAAATTATGACCGGACGTTAAGAAATATAATAAAAAAAAAATTAATATTGAAGATTGATATATTTCTATATTTCCTTTAAATTATTCGATAGATAAATTTTAAATCTTGCAAAAGAATGACATTATCGTTGAAAAGAAAAACAAAAAAAAAAATATTTTAAAAGACAAAAAAAAAAGAATCATTAAAATTTTATATAATCATTCTTTACTCTTGAATTCCACTCATCTAAAAACCAACCAGAAACCAATTTCCATAAATCTTATTTAAAAAAAAAAAAAAGATTACAATCTTTTAATATATAGTTTTTTATTTTAATATTATATTCTATGAAATTCAATTTGGAGTTAAATTTAAATATTTGTAAGTGGAAAAAATGTATTTTCCGATTTTCCTTTAAATAAAAAACTAATTCAAAATTAAAAACATACATATTGACATAATATATTCAAATTTTAATTATACTAATATTACAGTTGTAAAGATTAAATGGAAATCTTGTAAAATAAATAAAGAAATTTGTTTAAAAAGTTAGTAAAAAAAAATATTTACTGAGAGATTTTACAATCATTTTAAATATGAAAATGACCGTAGAATAAAAAATATATAAAATAATGATATATTTATCAAAAAACTAAATAACATCTGCTGTACTTAATAAATCCATTTTTTTAAAAAAAAGTACGAAAAAAACCATCAACTTAATAATTTACACTGTTTTCAAGTAAAAGATATTCTGTTACTTGAAAGTTCTGATTGTGGTAGTGATCTCAATCAAATATTTATTAAAAGGATAACAGATAACTAATGCTGCACCATTTTTGTTTGTTTTTATTTTTTCTTTTTGTCGGTTTTACTTTTCATTTTTATATTTCTTTTTTTTTTTTTTGTTTTGGTTGCCTCATTGCATCATCACTACTCTACTCAATATAATCAGATTATTGTATCTTGTAAAAATAACATAGAATTGCTTTTTTAAGGGATTTTTGAATAATCCTTTTGACAGATAGTTATATAACCTATACTGTTTTTATTCATTGTAAAAAAAGAAAAAAAAGGAAAGAAATTCTTAGCCAAAGAAAATCAAATGCAATTATTTAATGATAAAAATTTTTAAAAATCATGCATCTGTGATCTCTCATCATGACATCTTATATAAATTATATTTTTTTTATAATATATACATTTCTATTGTATATCTTGAGCTTGGCAATATAAAAATAAGATTTTGAATAAAAAAATCTTATTATTTTGTATATTAGAAGGAAGTGATTTGAAAAAGAAATATTGTTAAATTGCAGATTTTTTAAATTTTACCATAGTCGGTATAGTATTAATTACGTTGAGAAAGTTTATAGGATATCAAACGATTGAGATTTTTCGAATTTTAATACATTGATATTAAAACAAATTATTTATATTTGCTAATTAAAATTTTATTAAGTTACTATAGTAAAAGCAGTTCAACACTTTATTTACCCAACTGCTTAGCAAAAAAAAAAAAAAAATGGAATTGGAATTGTTCTTTCTTTAGAAGAAATTAAAATTAAAGTAAAGTAAAACTGAT
This sequence comes from Poecilobothrus nobilitatus, assembly GCA_947095535.1. Taxonomy (NCBI): domain Eukaryota; kingdom Metazoa; phylum Arthropoda; class Insecta; order Diptera; family Dolichopodidae; genus Poecilobothrus; species Poecilobothrus nobilitatus. Next base: position 265,249,283 of record OX352774.1, on the reverse strand, counting down.
AAGACAAAATTTTGGATTAAAAAACTTAGATAATCTAGAACGACGTTATGATTTTTTTGTATATCATTGATTTGATAATCAAGGCTCTTATCTTTTTGGACATTGTTCAGAAATCCTTTAAAAATTCTGAACTGAAAACTTTTTAATATGTATAGCTGCTATAAGTAAAATCTTAATCGTCAGAGGCATAATAATTATTAAATTGTTATTATCAATTATTATAAATTATTAATTTAAAATTAATATACATATTACCGATTTTAAATTTTAAATGCTTTAACTATATTGAAAACTGCCTACAGAAGCTCATACGTTAGATTTCATTACCATCTTTTTTTAATTTTAATTATATACATACTTTATTTCGAAATGTTTGAGCTGATATTTTTTAAATAATTCCTAGTATCATAAAAAATGTTTTAAAATATTTTTTTTTTTTATATTATATCGTCCAGATATTTAAATGGCTGCCGATATTTTTAGAAACCTTTTGCCAGTAGCATGTGGACCATCTCGGTACAAGTATTTAATTATAATTACCTATGTTTAATATTTTGTTTACATTATTTAATTATATTTTTTATATTATTTTTGACCTGACCGGGGTTTGAATCCAAGACCTTTCGCCTGAAAGACCGGTGACTTACGCACTGCACCATTGGTCAGATGCAAAATATTTTTATTAATTAAAAATTAAAAAAAAAAATTCATCTCTTCATACTTAATGAACTCGCTATTTATTTGCTAAAATAAAATGGATTATGTATAATATTTATTTATTGCGCAAATAGGAAAAGTGTGTGGCTGACTGTGTCAACTTTTTTACCAAATTTTGGAGTTGTATAACAGCTATTCAAACCCGTTGTCTCCAACCAACCTGGTTTTACAGAAGATATTACTATAATAGAACTTGATAATTTTTATAGCTTTATTAAGAATCAGATATGAGAATATAAATTTTGTAGCTATCCGAATCTGTTGCGTTAGAGTGTTAGACTAACAAAATTTTGCAATAGGTATAAAATTTCTTTTTACAAAATTTTAAATACCAACTTCTTTAGATACTAAGCTATAAAAAAGAAATACTATATAAAAATAGAGTGCCATTAAAAAGAAGTGCCAGTGGAACAAAATTTTCTACGTTCGTACGCGTGTAAAAATTAGAAAAAAACTACTTTACACTTAGTTTTAATTAATATAAAACTTATGATTAATCTAATAACTGAATCAAAACTAACTTAATGTAATTACCGTTTTTGTTTATAAAAATGTGATAACGAAATTGTTAATGATGCTAAATATTTAAATTACTGACTGTGTAATAATTTTATAGTTGTTAAATGGACTGTTAAGTGTTTTTATATCCGTACGAACATATAGTTCTAAGGGTATAAAAAATTTGTTTTTACGTTTTTGAGGCGAAGTTTCGAGACGAGATAGATATGAAAAAGTATATATATGTTTGCTCAGGATTGAATTTGGAGTTGATTCGTTCGTTTGTCCGTTCCCTCATTCGTTCACACGACAACTCAAAAAATAATGGAGCTAGAATTCTGAATTTTTTACCATTTAATTTTATATAAATGTTGAAATGGAACAAGTTCGATCAACGGAATCAAGTAGTTGCCATAACATAACTCATTAGCTAATTAAGCTGGGAATCTATAATTTTATCAAAAGAGTTAAGTTTTTACATGAGCTTGAGATAGCTATCATACAACTGTGAAATTGATGTCCTTATTTTGGTACTTAATTAAGCTAGAAATCTGAAGTTTTGTAAAAGATTACATTTGATCGACAAAGCATATATTATGTACCTTAGAGTACCTACAATCGGGTACCTTAGAGTTTTTATAATCAATTATATACTTATATCGTTTTTCTATATTATAAAGTAATAGTTTGTAATTTGAAACGAGAATATATAGCAATTAAAAGTTAATGAACTTGAGTGATCTTAGAAATCAAAACGATTTAAATACTGATAACATGCAAACTGTAAAAATAAACATAACTACTTTGGAAAAAAAATAACGTTCGTGAAATTTCTACAGGTTCATTATGTTGGCGGAATTGTATAGTTATGATAACTTTAAACTCAACTGAATTAAATGTTTTATTTATTAACTAAGAACTAAAGCTTTCATTTAAACAACAGGTGTGCAAGTTTGCAATGTAAAAAATGATAGATATATCGGACCTAGCCTTTTTTTTAAAGAACTTTAGATTTTGTCTATTGTCATTTAAGATTATTTTATAAGAAAACACTTTAAGAAAAATATTTGATAAAACACCGAATAACATGCATTATTTCTGGATGATTGATTTCATACAGACCGGAACATTCAAACAACGGTAGTTTGTAGTTCCAAACTATAAATTATATTATGGAAACGATAAAAGATCGAATCTGTTTTAAATAATTATTTTTATATAGATCATTCTTAAATTATCCTAGTAATAACTGTAGAATGTGTATATGCAAATACATGTTTTCATAAGTGATAATTTACATTTTAATTTTGTTCCTGCCTTAATCATTTGTTCTGGAGTGTATGTAGCCAAAGAATTTGAATTAATATGCTAGTTTTTTATTAGTATAAATATAAACTTTTTTAAAGTAAAATATTAATCGAATGTTAAATTTTAAATTGTCAACATGAAAACATTTTTTGTATTTTTTATAATAATTTTACTGCAATCTGGAATTGCATATGAATTTAATCCCTATAAGTATACGTCAAAAATTTATCTCGGTAAAAGTTTAGAACCAGGCGATGTTATTATTGCCACAGGATATTATGCAGATGAAGCTGTACAGTACGTTTTTTTTTTTATAACATTTTATTAACTTTTTTTAAGTAAATATTATTTTTTCAATTTATATTTATAGCACTCATTTTGATTTAGAAACTCAAAAATGTGATTGGCTTAAAGATAAAGTTTCTGAATGTTCTGCATATAATTTAAGAATAGATTTTAAAGGAAATGAAATTTTAAAACGAAGTATCGTAAATGGTTCTTTTGAGAAAATTGATGTCTATAATCCAGTTTTCATGAAAAAAAGAAATTTTAAATATATTTTGAAAACTAAATCAGATCATTTTGAAGTTAATTTAGATGGACATATGTTATCACCATGGAATTTTACTCATCCAATTGAATCTTTAGAAACGTTTGCTACTTATGGTTCAGCTATAGTTGAATTATTTAAAATTGAACGTGGATATTCAGTATATTTGTAAAGTAGATAAAACTATACGTAAAAGAGTTAGATTTATTGTATATAATATAATTTCTTTATAGGCATTTGTTTATTTTAATTAATTTTTTTTAATTTCAAAAAATTACTTGTTATTAAAATAATTATTAAAATTATTTATAAAAATATACATATACATACCTATAATATAATATAGAATATTAGAATATTAAAGTAGTTGTTTTAAAAATAACATTTATGTTAAAAACTTTAAAAAAAAAGTTATTAATAATAAGTAAAACCAAAAATATCTATCACTTTCTTTTTTTATATGTGTACCTACTTATGTTTTAATCACCAAATTGGTAACTGAACAGAGAAGAACATCTTAAAAATAAATTAATATAATAAAAAATTAAAGTGTCAGGGGCCTCGGTGGTCTAGTGGGTAAGAACGTATAAAATACACCGAGGGAGTGTGGGTTCCCACACACGTCTTAAGAGTTATCCCCCCTCACGTCATTTACAGCCACGCCTGAACAGGAAAGACTATGTAATTTCCTGCCCACATTTATGTTGCAGAGAAATGCATTAAAAAAAAAAAAAATTAAAGTTAGATGCAAAACAGTTAAAAATAAGTAATTTATTTTATGTATACCTATATACAGCAGAGTATGTAGAGCAGAGCTATAATTATGTATTTTTAACAGTTATTTTCGTTGAAGTAAAATATTCATGTTTTTCTGAAACAGCAAAATTGATATGAAAATATTTTTAAAATCTTTAAAAAGCGACTGGAAATGGTAGAAAAATCGTTTAAAGATTTGGTAATTTCAAAATTTATTTACAAACGATAAAATTTAGCTACGAGTTTCGGATTTCGTTTTTATATTTGGAAATATGGACCTTTACACATTAACTCTTTTTCCATTTTATAATTCCAATTTTTAAGGGAAATATTCAGGTTTTACTGAAACAGCAAAATTGAAATGAAAATATTCTTAAAATCTTTAAAAAATATTTTGCATGTACATTTTCGTTATAATAGTTATTCTGTTATTTTATCAGTTATTCTTTTATGTATTCACTATATATTACAATAATATTCACTATATATTATAAAAATACATAATTTATAATTTCATATTATGTGCATACATATGTACATCATACATAATATAAACAATCAACATATATTTTATAATTTTTTGATCAGATTATGAAGATCAGAATTTATTGTTGCGATCTAAGGCAAGAATTAAAATAGAAGTAATAAGAAGTAACGAGACTAATAGAAAACCTACTTTTAAATATAAATATGTATATGAAAATAATCAAAATATTCAATGAAAATATTAAAAAAAAAAATTCACGAAGAATTATAGGTATGTCATTTCAACGAGAGAAATGTCACATAAAGTCTCCGTAAAAATTTCCGTAAAAAGTTTAACCTAAAAATTTATTTAATGGACACAGATGTTTGCTACAATAAAATTGTAAGTATTGTTCTTAAAATTACATTTATTGTCGTTTTAAATTTTTCTTTCCATTTTTGTTCTCCACATTCGTTATTAAGTTTTGTAACAAAAAATTTTGATAAAATTTTATAAAGTTTCACTGTAATTAAACTTAAAACTTCGTTTAGAATAATAAGAAATTAATAAGAAAATAATTTTTATTTTATTGAATACCTAGTCATTAACAGAATATAGAAAAACATCTATAAATAAAACACCCTATATATAATAATGACGGCCTGCTGAAGATTTAATAGATTCATTAAAAATTAATTTTTTATTAGATTATAATATAGAAAGCGATTTGCAGAGCGACTTTTTCTTCAGTTTCATTTGCAGCCTTAAAAATCTTCGAAAATATATAAAATTATATAGTCTGTGCAAATAGCAAAATCTTCTACGTCAATCTTCTATTTATTAACTTTATTTTAAACAATAAGAACCTTCTTTTAATGTTTGTTTACTTCTTGAGCTAAATTTTGAGTTTCAGATGATATAAGGAAGTTTGCGGCTACTTCGATTGATAGATCTAATGTTGTTCACCTATTTAAAGAAAAGAATATTTTGGTATAATTATACTTTTGTTCTTCTCTACATATATTTTGAATCCACATAAATAAAAGCAGCAAATATAAATCGAGAATAAAAGAAATTAGTGTAGTTAATTATAATTAAAGTGATGGAATTATGCAAAATAACAGTAAAAATAAAAGTAACAGTAATAAAAAAAGTATATAAGAAAACAACAAAAAAGTAAAATAAGAAGATAATACATAATACCGTTTTACCGCATTGTTTATTACCAAAAGCATCATAATTTTTAAATCGCAGTATAAAATACGAACAAAATATTTTATGAGAGAAAGAAAATAATAATAAAATAAGAAAATAATAAAAGAAGAATCAAAGAAATACATACAAAAAGAAGAAGGTGGAATAAACAATAAAATTGTTCTAAATATATACATAATAAGAAGGTATATATAGCGTTATATATTATAGAGTTAGAAAATGTACTTTTATTAGAATACAGAAAACAGAAAGAAAAATGGCGATTGAAAGAAGTTTTTCTTATAAGATGCGATTATTTTCGATCTCATACAGTACATTTTTCAAGTCAGAACAAGTTTTAATCTATATAAAAAGAAAATAAAAACAATGAAAAATAAGAAAATAAAAATAAATTCCTGTAAAAAAAATTTATAAGTAAAATAACGAGCTAAAAATATTATTAATGAAAATGAAATTAATTTTGTCTTAATGTGAAGAATTGAGAAGGAAAATAAAACAAAAGGAATACTAAAAAAATGGGAGATAAAATAAGAAAATCTTAATTTTTAATGGTTTCACAAAGTAATTTTTTTTTTATCTTTCCTTAAATATATGTTTCTACTTTTTACTGTGGTTTATTTCAATATTTTTATAAAAAATTATTAAAAAGGTATAAAAAAAAATAATATCCATAAAAAAAAGTTGAAGAAAATTTTTTTAATTTATGAAGACAGGTAGACAGGACAATATTTACTTATTTTTTCCTTTTTTGTTTAAAATATTATTAGAACTAATTGGTAAATATGGTAATAAACGTTCATAGAAACAAGATTTATTGTAATTGATATGAATTAAATAAAGATATTATAAGTGCAGAAAAGAAACGAATCAAAACATTAAACGCGGGAAACAAAAACATGACACAAAATATATTATAAATTTTAATTCTCCAAAAATTGAAGTTTGCACAGTTGATTTCTTTTTTTATAATCGATATAAGAGTTTTGAAATATCTTATGTTATTTATATATAATAATAAACTTCAGCGTTTAGAGTCCTGTTAAAAACTAACTTTATTTTTCTTATTTTATTTCTTACATTTTTCATAAACTTAAATCTAAAGCTTAAATTATTGTTAGTCAGAATTTTTGCTTGTTACAAAAATAAAATTATCAAAATATTGGGACTATGTTGAACTTAACTAGATGTTTTAATTAGGGTGTCAAATGGCAGCTGAGAAAAACTATATTTTGAGTTCCCACGTTATATTATAAGCTGAATATAACACTTCCCCCTCTTAGAATTTTCCGTCTCGGAAAACATAGCACTATCGGCTTTATTAATGTTGGTAGTTGAATCTCCCGATAATTTTACTACATCTAAAACTTTATTTTTATGATTAGTTAGAACGAGCTTTAAAATTAGAATTACTGCCAATATTATAATTAAAATAATTGCTGAAAATGAGTAACTGACAGCATTATGTTTAAATTCAACATAGTCAATACTTTCTCTGTTTTTTATATTTTCAGTTTTAAGATTTTCTAAAGTTACATTTTCAATTATTTTTATCAAACTAAAATTTAAGCTGGGCATAATGATATGACTCTCAACTTTTTCTATAATATTTACAAATTTATTATTATTAATTGTGATTTTACAATTCGAGAATTTTATTAAATTATTCCCCTTTAGAATAATTTCTTGGTTTGAACAATCGTTTTTCATTTGAGTCAAGCCAATGTTTTTTGTTATAATTATACCCGTTTCTACTTCTTCTACAGTTGTTTCTTTATTTAATACAAAATTAATAGTACTGTGGTTTGATAATAAGTTACGAATACATTTATTTTTGTGATATTTTAGTTGGTTTTTATTTACTATATTAAAGTTAAAAGTAAATACATTTTCTTTACTTATAATTACTTTTTCGTTTTCAATACTTAATCGCTCATTTTTTGTATTTGGAAATGGAAGAATGAGAGCGTTAAAATATTTTTCTTTAGAAAATGCTGGTATAAGAATTGCAAAAATTATAGAATTTTCATCTTTTAAAATTACGCTATTTCTAATAAATGGTAAAATATTTATTGTTATATTGAATTTTTGTATTTCATCCATAGTTAATATATCATGAGCTAACAGGTTTTGTCTACTAAGTAAAACATTGTCTTTTATTTTGTCAATTAGTGTATTTAAATGTGAGATGGCGGCGTAAGTCTGAATTTCATATTGGTATACATTTAGTTTTCTTAAAATTGTGTTTGACATATTAATAGAATTACTGAAATATTTATCAAACTTAGTTTTTTGTCTGTTAATATGATTTTTTATTTCTTCAATTGAGTTCGTTATTTGGTGATTAATTACTATTTGTTTGTTTGACTGGTCAACTAGTTGTTTGGTATTTGTATTCAAATTTTCTAAATGACCATAAATTCATCATAAATAATTCATTTTCTTTTCTAGCAAATTAAAATTTGAGTCACTATCATTTAATGATATTCTCTTTATGTTTGTTTTTAAAAGATCAAGTACGTTTTCAAATTCTCTTAAATCTATAATATGTAAGATTTTAGAATAACTGTCTACTATAGGTCTTTCTTCCAGTTTTAATACAGAATAGCCATGTTCGGTGTATATTGGTGTGATTTCCATCTTCTGAGCTTTATTGATAATTATCCAGAAAGAGGTTAGAAGAACAATCATGCGAATCATTTCTGAAAAAAAAAAATTAATTTGATGTTTATATTTGCGTTTTAACTGCGTTTTATAGTATTTTGTATTTTGTTTGTTACTGTTGTCGATAGTATAATCGTTTTGTTTTAAGTAATTTTTCAGTCTTTTGTATTTAGTGCTATTTTTTGCTATTTGTCTATTTTTGACAATATTTTGTGTAAGTTCAAAATTGTCGTTTCTATTTTTATTAAATTTTTCAATACGTTTTATTTTTTCGCTTTCAAATTTGGTTTTCAAATTTTCTATGTCTGTTTTATTATAATTCTTTGTAAGGAAATCAATCGGTTTTAGTTTTGTGGTTGAGTGAATAGTATTGTTATATGAGTTAATGATGTTGAAAAGACGGTTATCGAGATTTTCGGTATTATGGTCGGCATTCATGACTCTTAAATGTTCATTAAGAGTGCCGTGAAGCCTCTCTATATCGCTGTTACCTGTTTTTGATCCGGCTGTAGTTTGATGAAAGTTGATACCATTTTCTTTTAAAAATAGGTCAACTAAATTATGGACTATACACGTATCTCCATCAGATATGAGTCTATTCATTTTACCAAAGTATTGAATTCTTTGTTTAATGCAATCTAAAATAGAAATCCAGTTACGGCCGTTTAATTTATGAATGGTGGCGTACTTTGAAAACTTATCTATAGTTGTCAAATACATTTTGTTTCTTTCCGGGTACCATATACCCAGGTGTACAATATCGTTAAACTGTTTTGGTACATCAGAAATTTTGAAAGGAATTTTAGCAGGATTTCTATCGTGCTTTGCTATATTACATACTTCGCAGTTATTTATAATTTTACTAATTTCGACTAAAAGATTGGAATAATAGTATTTCGTTTTTATTTCGTTAAAAACTTCATTTATTCCGCGATGGTTGTTGCGTAAATGCTCGTTTTTGATAATCGTAAGTATCTCGTTTCTATCTGTTATATCTGTCAATTTAATGGAATATGTTAGGAATTTTAAATTTTTATTATTAGAGAAATATTTTTGGTAAAGATTTTGGAATTTTAAATATAATTGTGTATTATCACAAAAAATACACATTAATCCTTTGTCTACTATAATTTGTTTCATAATTTTTAGGAGATCGCTATCTCTTGTAACGGAAATAATATTTTGGCATCTTTTATGCACTATTTTTAATTTGATACTTTCCTTAGTACCCTCCTTCAAATAAATTTGATTTTTAAAGAGATTTATGGGCTTCTCAGTAATAAAAATTAAATCAGATGAATCTTCTTGAGCACTATGTATTGTAGCATCAGTTGACATTACTTCTGCGTTAATAACACTGACAACATCTTTTTGATTTTCAGAATTAAAAAATTCATATTGTTTAGATGCATTCTCATTACTATTTTCAATTTTGACGTTTTCGATTCTGGATAGATAATCTGCGACATTATTTTCCCTCCCTTTAACGTATTCCATGTTGAAATCGAACTCATTCAATTTAATTTTCCATCTTTGAAGTTTGCTATTAGGTTCCTTTAAACCATTTAACCATACAAGTGGTCGGTGATCTGTCCTAATAGTAAACTTTCGTCCAAAGATGTAGGGTCGGAATTGTTGAGTGGCCCATACAATCACTAAGAGCTCTTTCTCAATCGTTGAATATTGGGTCTCGTGTTTGTTAAGAGTTCTAGATTTAAAAGATATAGGGTGATTACACTGTGACAGGACGGCACCAATTGCTACATTTGATGCGTCTGTTGTTACTACAAAATGTTTATCAAAGTTTGGATGAACAAGAATTGGATCGTTGGTTAATAAAGTTTTAGCATGTTAAAGGCGTTTATATATTCTTTGTCATTTAAATTTATTTTTATTCCTTTTTTCAAGTATCTTGTCAATGGATGTGCTATTTTAGCATAGTCTCTAATGAATTTTCGATAAAACCCAGTAACTCCTAAGAAACTCTTTATTTCTCTCTGAGTTTTTGGAAGTTTATACTTATAATAGATTCGATTTTTTTTGGATTGGGTTTAATGCCCTTATCAGTTATAACGTAACCTAAAAATTCAGTCTGTTTAGAAAGGAAACAACACTTATCTATTTGAACTTTGAGATTCACCTTTGTAAGTTTAGAAAATATTTTTTGAATAGAATCTAAGTGTTCTTGCAAAGAGCTTGAAAAAATGAGAATATCATCCATGTATACTACACATGTTTTATTGATGAATTCTTTCAAAACGTTATTCATAAGCCTTTGGAACGTTGCGGGTGCATTTTTAAGCCCAAAAGGCATTCTCAAAAATTCGTAATAGAGTCCACTTCGATTTGGTGAAATCCTTTAGCCAAATCGAGTGTAGTAAAATAATTAGTTTTACCCAGTTTTTCTAAAGCATCTTCAATATTAGGAATAGGAAACCTGTCTTCTGTTGTGATTTCATTTAATTTTCTGTAATCGATTACAATTCGCCATTTTTGTTTTTCACTGTTATCAATTTTTTTGGGGACCACCCAAATGGGCGAATTGTACGGAGAAATAGAATGTTTTATTATTTTGTTTCGAAACATTTCTTCGATTTGGTCTTCTACCTCTTTTTTATGGATTTCCGGGTAGCGATAAAGCTTTGAATACACCGGTATTTCATTTTTTGTTTCTATTGAGTACTTTATTTGATTAGTGAATGATAAGTCATCACCATCCTTATAAAATACATTTTTGTTCTTTAAAATAAGTTTATGTAAAAGTTTAATTTCTTCAGTATTTAAATGAGAAGTTTTAATATAAATTAGTAAATTTAAATTTTTAATCTCATTTGAAAATAACTAAATAGAATTTTCTGTATAGCTATTTTTATAGTAATTTGCCTCCTCTTCATTTAGAAAAAAATTAATTATTGCATTTTTTGTTTGAAGTGTCCGATTTTTGTAATTAATAATAGCGTTCAAAGGTAATAAAATATTATTGCCAATAAGGCCATCAAATTTATCGTGAAATTTGATTTCAAAAAATTTTGTAAAGAAATTTTTCTCATTAAAAATTTCAAATAGAGGAAATGCACATTGTATATTAGTATGTACATTGTGTTCTAAAGCTTTAAGATACTGTGCGTCAATGAATGTTTTCCATTTAGGTTGACAAAGCCCTGGATTTATTATACTAGATTCTGCTCCCGTATCGATTAAAAATCTTAGGGTTTTAACGCTATTATTTATTATTATATAGGGTAATCGCTTGGGCGAGGGTGTTGAAAATTTCCACTTTCATTGGCAGAAATTTCCATAGGTTCATAATTTCCTCTGATGCTATTTCGGTTGTTATTATAAGTTCTATTAGAATTTTGAGAATATTGCCTACTTTGATTTGTATTAGAATACCTAAACTGATTACTATTATTATTATTGTTGTAGTTATTATTACTACTATTATACCTAAACTGATTACTATTATAATTATTATTATAGTTACTATTATTATTATTATTATTATAATTACTATTATTATGTTTGTTTTTTTTTATTATTATTGTTATAAGAATTATTATTATTATTCTTATTGTTTGTTGAAAAGTTGAGTCGATTTGACGACGAGTTGTAATTACGAAAGTTTCCTGTATTTAAAGAGTTAAAAAACTTTGGATTATTTTGATTTCTTTTGTTTCTATTTTGTTTATAATAACTATCATTGGGGCCTAAGTGTTGATATTAACCTTCAAGGATAATTTCGTAAGCTTTGTCAATTGAATCAGGATTCCTGCTAAAAATAACACTACGAGCAGGTTCTGGTATATTGTTTTTGAACGTTTCTAACGCTATTCGTTTATTACTTGCCAGGGTTTCAACCGCTAAACTGTTATTTAGAATTTGACAGTTATTAAGCCTACATAAGTATTTGATAATATTGTTATAATAGTCTTCTATATTTGTTTTAACTTTACTATAACGTATTTTATCTATTAAAATATTTGATGTGAGTTTTTCACCGTGATTTTTTATAAGAATTTGCTTAATTTCGGTCCAGTCAACTACATTACCATGCCGTCTTAAGGTTATTTTTGCTTCGCCTGTTATTTTATCTCTAACGTAACCTAACAGCAAGTTCTTAGCACAAGCATCAAATAAATTTATAGTTAGAATAAGATTTTCTATTCTTTCAATAAATTCTGGAAGATAGTTTTCATTTTTTCCGTCAAAAGGAGTTATTTGCCCAATGAAATTAAGAATTACCTTAATTTTATCTAACGTATTTTCTTCCTGCATTTCAAAATTTGATTTTAAAATGAACGAACGATAGAGTGTAAAATAAATTTAATGTTTTTTTTTAGCACATTTCCAAAAAAATTTTGAAAAAATGTGCTTATTAGTTTCACTCTGTCCGTCCGTCCGTCCGTCCGTCTGTTTACAAAACTTCTACACCGTTAAAGATAGAGAAAAAAATTTTTAACCATGGGTAGGTCTCATAAAAAAAATAATTTTGTGGAACAACTTTTTCATGTAGCCCACCCCATTACGGAGATACAGCCCCTCAAACTTTGAAAAAGCCCTATTTTTAAATGCATATATCTTATGTTCTACTTAAGATTTTTTCAATCTGAAAACGTCATTCGACATGTATTTCTTTTATCTTTATAAATTAATATGAAAATTATACAATTTTTTTTAATTTAGTATTTAAATTTACCGTTATGTGAAAACCAAATTTTGCATGATTTTTCTACTTTCATAACTCCGGCACGCTTCTAGATAGAGCCTTGAAATTTTGAGACAAGAAAGAACTTTTAGAATTAGTATAAGTTTCCTCAGAAAATTTTTTTCTAGCACCCCCTCTTTAAGAGTTATTACGCCTCAAAAATTAAAAATTTGCTATTTTTAGGCACCTGTAACTTAGGCGTCTGTACAAATTTTTCTTCGGCAAGACATGAAAATTAAAGGTTCAATAATATATTTTTACGTGTGTTAACGGCTTTTCTTAGTTATATAGGATTCCGGAATTACGGCCCCTCAAAATTTCAAAAATGTCCTATTTCCACATTTTTTCTTATTACATGAAATTTTCAAATTTTTGTGTAAGTCACACTTCTAAACAGTTTGTATTGAGTTTTGGAAATGTGCGCTTTTAAAAACCGTTGGTTTACATTCTACCTTGTTTTTGATTTGTTTTAAAAAAATAACATAAGTAAATAATTATACATAAAGGTTTCAGAGAAAGATTTTTATTTTTTATTATTAATTCAATTCCTACGACTAATTTTAATTTGTAATTATGTATTATACTTAGCTATTTAAAAATTTAAAAAACTTATGTATTTAAAAATAAATTTTTTTTTTTTTGTTCTTTTAACTAGATTAGAATTATTATAGTTATATTAAATTAATTTAAATAATTTATTTTAATTTAAATTTAAATTTTATTTTGTTTTTTAACAATATTACACAAAATTTGACTTAATTACTAAAACTATAAAATAATTGTAAAATAAATTACTAAGCTCACCGATTTAACTTATTTTTCTTTTGATTTTTTTTTTGATGAAAAGCTGGATTATCTTGTATCTTGTATTGATTTCTTGTAGAGTTGATTGTTGATTGTTTGTTGCTAAATTCTATCTTGTAGGTTCGTTTTCTCGTCTAACGCTTCTCTGATGGTGAATAATCCAATACTTAATTATATATTGGAGAGTAATCATTTTTATTAGTTTTTAACAATAGTTTTTATTAAGTTTTTTTTTTTTTATACCCGTACGATAGGATCGGGTATAATAAAATTACTCCTCTTCTCTAAATGATCCGATCCATACCTTTGAAGGTATGTACCTCATATGGATCGGAAAAAAATTCTAAGACTTTTGAGTCATGTCCGTCCGTCCGTCAGCACGCTAACTCAAAAACGAAGAAAGCTAGAATCTTGAAATTTACACAAAATATTCTAGGAGTAATTTGTAGGTTCCCTATTTTTTTTGGTTGAGTTTGGACCAAAACTTAGGGTAGCTCTCGAACACCTAACTTTTAGATCCCCACATTTTTTTTGAAATAGAGCTATGAAATTTTAACCGCTGATAGATCTCACAAAAATATTAATTTTATTTTTAATAACTTTTTTTTGTAACTCCACCCGTTACGGAGCTACAGCTCCCCAAAGGTTCAAAAAAGCTTTATATTTAAATTGTTATAGCACAAGTTGTATAAAGTAAATCTTCGTTTTGAAAACGCCAAACGATTATTACTTTTATTTGCTTTAAAAGTATATATACAATAAATATATATTTGTGGCATACGGTGTCTTAATTTACCGTTATGCGAAACTCAAATTTTGCAAAATCCTTTAACCCTTCTATCTTCTAAACGCTTTAAGTTGGAAACTTGAAATTTTGACAAAAGTTAGATCTTTGAAAATAAGTATGAGTCATTTCAGAAAATTTTTTTGTATCACTCCCCGTTTAGGAGCTGTAAGGGGTCAAAAACTGAAAATTTCCCATTTTTAAACACCTGTAACTTGAACACCTGTTAAATTTTTTTTGAAGTAATACACAAAAATTAAAGCTTCAACATTATACTTTTATTTTTGTTAACAACTTTTTTTAATAATATACGGTTACTTTATAATTGACGAAAGTATTACTTGATTTTTTCAAATTTTCTAACAAATTTCTTTAACGATTTTTTTGCATATTGTTTTACTCGATAATTTGAAATTGTTGAGGATACAATGCGTAGTACAAAAAAATGTAAATAAATAAACAACATAACGGTTGCTTGAAGAATTTTTATTTATATGATATTGTTATACATACATACTTATATAATATCATGTTTATTTACATATCGTATATGTCACTAGTGAATGAATGATAAGAGTATAGATGTATATTATATAGTGCCGTATTTACATACATATATGTATTTTATTGTACTTATAAGAAATTATTCTGTCAATGGAATATTTAAATATAATATAATATAATATAATATTTAAAATTATATTTACTATTTTGTACTAAGTAAATTTAATATACATGTACCGGTTAGTATTAAATGGTACTATAGAATATTTGAAAAAGTTTTGGATTGTTAATCGTTATGTGGAAGGTTAGAATCTGCTTTTGAAGAATGTACATATAAACATATAGTTTGAATATATGTACAACCCATAGTTCTAGAAATTATAAAATTCACTCAAATTATTTTAAAATACTAAAATATTAAAAAATAATATTGTGAGCAGAGTGACAGGCTGTGAACATAGTAACGGTTCGTACGGGTTTCTAAGAGTTGACAAAGGCAACTGTATTCTTCCTCGTTTTTATTAGTTTTAACAATATTTATTTAAGAATAATTTTTTTTTTTTTTATTATTAAGTTTTTTCCTATTGTTTTTGTTTCAATTTAGTATCGTAATTATTTGTAATTATAACTTACAGTTACTAATATAATATTAGTTTATAATAAGGAACTTAATCTATTCTTAATTAATTTTTTTTTTTTTTTAATTGTTCTAATTTAATTTATTTTTGTTTTATTATTTTTTTTTTTTAAATTTAAATTTTATGATCTTATTAAAACTAATATTTTTTTTTTGTATTCCAAATATTTATTATAGTTCTAGTTTTAATTACAGAAAACACAAATATAGTAATAATTCTTTCTGTAAGTACAGTAAGTTTTTTTTTTTTTTGTTCCACAATCTTTTATGTTACGGTTCGTTCGATTAGCTAAATCTTTTCACTAAACTGTAGGAAAAACCGACTGCGCGAATAATAAATTTCATCGTTTAGAGTCCTGTTAAACACTAACTTTATTTTTCTTATTTTATTTCTTACATTTTTCATAAACTTAAATCTAAAGCTTAAATTATTGTTAGTCAGCATTTTTGCTTGTTACAAAAATAAAATTATCAAAATATTTATTTGGGACTATGTTGAACTTAACTAGATGTTTTAATTAGGGTGTCAAATGACAGCTGGGAAAAACTATATTTTGACTTCCCACGTTATATTATAAGCTGAATATAACAATATATTAAGTTTCTTATATTATTAGAGATTATTATATAGAAAGAAAATGGCTAAGTAGTAAGTACGGAATAGAGAAGATTGGAGAGAGAAAGAAGAAATAAAACAACTTACTCTAACGATATAGAAAAATTAGAACTTAATTGTTAAATACTTCTGTTTACATTATGCTGTTTTTAACAGGTCTTAATTTGAGTTTTGATGTATTTAGACTATGTGGCAATCGATAAATTTTGCTATTTGAGTAAAATTTTATTTGACATAAGTGTGGTGAATAGTTATATCAAAATTTTATGTTATATCAAAATTTCTATTACTACTATAGTCTAAGCGTTAGTTGAATATAAAGAAAAAAAATTTTTTTTGATGATTCATTTTTAATTTTATTGCTATAAGATTGTTTTTTTTTAAGTTAATATTATTAAAAAGTTTAAAATTTAAATTAAAGTTAAATTTTTTGCCACTTAGACTTTAATAAAAACAATTTCTCTTTCTTTAAAATTTTAAATTGCTGCCAAAAGCGTTTATTACGTTTGAAAGGTATGAAAAGCGCAAAATGTGCAAAAAGCATGAAAAAAAATAAAACTGTCAAAGCGAAGCATTCTAATTGCTAACATTGAGTTTTCACCTTAAAATCTAAATAATTTTAAATTAAATTTAAAATTTAAATATTTATTTGGAAATTTTTGAAATTTGTAAAATATAGCTTAAATTAGGATTATTATGATTTTCCACATTCTTTAATTACAAACTTTTTTTTCTATCATAAATGTATTAAATTGTAAGAATTCAAGTTGATTCAAGTGAATTAAACATTTTGTTGTACCATATACATATATCTACAATACATAATATATAGGTAAGTATAAAATTCTAAATAACTATGTACATATGTATATATTTTAATTTTCATGAAATCTTCCGAGCTCAATTTTAGGCAGGGGGAAATAAAGTCTAGAGCAATAAGACCGAATAGGCCTTATTTCACATGTGAGATGAGAAATAAAGCCTAATTCGTAATATTTCGCGGTAGGTCTTATTTCTCATTTCAAAGAGAATTAAATCTTATTGGCCTTATTTCACTTTAGAAATAATATATTATTCCAATTACAAATTTGTAGCCAACTGTAAAATCCGAATATTTTTAAAAGGTTTCAAACAATTTTCTATATTCTGGCCAGCTCTGTGACCTTCACGCCCTCCCTTTCGAGCCACTCTTCGCCTCTCTATCTCTTAGCCGATGCCTTTAAGACTCCCTTCACACTATTCCTTTGAAGGAATTGGAACTGCTGCCTCTGCTACTGCACCCGCACACAACAACGCGCCGGGAACGCGAGCGTGGGCGAACCGGCGCGGGGGTAGCAGCCCTTATTCCTTCAAAACAATTTTTTTTTGTTTTTCATAAAAATGTCTAAATTTTCACAAAATTAATTATTATAATATTTAAAAAAAACAGTCAAAATTTAATACTTTTGTATGGAAAGCTGAAACATTATTTTTTTCCACCATTATTTCAAATTCTTTATAATTAGGAGAGATGATTTTAGAGTTTTTTTTTTTTTTTAATTCGATAATCTCAATCTAGGAATATGTTCCTTTGTATTTTATAGTTGGCTTCAAAATCAGAGGTATTAGCTTTTTCCAAATTATTTATAAATATTCTAGAAAAAGCTGTAATCCTGATTTTGTAACCAACTATAAAATCCTTTCTGTTTTAGAGTCCCGCATACTTACGTATATTCATATTTCTGAAAAAGAGGTAATCCAGATTTTGTAACCAACTCCAATAACTGAACTAAGTTCGACAAAATTATTACATTAAAAAGTGAAATAAGTTTGAATGTTGAATTTAAACGAAATTTTTTAATTTTTAATTTATCGAACTTATTTTATTATGAAGATAACACTGACTGTGAAATGTGCCAAAAAAGCAGAAAACATTTTATTACTTAAATAAGCTAAAATATGGGAATTAAATTATGAAAGAAAAATATTAAAAAATGTTATTATTGGAATAATAACTTACAAATGGGCTTTAATTCCATTATTTTGAAAAAATAATTAGGCCTTATTTCACTTTGGAAAAAGGAATAAAGCCTAATCGCGTAATTTCGAGATTTAGGCTTTATTTCTCATTCCAAAGTGAAATAAGGCCTATTAGGCTTTATTGCTCTAGGCGTTATTTCCCTCCGCCTAATTTTATAAATAAAAAAAAATCTTCTTTTCATTTGCAGTTTTTCTAAATTAAATTTTTTATTTTGACAACTTGACAACTAAATAGAATTAAAATAGAATTAAAATATTAAAATATATATACACAAATTTAAAAAAAAAATATAAGAAAAAAAACTATATGTATAGATCTATAAATACATTCATATATAATAATATCAATATATATATGTATTTGTTCAGGTTTGTTATTATTACAAGTGTAATCAGTTTAAAAACCGCTTAATAGCATAAAATTATTTTAAAATCCAATATGTTTTTATTGATAAAAACCATCAAAATAAAATTTTTTTAAACTAAAAACCAAAAGCATAAAAAAATTCGAAAATTTTAAATAAAAAAAAAATAAAAAGAATGAAAAAAAAACGAAAAGTAAAATATTTATTTTTCCCTTAAATTTCAAATATAAATCATTATGACACTTTGTTGTAACAATATTATCCAACATTTACACAAAAGAGCTTTCAGTGGTGGTTTTGTATGTTGGTAATTTAACGCTCAATCAATTTTTTTTTTAACACATTACCTATTTAAATACATAAAAAAAAAGAAAAATAATTAAATATTTATATACATATATATTTATGTATAAATATAGATAATGAAGATAAAAGTTGCATTTAGTTGATAAGTTAAACAATAGGATATAATTAATATTTATAGGCTTGAAGATGTTTTTGTTTAATGCTTGCTTTCTTATACAGCCTTGTAGTTTGTTTGCGATTTAGACTGATCTGTTTTGTTAAAACCGAATAAATAATTGACAAGATCTTTTAAAACAACAGGTTAAATTTTCTACTAAATTACAAAATGTGATTAGTTACTACTAGACCTATAATAACATATTGTTATCAAAGCTATCAATGCAACCGTTTTTATAACATTTTATGACGTATATCTTGACTTATGTTATATGACGTATCCTATCAATTAAAATTGTTTGTTTATATTCAAAATTTTTATATAATATATTTTTTATTTTTTGCATTATTTTATGTACTAATTAATTTAAATTCAAATCCGGTCCAGATGATATCCAATTTATTGTAATAGTTTATATCGTAATGTAAAAATAATTTATAAATAAAATAATAATTCTTGTATAAAATAATAGATGTCACCCAAAATAATATTTCGGTCTTATATAACCTTATTCAATAGCTACTGCCGAATAATGAATGGTTTAGTGAAAATAATAATTTAAAAATCTGAAGCTAAGTTTAATAAATACCTTATATGCTTCTATATATAAGTGAAACGTAAAAAAAAATATTTTCTGAAAACATAATATAATTGAAAATCTTTTGTTTTCTTTTTTTATTAAACTAAATATCAATTTCGTAATATATTAAAATTTAGATTTTAATCCCATTTAAATAAAAATATATTTACAATGATATATAGATAATTTTGAACTATTTTCAACAGCAAATTAAAGATAAAAAACATTAAAACAAAAATAAAACATAAAATGTGGATTTTTTTAACCAAGGATTTAAAAAAAAAAAAATCAGCTATCTCCACCACAGGACCGAACGCCACTACACAAAAAGTACAATGCCAAAATTTATAAATTTTTTACATAATAATTTATATCAAAGCAAAATAACTTCTAATAATTTAATAACATTTTGTTTTATTCAATAAAAATAATTATATGCAATGAAATCGTAAAAATATATGTACATTCATTCATGCATCCATTTATTATTATTATTATTGTAATGTAGATACATGATTTTTTTTTCATTCAAAAAATAATATTAAAAGTAAAAAATAATAAAAACTGTAAACAAATACAAAACAAACATAAGATTAATATTAAATCTGCTAACAAAAATTTTACCGTTTTAATTTTATGTCATCAACAAATGAATAATATTCATTGGCATAGATATAAGTACATACATATGTATGTATAAAATTTTTTAGAGATATAAAAAAAAAACAAAAAAAAATTGTTCATATAAATTCATATGGAGTGTTACGTATGAAATTTGGACTTAAAAAAAAAATTAAATAAAAGTTAAAGTTAGTCGGATCAAAAAATGTTCTATGGCAAAGTTGTTCCTCTTTACTTGTGTAACAACTTTTTCTTAATAATTTTTCTCACAAAATTTTTCTGTTACGAAATATTCGTAAAAAACTTAAAAAGTACACTAGTAAACTACCACTTGCGGTTGTCCGATTTGCTCCAAAAGCTTATCAATCCGAGATATTTACGTCAAAACCTTAAATATGAAATTTCAAAAAATTCCGCTCAGTCGTTTAAGCTGTACACGTGCCCACAGACATACCCACACACGCACCCACACACACACACACACAGATGGACATCATGCTGAAAATTTTTTTACAGCCTTCTCCACACCGCAGTAGTGCATTTTTGCGAAAATCTCGGGTACAAATTTTTAGTATGAAAACAATACCTACCTTATACATTAATGTATGTGATCGGTAAAAAAGAAATGAATAAAGAAAGCAAAAAATATTTAAACCACTAATTGTGTAATTCAACAGAATTTTAACCAAAAATAAAAATTATTGTTTATTTTTTCACAATGTCTATTTTTTTTTCACTCTTCCATCACCATATTTAACTCAGTTTAAATTGTAAACATATCAAATATTCTTTTTTGTTTTGTGGCCATTTTGTTTATTTTTTATTATTTAAAAAAAATATATTTTTTATTGTATTGATGATTAAATTATCTAGAATTAATGCTGGTTATAGGATGCTTATGTTGGGGGTGTGTGTTCAATAAGTATTGATAAAAAAAGACTTACATAATGTTTATGTATATATAATGGAATATGTGATTTATATTATTTTAGAGAATAAATAAAAGTATTAAAATACAAAATTGAATTATTTTTTTTATATAAGAGTTCATTTTATCTCTTTTTTTTTTTTTTTTTTATTAACTCAATAATTATATTAAAAACTTTTAAAATGAATTATATGATTTGTTTTATTTTATCGGTTTGTTTTTTTTTTACCAAAAAAAGTGATTTCATTCAAACAATTTGTAAAATTTAAATATTTTGACTTTAAGTACTGTCCCAAACGCTTATTTTTTTTATGCAATTTTTTTTTGTGGCAAGTTTAAACCGCACAAAATTTACGTTCTACACAGTTCAGAATTTTGTGTAATTTAGGGGAAAAGAATTTTATTCAGTTTTCTGTTGTGTAAGCATCTACAGAAAAATACATTTCAGATTATGATTTAAAATAAGTATGTATATATTATAAATATATAAAATCACAATTAGCAAAGCAATCTAAATATTGTCATTACAAGCTATATTCCTAATTGCCCCTGCGATAATACATTAACAATTCCTAATCGCATCCTGTTTTTGATCACATTAAATTCCATTATACTTTGTAAATTCCTTTCTAAAATAATTTTTTGACCAAATTCTTTATCTACTTATTCTTCCAAAACATAATTGTTAAAAATTGTTTCGGAAACCTTTTAAAAATTATTTTTAAATTAAAAATTCTTGCAATTGTTATTGCCAGTGTAATTTTTAAAATTATTTTAAGAGTAGATATAAAAATCCAATATCAAAGCATATGGTGTGGTTTTTTATTCATTGGTATTTTTAATTTAAAAATTCATAAAATTTGCTTATTAGTTTAAATGTGTCAATCCTTTTGTTAAAAACCTTCTATAGTTTAAACTAAAGCAATGAATTGCGAACTATGCACATTATAAAAATAATAATTTTTAGTAAAATTTTTTTATTTTACAGTGAATAGATGAAATCTTTTGATAAAAATAATAATATCCTTTGGTGTTATTCTTTTTACTTAAGATGAAACTTTGATTTTAATTCGATTTTTCGTTTTACATTTACTCTTCATTTAATTTAATTTTCTATTTATTATTTTTAAAAAAAACTTTTTATACCTTTACCTTTTCTTATTCAATTTTGTTTAATGATAATTTGGTAATAAATTGTTGGGTTGTTGTCACAGGAATGTATTTCATTTCACTCTACGCCACTTGCCTGTATTATCATTTCACTGTATTTCATTTGTGATCATTTGATCAACTCTAAAATCGCTTCTAATTATATGTTTTACATAAGTGACATGAAATACAGTCAAATGACACAACCGGTAAATAAAATACTGACATTTGATACCTCTCCCTAAGTTGTTCTTTACGAGTAGCTAAAGCTAAACTACTAGCTAATATCAGTAGTTTTTATTATTATAATAGAGAAATGTTTTAGTTACAATATTATATCTTTTATACTTCTAATTTAAAAGGACCTTAAGTTGTACATTGTGCCTATAAACTGGATTATAATTTCTCTTTTAAGTATAACCAATGCCATAATTCAATAAGTTGGAATTAGTGAAAAACTATTGTAAGAAAACGAAAGTGGCTTTATTCGACAAAAAATTTTGTAAACCCAACGTATAAAAATATTAAATTTATTCTTTTCATATTTTAATTAAATTGTTTAAAATTTAAAATAACGTGCCTTAATATATTTATAATGTATTTTTAATTTTTAGTTTAAATTTAATTTTTTGATCTGGATTTTTGTTTGTTTACTTTATGTTGTAATTATAAATAATAATCTGTCAAATAAATAAGTTTTGAGGTTTTCTAAATTGATTTGGAATATCACCTTTACACCAACATTTATTTACATATTAATAACTGTTATTTTAAAACATTATACTGTATCATTTAGATATATAATATTGATATTATTTTTTATATCAAAATGTATTATTGGTTACATTCTATAATTGATTTTTTTTTTGATGTTGAAAAGTCAATCTGATCAATGGTTGGTGGCTTAGAAAAAAAATGTTTTTTTGATTTTTAGCTTTAAAATTAAATATTAGAGTATTATGTTATACGATAATATATTATACTTTATAACATCTATATATACATATTTAAAATGAAAGGAGAAAATTGTTGTTAGGAAAAATATTGTTCCCGTTTTCTATTTAGTGTCCTTTTTAACACGCACAAGGTTTGAAACGAGTTTTAAAATCAACTACTATTTTACTCGTAGTATAAATCGAAAAATAAATTAAATTTCGCTGAAATTCGTTTTCTGGACGTTTTTAAGGGTGTAGAATCCAAAAAAAACAAAGAAAAATTTTTTTTTTTTTCTAAATTTCGCTTTCACTTCCGCGTCCGTGTTCATGTCTGTGTGTCCGTGTCCGCGTCCGAGAAAACTTGTTATCAGCATAACTCATGTAATTCTAATCTGATTAGAATGAAATTTTGTATAGAGATTAGTGTTGTGTTGGGACTTTTGCAAAAAACGTTGAGGTCGGAAACTGTAGTGGAACTCTCTCATAATGTTCGAATAAAATATGATCTGTTCTAAAAAAACACGTGGTCAGACAAAAATGAGTCTTAGATTTCAATTAAATTTGGTGTACGGTTTGATTTTACGCTCCTACATCAGAACACAAAAATTGAAGTCTGTAGCTTCTGTCTGTCTGTGAGTCCGCCTTAAAATTTCCGAATACGTTGTTATACCATTTGAATGAAATTTGGTATAAATGTTACTCTTGCGAAATAGTTGATACGTACAAATGTTGCATCATGAAAATGTTGTTGAAAAATGTAGCTGTAACATGAAAATGTTTCTGAACTTTGATGCAACATAAAAATATTGCGAAATGATGTCGATGTATAGTGAAAATGTTGCTGCAGCATGAAAATGTCGCTTTCTTTCATGCAACATAAAAAAGTTGCCTATTGATGTTGCTGCAACAAAATGTTGTAACATAAAAATACAAAAGTTGCAAAAGTAGCATAAAAAAGTTGCTAAATGACGTTGATGTATCTTGAAATTTCTGGAAAATGTTCCTGGAAACGGTTTCTGCAACATGAAAATGTACTATCCAAATTAAATTGAAAAGAAAAAGATGATTTTCCTTTAGATACATATCATATTGATCATGTCGATACTCTAACATCTGCAGTGAAAATTACTAGTATGCCTATTTTTATTAGTACCCAGTAAAGACGACAACATCCACAAAGAAATTATTTTAAAAATAGTTTTTGTTAAAAAAAAAAAGTGGATTATTGACTTTTATCTGAAATTTTACAAAAATTATAATAGGTTGTAGGAAAACAACTTTACATATAAAAACGTTTCAGTTTGTTTTAAAATTTTAGTAATAAGGTATAATATTTAGAATACATTTTTTGTTTATTTAATTTACTTAAATGAAAAGTTAGAATATTGCAAAAATTTTTGATTTTAGTAGACTTTAGTTGAATTATTATTACATTCACTAATTATCTATTTTTTTTTTATTATTATTTTATTTATAGAGAAAAAAATTGGACGTATTATTTTTACAAACATTGAAATAGGAGTTGAGAGATGTGATATATATATATATATCTAAACTTTCAATTAGTATTAATATTATTTAAAATGGTATTATTATGTAATTGAAATCTGGTTAAATTGAGGTGTAGTTATTGAATTAAAATAATTGATATACTTTGCAATTTAAAATTTGTATATTTATAACAAAAAAGGAAAAATAAAATATATCATTATTAGTTTTAAACTTATATAACAAATCGAAAAGGTTATTTAAGGTTTTTTAATGAGTTGGCTACGAAATACCAAATACAAAATAACAAAATACAAAATCCCCAAAATTCAAAATATCAAAATTCAAAATTCCAAAATTCAAAATCCCAAAATCCCAAAGCAGTTTGCTTATCTTAATTCATTTTGAATTATTTTTATTTCAATGTGGATCGATTTATTGAAAACAAAAATATTGAATGCAAAAATGGTCAAAACAATGAATTTAAACAAAAAAGTCTGTTGAATGCGAAAAATGTTAGAAAAAAAAGTACATACTGCCTACAAATACATACATGTTTGATTTTAAATTTTACTCTAACACTTTCTCTAATTCATAATCTTGTACATACATTATCTATAAATATTCTGGAAAAAACCTATAACATTGATTTTATAACCAACTAAAAGTCGCTTCAAATTGAGAATCTTGTATTTAGATATATTCTATATACATATCTATACATAAGCGACATGACAAAACGCACGAAATTAAAGTTTTTCTTAAATACTTACCAAGTTAATTTTTTTGTTAATAATCCTGATAGGCTTCAGCCAGAAACTCCTACTAAAGATTTCCCTCATGCTTTATTTTTTCAAGTTTTGGCATTTTGTAATTTGCTATTTTGGTAATTTAGGATTTTGTAATTTTGCATTTTGGAATTTCGGATTATATCATTTGGGATATTAATTTTTGGGATTTCGTGGTGCTTCCGTTTTATTTTTTGAATGATCATTAAAAATTCACTAAAAATTTAAATTTAATTAAACAATGTAATTATTGTGGGGTCAGTTGTAAAATATATTAATTTGTTTTTTTTTTTTTTTTTTTATTTTTTATACCAATAGGGTATTAAATTTCAATAGAAAAATATAAAATATGGAATTTAAAAAGAATTTAAAATGGAATTTTGAAATATTTGTGAATGATAAAGATAATCAAGAGATATAAAAATTTTATTTTATAAAAAACGAAAAATTGAGTAGGCATTAACATTCATTTTTTATATTTCCTAAAAAAAAAATACTTTTGAATTGAATGATGGTATTTAGTTGTTATTTAATAATTTAAGTGTAAAAAAAAATTTGTTTTCCTTGTTTAACTAAAATAAATTATAACAATAAATTATGGGTCTACTCTAACCTTTAGGGAGTTAAGTTCAGATTTTTCTTGTTGTAGATGCTTATTAAGATTTTTGTTTTTAAGCTTTCCTATATATATGATTTGTGCGAATTATATTTTGTAGTTCTTCTAGGACGTTAATTTATAACCGTTTTCACAATGTGTGAATCAATTCTTCTTGATAAGTGCAATACAGTTTTAATCTTCTGTTTCCAAATTTTAAATTTTAATCTTTCTTAGTTTTTCTTAGAATGCTATGTTAATTTTTTTTTTTTTTTTAGTTTATTCCCCTCTTACACAGAAAGACAAAATATTTAAATTTAAAAAAAATAAAAAAATTCCCTCTTATCTAAATCTGACAAGGAAATTGCCCAGTCTACCCTTTCTAGATGTTGCTGTAAATATAGTAATGGAAAATTGTTCTTGGGGGTATTATTACGTGTCTGGGATTCGAGCCGATACTTTCGCGGTGTTTACATCATATTTTACACGCTCTTATCCATTTGAGGCCCTGCTATGTTATTTATGCTACTATTTATTACTTACGTATTTTGTAATTTAATTTTGCCACTCAATTTATTGTATGCAATCCACCTCTTTAATAACTTTGCGTAACTATATATTGTTTTATATTGTATTATGCTTAAACTAAAATGATTAAAATTAAGATGACATCTTTAGATCATACTGAATTTTGATTTCAATCAAACTAAATTTATTTTGTCCCATTCACTGTTTGTGAATTTGTTGTGTACATTATTAGTTTGTATTTTCTTTAATATTTTTATTGTTTTTAAATTTAAGTGTTTGAAATATTTCTGAAATTTACTATAAGAATTTAAAAGGAAGGATATTGAAACTAAAGAAGTTAAGTACGAAAACTATTTTTTCAAAAAAAAAAAAGAAAATCTTTTGTGATCCATCAATAATTAAATTAGTGTTAGCTTAATAAGCATTTAGGTATAAGATTATTAACAAACGCAAACCCATACGATTTCTAACATTTTTAAAATGTGTATTAGCCTTAAAATAAAACAATGTTTTTCCAATGTGGTAATTTTAATTTAGTAGCAGGTTATGTGCATAAATACTTGTTCTTATAAAAAAAAAAAAATTAATTGGGAAAAAAATATTCTTATTAAATGAAACAGTAATGTAATTTTTCATGTAAAAGCATTAAATTGTACCAATATCCTGAATATTCATGAATTTCGTTTCATATCTTTCTCATTTACATAATAATATATTATTAGTATAATTTAATTAAAATGAGGCCATTGCTTCTTTTATTATTTTTAAGGATTTTTTGATTAATGCTGTGTTAACCCCATCGATTTACGATTTAATCAAAACAGTTAAAATAAAAAAAAAATTATTTATATTTTCTACTGTTATAATATATATTATATAAAATAAATCCTAGTATATAAATAAAAAAAATTATAAAAAAGAGTTAAATTAACAAATTTATTATTTAACTGATAAAAAAATTTAAAAATATATTGAATGGATAATAAATTATTAAAAACCATAAAATTAAAAAAAAAAGGAATGGGAATCATTGAAATAGAATTTTTCTTTTTTTTTTTTTTTTAGTATCAAAAATTGTTTTAATATTGTATAAATATAAATTAAATTTTAATATTGGTTTGTATATATGTATATACTATAGTTTAGTTTATTGCGATAAATAGTACGCGTCAAGTTGAACCTATGTTAACTTATGATATCTCTTCATTTAAATCATATTGTTATAGTAATAAGGTTACAAACAATTACCTTTTAGTCATGTTAACCTTTAAGAACTTATCAATCACCAATTTAGTAACACTTAAAAGTTTAGAAGGGAATCTTGATTGGTTGTTTAGGATTGATTAGAACTTTGTTTTATTATTATAATATTCGGGTAAAAAAAACAACAAGAGTAGTTGATGGCTTGTTGCCTTTTACTATGTTGCCCTTGTCCTATGCTTTTCTATTCCTATGCTGCCTAGCCAGTATACTGTGTTAGCAGTTTAATCTCATTATATTGGCTAAAGGGGAGGTGGGTTTAGCCAATAAGAATCTGACAATACCAAGGGAGAATTCTTGGTGTCTTTGAAAGATTTCCACCTTCCTTAGGAAAAAAAAACAAAAAAACTCCCATTTTTTTTTCAATGTTTATAATCCTCTATTAACTTATGAATTATAATTTTTAATCATTCTTTGTTTTAATTATAAAGGTACTTTCAATTATTATAATTAAATAATTCGTTTAATAAGTCTTAACACCGACTAAGTTCAATTTACTTTTGAGTTGTTTCACTTTTTACATGCAAACTTTTAGTATTTTAGTTAAAACCCGAACCAGAACAATTTTACTAACAAATAAAAGATAGAATTGTTTAGTTTCTGTAATGCTCACAAAGTGTCAGATGGATTTTTTTGATAGACCATAAAATTAAATGTCAAAAAAACAAAAAATCTTAATTCCAGTCCAGTAAAAATATATTATAAATTTTTAAATAATTGACAGCTTTAATTTAAAAAAAGTTCGATTGATTTGTAAAATTTTTAAAATGTATTTTTTTTTCACAATACATTTTAAAAATCATTAAAATAATATTATAATAAAAATATTTGTTGTAATTGAAATTGACTTCAATGCCAATTTAAAATTAGTTATAAGTAAATTTTAATTTTACTTATATTATTAAAATATATTATTAATTTATTATAAAATAATTTTTGAAATACTTATAAAAATGCGGAATTTATTTGTTAATGCAAAACAATCTAAGTCTTTTATCCGACTTTTAATAAAATTTCAAAAATTTAATTCGAATTCTAATATTGATTTGAAATACATATTTGTATTATACTGGCCATATGAATAAGAGTGGTCGTGATGTAAATAAAAAATCTAGTTTGTCATTTTGAAATGACAAACAAAAAGTTCCTTAATGTAAAGTTTTTTTTTAGTTGCCAGGTGTTGTTGTTAGAATAAATTTGAGATTATTGTTCGAAAACTCTGTTTACTGCACATTCTGTGTAAAATTTTAACATAAATTGGACAGTAAAAAAATTTGCAAAAGGTTATTTTTTATTTAAAAAAAAATATTTTATAAAAAACATAAAAAGAAATAAAAAATATTTATTATTATTATTAACATATTTAAAAGTAAAGTGAATTTATCTTGTCATGTAAATTATTATATTTTTTTTTGTAGGTCAGTTGATTAATAAATTAATAATAAATATTAAATAAAAATTTGGTTTAATAAAATAATTATTGAAATGATAAAAGCAAATAAAACAAAATAACAAAAAAAAAAAAACTAAAAATAAAAAATAAATCATTTAAATTGACTTGCTAATAAACTTAAACGGAGCATATTATCTGTAAAGTTATGATAGATTATCTCAATACGGATTATCCTATAGATCATAATATGGTAGAAACAAGTTACCAGTAAAAATTTTGTGCTTTGGCTGCAGGAGATTAGGTAGGACGATTGGAAAATTCATTTTTTTTCAGCTTATCGAAAACTTCTTTTTGAAACATTTCGAAAACAGAAAAATCATTCTATTTTTTATTTCTTGAATTTTCTTTAAATTATTGTTCTTTAATTCGTATTTTCTAAAGTCATTTTCTTTTTACGCGATAATTAAGTATATGCAACATTATAACTTGTATGATAAATATTTAAAGGCCGGCCAAAAAGGCCGGCAGTAACCCTTTAGTTATTGAGGATTAGTAAAAATATTTTTAAAATAATTCCTTGCTTAACATTAGCTTCCAATTGAAGTTTCTGAAAATTAAGTTTGCCATTGAATTATGGGTATAATAAAATTTTATTGAAAACCTATAAAAAGATAAGAAAATTAAAATTAATTTAGATCCGAAAAAAATCAAGATCTAATTCGAATATTCCTGTATTTTTCTAAAATTCTCTTGTTGGACGGTTAGAATTTGGATTATCTTCTAACAGAAAAATTAAATTTATAACAGTCTTTAACTAAAATTAAAATCCAAAAAAAAAAAACAAATATGTATATTCAACGAAAAACAAAAAAAAAAAAATCGATTGCTTTATTGAATTGCGGCCAATTAAAGTTTAAATAATAAATTTTTATTAAATTTTTAATAAAATAATAATTGATTTTTGTTTAATTTTAGTTTGATTTTATAAATTAAAATAGCCTAAATATTTTATGTAACTATATATTTATATATGTATTTTGTAAATGTAATGTTATAAAAATTGAGAAAAAATTAAAAAATAAAATAATAAGTAAAAAAAATAATTTTTAAAATACATATGCTTTTATCAAAACCGAATTCGCCCCCTAAAAAGTAGAAAATAAAATTGATTGCAAAACTTTAGCTTTTTGGACTGTTATAATATAAAAGTGAGTTGCTAGTGCAAGCATTTAGGACTGTTATAATATAAAAGTAAATTGCTGAAATAATGGACGTTAAATCGATTCCATTACAGCAAGAGTAAAAATTTTTTATTGCAGTAATTCATAAATAATGAAAGTACCTCGAAGAGTTAAATATGTACCAAAATACTGTGATTATAAATATTACAATCCAATTTTAGTTGAAGCAACATTTCTACACGTATGAAAATGATATACATAAATGTATTTTACTGTATATTTCTATAGTATAGTATTAGTAGTATATCGTATATCCAAACAAACATCTAACCTTGAACACCTACCTACATACCTAATCCCTTAATAAGATCATGCAGTAAAAATTGTTGACAAATATCTTGATTTAAATTATAAACAAATGGAGCGGAACAAAATAATTTAGGAAATTAGTTTAACATAATATTATTTACATACGTACGTACATATTTACATACGTATTTTTTGTGTTGACAAAATTTTGTTTGTAAATCATAATGCGTAATGCGCAAAAGCATAATTTTGTAATGATCTTTACTTTTTAACAGCTTTTTATTAATTTGGTTGGGTAAAGGATGGAATCTTAGAAGCCATTTTAAACACACTTCCCGTTGAGCTAGAGACTTGAAATTTTCTTCATTAAATCAGATCCCGATGACAATACATGATTTTAAAATAATAATATCGAAAAACATTAGAGAAATTAGCTTAATTTCAAAATTAAATTTTCATGCAAAGATATAACAGAATTTTTAACAGAATTATTACAGAACCAAAATAAAACATTTTATCTAAATTTACTAAACTCACCAATACCAATACGTATACGTAATACATAAATGTTTTTTTTTTCTATAAAAGACTATTGTTTTTTATGTAGCTATTTCATTGTATGCGTACATATACATAGGTACATACTTCAAAGTATGTAATAATATGTGCTTCGAAAATATTTTTGGTTTGAAAGCGATGAATTTGAAAGATATGAATGTGTAAACAAATTAATGTGCCGCACTTCAGAACACAGTGTAAAATTTAATATGCATTTACTTAAAATTTAGTAAGCAAGTGTTAAATTTAAGTTTTTTTTTCATCAAATCAATTGATTTTTAGTATACATTTTTATTTATAAAAGCAATGTGTTTATTTATAATATTTATATATAAATATATATGTGTTTTTCCTTTCTTAATTATAATTAAAATAGGGCTTTTCTTTCGAAACTCTTAACATATTAAAATCGCATATTATGGCCCTAACATTGATATCTAAATTGGGAGCTTCCTTTAAATTAAGATCTATTAGGGAATGATGATCTGCATCACTAATGCCTTTTTCTGAAGTATAAAAACTAAGAATATATTTCCAATTATATAAAAACATTAAACAACAAAAAGAATATATTAAAAATAAGAAATCCAGTCTTTTTTAAAAATAGTAAATAACAACAATATTTTTCTTTTCAATAACAATAATTATGAATTAATCATAAAATATATGTTATGTACATACATATATATCTACATCGTCTAGAAAAAGCAAAATAATTTTTTTTTAATTCAAAAACATTAGCATTTAGAAGTAAGCAATTTAATATATTCTCAATTACATACTTTTAAAAATAAATTTTTTTACTACATACATATGTAGGTACAAACATGTACAAAAATGGTATGCATATTTTTATGTGTGCTGTACTATTAAAAATCTGCTAACACAGTCACACCAAATTCCCAAATTCCCAACTATTATTATTTAGTTGATTTATCGATTTATTATTTTTTAATATTATTTAAACATAAACAAACAAAAAAAAAATTTATGTATGCATATGAATGGACGGTAAATATAAACGAACAAAAAAAAATTCAGAATGTTCTATAGATTATAATTTATATTTTTTAAATAGAATGCATGTATAAATTAAACATTTAAAAAAAAAAAGAAATACTTAGCGTACCTAAATAACAGAAAACAAAAAAAAAGGAAAATGTAATACTGGAAGAAAAATAAAAACGAATAGAAAAAAAAAGAGAACAAAAAATGTTACTTTGATTGTTTTTAAATATTTTTAAAGTCTATTTCTTATGTATATGTGCACATCTGATATTTACCCACATAACAGATAGAAAAAAAGAACTATTAAAATGTTATGATTTTAAAAGAAAGAAACATACGTTTGATATTTCCGTACATAACAGAGAAAAAAAAAAATATTAAAATGTTATGTTATGAAAAGAAAGAAAAAACAAGGCAGTGTATGAATCAAAGTTTTTAAAGGGTCGCATTTTTTGCAATGTTTGCAATGTTTCCTTGATTTTTTAAAAATCTTGCCACAATATATAATACAATATAACAATCAGAAGTTCAGATCATTATATAGTACCCATACTACTATAATATGTATATGAATGAATATATCAGTATATATGTGTGTAGTTATAGATTCATTATTTTTTAATACCAACAATTATATTTATATGAATGGACGGTAAACATAAACGAAAAAAATAAATTTTATGTTTGCATATGAATGGACGGTTAACATAAACGAACGAACAAAAAAAAAATTCAGAAACTTCAGTATATAAAAGGCAGTATATAAATCAAAATTTTTAAAGGGTCGCATTTTTAAGTGGAAATAAAGAACATTATAAAATTGCAATATTTTTATTTAAATTTTGAATACTTATATTTGTCGTTACTAAAAAGAATAAAATAAAATAAATAAAAAAAATTTAAAAAAAAACAGCTTTTTTGAACTAAAAAGTAGAAAATAAATTTTTAATAGCAAATTTTTCTGTAATTATCTAAACTATATTGTTACAATCCAGATTTTTTTGAAAAAGTTTATTTCAATATATCAAATATATATATAAATATAAGTATATATAAGTTTTAAAGTCTGTGAAATTAAAATAAAAGCTGGAGGCAACAAACGCATAACTATAAACTTATATTTTTAAATTTTGCCTCCAGCTTTTATATTAATGTCACAGACTTCAAAACTTATATATACTTATATTTATATATATATTTGACATATTGAAATAAACTTTTTCAAAGAAACCTCGATTGTAACAATATAGTTTAGAAAATTACAGAAAAATTTGCTATTAAAAATTTATTTTCTACTTTTTAGTTCAAAAAAGCTGTTTTTTTAAAAATTTTTTTTATTTATTTTATTATATTCTTTACTATGTACATACAAAAATATATTATGTATGTATGTTGTTTGAATTTGGCAATTGGAATTATTTTGAATGAAATTTTATATGTATATATCTATATACACAATATACATAATAAATGTTCCTAAATAAAACAATTCCTAAATAAAAATGCAATAAAGAATGTTGACAACAAATATTCTGATTTAAATCCTAAACAAATGTTTTAAAACAAAATAATTTAGCAACATAAAAATATTGTACCTATATACTTTGTGTTTTGCTAAATTCTAATACAAAATACATGTGCACATCAAGATTTATTGAACTAAATTATTATAGGAGGAAAGATCAAATAGTATGTGTATATTATACATAAAATTTTATTCAAAAAATGTTGATGAATAGATAGTTAAAAAAAAAAAGTTGCATGTGAACTGGATTTGAGCAACATGACCCCACTTTTGAAACCTGTACACTTTCCTCTGCACCATACAACATTTACAAATGTTGCTAACAGATTACGAAGATAATAAAAAGCGTGACAGATTGACAAATAAATAAATAAATAAACCGACAGCGACGAGTTAATATAAAAGCATATAAAATGGTCAATTTTTGATCGTTTTATATACAAATACCTTTCTACCTTTATTTTTTTTACCTTTAGTCTGTCTCTCTTTCTAATATTGTACTCGACTGTTGCATTGCTTCATTATTTAGAGCGCTTTACTCTTTACTGGTATAGTAAAAATCTGTAAGAAATATTCTCTTTATAATCCTGTTTATTTGCTATACAAAAAAAATTCTGTATCTTAGTGGCTTCTTACTATAATTAAATAAAATAATTCCTTCAATAATTACTTCATGTAGTAAGGTGTTATATACTACTACATGTTGTAACTGTTGTAACGGCTACAGTCACTGTTAGCGAAATAGTAATAATAATAGACGGATTCATTGTTTCCTTACAGTCCCACTCCCAATTCAATGTTTCCGTATCCATTTCCTATCCTTTCCTATCCCTACTCCCTAGCCAATATAGTGCGTTCGCAGGTAAGGGTTTCATCCCATTATATTCGCTAAAGGGTGATTTGGTTTTAGTCAGTAAGAATCTGACACTACCAAGGGGGAAATTCTTGGTGTCTTTGGAAGAATCCCATCTCCCTTAGGGGGAAAAAAAATAGCCGACAATTTATTAAATACAATCAGAAATACAACTTAAATAATTATTAATTTTTATTAAATTTTTAATTAAAATTTGTTAAAAAGTTTGTATTAAATTTTTGAATTTTGAAATTTTAAAGAAAATTCCTTATTTAACAAAATCCGTAGGCTGTATGAAAAAAGTCCCCAAGAAAAAATTAAATAAAACCAAAAACGAAAAAATATCTTCCAAATGTGTATGAAATTTTTGCGTATGTAAAAACTTTCCATAATTAGGAGACTTTTTCGTTTTTCGTTTATTTATATAAACTTTTCGTTTATAAAAAAGTGACGAAAAAAAATCTAAAATAATATTATGAAAAATAGTCTCTAATCAAAAGTATTTTTCTGAGGTTGGGTATACGAAATTCCAACAAAAATCATTAATTTTCACTCACACTTAAAAATTCCGTATATATATTCTCATATATTTAAATATTCCGTAAAAATGGAAAAATTCTGATTTTGAATTCAAGTTCCTATTTAAGAATCTGGCATATATGCATATTCTGGAAAAAACAGCAATCCTGATTTTAAATTAAACTCTAAAATCAATACTAATGTATGTTAATTACAGGTTTAATACAGGTTTAATTTTACAGGTTTAACATTTTGTCCAAAACCAAAAAAAAAAAAAAAAATTCTCGAAAATTTGTATGAAACTTTGACGACTTTTTGCATATGTTAATATTCTCGAAAATTAGGGACTTTTATCGTTTTGGTTTTGGCGACTTTTGTCTTGCAAACCATTTTCGCGGAGCCAAATCAGTGTAACATTAATTTATCTTATTCAAACCTTTTATTGCAAAAAAAAAAAAAAATATATACCTATATTGCATAAATTCTTTAAATTGCGCTTGAGTTAAAAATTTTAAAATATTTGTAATGGATTTTCATTTTTATAAAATAATTTAATTAATTTACATAAAAAAAAAATAACGAATGAAATATAAGAGAAAATAATTTTTTTTACCTTTATCATAAAAAATAATTTTCATCTTATTCATTTCTATGCTTCACTATGAGATATATACCTAGAATTCAACGTAATTATATACGTAACATTATCTAAAAGATACATATATCATAAGATAAGAATGATCAACCTTGCATTGTATTTAAAAATTAACGAGTTTCTTTTATGATATTTACATAATTACCAAAAAAAAAAAAAAATTAAAATTTACGTGTGTCTTTGGTTTATTTTTGTGATTTTTGAAGAAGAAGCCAAGGGTTAACGTTAAAATTACGCTAAAACCATGAAATAAAACAAAAATTTAAGGAAACTTGTTAAATGCCTTCTTTATTTTTATTTAAAGTTACAAAATTTAAGATAATTGATAAAATAATTTGTTATGAAAGTGTATTATGTAATCGAAATTTGGCGTTTCTTTTTAACATTTTTTAATGAAATCATAAAACGAACGAAATATGAGAATTAACAGTTAATGTTTTAAATATGTGATAAAAATAAAATTTTAAACCTCTAAAATCATAAAACATTTAATTTTAACTCTCTTGAAAAGTAAAAACTATTTACTCAGATTATAAAGCCATATTGCGTGTACCTATACAATATATTTTTTTTAAAATTTTTGTTCTTGGAAAATATTTAGAAATATTTAAATTTGTTATTATTTCACAGTTCTAAACGACTTTTATGAGTGAACACTCAGAAACAAGATCTAGTAATTGAAACTGAAATTTGATATATAATGGTTCTATTTCGTTTTTCGTAGTACCTCAGTCTTTTTATCACCTGTTTTGAAACATTTTTTCACTAAAAGATTTTTAACAACTATTTAAATTTTGGTTCACTTTTAACATTCTAAATTTTTTTAAATCCTTGTTAAGCATAATATAAAAAAAAAATTTAACATTTTACGTTAGCGTAAATTAATTCAAATTTCCCACTTATAATTTGCACAAATTATTTCTATAATGAATACAGCCAATTATAAACTCCTTAGTGAATCTGATAATTCCAAAAACTGGAACTTAGTCAGATGGGAATAATAAATGACACCCTCATCGCAACATTTCTTATAGGAGTGCAAAGAAGAAAAAATTCAATAATGGAATTTTGTCTATATATATATGTGAATGGATGCTGCAAAAATTTTCTGCGGTATTTAAAATGATTCTGTAACTTCTTTAAACACAAAATTTTCAGGTTACATTAATGAACTGCAATCTTAAGATATTACTCCATTAGTTAGTATAAAACTGATACTGAAAAAATGTGTTCTTCATCTAATGTTACTAATAATTCAAAAAAAAAAAAAAAATTCAATACTAATTCTATTGTATCCTATTAAATGAACATGGGTACTTTATCAATTAATTTAAAGAACACGATTTAATATTTACCTTAGAAAATTGAAGATAAAAAAAAAAATGTACAAAAATTTTCAACATCTATTTTTCTTTCTTTTCTCTTGAAAAATAATTTTTTGCTAAAAATCATTTTCATTTCGTAATATGAAATTTGTTTACACATATTAATACATATATATATATATACGTATATGTTAATTATACAAGAATAAAGACTTTTAAAATCTTTAACCCATACAAATGGAAGTTCGCAGATATACTATGGCACAGCTTTAATTTTTGTTTATACAAAAATCTTTTTTTTTTTTTGCGGTTTCAATTATAGGAAATTTAATTGCTTTACACAGTGTGCTGTACTTAAAAATTTTATTTAAGGACAATCTTAAAAAATTATTCAGAAATATGTGATTTGTAATAATTTTTTGACTCTACATACGTATTTTGACTTTTATTTAGCTTTATTAAGGTATGTAGTTCAGTTAAACAATCTTAATTTTCCTTATTACATATACATCATAAATATTTGTAGATTGTTAAACTTACTTATAGATACTAATTATAACTTAACCTAACTTATGATATAAATAGAAGTCGAGGTCGAGAACAGAATTAATATAGTAATTATATAGTATTATATGATATATATAGAACTCAAGGTAGAGGACAGAAGTCTTTTTTAGTTAAAATTAAGAGTAGTATAAAGACAAAAATTTACAAAGAAAATGTTGCTATGTTGTTGCTGTATAAACGAACATGACGAAGTGACGATATTTTTTCCAAATAATATAAATTAGTTTAGTTAATGATATATGTATGTATATATACGTATATAGTCATTGAAACTAACAATCGTTCATTTTGATTTTTTACTTAATAAAAAAAAAATTTGTTTTGCTTTACTAGAGTAGAAAATGTATGAAATATGTTTCAAAAATGTCTCTCATCTTGTAAGAATTGCATTCAATTTATAGTTATTTTTCTTTTTTCTTCATTTTATCGTTAATATTTAAGAATATTTTTTTTTTTTGAATTTAAATACAATTGTAGTTATTTAAAAAAAAAAATATTTAACTTTTATTGACATAACAATTAAAACATCCTCGAATAATGTTGAATAACTTAAAGAACTTAGTATGTGGTAAGTGATTTTAAGTGATTTGTTTATTTTGCTAAGGCGGCGGAAGGGGTAAAATGGATGATTAAAAAAAAAAAAATAATTTTTAAAAATAAAATTTTTTAATTAAATAAAATATTTTGTGTTATTTAATTTATTTCGTTTTCTTTGCTTTATACAAAATTTTAATGGTATATGACAGAATGTAATTTGCTTACAAAAAAATAAACAAGGCAGAATGTAAATCAATGGCTTTTAAAAGCGCACATTTCCAAAATATAGTACAAGCTGTATAGAATTGTGGCTTACACCAAAATTTAAAAATTTTCTTAGAATTTCATATAATAAGAAAAATGTGAAAATAGAACTTTTTTGCAATTTTGAGGGGTTGTAAGTCTGGAACCCTATATAACTAAGAAAAACCGTTAACACACGTAAACATATATTATTGATTGCTTTAATTTTTATGTCTTGCCGAAGAAAACTTTGTACAGGTGCCCAAGATACAAGTGTCTAAAAATAGCAAATTATCAATTTTTGAGCCCTAATAGCTTTTAAACAAGGGATGGTACAACAAAATTTTCCGAGGAAACTTATACTAATACTAAAAGTTCTTACTTACTTCATAACTTCAAGTCCCTCTCGAAAAGCATGTCGGAGTTATGAAGATAGAAAAATCATGCAAAATTTGGTTTTTATATAACGGTAAATTTAAATACTAAATTAAAAAAAATTGTATAATTTTGATATTGATTTATAAAGGCGAAAATTCCTGTCGAAGGGCGTTTTCAGATTGAAAAAATGTTAACTAAAACACGAGTTGTAATGGTAATAGTTGGGGCTACATGAGGAGTTCTACAATTTTAATTTTTTTGTGAGACCTACCTATGTTTAATATTTTTTTTCTCTATCTTTAACAGTGTAGAAATTTTGTAAACAGACTGACGGAAGGACAGAATGAAATTAATAGGCACATTTTTTTAAATTTTTTTGGAAATGTGGTAAAAAGGATTGTTTTCTCTACAAAAAAAAAAAAAAATCTTAAAATAAAAACAACATTTTTATTTTTTTAATCATTTTGATATGATTTTGTCTTTCTCATATGCGGTAAGGTAAATATTTAGACCATTATTATAATCACAATAAAGAATTCTTTGATTCCGAAAATATTATGCTTGATCCTGTATTCCTATTTGTATGTTTATTTTTTTACAGAATAATTTGGCTTTTTGACGTCTGTCAGTATAGGTATAAGAAAAATGGAGATCGAGTTAAAAAAAATACCCATTTGGGATACCCATTTATTTTCTTTTTTGGTTGGTATTAATTGTT
The DNA here is from genome assembly GCA_947095535.1 of Poecilobothrus nobilitatus. Lineage (NCBI taxonomy): Eukaryota > Metazoa > Arthropoda > Insecta > Diptera > Dolichopodidae > Poecilobothrus > Poecilobothrus nobilitatus. The sequence goes on along the minus strand of OX352774.1, from coordinate 265,209,574 downwards.
CAATGGTTAGGAGAAAAAGCCTAACTGCAACACTAGTACTTGGTATATATTGGATCAACAAGGAAGTTATGCAAAGAAGATGCGTATATGATGGATAATGTATAGAAAAGTGGAAATATGTTGTGAATATGTTCTTAAGGTAATTTAATTACTTACGTGAGACAGTTCTAAGCCATATCAGATGTAGACTTATTTAAATTGTAATCGATACAATTTAATATGTTTCATATTTTTCTATAATTTTATATTTAAGTTAAGTGTAATAAAAATTGTATGATATCATTTAAATTGTTTGTTTATATATTTGGATACCTATGGGATAAAAATTGTAATTCATGAATAATAATTGTAATAATAATGAAATGGTTCATCGTTAATCCTTGTGATGTTTGGGATAAAATTGTTTAAAATAAAGATGACACCAATCAAACGTTAAGAAATTCCACGATTTTATATAGTAAGTAGTTATCAGCTATATTCTAGTAAAAGTTATGTATGTGAAAGTCAGGCAAAGATTAGTTCCGATTTTTTGTTTTCTGCTTTCATGTTTATATTTTTTTCTTATGAATTTGAAATGTGGTCTTAATTTTGAAAACGATTTTAGAAATAAAATTATAAATAAGAACATTTCATGGCAAAACAAGGCTAAGGCTATTAAGATACCATACCTTTTATTGTTTTCTTGACTTCTTCTTTTTACTCTTGAAGAAACTTGTTGGAGGAAACTGAATAAATGATTTTTTTTTATTTTGTCATTTGTTTTTATTTCCGGTTCAACTTTTGGAAATTAAAAAAAAAATTTTTAATAAAATTTGCATTTCGAATTAAAAAAAAAAAACTGAGAAATTTTTTTTTTTTCGCGATTCCGTAGAAATTTATGCAGTTTTAAGATGCAAATTTTATTTTTGTACTTCTTCTGAAATTGTAAAAGAAAAAAAAAAGAAAATTGTTTTAATAAAAGTTTTTTTTCTGAGAAAAATATTAGAGTTTGCAAAAAAGGGCTTTAAAAAATTACACTTTTTTATTAAAAGGGTTTTGTTTGAGCAGTAGGAAAAAATTCTGAGTAAAAAATTTTGTAAACAATATTTCATATTTTTTGCACAATTGTTAAATTGCAGGTTTAAAAAGAATGGAATATAAGGCTATTAATTTTGATGAAAGCGGGGACAGTTGAGAAACATGAGATTTCAGTCATATTAAACTGAATGTTATCATATCGCTTGTTTAATACACCGCGATTATTTTAAATATTGGTAAGAATTAACTTAGATCTATGTATAGAATTTAACTAAACTTGTTTTGTTTTTTAATCCAGAGTTAAAAGAACTCAACTCAATTTTATTTTGTTTTGAGGAAAATGAAAGATGAAGTTTGTAATTCAAACATATTGATCAAAACTGTTTTGAAATTGAATGTAGACGCAACGTGGATTACAATCGTAGATTACAATTTCATAGTATATTTTACAAGGCAGTTAGACAAGCAGTTAAATTGCAGTTAAAATGTATTATTATTTTTTGAAATGTTTCAAATTTAAAATGAAATATTTTTGCAGATCTGGTAACTGCTCAAAGTAAATTAAAAAGAAAAAAATATCTTTTCATATGTTTTCCCAGTAATTTATTGATGGTTCTAGTTGATCATATTGAACTTATGTTTTTTACTCAAATAATAATATATTGAATATATAGATTTGAGTAATATATAATATTATATAATATATATTATATACATATATATAATTTTATACAGATTTGAAAAATATAAAAAAATTATTTTTTATAAAAAGTTTAAGTAAAAGAAAGTACATATGTTCGAATTTATAGCCATGCACTTTAATTTCATATCGTTTTATAGTTTAAAATTTCAGGTACTTTCAAAAATTTTCTTATTTTCCTTTTTAGAGTACTTTAAATTTATATTTAAAGTAACAAGGATTACATTTTTTTTACTTTAAATTCTTGCTTTATTAGATTAAGTTAGTGATTCTTATAGAAGAAAATATAACTTTAGCAAATAAATGGTTATTAAAAGAAGACATAATTTGAATGATATAATAGTGATCATATTTATTTTAAGATTTACTTTACGTCATTTGACTGAGGTAAAATTCAACTGTATTAACTTATCGCCTTATGAATCTAGGCTCAAAAGGTCATTGATCTCTGTACTATAACTAAGAGACATGTGGTTGCTGATGTAATATCAATCACCAAGTTGATTATAAGGCTAATATAAGGGCACTATTTATAAGGGATTTTCTCAGAACAAATGTATGAACCAGAGAATAGAGTGATAAAATCAGGTAATAAATATCAACATAATATCAATCAACACGTAAAACTTACGACTGTATTGCAAATAGGAGTTTCCTCTACTTACGGGTTATTTTTTACATTTATGGAAGTACCTATACGCTTTGTGAACTGTTTGATTTAAACAAGAAAATTTAAAAGTAAACTTCAAAGTAGTACAAATTGTTAATGATCAAAGAAAGTATATACTCGTAAATAGCATTAGCTAGGCAAAAAACAAATTAAAAATTCAAGACCCATTTAGAAGCGTTGGATTGTTGATAGCAAGAAAGAAAAAGCAATATAGAAAATAACATAACCTAAAATAAAATATGCTTCTTTAAAATAAGAACCTAAACCTAAAACCTAAATTAGAATATACTCCCTTTAAGAAATATTTCCAAAAAAATAAATGTTATATAATTAAAAATTATATAAATTAAATTAAAATTTTAAAATGATATTTCATTGTTAGGTTATCGAAAAATTATTTTACAAAAATTTCATAAAATTTTATTAATAATAAAAACAAAAGGAAAAATATTATATAAAAACTTATAAATTCAATAAATGAATTTATTAGAATTTTCTAAACTAAATATAATGTCATTTAATAAAATTAATTTGAAATATTTTTTTTTTCTAAAAAAAATAAATGTTTTTTTTCTTTACAGTAAATAAATTTCGTTTTTACTTTATTACATAAATCTTTTTGATTCATCATTATTTTGTACTTTATTTCTTTATTTATTTATATCTTACAGATACATATATTATAATATATGTGAAACAAATATAATATAATTTAATACTTAAACTAATAATAATGTCCTGATAAGAAAATAAATACTCCAAGTCACATAAATAAAGACACATTTATAATTTTAGATATTTTTATAAATAATTAAAAAAATATTTAATTTGTGCGAAAATTATTTAATTTTTTCGCCTTAGGTAATGATGGTGGGAATCATCAAAAGATGATATGAATATGTGTTTATTTGGGGTACAACCATAGGGTACAACCAAACAGGCTTAATATTTTGGTTATATAATAAAATTTTATATTCTATTGTCAATCTAGAGCTTCGACCTAATAATCAATTATTTTCTCTTTATTTCGAATCTAGTTCGGCTTTTTTATTTTTGACGTGCTTTGTTCACCTTAACTTGACATCTAATGTCATTTCCAGGTATTTTGACTTTTTTTCCTGAGGTATATCTATTGCATTAAATTTACGGAGGTTTTATATCGAACAAATTTAAGTTCATTTATTTTAATGAGTTGATAAAAATGACAGTAACAACTTTTAAGAGAGTTAAATAAACTGTTTTTTTATTAATTAAATAATTTATTCCCTTTTTAATATAATTTTTTATAGATTGCATTTTAATGGTAATTTTTTGGTATAGATATTCCAGTTTTCAATATATAGGTACCTTTTTTACCGTAACTGAAGAAATTTTTACTTTACAAGAAGGCATTTTTACCTAAAGTGAATATATTTTATAAATGAAGAATTTGTACTTTAATTTTTATTACAAATGTCTTCACTTAAAATAAAAAAGTTTTTAGTTAAGGAAGAAAAGATATATTGGTATATGTTCTTTTTTGGAACTAAGCCACTTACAATATTTATAACATTTTCATTTTTATTAAATTTATTTATTTCAATAATTTCTTTGTCTATTAATTTTTCTTAAAATGATTTATTCAAGTACCATTGAATGTATTCGAATATATTACATAATGTACAGGACATTGATACAGGATAACTAACTGAAACCTATCTTACAAAATTGTATATTTATTTGACAATCTATTGACTCTAATAATGCTATAATAGGTTTTCAATAAATTTTTCATTGATCAAAGTATCACGGTATTATTAAGTATTATCTAGATATACATTTATTATTTAAAGTATCACATATGTTTGGGACTATATGTCTGAAAAATCTGAAAGTAAGGGTAATATACTACAATAAATGTACATATATACAAATATATTCCTTTTATTACTTTATCTTCTATTCTTGCCGAATGTCAGATTATTAATATATTGTTAAGATATTTCTTAGAAAAAAAATAGGGAGACATTGAAAGAGATGTAAAACAAATGAACTTGCAATAATTCTTTTCAGGTTGTTGTCTTCTTTACAATAATTTTTTTTTTTTTTTTAATATAAAAAAGAAAATCATGTATATATAGCGAAAGCAAAAAAAAAAAAAAAATAGTGCTTCCTGTGTAAAAATTTCCTATTTGGTTTTATTGTTTAAGATATAGGTAGGTTGACTGGTTGTAATATAGTTGTGACATGAAAAATATTGATTATGATGGGTGGTATGAGTTAATTTTATTGGTGGTATGAGTTGATTTTATTACAAAGAAAATTTAATTTTTTTTCTCTTAGTTTGCGGCGTGTAAATAACAAAAGATTTTTATATTGTATTTATTTTTGGTTACAAAAACTGGAAAGTTCTGATATTTTTTCTTAAAACTTTGTTTAGATCAATATTAAATTATGGAATGTATATATGGAATGTAATTTATAATATATTATTAAAAAATAACTGGTCAGTTAAAGTGTATTGGTAATTGGTATGTATGTATTTTCATATCCTTTTTTTTTTAGATATAAATTTAACAATAAATTATTGATATGAAATGAGAATGACAAAAAAATTTAATTTGTAAAATGACTTCAGATTAAATTTATTTAAATGTCATGGCCGCTGCCATTTAAATTATAATTATATTAAATTAAAATATTATTATATAAACAAGAAAATTATTCGAGATTATTATTTTAAAACACTGTCATTTGTATTAAATAAATTTACTTATATATAAATTATATCCAAGCAAGAGTTATTTCCTAAATTCAAAATATTGACATCTATTATTGGTTACACGTTAACGAAATCAGGTTTTCCCTAAGTTGGAATTTTTTATATTAAATTTTTTTGGACATCTTTTTCTATATTTATCACTTAAAACTTATCACTTTTCTTAATTTATCTCTTTAATTCGGGCAAGGTTTTTTTTCTCTTTTCTTGTACTCTTTTATTGTTTTGTATTGTATTTCAATTTTACATTTAGTTTTTTTTTGCTCTTCTCATTAGTTTTTGTTTTCGTTTCATCCATAGCATGATTTGATGGAAATGAAACATAAGTGGTTTCTTTCTTTAATGATGTATCTAAGCATAAGTTGTTATAATTTATATAACAGATAACTAAATTTCTTTTATACAAAAAATTGTTTTTTGTTTTTAGTCTTAAAATTGAACAGAAATTGATAATAATTTTGTTTTGTATTTTTTATGGTTTTTTATGTATGTCCAAAGTGAAAATAGTCCGTTGATTAAAAATGGTTTTATTTTACTTTTATTTACCAATTAAAAAAAAAAATTTACAATATTGTTGTGTAATTTTGCACATTAACTTACATTGTTTTCTTTAAATTTTGCTTTTTTAACACTTTCTCTAAAAAATTTTTGTAAAGTTTGCTGATTAATTTGATAATCAATCTGTTTACAAAACTTTTATATACTCTTATTAAAAAATAGAACAACGTTTTTATGTAACCTCAACCAGTGCGGAGTTACAGCTTCTGAAAAAGCCTAATTTAAAATTGTTTAGAGTTTTCAATTCAATTTATTTTCCAGAATATTATTTTGTATATAATTTGATGGGCTTATATTATATTTTTTTTGAAAAGTTTTAGTTTATATCTAAATATCTCTATTTGATATTATTTATCAATCTATAAATGTCAAACAACAGTAAAATTTTTCTAAGTTTCAATAAATCAACATAATTAATTATATAATACATATTTTACAATTTTGTATTAAAATTTACAGTTACGCAAAACCATAATTTTACCAAAGTTTAGTTCCGCCATATGTGCAGAACGCCTTGAAATTTTAAGAGAAGGACTTACTCTATATATCAGCAAAAATGTTTGTACTTAATTATTAAATGGAATAACTGTAAGACACATTATTTTTTACAAAATTTTATTTTTAGCTTTCATTTAAAGGTAAGTATGTATTTAGTATGTATAAATGGTATATTAAATGATAATAATATATTTATTATTATTTTCAAAAAATAAAAGTAATTTATCCGCTAGAAATAACTTAACATATATTTTATCTTCTTGAATTTTTTCTTTTATAAAATTTTTCTTTTGAAGAAAAATTAATTGATCTGTTCTTAATTCCAAATTAAAATTTGTTTATTTTCTAATTGAAATTTTTAATAAAATTTTTAATTTCTATTTATAACAAATAAAATATTGTACATATATTTCATAATATCATATATATATATATATATAATTATATCACCCTCTTATGTATACATATTTCATATATCATATATTTATGTATGTACATATATACAATGTTTAAAATTTAATTTTCTAAATCTTCTAAGTTCCTTAATTTATTGTTTATTTCAAGGTTTTATGCAATTATTTGCATATTACAAAACATTTACATATCCATCTAAATATATTTTTTCATATGCATTTTATAATACGAGTATATATATAGTATTTATATGTAGATAAGTAGATTTCAGATATATATATATATATATATATATTCACTTGTAAAACAATAATTTAAAATGATTGATCGAATAATTTAAATTTTCTTTAGAGTATAGTAAAGTTTTATCATCAGGATATATAAAAATAAGTCAAAAAGAAAAAATAGATAAAAAAGAGAGAAAGAGAAAGAATCAATTAGAATTAATTTGAGAAAAGAAACAAAAAAAAACATAAAAAAAAAAAACGGAAAACTACTGATACGGTTGAAGTTAAATTGAAAAATTTTTCTTTTTATCCTGCCAATTAATTAAAAATTTGGTTGGAATTTGGTTCTAAATCGGTATTTTTAGATTGTTGATTTATATTGATATTTAGAAGTATATATGATAGATTTTTTTTTATTGACTTAAATTCATAAAAGAAGTAGCCAACATAACTGTTTTTGTCTTTTGTTATGATATAAAATTTTTTCTATTGAAATTGTAATTAAAATAAATTTTCTGACATAGTCAATTCTTTAAAATTTTATTTTTATTTTATGATTATACAACTCTCACGATTATATTGAATAAGAAAATATTTTTGCAATATACAACTCCTCGCAAATTATTTCCATTATATATAAAACAAATAAAAATTCCAAAAAATAAGATTTCCAAAAATAAATAATTTTTTTCAATTTGAAAGAATTAAATAAAATACATTTGTAAACCTATTTATTTATTTATTTTGGATCCAAGTTTTGCATATTACACATGTAAGTCACAAATTATTTTTTTCTAATCTCATAATGTTTTATTTTAGCATGATCTGACTGCAATTTGAACCCGAGACTTTTTAAATTAAGCGCGGGACACTTAAATACTAAACCGTTAGTCAGATTAGCTGTAAAATAAATTATATTTATATTATACATACTAGAAAAACTTGTTCAGCTTTGTACTTGTTTCTTTTAAATATTTTTTTTTTTTATATATTTTGGTGCAGCTACTTTAAAATTTAGTCCTACTAATTTGAAACTACGCAAAAATGTAATCTATTAGTTTCAAAAAATATATGACCTCTAGTAACAGACAATATAAAAAAACTTTGCATCATAGCAGACTGTATAAAAAACTAAAAAAAAATTTTGAATCTATCAGAAAAATATGTGAACTGGATTCAAAAGTTTGTATGACAGTTATCCGAAGGCTTGATCCTAATATCTTGAAACTTTAAAAAAGGACTTGCTCTAATACAACATTTACACATTTTAATCTTTTAGTCCAATTAGTTTTTAAGATATGCAATCAACGGTGTAATTGTTTTAACGGTAAAATTTTTACTAATTTAAATGATCCTTTTTGGTAATTGTTATTCCTTTTATGATATTGTTATAAGATAAAGTTAAAATAAGTATAAATATAAAAGTATGTAAATGTTTCAAAATTTTTCTTCTTCCACTACAAATTTTGTAATCTCTGTAACTTTTTATACTTTTCTTTGTTTTATTTTGTTCATTAATAATCCAAATAAATTACGCTCATCTATATATTGTGTATTGAATATTTAAAAAAAAATTTTAAATTGTTTTGAAATCAAGCCGAAGTAAGAAAACATATATTCAACCATAACGAACCAATAATCAAAATAGAATTTTGTATATACGCTATAAATTTAACCAAATGACAGATCTTAAAGTGAATCGTATGAATCATATTTTATATATGTGAATGTAAATCGTATATAAATCGTATTATATTATATATTTTCTTTTCGTTTTTAATAATCATCTCTTGTTAAAAATTTTTCTGAACTTGGCATATATATAAAGATTCTATCATATCAGTATGACATGATTGTTATGTGTAAAATATATAGTGAAGATAATAATCTCAAAGTAATATAATATCATGCTTTTTAAATTACAATGGTATAGTTTGCGTTTGTTTTCAACTTTATGAAAGCAAGTCTATATAGATATCGAATAAATGTAAATGTATATCTATATATAGGTATTCTACAAATTGAGTAGGGAAATCGATTTTTTTTTTTTTTTTTTCAGATTTTGTATTAAAATACCAATTGTTCAATGAATATTGAGTTTTTTTTTTTTAAACAATTGTACTGTTTTAATTTTTTTTAAATTTTAAATCATATTCTTACAGTACTGTTTGAAAACATTTTGAAATAGTTAAATAAAAAATATCCGAAATTTTCAATTTCATTTACTGTTTTTGATTAGAATGGATATATACAAAAAAAAAGAAAAAAAATAATAATTTGTTACATCTGAATCATATGTATAAAATCAATTGTATAAATCAACATAAAATCTGAAAAATATATAATTATTGTTTCTTCAGAAAAATGTAAAAATATAAATGTTTTCAATTTCTTAACTTTAGTGTAAAACAAAAAAATACAAAACAGTATAAGTTAACTATGGCAACAATATTCAACATTTAAATCATTTCTAAACATAAAATTTTCACTTTTTAACTAGCAATAATAAAAACTAATTTCTTTTAAATAATTTTTATACTTGAACTTGAAATAATTACTTTATCAAAATTCTTTGATAAGCAATTTTCTTTTCTAAAAAAGAAAAACCTAATTAAGAAAATGGAAATATTTCTTTTGTTTGTATTATTATTATTTTATAATATGAATACTTAAAAATATAATAAGAAAGAGAGAAGTTTCTTACAAAAAAAGAAAGAGAGAAAGTAGGTTCTTATTACCCAATAAAACCTACAAAAAACTTTAATAAGAATCAATTAAAGAAATTGAATTTATCATTTAAATAATTTTATTCATTGTTTTGTTCAATAAGCATTATCTTAAACTAAATTTTTGGAACAAAACTCCGCTTAATAAATTCCACTTATTGGTCAATACAATACTAGATTAAGGTTTAATTTCTTAAGAGAACTAATAAAGAATCTATAGTTTAATAAGGAAATAAAAATATTTTGAAGTAGATAAAATTTTACTATATCATTGTGAAAATTTTTCAAAAAACAGATTAAAATTAAAATTAAACCTAGAAGGTTTTCTTAAATATAATAAAATTTGAGTTTTTCATTTAGTATAAAATATTAAAATTCATTAATGTCAATTAACTTATGTAGAGAAATAAGTTTTAATGCAAAAAATTATTGCGATGTGACAAATAGGCAATTTGATTTTTACGTTGTCTGCTACAAAACAACGACGAAAGGTCGCTTTCAAAAATCAATTTTTTTTTTTTTAATTTTTATTTATTTATTAAAATTATTTTTAAAGATGAGGTGCATATATTTTGTTATTTTTACATATATTAGTTCTAGAAATGCATATAATTCTGATTTACTATTACTTAAAAAATCCTACCTAAATGAAAATTTTACATATGTACATATTTTAGAAAAGTTTATTAGTATGATTTTGGGCTAATTAATAAAAAAATCGCGGCTTATTATATTTCTACATAAAGTAATTTGATATTTTTAGGATTTTGTAATTTGCGATATTTATATACTCCTATTTTATATATGTGTATGTACATACAAAATAAAACTCCATTTTATTAACCATTTTTTAACCATTAACCTCATAATAAAAAAGACAAAAAGTTGGCTTTTAAGCGAGAGCGATTTTTTATTAATAGCGACCTGTAAAAAAACTAGCTTTGAAAAACAACCCATAAAAAGGTGACGTTTAAAAAACAACGATCTTTAAAAAAACGACCTTGAAAAACGGTATGAATTTTAAAATGGCAGGGTTCAAAAAAGGGCGACCTGTTTAAAAAAATGGCATTTTGTACAATATGATTTTAAAACGATATAATGGTAAGCGCTTTTCCGTTTTCCCTCCTTTTTATCTGTTATAAAATAATTGTTTTTCTAAAATTAATTTTTAGTAAATTTTTGAAACAAAAATTTAAAACAAACATTGTAATTTAATGATTATTAAAATTCTTTTTTACCATCATATTTTATTCCATCATAGAATTAACATAAAATTATGAATTATAGACAAATAATTTTAGTTCGTACTTTATAGTCCAAAAGAAAATTATGTAAAACATATAAAAATTAATATTCAAAAAGTTTTATATAAGTAATAAGGTTTATAATTACTGTTACACGTTGTAATTTTACATTTAATCAACATTTACTTTCTTTCAATATTATTTCAACATTTACAGATAGTTTTCATATATCATAAAAATTTTATAAGAACTAAAATAAATCTTCTTTTATAGATAAATTTACTCACAAATGTAAAAATAATTTCTTACTTATTATTTTTATATTATTGTTATGAATCATAATTTATACCACAAAAAAAAAAAAAAAAAAAAAATTATATTGGTAAGACGTAAAGGTAACAATTTCATCAAAATATTAATTGCATATGTAACCGTATATTTATAACTATTTTTTTAAAGTTAAATTCATTTCTGTACCTATAGATATAATATGTCCTTGATTACTTATCATTACTTCGTTGTATTCATATTATTGAAGCTTTTATTTGCATTGTATTCAATATGGAAACATAAATTTCAAGGTACTTAATTTCCCAGAAGTTTATTTTATTATTAGTAGATCTATTATGATTTTATAAAACTCTCCGATCTACTGTCTCTTTCACTATTCTTAACACACAAACAATAATAAAAATTCAGGACTACGAGATTTTGAATTAATATTTTCTATTAAATTTTAAATTTTCTCTTGTTATACCAAAACGTGTGCATGTACGATTTTGAATCCTATTCTATCTAGTTATCATTAATAGAAATAAAATATTTTTTTAAAAATTCTAATCGTTATACAAATTTATTCATATAGGAATTAATGTCTTTAATGGCATCTATATTTATTTAAATTTTAATATATATATATCTATTAAAATACATTTATTGTATATATGTATATATAAGGACGTAAACATATGTTAAGAGGCTTCCTAATTACTTTGAGCTTATATTTTATAAATAGTGACAAGGTTACTTTATTACGCTGATTATTAATCTGATTCTTTAAATAAGTATACCTATATTGATTTACAACTGTGCTCCCATTACCAATTTTGATTAGCTAAAACAATATAAGACAGAAGCTCGTCTATTTTTTTGTTAATTGAGGCGCGACAAAACTTGGCTTGCAACAAATACGTGATTGTTTTTCATCATTTACGCAAATAATTCAAAAATATTATCTTTACACTACAACTGAAACAATTTAAAATCCCGATTCATATCCTAAAATATTTTTAATATTTTTTCAAGTCGTATTTATATGATCATCACTGTATAATCTGAACATGTGTGTTTTAAATGCCATATACGAATTGGGTATATTTTAAGATTAAAAAAATTACAACAAATACAAATAATAAGAGTTGCATTTGTTCCAATGTATTCATTATAATTTTTAATCCTTAAATGCATAATATATTTATATTTGTATGTATATAAGTCTGTCAGATATCTGTATATTTAAATATATATACCGATTACTGATATATATGTAGTATATACATATATATAGAGAAAAAAAATGAGTAAAAAAATTTATTACTTTTGTTATTAGGTTAACGCAAGTTTAGATCAGATAAAAAATTTTGCAGACGGATATGTTTTTTCCCCTTTTCTTTTCTGTCTCTTTCTATTCTTCTTTTATTTGTTGTAATAAAATTTATATATGTATAAGTAAATATTAAAAAACAAAAAAAACATGGGATGAAATTGTTGGCCTCCGGAATAAGCATTTTGAAATATTTAATAAATATTTACTTAATTCATAAATGTTGAGGTTATATAAAAGTGGTTCAAGTGATAGTTTGTAATAATAATAATAATAATAATAATAACAATAATATAATAAAAATAATGTTAGGTTAAAATGAAAATAAATAATGTAAAATAAAAATTTAAGAGAAGATTTAAACAAAAAAAACAAAATAAATGTTCAAATAGATATGCAGTAAAATGTTGAATTTTACATGAAAAGCAAATTGTAAATTAAATTTGAGATACAGTTTAGGCTAAAATTTAGATTTTTATTTATAAATAAAATAATTTTTATTTTTTTGCATTATCTTGGACTGCAGGCAACAGCCCCGTACGAAATAATCTCGAAATAAATTAAGAAATAATACTCCAAATTTAAAATGAAATGATCTCGCGTTAAAGTGAAATAACCTACACATTAAAATGAAATAATACCGCCAAAATTCTTTTAAAGTGTTATCTACTAAGAAAAATTAAGGGATAACTACATTTTTCCGAACAACAAAATCTCGGAAATTAAATTTTCGAGAAAAATCTCAAAATCTTTCGAAATTTCAAAATCGCAAATTACAAAATTTCGAATTTGAAAAACTCGAAAATTTTTTAGAAAAATAAGATTATACATATATGGATGGATATGTAAGATTTTGAAATAGAATGGATTTCAGAGTTGTTTGCAAAATCAAGGTTTCTATAATTTATTGGGTGCGGCAGGTCCCACTATTTCAAATCCTTTGATGTTGAAATATGTATATGTAAAAAACGTAACAAAATGTTGAAATTTAATTTTTTTGTATGCAATAGGTATAAAGGTAAATAATGTTGAGGGGTTATTTCATTCAGAATTTAGAGTAAAGTGAAGCGAATAATTGAAGAAATTATAGTTATTTTTACAATTATTTCGAGTTCCAAGAATTGAGGAATCAGATTTTTTAAACTCAGTATGGTTTCCTTAAATTTGGTAGGTTAGTTAAGTTTAGTTTCTATAAGTAGTTCTTATGTGTTAATTTTATGGGTAATGTGCCTACTTTAGGAATTCAAAGTTTTCGAATCTTGGTAAAACTATTATTAAAAATAAAGTTGAAAATTTGAAAAAAATTATGGTCTTAAGAAGAATTTTAAATTAAAAAATTTTAAGATCAAAATCGTATAAAATTTATAACTTGGGAGAAACCCAAAACATTGCTTAAAATCTTGATAAATTTAGCATTAAAGAGATGGTAATTTGATTAAATTTGTTTAAGTATATTATGAATTACCAACATTTTCACCACTACTGTCTTAAAAACTAAAGCAAAACTAACTTTAAATAATTTAAATTTATGTTTACAGTTTTATTAAAAAAACTGTTATAAAAACCAGAAAAATATATATATAAAAAAAAGTTGTTGAAAGTAAAAACATAAATTACTTATGGATATTGCAAACATTTTTTGAAAATTTATATTTGATATGGGATTTCTAACATAATAAAAACAAGAAAAGACAGGATATTATTGTTGAGATAAATTCTAATTTATATAACGGTAAATTTAAGTAATAGAATTTTCAATATACTGCAACATATATACATATATACCTGAATAAAAGTAAATTTACATCATAAGATTCCAGAAAAAAAAAAATTGGAAAAAGACTTCAATCAAATTAGAAATTTTGATTGTACTTCAATTAGATTTTAGTTTGCAATTTGAAATAATTGCATATAATCAGGCTTATTGGATAAATATTGAAGATACAAAAAAAAAAAAACAATTTAAGAATAATATATGAAATACATTTTTTATACGAATACAGCAAATCGAGTTCTATGTTTTTTATGTATTGGTAAAATTATGATGATGTTATGATTTTTAAAATGGAATTATACTTAAAGAGAGAGGGATTTATTTGAAACTTCTAGCTGCATATGCTAGATTTTAATGAATGTGTTTTTGATAAGGATTTAAATGGAGATTTAATTTTTTATAGTCAGATAATGCGATTTTTTTTTTTGTTTTTTTGAAGTTAATTAAACAGAATTTAAAAGAAAAATATGATTAAGTGTAATTTTAAATGTATTGAAAGTTATATTTCGTGTCTCCGGACTATTTTCTTAAAATTGTAATTTTAATTTTTAATTAATTTCAGAAATAAGCCTTAAATTTAAGAATAATGTGTTTTACTTATTTTTAGAGCTGATTTAAAATAAACTACAAGTATGAACAGAATTTTTAATTATTGAAGATAAAAAGTTTAATTATTTATTTTAACTATAATTTAATATTTTAACAATTAGAACTTTAAGAAAACTTTTGTAGACAAGGCTTTGTTATATAGAAAATATAGTTTTAAGTTGCTCCTACTGCGATAGTTTAAAAGTATTGAAAATATTTGAGTTAATTCAAAATTTATGTTTAATTTTTTTAAATATTGTATTAGAATATTAGAAATAATTCTAATCTTTTGTAGTGATTTTGATTTTATTTTGAAATTTTTAATTAATAAAAAAAATAAAATTTATGATATTTACTAATGTTGTGAAAGGTAGTAATTTTTATTTATTAATAATTATCAAATTTAATTGAATTTACAAATACAATAGGATTAAATTCAGAATTTGATAAAACAAATTTCGGTAAAATAAAATTAAGTAATTTTTCAAATATGAAACTTAGAAAATGTTTCTGGATTTTAAATGTAACCCTTTTGGGGTTAACTTTACTGTGTAATAAAAATTTTAGTTGATATTTAGTTGATGTGTAGTTTATAGTTGATGCATATAGTGTTTAGTTAATTTAACTGTAGTTGTCGTTATTTGTCGGCCTCGAATTTTTTTGTACTAAAGTAATATTTTTTTCAAGGCTAGTTTTGTGTTTATAAATATAATATTAATAATTGTGGTGATTTAAATGAAAAAAATATATCCGTAGAGCACTTATTCTAAGATATTTTGTTGGTATAGGAATCTGTTCAGAGAAATAAAAACCTTAATGCCTCCTCTTAAAAATTTCAACCTAGATTCAAGGAAGGCTGCGCAGCTCAGGAGGGATCCCAGGATGGCAATAAGGTTTCTATATCTGAAAAGTCCCAAAATGTAACAGTAAGTCGATGCAACCGACTCATTAATACTCTACGCCCGAATAATTCGAAATAAATTAAAAATCCATAAGTTTATTGGTTTGAAGGACTTATGGATTTTAAATTAAAAATCCATAAGTTTGAACTGCCTCCCTTTTCTTACTTATACAACTCGAATTTCAAGAACGTAAAAGAGACATATGCTTTAATACCCTTGTACAAAATTTCAAAATCAATCTTTATTAATTTCGAAAATATGATTGTTAGAGCTTGGAAGGTGTGTGTCAGCTATACCCAAATCACCACTCCAATTCATTTCAAATTTCTGGAGCATAAAGAAAATATGCCAGAACACTATTGTACCAAATTTAAAGGTTTGTTGGTTTTGGAGATATGCTCGTTTGGAGAAATGCTTCCAGAATCCGAACCCATGAACCGATTTTGCCCAGATGCAATCTCCGGCTTCTTTTCGTAATTAGTAACCTACTATTGAAATTTCATCATAGCTTTATTACTTTTTCAGTTATCGTGTGAACGGACAGATGGACGGACGGACATCGTTAAATCGATTCAGAAGGTGATCCTGATTCAGAATATATGCACATGTCTATATCTAACTCACTTCCTTTTGGTAGTTACAAACTCCATACCAAAGTTAATATACCCTATACTTTAGGTGTAAGGTATGAAAATGTATAATTTAAGTTAAAAAAAAAACTAAATGTAGGATTACCTTATAATTTAAAAAAATGCCTCTCTTGATTTTTCACAATTTTTTGCTTAATTACGTAAATTTTAAGACTAACATTATGATTTTTACATGTGTTAACAGCTTTTAATTATAAACAATTACAAATAATAATTATAAATGTTTTCCTTAAAACTGAAGGAAGGAAATATATCTATTTTTTTTCACAATTTTTATATATGGATATAAATTTTGAAGAAAACTTTAAAATTTTGTTGCAAATCACAACTCTAACTGTTGTTATCGTCTTTTAGAAATGTGCGCCTTTAAAAATTTTTTGGTTTACATTTTACCTTCATTTATTGATATATATTCCATTTACTTGCTATTGCGTATTATTCTGAATTGTTTTGCATTATTAAGTAGGTTTTAATTATTAAGTAGGTTTTAATTATTAAGTAGGTTTTTATAATGAGGTAATGTTTTATTATAATGCATAATTTTTGAAACCTGTTTTCTGACTTATCTATTTGGTTGAAAAAACATAACTATAACTACTCTATATAATCACCAATATTTATTTATTTTACATTTATAATTTAAGTATGTGTTAAAAATAGTGAAGGCTGTCTAATATATTCATAGAGTGAAGGTGTCGCTAACAAATTCCCGCTTTTAAATTTTCATTAAATCGACTTGTAGATGTTCCGAAATTTTATAGTCGTGAATTTTGCAGAAACCAAAATAATAAAAGCGTAATCTACAAATATCAAAATTGTTCTTAATAGATTTTATCACGATTTTACAAATAAATAATTTATAAAAAATTAGTGGTAGAAAAAAATTGATAAAAAATTGGAATTTATGAAAAAAAATTAAAAAGTTGTTTAAAGTATCAAAATATGTTAGATATTAAGTCAAGTAAAATTGACCATTGCCATACGCGAACAAATTTGTTTGCACAATCATGCATTTCATTGCATAATCATTGCACTTGCTTGACCTGTTTTCGTTAAGCTAGACCGACTATATACATATACATATACATATACATACTTTTCAATATTAATTGATTTCATATTTAATTTTAGTTTTCTTATTTAAACTAAAATCAAATATTGATATTATTATCGCTTTCAGCTAATAATATGTAGTGTTAATATTATTGATAATGTATCACTATTCTTAATCAGTTATTGGGTAATGACATTAATAATGATAATTATTCTGATTGTTTCTATTGTATGATGATTCTTTGGAATTTATTTAATTTATAGAGAATATTCTTAGAGAATAATTCAGTCGTGGTATTGTAAAAATGGTACAATGGTGGTAAATTTTAATTATTAAATTCAAAATCTCAGAATTTAAAATCTGATGATGCGAATAATAAAAATCCCAGAACTAGTTTTTTTTAACTTCAGTGTCCAGTCCGTAATGATAATATAACGCTGTTATTTAAAGTTTTTTTTTGTAGATAAGCAACTCTTTTATGTAGTTTTTTATATACATAATTTATTTATATCTTTGAATTTTTTTATCAACCCCAGTTAATTAAAGACGTTTATACATTACGCAAATTTTGCATTTATTCAAACACTTTAAAGTGATCCGGTATAAAAATTATTTGAATTATTTATAATTTTTCTTCATTTGTTCTTTTAGTTTTTTTTTTTTTTTTTTGTTATTTTCTTCTCTTTCTTACATTGAAAAGTTTATGTATTTTTGAAACCTTCTCATAGGTATTAACACGTACAATCATATAGTGTTGGAATTTTTAATTTTATTATTTATTTGAAACTATATATTTAAAAATTAATTTTTCGTATTATTTATATATGGATAATATATTTGATTTTTGTATATAGAAAATATTTACCGTTATTTACAATTTAAGTATCCGTTACGGATGCAGTATTTTTTAAAAATTGAAATGTGCTTTCGTGGTGAAAACTATTAAAAAAAACATGATTTTTTTTTGTGCCTGTTAGATGGAAAATGGAATATCCGATTTTAAAAATTATTAGCACTTTTCTAAATATATTTAATTTTTTTTAAATAATTTAATATAATATATTTATGTACTAATAAATAGCGTAAATTAAAATACATGTAATGAAAAATAATAAAGTTAACAGGTGTTTAAATAGTATACAGGAAAATTAAAATCGAATAAAATCAAAAATTAATTTTTAATTTGAATTTATTAAACATTTTTTAATAATAAAAAATTATTTTTATGCAAATTATCTTAACAAAAATTAAATTATAAAAGAGTTTTTGTTTGAAAAATCGATATTTCCTATAGTTTAGAATAAATATTTAAAAAAAAAATATTTATTACAAATAGAAAATTTTTTAATTTGATTTTAATTGGAAAAATATGGTTTTTTTTTTTTATGCACTTTATTAGTTTCTGTTTGGTTTTGTCCTTTTTAACAGGATAACATTTTCGATTCTATTTTGTATAATAAGAATAAATTTAATAAATTTAAAAAATGTCTTTTAGTTTTAGTAAATAAAAAAATAAGTCGACTGTTAACTATAACCATTTCGAAAGTTTTTTTTAAACGGTTGAAAACCGTTTTTTGTTTTCCTATTAAAGATTTGATAAAAGATTGATAAAATTTGAAAGATTTTTTGATTCATCTTGGATTTTCAATTAATTGATAATTCTAAACATTTTATATTAAATTATATTCAAATTCTTTCACAAGAATAATAAGTTCAATTTAAAATTGCATTAACATCACAAATTTCTGTTCATTTCAGTCATTATTTTCATTTGTACTTTTATCATGTGTTTTCATATTATATTTACTAAAATTTTTCACATTTTACATATTAATTAGTTCACTTGTCCTTTTTTTTTTGTTGTTACTCAAGAAAGTATAAAATATATTTATTTGGTGTTTTTTTTTTTTGTAAATTCCCGAAAATATACTGTTATCCTTGACACGTACTTAAAATTTGTGGGTTTTTGAGGTGAAAATTCAAAAACGTGCCGAAAACACTTTAAATGTAAAGTAACCGTTTATCAGCGCAATTAAAATTACAAAAAAAAAAAAAAAGAAGAAAGAGATAAAATTAGTACTTTATTATGGACCCACGGTAGTACATTCATCAAATCCTGATTTTGGATCCTTTATGTTTTTTTCTTTCCTTAGGAAGTATTTTAAAAGGTTATAATGGTTCCTAATATGAAAGATCTATTACTGCCGTGTTGTATTTAAAATGTGAAACGGAAACTACTAAAATGGTAAGATTAAGAATAACTTATATCCTTAATTTTATATGTGTGTATATGTCGTTTAAAAAAAAAATCACTGCCAAAAATTTTTTTTTTTATTTATCTTCTATATATATATATGCTATATGTACAAATTTAAGTTACCTTAATAATAAAAAAATTTGTAAATATATATATGTATATATATATAGATATTAAAAATACGTGTAACATAAATATACCATATAACAATAAATAAATGTGTTGTGAAATTTCAATAAAAATAATTATAAGGAAAAAAAATTAAACTGGACCAAATAGAATTAAATTTAATGATTATAGGATTTCCAGTTTTTCAAATTAGAAATTGGGAAAATTATTTAGGACGTAACAATTAAATGCTAACTCTGCAAGACTTCTTCGTAACAATCGGTGTCAGAGTTCGTCAAATCTAATTTTTTTTTTTTTTTTATTTTAAAATTAGTATTGAATTCGTCTTTGTCTGTTAAATTTTAATTATATACAAGTATTCTAATTCAAGTTATAATCATTATTTAATTATTTGTTTCTTTTTGGTGCATGCTTGAAGATAATGGGTATTGAATTTTTTTTTGAGGTGAAACCGATTCTCGTATTAGATAAAATTCTGATTATTCAAATGTATTTCAAAAATGGTATATTGGCTAAGTTTAACTGCAAATTGTAGCAGTGAATTAAGTTTTATTTGTCAAGAAAGTGTCATATTTAAGAAGTGAAAAGAAAAGTGGGTCTAACATGAAAATTTTATTATATTCTTTTCAAAAATTTTTATATAAAAAGCAAAACTCATGTAAAAATATCGCAAAATAAAGAATAAAGAACATAAAAATTAAAAAAAAACAACAACAAAAAAGGGAATAAATATAAAAAAAATTGTTTTTAATGTCTTAGTTTTTTTTTTAAAAAGGACACGATAAGGTGAAAAATAAAAAAAAATTAAAAATAAAGCAAAAAATCTCGTATAAATTGTGGATTTCGATGTGACTTGAATTTTTTATTATGAACATTTTTTTACCTCTAAAATATTTTTTATCACCAGGTTTTTATTTTTTATTTTTCTTTATTTTAAATTAGTACCGGATTACGAGCATTGTATTTTAATATATTAAGTTTCTACAAAATGATACAGGCCCAACTATTGAGGGAAGGTAAAAGGAGAAATTTTTAGTTTTTATGGTTTCAATTTTTTGTATATAGTTTTAGAGTTTAAATTGCTAAATTGAGCAAGAAAAATGTCACTAATATAAAAAAAAAAAAAAATTAACTAAAAATTAAATTTTTGGTATATAGTCACAATATTTTTTTCTCTTAATATCACAATTTACACGAATAAAAATATTGTAACAATTTTTTTAATAACTTAAGGCAGGCATTATGTGACTTTAGAAACGGGAGATTATTTAATCATTTTTTGTTTTTTTATTGTTTTTATACCCGTATGAACTATGTTCAAGGGTTTTACATAAATCCTTAAAAGGGTTTTACAAGGGGTTACATAAATTTGCTATTATGTTTGTGACACCTGAAAAGAGTTGAGCTAGATATAGTGGCAAAGGTATGGATTCTGAGTCGATTAAGCCATGTACGTCCATCTGTCCTTCCGTCCGCACGATAACTCAAAATATAAAGGAGCTAGGAAGCTGAAATTTTTTTTACATCACTTTTGCAAAATTGTAAGTTTTGCTATTTACATCCAGCTTTTTCGGCCGCCGAGTTCGAGTAGCCGCCTTACAACTTTTTTCTTTATATAGAAACAACTCAGTATCTATTGAACTAGGTATCTGAAATTTTGGTATCTACCAGCTAGGTATCTGAAATTTTGTGTAGAGGTGTCGAGTTACATGACAAAAACTTTTTTAAACATTGGTTGATCTAGAACAGCCGGTTCAGGTTTCTTGCACCTTTTAGAACTTAATGAAGCTAGACGTCTGAAATCTTACAAATAATGATCAAGTTTTCTGGCAACAACTTCTGTAAAATTTGGTTGTGGTGGTGCGACAGGTTCGGGTAGCTGTCAGATAACTCTACAATTTACATAAATATATCTTGGTATAGTTTTTAGTATAGTAAAATAAAACATCTGAAATTAGTATAGTATAGTATAGTAGTATAGTTTAGTATAGTATAGTTTAGTATAGTATAGTAAAACATCTGAAATTGCTTAAAAGAAGTTCAAGTTATATAGAAACAGGATATATTACGCTCATATGGGTATCCCAAAGTTGACATAGTTTACTTTACTGCACTCTTCCTCGTTTTGTTTTGAGTTTAAGAAAAATGTTAGTTAATATTATTATTTATTTAAGTTTCAATTTTAAATTAAAATCAAAATATTTTTCGTATTAGGTACAAGATAAACCATAGTAAAAAGAAATACAATTTTAAGAGTCTAAATCTAAGAGTCTAAGAGTTCATTAATATATATAAGTTTTAAGTAAAATATTCTCTAATCTTAAATATTTTGATATTTTTTTAAATATTTGTTTTATAACTAAAAAATTCTTAGTTATAAGCTTCTTTGTCATTAAAAATCTATGTTTCGATTAATAAGTTTATGTCATCGACTTACCATGATTGATCTTATTTTAAAATATTAAACCTTTTTTTATTTTTTATTTTTTGTAATATTTTTTGTTTTTCTGGTCTTCCTCTCCAAATAAATGTGATAAGAAAATTACACAGCCTTTCCTTCCAGGCGTGGCTGTAAAGTCGTAAGAAGGATTTATTATTAATATAAGAGTAAGGTATATGGCTTTCGACCACACACTTTCGATTCTTACCCACCAGACAGCCGAGGCTCCCTAGAAATGTAAATTCTGATAGAAATTAAAAATCTCTATGAAGACCTTCACCATATCCATCATTTTATATGTATTTTTTTTCGAAAATAATAAATAACTTTACTCTTATATTCTTACAGTTTCCGCCTTTTAATTTTATATCTAAAAAGAAAAACATATTAACAAAACCATGTTATGTTTTTCATATTAGCGTTGCAAAATAACATAATAATTCTTAATTAAAGTTAGTTGTATTCGCAGATTTTTATGTTCATATCACTTAAAAAACAGACACAATTAGGTTTACCCAACAATAGTTTCTTTTAATATCGAATTTGTTTTCAATTGCAAAACACAATATTCGTTCTCTTTAGTTTTTATATTACTAAGCGAAAAATCATGAATTTTTGCATAAATCACCATAAAAAAAAAATAGCAAAACCAAAATATAATTCCTTTTTAATTAAATTTTATTCGTTAAATTTTTCGTTTATAGGTGTCATAATTCAAGTTAATGATATTATCTTTTTCATTTACTTATTAAAGAAAAACACTTTTTTTTGTCCTTCTTTCCATTCGAAATATTGTAAAAGTTAAAAACAGGAACCAAACAAAAAAGACAAAAAACAATCCTATCTATAGAAATCATTTTGGGAGTTTGGGATTTGAAAATTAATATCCCATTTACTTGGTTATAACATATCGTTAACTGGAAACCAATATTTAAACTGAAAATTTTTTATTTATGCAAAAAGTAAAGTAAATGGATATTGGAACCACGCTAATGGCCTGTGATATGTCCTCGGTTGTTTTTTTTTTCTTATTTAATTTTTTATTGAAAATTGCATTTTATAAACGCAACATTATATATAAACTAGGAGGTAAAATATATAGATGGCAGATATACATATATGTACTTAGATATGCAAAATATAAATATATATCGATTGTTATGTAAATATATACATATATAAAAGAATATTGTTTTATATATACAATAATGTGATTGCATGATTGCTGTGATCCAAATCGAAATTGCCCCATTGGGTATAAAATGAATGAAATCAATACTATATATATATGCTTCATATATTACATTATTATAAATTGTAAGGGGATATAATGGAGCTTTATTTTTCATTTGTTTTTAATCACTTTTATGAAATACAAAAGAACTATTGTTCTAAATTTGGATGTCAGACTTTTTGCTCTATTTTAATTATTATATAATTTTATTAATAATTATACTTTTCGTTCATTCTTTATATTATTTTAAAATAATACAAAAATTAATTTTCCTCTATCCTCCTGATCTGTTAATTTAATGTTTTTTTTTGAAATACAGAAAGAGGAGTTCTCTTAAACTTTAAATTTTTACTCGTTCCTGGAAAACTGTAGTCTGTTTTAATCGAATATCAAGAACATTTTTTTTTCTTTCTTTCTTTTGATTTTATTGCGTTTTTAGTAATCAAATCGTAGTTATTGTATTATAATATTTCTCGAAGGGTGCGTTTTTTAGCAAATTAGAATAGTATAAAATAAGGCGCCATATAAAATTTTAAACGTATAGCTTATTCTTATAAGATTATCTTTAAAAAGTCTGTTATTCTGTTAACGACAAAAAAAAATTTATTTGTTTGATGTTTAAACATTTTCTCAGGAAAGATTTTTACACTATACAGTTAATATATTGAATAAGTATAGAAATTATATGGATTGAAAGAAAATCGTATTAATTTTTATAGATTTCAGTATTTTTAAATGTATATTTTACCATAAAATTAGTGTAAAATGACCCTAATCAATTTCTGTTCTACATGGAACAGGGAAGGCAGCAAAAAAAAAAAAATTAAAAATAAAATTAACAAAATCCGAATAAAAATATTGTGTTTAACATCACCTTTAATGTATGGATAATATAAAGCTAATATCACATTTTGTATAACACTGCAACAAAAACAGTATCAGGCCGGATATCCTCTTTCCAATTTTAACACTGAACAAGATGTCGTCTATTTATATGTATGCATTTTCTATCAGATGCGTTGTCATGTTGTACATATTCATTTTATTGTCCAATTTTAAATATATAGCCTTTATTCTTTTTTTTTTGCTTTTATTTTTGTGTGCTCATCCCTATCCCTTGAGAACCTCACTGCATAATAGTGTGTAAAAGGATACAATGTAATTTGAATATTTCCAAAATCCCCGGTGATATTTTATTTATTTATAGTAACAATAAGCTTATTCGTCCCATAAATTTTATTCTGAATTGTATAAAATAAATGCCTGCCTATATATTGGCTAAATAAAAATTAAATTTTCTTTTTAAATTTTCATTTTATGTTTTTTTAATGAAAATTTAAAGTTGGATAAATTAAAAAGAATAAATATCACAGTTTTTGATGAAAGTTAAAAAAATGTACAATCTGATGTGCAAAAAAATTGTGCCTTTCATTGATTATGGAGTTCTGGAGGCATTGGGACAAAATATATGGTTAATAAGAATTTATGAGAAAATGATAAGTTTTAAAGTGCTGTAAAATAGGGGAAATCAGAAGTTTTTTTTAGATTGAGTTTAAATTATTTTGTAGATAATACAGGTATTTCTTTTTATATTAAAAAGTTGATAATTAATTGAATCGTTGAATTATAGGCATTTATGGCAAATGTAATGGTCAAATATTTTTGTTTTGAAGATAATTAAGTCATTTAGTCATTTAGTTTTGATATTTTACTGTAGTACATATGTTATTATTTATTTTTATTGAAGGAATTAGATAATTAGTCTTAAACATTTATTTTTCTTAGTTTTAAGCATCTAGTAGATGTTCTAGTCCAATCCTTTTTTTGTTCTTAAAAGCTTAATTTTCCGGCTCTTAATGAGTTATTTTTTATCTTATTTGGAATAAAATAATTCACTATTTTAACAGGTACTGCCAAATTTTTTTTTGACATTTATTTATTTATTTCATTACAAGCTTGATTTAATAAAAAAAATTTTGTAATAATTCATTCATTTTAGTTTATTCAATTTATTTCAATTCATTTTAATTGAATGCACATATTAACTCCTACACCTTAAATACACCCAGATGGCACACCTTCGCACATAGAAATTCGTTTGTAATGCGTACACTGCGAATATGGAATATCTTGCCGTCGGAAGTATTCGCTAAAATATTGGCAATTATAAGGTGTATGACATTGATAAATTCAAGAAGAACATCAACATCTTTGTTGTAACTAAACCTCCCAACATTCAATAACTTCCTATATTTTCCAATTTCCTATATCCCTATTTTTCCAATCCCCAAATCAAATAGGACATTGTACAATAGTTTTTAACCTAATTGTTGGTTTAAAAGGAAGGTCGTGTTTAGTGTTTTAAAGTCTACCACTACCAAAGAGAATTCGCTCGTTGATCTCATTGTGTATTTCGAGATTCCCACCTACCCTCGCAAAAAAAAATTAATATGATTAACAGTTATCGACAACAGAAAAAAAGCCTTAATTTAACAAATCTCTATGATTTTTATTCTATTTCAATATTCATCAAATTTAAAACAACTTGTGTTGCTAACCTATTAATTTTTAAATTATGATATAATTTTAATTATTTGAAAGTTTATACTAAAATGTTATTGACTTTTTAAAAACAAACCAATTTAAAATTATTATTATTTAGAAAATTTTTATGGTCTGATAAATTTTTTTTCCATTTATATTCTGAAAAGGATATATGAGGAAACAAATGAATAACAAATAATACTAATTTTTATTTTATAATAATTCTAAAATGTCTATTTGCTATATACAAACAATTTTGTATTTTCATATATTATAGATATTGATATTTTATAGAATAAATAACAAAACAATTAAATGAGAGAAATCTAAAAACGACAATAATTGGCTAGAAAGAAATAAAAAGTTTTAGTTTTCCCTTTAAAGTTTAAAATTGAAGTTGTAAAAATAAATTATTTGATGTAATTACGACATGTTTCTTTTTTAATATCTATATTTTGTTCTTTTAAAATATTTTATTTAATTTTTTTATTTAAATAGAGATTTTTTTTTTGTTTATTATTATTTATTTATCAACATATACTATTTACCCAATAAAATTCTTGAATATCTTCGCAAGGCCGAATGTAAACCAACGCTTTTTAAAGGCATTCATTTGATTTTCACATAAGGGTAAATTTATGAACACTAAATTTTAAAAAATTGTATAATTTTTATATTGATTTATAAAGGTGAAAAAAAAATTCCTGCCGAATGGCGCTTTTAAATTGAAAGTATGTTAAGCAGAAAATGTGATCTACACATTTTGGTAACTAATGTAGATTAATTTGATCGTTTTTAAATTTAAATGTTTTATAGGTTTATATTATACCCCTTTGACGAGATTTGAACTAGTACCTTTGTCAATCTAGGAAAATTTAATTTCATATTTATTTATTATACATCTTAGATCTTTGGTATTGAATCTGTTATTAAATAATTTTTAACGCGATTCAAATTACAAAATTTTAATGAGAAAATAGTCACCAAGATTATAAAGTGTTCAATGATCAGCCCAATTAGTTTTGATTGAAGGTTTTAAAGATTAACATGAATTGTAATAAATAATGGCTAATTTTTAGAAAATATATTATGAGTTATTTATGTTTCTATGTTTTAGCTATTTCTGAATTTATGTTAAAAACATTTGGTATTTTAACCAGTTTAAATTATAAATATTAACTTGTTGATTAGTTACTGAAATCCAAATTTTTTTCTAAAGAAAAATTGCTGTAAAAAACTATTTTATAAATCAAAGCTAAACAGAGCAAAATAGAATAAGACAATTATTGTGGAATATGACCCTAAAACGAAAACTTCCATTTAATAAACACATTTTTTTTACAGGTTTTTTAATTGATACTTTTTAGAAATTTTTAAAATTAAATTAAAATGAAGCATTTTTTAGATTACAAAGAATAAAATTTATTTATTTATTAGTATATATTGCAATATACACATAGGATATTGCAATATTACAAAACCATGTATATTACAAAACCATGTAAGTTAAGCTAGTAAATGCCATTATAGGTCGAATACTACTATTAAATTATTTATTAATATTATTTATTTTGTTTATATTATATATTTTATATTTATACTATATTTGGTAGCAAGGAGATTTGTTTACAATTAATAAAACTTGTTACATGTGCAGGATTTGAACCCACACTCCCTTAATAAGCCACGTGCTAGACCACTAGGTCACCGAGGCCCCCAAGAATAAAATTTTATTTATTAATTTATTTATTTATTTATATTAATATTACATACATAAATGTAATGCAATATTATTGAACCATCGGCTACTAAGGCCATTATAGGTTTTTATACTATTATTAAATTTTATACTAATATTATTTATTTTGTTTACATTATATGCTATATATTTACAGGGGGCTTCGGTAGCCTAGTGGGTAGGCGTGTGGCGTATTAACCGAAGGAGTGTGGGTTCGATTCCTGCACAGGTCGTAAGTGTTTTTTGCTTTATATACCCCCCTTACGACCAAATATAATGTAAATATATAGTATATAATATAAACAAAATACATAATATTAGTATATAATTTAATAATAGTATAAAAACCTATAATGGCCTTTAGAAGCCGATGGTTCAATAATATTGCATTACATTTATGTATGTTATATTAATATAAATAAATAAATAAATATTTACATTATATATGGTCGTAAGGGGGGTATGTAAAGAAAAAAACACTTACGACCTGTGCAGGGATCGAACCCACACTCCTTCGGTTAATACGCCACCCGCCTACCCACTAGGCTACCGAAGCCCCCAAGAATAAAATATTTAAAAAAAACTGATTATTGATTCCATCAAATCAATTGCATAGTTTTGGGCGAATATATTTCTTATTTTTTCTTTTGATTGCATCTTTTAAAAATTACTGTTACCTTTGAAACAATGGAGGAAATATTTTAATTATTTCTATTTATTTTTTATATTTTTAAATTTTTAATGTTTTAATTTTAAATATCTATTAGTTTTTCTATTTTTTTTTAGATGTAATTATGTATACAAAAAGGATACACAATAATAACAATAATAATAAAGTGAAAAATATAGAAATAGTAGTTAAAGAAAAGTATATTAATAGGAAATACTATGTAATAAAGAATATAATATATTGTTTGTTTGTTTTTTTCTTTTTTTTTTTTGGAATATGAGACTAGTAAAGGAGTTTGTTTAACAAATAAGTGTGTGTTTGATGTTTTTTCTTTATCTCTATCTCCATCTCATTTTTGTTTTTCTATTTATGTAATGAATTACTTTTTTTTTACATTTTTGTTTATTTTTTATTTTTTTGTCATTGTTTTAATAAATATAAGTTTTTTTTTTTTTTGTTTTTACCGTATATCCTCTTGTTCTGACATAAAATCAATAATAGTTAATTACATATACCAGTAATACAATATTCAAACATTATTTTCTAAAGATATTTATTTACTTTTTTATTATTTCTTTTTGTTTTACAAAAAAGTTTTGAGTTTTTTTTATTAACTAGAATTTTTTCTATCATTTGTTTAGCTTTTTATTTTAGTTTTTATTTTTAAATAAACTTTGTCGTCCGTATCAATTTGTAAAATACAAATATATGGATTGGTTCAATTTATTTATTAAAATAAATGTATTGAGAAAACCGATGGATAACATTTTTTTTTTCTTTTGTTGTATATATACGTATTAGTTTTCTATATTAATATAATAGGAAAATTTCTTATTAAGTATTATTATAGGTAATGATATGAAATAAACTGGAAGGTGTTTCATGTTCGTAATAGAAATAATGAATAAAGTTTTTGTTAAATAAATATATATGTAAGTCTTTTTATGTCAATTTGATTCCTCTGCCATTCTTCATTTATCAAAACTGTTAGCATAATAGTTTTAAAGATTATGTGCTTTTATTTTCTTATAGTATCTGTTGATAAATTGACATTTTAGTTCCTATTTTAGTTCCTATTACTTGTTGAAAGGATTGAACAATCTGTGACTCAAATAAATTTGAAGATATTTTAAAAGTTCTATGTTTTAATTATATCTCTTCTTAATTACACAGAAAAATGTACTCGGTACTATGATTCCGTGAGAAACTATCATTTTTCCCCCAATAAAATGTTGAAGCTTATATAATATATAATATAGAAGCATATATAACTTTATATAATAGTTCAGTAAGTTTAGTTTCCTCACTAAAATCATTATGTGAAAAAACGTTATTTAGAAGGCTTTTAACAATTCAACATTCCGCTCTGATATTTGTTATTACCCCATTTAATTACGTTTTAAGATTAAATTGTAAAACAAGCTAAGCGTCAAAGTGTATAAGTAAAAAAAGTAAATCTTGTACAACGTCTCCAATGATCATATTTCGAA
This sequence comes from Poecilobothrus nobilitatus, assembly GCA_947095535.1. NCBI lineage: Eukaryota > Metazoa > Arthropoda > Insecta > Diptera > Dolichopodidae > Poecilobothrus > Poecilobothrus nobilitatus. The sequence continues at coordinate 265,179,689 of OX352774.1, read as the reverse complement.
GAAAATTAAAAGTAAGAAAAATTAGAACAACAAAAACAAAAGTACTAATTTACAAAATAATTTTAAAATTTCATACTAAAAAGAATATATTTAATTCAAAATAATTAAAATTTTGGAATATTACATTGACATAATGGATGAATTCGATTTTAATTTTTATTTTTATACGTACACATAAAAAATATATTTTTTTTTGTTTCAAATTAAAATTAAATTAACTTGTGATTATTCTTATTTACAAACTATTAATAAAACTGAATTGCAATTTATTGACAATTTACCCTATATGAAAAACTTGAAATGAAATTAAATAGGATTTTCTCTTCCAGAGTATGGTCTGGTATCTATTTCGATTCAAATTGATGTCTATTGTTTATAGAGAAACATTTAAATTAGAGAAAACAAAATGTAGAGTTGTTATGGTATATTATAGGGTACTCAATTATTATAAATGTTTTGTGTTGTGGTAAAATATTTTAAGACAAGAATTGGAAAGTTGCGATTTTAATTTTTAAGCACAAAAAAAGTGTTTTTTTTTACAAAAATCAAAAATATGGTCATTTTCTATTTTTTTTTTTTTTTTAAATCAATATTTAAAGAAGGCACAATGTAAAACAAAAGGTTTTCAAAGGTGGAAATTTTGCAAAACTCAATAAAAACAGTTAGAATATTTAGAATATTGTGACTGACTCCAAAATTTGTAATATTTCTTAGAATTTTATATATAAGAAAAAATTGTGAAAAAATCAACAGAATTTTTTTTCAATTTTAAGGTAATCCTATAAAATTAAGAAAAGCTATTAACATGTGTAAAAATAAAATATTGAAGATCTAATTTTTGCATTTTACTTTGAAGAAATTGACCTCTAATTTCTCTTAAAAAAGTTGGGATCAAAAAAAATTTTCTGAGGTAACTTATATTAATTCTAAAAGATCTATTTTGATTATTCCTTCAAAATTTCATGATTTTAACTAAAAATGTGTCGGAACTTTTGAGAAAAGTTCAGATTATACTATATAAACTTGTAGATTACAGATTTAAGATTTAGTTTAAAGCTAGATTTAAAATTTTGCACAAAGCACTTATAAAAATAAGACGTGCTATATCGTATACAAGGAGATAGAAGCTTGTCAACTTCGAAAAGATAAGTGGTAAACTTAAATTGTACAAAGAAAAGGTTTAAAAATATTTAAAACCATAAATTTTTAATTTAAATTTTTTTCTGTACATTATAATCATAAAATCAAATTATAGAAAAACTTTTTAAAAATTTTTGTGCAAAGGTATAATTAAAATAAATAGAAAAAGAAAGAATATAACCAATAGAATTAAAAATATAAGAAGAATTACTATTTTTATAGAATTTCAGTTTAAATTTAAATAAAGAAATAAAGTTAAATAAATGTAAACGTATATGTATATGTACACTGTTACATACTATAAGGTTATAATCAATTGCAATATATATTTTCTTTTTTCTTTTTTTTGGACATACATATCTACTTATATAAAAGGTATGTTCATATGTTTTATTTTTAGTTTTAAACTTTTTATTTTCTCTCTAATGTCATTTTTTTATTAGACAGACGAATTTAAAGTTTTATTTTTTTGTTGTTGTTCGTTTTATTGTTCTTTAAATTTATATTTTTGTTTATTTGAAATTCTTATTTAATTTTTTTTTTCGCTTTCTCTATCACATTTTCTTTACGATATATTTACTTCTTTTGTCTCTGTCTAATGTGCAACATGTGTAAGAATATTTATGTGACCATAATCCTAATGGATGTGATTTTTACAAAATAAAAAAAAAAAAACAAAAAAAAAAAGAAGAATTCCAAAGAAATTGAACTGGTGTGAACTAAATTGGTTGAATGTATAAGGATTAACATAAAGGTTGTGGAGAATATGAAAATTAAAAGAATAAAAGTTATTGTTATGAAAAAAAAACAAATAGGATTGAAAAGGATGTATGTTTTCTCGGTTAAGTGAAAGAAAAAGAATAATATAAAGTTGAATAAGTGTGAAATATAGGTAAACAATTTTAAATTATATGTGTATATTGTTTGAATTTATATACGTACATATATATTGGTTTATATTGTATAAAATATTATTTAAACGAATAAAGCTTAGATATAGAATTTGGATTTTGAAAAAAAATTTATAAATATGTACTTAAAATATGAATAATTTTATGAATACAAATCTATTGTACGATTCTATAATTCATTCAAGATTTAAAAATTTGCACTTCTGTATTTGTAAAAATTTATTAGTGCGGCTTTAAAATTAACCTAATTCATACTTTAAGTTTTGATTTATTAAAGGCTGTTATAACATGCTTTGCAAATTTATTAGCTATTGATGTTGTACTAAATGTAATGTAGAAAGTGAATTATACTTTTTGTAAATATTAAGAATTTATTAAATAAATTTGAAAAATTCTTCTGTATAATTTCATTTTCAATTTGAAATATCGATTCGAAAAATGTTAAGTTAATATTTTAACATAATCATAGATTAATTTTAAATTCCACTATTACTTACTTGCTATGAATTAATTTCAAGAGATTTAAAACTTATTTGATTTTTAATTTTTCGGACCTTCAACCCAAATATTCCAGATACTTTTTCTTTAAAATCAAATCAGTTAAATAATTTTTGATATTAGGAAAAGAGAATTTTAAAAATAATTATTAAAATTCTCATCAGATGTTGTTGCACCTAATTACATTAGTTAAATTGTTCTTGAAAATTGCATTTGTATTTTCTTGATTTTTATTTAGTCTTTAATTTTTTTATCATAAGTATAAGCTATTCCTCAAGATTTGTTTACCTGTCCATTTTAAATAAAACTACACTTTGATTTAGAAACACAATTTTTTAAAAGCAAAGTTTAATACGTTAAAATTTAAAATCGTTTTTATACCCGTACGTTAAGGATCGGGTATATTAAAATTGCACCTCCGTTTGTAACACCTCGAAATAAGGTAGCTAGGTATATCTTCAAAGATATGGATCTGATCAGAATCAAATTCAAAGTCGATTGAGCCTTCTCCGTCCGTCTGTCCGTCAGCAAGATAACTCAAAAACTAAGAAAGCTAGAGTCTTCAAATTAACATAAAATATTTCTATTATTAACAATAAATATTCTTACATTTTTTTTTTGAAATAGAGCCATGAAATTTTAACTGCTGATAGATATCTTAAAAATATCAATTTTATTTTTAACAACTTTTTTCTGTAGCCCCACCCGTTACGGAGCTACAGCTCTTCAAAGTTATAAAAAGCTCTATATTTAAATTGTTATAACACAAGTTTTATAAGGTATATCTTCAATTTGAAAACACCAAACGATTACTGCTTTCAAAATATATATACAATAAATATATACTTGTGGCATATGGGATCTTAATTTACCGTTATATTTACCTTCTATCTTCCAAACGGTTTAAGTTAGAAACTTGAAATTTTGAGAGAAGTTAGGTCTTTGAAAATAAGTATGGGTCATTTCAGAAAATATTTAGTATCGCCCCCCGTTTCGGAGCTGTATAGGGTCAAAAACTAAAAAATTCTTTATTTTTAAACACCTCTAACTTGAAAACCTGGCCAAATTTTTTTGAAGTAATATACAAAAATTGAAGCTCCACCATTTTATTTATATTAACAACTTTTTTTAATAATATAGGGTTACCTTAAAATTGAAGAAAGTGTGACTTAATTTTTCTAACAAATTTCTTTAACGAATTTTTTGCATTTTGTTTTACTCGATAAGTTGAAATTGTTGAGGATGATGCGTAGTACAAAAAAAATTAAATAAATAAAAATGTAATGGTTGCTTGAAGAATTTATATTTATATGATATTATAGTATACATACTTATATAACTCATGTTTATTTACATATCGTATATGTCACTGATGAATGAATGATATATAATACATATGTATAGTATAAATTATTATACATTTGCCGCTTAGTATATTATACATATTAATATTAGTTTTGAATTGATACTCGTTATGTGGAAGGTTAGAATCTGCTTTTGAAGAATGTTTAAACATATAGTTTGAATATATGTACAACCCATAGTCCTAGAAATTATAATATTCACCCAAATTATTTTAAAATACTAAAAAATTAAAAAAATAATATTATAAGCAGAGTGACAGGCTATGAACATACTAACGGTTCGTACGGGTATCTAAGAGTTGACAAAGGCAACTGTATTCTTCCTCGTCATCTTCATCTTTTCAGTACATCTTCATCTTTTTACTACATTTTGAAATGACATTACATTTTTTGTTTTTAATTAAACATCCCTATCAGGATATGGTTAGTGAATCTTATAAATATTGTATAAATTATTACTATTTTTAACAATGTACTTAGAATTACTAAGCAAAACTTGTGTGAGTTTATAGAATCAATATCCTATTCACTAATTATACTTCTACAATTACATGAGCCTGAAAATAGGCTTTTTTTGCAATTTTGAGGAACTGTAACTTCGGAACCCTATATAACTAAGAAAAAGCTTTAACACAGGTAAAAATTACCGAAGCTTTAATTTTTATGTCTTGGCGAGGAAAAATTTGTACAGGTGCTCAAGTACAGGTGTCTAAAAGTAACAAATTTTCAATTTTTGAGCCGTAATAGCTCTTAAACGGAGCGTGGTACAAAAAAATTTTCTGAGGAAACTTATACTAATTCTAAAAGTATTCTTATTTCTTGTCCCAAAATTTCAAGTTCTTATCTAGAAGTAAGCCGGAGTTATAAAGGTTATTGATAAGGTAGGATTTATAAAGGTAAAACAAAATCCTGTCGAAGAATGATGGCTTTAAATTGAAAAGACGTTAATCAGAACCGGAGATATACGCATTTAAAAATAGGGATTTTTCAAAGTTTGAGAGGCGGTAGCTCCGTAATGGATGGAGCTATACATGAAAAAGATGTTCTACAAAATGAGTTTTTTTTCTGAGACCTACTAATGATTAAATTTTTTTGTTTTCTATCTTTAACGGTGTAGAAGTTTTGTAAGCAGACGGACGGATAGAGTGAAACTAATAGGCACAGTTTTTCCAAAATTTTTTTTGGAAATGTGCTAAAAATACTGCAAAAATTCAAAATGCCATGAATTTTTATCATGATTTAAAATGATTGAAAAGTTAATATCTAAAAATAAAAATTTTGTTTTCCATGTTAGTTAAAGTTTTTAAATTATTTGTCGAAAATCTAAATAAAAAACAACAATTATGTAGTATAATTAATTATGTTTGAATTATCTGATCACAAATAAATTATGGATTTTTTTTAGAATTTTTTTTTATGTTCAAACTTTGTATCTATTGTGTAAATGTTGCTGATATTAAATTTTTTTTTCGAAATGATTATCATAATTTTTTAAGGAACTGTAATATTTTTTTTAGGAAAATTGATCTTAGGAAATTGATTTTAGGAAAAAAGTTAAATTTAAGCACAAGCTCAGTATTATGCATTCGACCCATTAGATCAAATACATAAAATTGAGCTGGAATTCAAATCTCACTTTTTCATACAAAAATTACGCTTAAAATCGCATTTTTGTTTGGAAAAATGAGATTTACGTTCAAGGTCAGTTTTATGCATACCGCCTATTGTCTGTATTTTAGAGTTACTGTTACTCACAAATTTTAACAGGACTTGTTCTTTAATTTTTTTTAAATGTAGAACTTATTTTAATGTTAAAAATGTTGTGAAAACTAAAAATACAGAATTTCCATCTAAAAAAAATAATTCTATAGTTTTAAGAGATACTTTCCTTTAGATATAGTTTTAGCACATTCATTTAGATTTCTTTAAGGATTTTTTTTAATTTCTTCTTTACCAAGTAAGAAATATGCATTGGACTACCTAATTTTATTTGTAAACCGATGCCCATTAGTGGTAAATGTTTTCCATTCTTATTTTGTTTTAAATTGTGAAAACACAAAACTAAATACGAATTTTTTTTGGGAGGAAAGTAAAATATATACTATTAACCTATTTGATGTGGTTGCATAATTTATGTTGACTATTTGAATCAAATAGAGGCGAAAGGAATTTTGCATTTAATTTGTGTTTATGAGTTTCATTAAGAACTTCTTAGTAATTAAGGGTTACATTATTTTGGGCTTTTAATTAAAAATAAAAAAATTCTAACTGAAAAAAAGGGGAACAAAAAGGAAAATAGAACAAAAAATATTTTCAAGTATTATTTTTAGGAAAAAATATTTTCTATTTGGTCTTTTAGTGGTTGTTAAATGGTATTCAGGTGTATATGAAATATACACCGTACATTATACGTAATACATATTATATTCTGCGTAGTTTGAAAACTTTAGAAATTTTCTTTGTAAAGAATTTAAACGTAGAAAAGTAATAAGATTTTGATACATTGTGAAATATTAAAGGTTTTTTTTTATTTGTTGTGAGTTTCAACTGTATTGCAGGATTTTAATTGCTTAGTTCATTTACAAAATAAAAAAAAAAAAATGAGTTTATTTTTAGGTATTAAATATTACAAATTTAATTTTTTGTATTTATTTCGAAATTTTTTTTAACCTTAATCGATAGTATATATCATTTTTGCCTTGGTTTTTATCACTAATCTCTAAATTTTAAACTATTTTTCAAGACTCTTATATAGAAGATAACAACTTTTCTTTACTAATTTTTTTAATTTGACTTTGGTGACTGGTTCAATGGAGATTTTATTTCTGTGTTTTTTTTTAAAGAATTGAATGTTTTCCGATGCGATGGAGTATTTAAATATAGTTTTATTTCAAAACAAATGTTTCCTTTTCGTTTAAGGCAAAAATAAACTTTTACTTTTCACTTGGAAACTTAAAAAATTTTCATATATTATTTTTTAAGTTTAATTTAATTTAATTTACATATATATTCCTGTTTTGCTAAATACTAATACAAGCCACATGTACAATAGACATCGAGATTACTAAATTTTTATAGGATGAAAGATCAAATATGTATATGTATGTGTATATGGATAAGAGACAAAAATTAAATTAAATCCATATATACATAGAATTGTATTCAAACGAGGAAGAGTGCAGTAGAGTAGACTGTGTCAACTCTGGGATACCCGTATGAACGTAATATATCCTATTATAAAACTTGATCATCTTTTAAAAACATTCAGATGTTTTAGTACCGAACTACAGAGATATATTTATGTAAATTGTGAAGTTGTATGACAGCTACCTGAATCTATTGCACCTAGCTTCATTAAGTTCCAAGAAATGCAAGAAGCCTAAACCGGCTGCAATAGATCAATCAAATTTTACAAAAGTTTTTGGCATGCAACTCGACACTTTTTCACTAAATTTCAGATAGCTAGATTCAATAGACACTGAGTTATTTTAATTTAAAAAGAGAAGTTGTATGGCAACTACTCGAACCCGGCGGCCGAAAATGCTGGAGTTAAATAGCAAAACTAGCAATTTTGCAAAAGTGACGTAAACAAAATATCAGCCTCTTAGCTCCTTTATTTTTTGAGTTATCGTGCGGACGGACACTGAGTTATTTTCATTTAAAAAGAGAAGTTGTATGGCAGCTACCCGAACCCGTCGCACCAACACAACCAAATTTTGCAGAAGTTGTTGCCATAAAACTTGATCATCATTCGCAAAATTGCAGATACCTAGATTGAACAGACACTGGGTTATTTCCATTTAAAGAAAGACGTTGTATGGCAGCTACTCGAACCCGGGGGCCGAAAATGCTGGAGTTAAATAGCAAAACTAACAATTTTTCAGAAGTGACGTATATAAAATGTCAGCCTTCTAGCTCCTCTATGTTTTGAGTTATATTGCGGACGGACACTGAGTTCTTTTCATTTAAAAAGATATTTTGTATGGCAGCTACCCGAATACGTCGCGCCAGCACAACCAAATTTTGCAGAAGTTGTTGCCATAAAACTTGATCATCATTTGCAAGATTTCAGACGCCTAGCTTTATTAACTTCCAAGAGGTGCAAGAAGCCTGAACCGGCTGCTCTAGGCCAACCAAATTTTACAAAAGTTGTTGGCATATAACTCGACACCTCTTTACTAAATTTCAGATTCCTAGCTTCAATGAACACTGAGTTATTCTCATTTAACCGGATAAGTTGTATGGCAGCTACCCGAACCCGTCGCACCACCACAACCAAATTTTGCAAAAGTTGTTGCCATAAAACTTGATCAACATTTGCAAGATTTCAGACGCCTAGCTTTATTAACTTCCAAGAGGTGCAAGAAGCCTGAACCGGATGCTTTAGACCAACCAAATTTTACAGAAGTTGTTGGCATGTAACTCGACAGCTCTTTACTAAATTTCAGATTCCTAGCTTAAATAAACACTGAGTTATTCTCATTTAAACGGAGAAGTTGTATGGCAGCTACTCGAACCCGTCGCACCAACACAACCAAATTTTACAGAAGTTATTGCCATAAAACTTGATCATCATTTGCAAAATTTCAAAACCCTAGCTTGAATAGATACTGAGTTATTTCTATATAAAGAAAGAAGTTGTATGGCAGCTACTCGAACCCGCCGACTGAAAATGTTGGATTTAAATAGCAAAACTAACAATTTTGCAAAAGTGACGTAGAAAAAATTTCAGCCTCCTAGCTCCTTTATTTTTTGAGTTATCGTGTGGACGGACGGACGAACGGACGGACGTACATGGCTTAATCGACTCAGAATTCGATTCTGAGCCGATCCATACCTTTGACACTATATCTAGCTCGGCTCCTTTAAGGTGTCACAAACGTAATGGCAAATTTATTATACCCTTGAACATAGTTCATACGGGTATAAAAATGTTGCTGAATAGAGTTAAGAAAAAAAAGTTGTATATTAATTGGATTCGAACCAAAATTACTTAGATTTTCAAAACCTGTACGCTTTCCTCTACACCGTACAATAGCTTATATATTTTGTGAAAAGATTACAAATATAATAAAAAGCGTGACAGAATGACAAATAAATATCACGATGACTGTCAAGATGGCGCAATACAGCATTCGGGAATTCGTTTGTCATGCGTACGTCGCGTTTATGGAACCTTGTGCACATGTGTTCCCAAAAGTTGGTAATTCATTTGTGTACGATATGTCGAAATTCAAGAAGAACACTAACATCTTTCTTCAAAATAACTATCCAAATTTTTCAAAATTAAAGGGGGTGGTTTTGGTTGGTTAAAGTCCAACACTACTCAGAGGAACCTCGTGCAGTTCCTTTGGGTGACTTTTGATGTTTTCCACCGTCCCTCGTAAAAAAAAAAAAAAAAAAAATAAAATAAATATATAAACCGACACACACGAGTTATAAAAGTATATAATTAAGTTCGACTTTACTTTTATTTCGTTTTCGGCACTATTTTTGGTTTAAAATGATGAAAAGTCCGAATATGAAAAAGTCGCAATTTAATTTTTTTTTATCTCGTTGAAAAGAAACTAAGGTAATTCGGCTTTATTTCTTAGGGCATTATTTCCGGGTATCTCTTAGTTCTCCCTTACAAGTAAAATAAATTTATGAAATGCCTAAGTACTTCTGTAATTTTTGCTCAAATTCAAATCTAGATACTTTAAGTGCTAAAATAATTTTTAAACTTCAGCCATGTAATTTAAAACAAAAACAAAAATTTTTAATTCGTAGATAAAACAAAAATCAAAGTCATGGTTTTTCTTCTTCATGAATATATCGAATAAACATTTTTTGTTGGTAATTTTATATTCAAATAATATTTGTTTAAACTAAATAAAAAAATATAAGTTCTATTCAATTCTATTTTATCATATCATAAAGAACATAAATATTATGGGGAAAGGACATTTACTCCATTGGTAAAGTGATAAGTTTAAGTATCAAAAAAAGAGGAAAAAAACTGAACGCTATGCAATTTGAATAACAAATCGTCATTTAAAATTGTTGTTATCTCATATCAGTCAGCACCAACTTTACCTCCCTTTGTATTGTTTACATTTAGGACAGAATTTGTAAAAAATGTATTTATTTTAAAGTATCATTTTCATCTGCAACCCTCATTCCCTTTTTGTGTCACTCGCTTATTTGAAATGTTCTTTTTTTTTTTCAAAAAAAAATCAAAGAGCGTTTATTCTTCCATAAATGTGCATCAACATTTTACTTATTGAGTACAAATAAATGTTGTATCTTAATAAGGCTACCAGATGTTCATATATGATTGTAAATTTAATACGCGTTATAAAAAGTGCGCGTTATATGCGTAATGCGTTTATAAAAAGTATTTTTTGATAAGTTTTTCTATAAGTTGTTGCCATTTCATTTTAACAATTTTTTTCTTTTTTTGATAATAATCGTATTTTAATCGGTTATTGTAATATAAAAGTTTTTTTTTTCCCTAAGAGAGGTGGGAATCTTCCAAAGACACCAAGAATTTCCCCCTTGGTTAGTGTCAGATTCTTACTGACTAAACCCACCTCCCTCTTTAGCCAATACAATGGAATAAAACCCTTAACTGCGAACGCAGTATATTGGCTACGGAGTAGGGATAGGAAAGGATAGGGAATGGATACGGAAACATTGAATTGGAAGTGGGACTGTAAGGAAGCAATGAATCCGCCTATTATTATTACTATTTTGCTAACAGTGACTATAGCCGTTACAACAGTTACAACATGTAGTAGTAGTATATATATATCACTACATGAGGTAATTATTGAAGGCAACCCCCACTGTCACCTTAGCGGCTGTTATTATTGGTATTAGTATTCTTATTAATATTATTATTATTTTACTACAGAGTCAGCGCGATCAGTGGATTACAACGCGCAGCAGTATATAACTCCTTACTTGCATGATATAACCAAAGATAGCTCCACTGTAGCAGCTATTATTATTATTACTATTATTATTATTATTACAATTAATTATTATTGTTATAATAATGGCTTTAAAATGTTTTCTGTGTAAAATGTAATCCTGATGGTATGATGGTAATCCTGAACTTTTAAAATTTCATAGATTATGAAATTTTTTCCTTTAACCGAAATTTGTATTTAACTTGTGTTTGAATTAAAAAATAGACGTATTTTGTATGTCCACTTTCAGAGTTAAATATTATTTTTATTCATTTTTAAATCTGGCAACCCGAAATGTTTGATTTACCTAATGCCTTTTTTTTTTTTGCTAAACTGAGTAAGAGCATATTAATATCAATAAAATGAGCATTCACACATAGAATAAGAGTGGTTTATAGAATGGGGATGATTTTGTACGTTAATTTTTTTTTCATTTTAATTTTATTTTGTACGCCCGGTCGGTTTCATTTTTGGTTTTTAGTTCTACTCTTAATTTTGTTGTTTTTTTTTTTGTATTTAAAATTGGAGTACAGAATACGGCGCTTTCTTTATGTTCTATTATGTTAAATTCTTTTTTTTTTTAGATTCATTTTTATTGTCAACATTTTTATGGCGTACAACGATGTTTAGAGCAATAAAATTTATCGATAAAAAATTTAGCTGACAAGTATTTGATTACATTTTATATATTATGAAACTTCCCCATCATGAAGTTCTGTTTTTTTTTTTCTGAATAATGGCATTGCTGGATGAAGACTTCATTTTTTTTTTAAGAGTTTTTTTTTTGGAATTTTTTTTTGTTTTTAAGTTGGAATTTATTTTTAAGTATATTTTTGAGTTTTGGGATTTATTTTATTTATTTTGAAGAGAAAAATGTTTTTTTTTTTTGTTAGACTATTGTTGATGTTTTTGTTGGTGTGATTTTAGAATAAAATGAGATTTATGCAAATGTGGCGAAAAAACTCAATTTATATTTTAGATCGAAATATCGAAAAAGATTCTAATTATATATTTTTTATTTGTTGGATTTAGGATGTTATTTCAGGGGAAGTGTGAGTTTATTTTGTCGGAAGTGGACATTTAACAGTTAACTTAGGTTATGCTACTGTGGTATTTAATTTAAAAGGATATATCAGGTATTTAAGAATTTTATTAAGAATATAGTTATAATATAAAAATGTGTTTCCGAATGATTTTTGTCATATAATTTTTTTTTTAATTTCAAGAACGGGAAAGATTTATCTTAAGGTTTTTTTTTAAATATGGTTAAAATAAAAAAACCTTAAAATATTTTCCGTGTAATTATTTATTATCTGTCTTGAATTATGAAATTAAAAATTTGAAGATCTAAAATTGAAGAATAACAAATCGTGTATCGTACTTTTGTGAAGATTTTAAATTTTGATATTTTGCTTTGACATCCATTATGTAAGTATCAAATAAAAAAATTTTTTTCATTGCACTTTAAAAATAAAAACATAGAAATCATTGCATTGTCATTTTGAATTTTATTTATTTCGTCCTAGGTATATTTTATTTTTTTTTTTTGAATATTATTTTTTTTGATTGTATACGTTTTTGTTTTTGGATATTTTCGTTTACAATTCGTACAGTATTCGTATTTCAATATTTTTTTTAAGTAAAATTGTGTGGATGGTTTAGGAATTTAAGAGGCTTCGTAGATCGTTATTGAGCAAAAAGAGAAAAAAAAAGAAATTTAATTGGATATTTTTGAACGTGTTAGGATTTTATTTTCAAATTTAAATCAATATATTATATATATGTAAAAGTGTGAGACTGATAAATTATATTTGTACAAAAAATAAAAATTTACAACAAGTGAAAAAAAAAAAAAAAAAAACCAACGCAAAATTAATATTTTTTTAACATTTTCAGCATATTTCATAAAATATAACGGTAATAAAGTTTATATTGCGTGTAAATTTAGAGCTTATTGAATGTTTTTATTTTTTCGTTGTCAAAATTTTTTTTATTTCTAAAGAAAATTTATTATTATTTTTTATTTTCTGCAGCATTTATTGAAAATTATTGATGAATGTTATGCAAAATTTGCAAATTTCAAATTGTTTTAAATAAAGTAAAATTATTTAATTTAGGAAAAAAAAACAAACAGAGCTTTAATATATCTGTCATTATATTATTTTAAGTTAACTTTAGAAAAAGTATATTATTTTAAATTTTTATTTTATTTTTTTTTTATAGTTTTCTGCCAGACAATGTATAGTTTGATGACAATGTAGTTTAAATATTAATTGACATTGATAATAAATGAATGCTACCTTCTAAATTGTCAATGGATTATTTTTTTCCATCCATATACCACTTTTTTCTCTCAAATTTCTCTAAGTTTATCTACAGCCGAAGTCATAACCATATCTTATTTTACAATATTTCAACCTGTTGAATACAGATCTAAATGATCACATTGTATTGTATTAGATATTCTTTAGCTTCGTATATATTTTTAAGCTTGACTTTCTTCTTTATTTGTTTCTCTTCAAGTTTATTTATTTTAAAATTTCACCTTATCTTAAACTATCAAACACCTTACCTTTGTGAAGATTTTAAATTTTGATATTTTGCGCTTTGATATCCATCATGTTAATATAAAATATGGGACTTGGTAATCTTAAAGTTACGGGAATTAGGTAATAAAAAAAAGTAAAATAAGTAAATATAAGTGAACTACTGTTATTGACATAACGATTTGAATTTGAAATTAGTTAATTGTTGTTTTTTTTTGGATTTTTCAAATTGAAAATTTATTAAAATTTTGTTTAATTGTTTGGAAATTTCATATAAATTAATTGACAATTTTTATTTATAAAATAAATTGTTATTTTTAAATATTAGATTTTTATAAAATAATATATAAAATAATAATAACTGGGAGATAAATAACGTTTGATCGGATAATTACTGTATTACGGATGTTATAAAAATTGAAAATTAGAGAGAAAAAAAAATTGTTTTTGATGACAAGTGTTAATTTTTTTTTATATTTTTCTGATTTATTTTCTTTATTTTTATTTAAGTAATTTGGTTTTAATGTAATTTTTATTGTTAACAATTAATTTTAAAATGAATTGGTAAAGAAAATAAATTAAAAGTTAGATTTTAATAATAGAAAATATATGTATTTCCATTTTAATAAAAAAATAATTGATGTTAGTTAATAAAGTTAGTTGTATTTTGTTATTTATAGATTTTTTTTTGAATAACTTTCGTAAGTATAATTGCAATTTTAACAGACCTCCTCCTTTAGTAAACCACTTAAACCCACCTCCCACTTAAGTCAGTTTAAAGGGATGAAACCTCTAAATGAATACGTAGTATATTGACTAAGGAGTAGGAATAGTACAGGATAGGACTGAGATCCGAAAGCAATTAGATTTTAGAATTTAAGACTTTAATGGTCGTTTTTGAATATTATTTATATAGTATTTGTAAAAAAGTAAAATTTTGTTTTTAGTTTTGTTCCATTTTGTTTTAAATTAAGAAATACATCAAATTTTTTTTACATTATGCTAAAAATTTAAATTGTGGTATTTTGGAAATCTTAAATACTTACTGGTAATATGCACTGGATGATGCAGTAGGAACAGTATATTTTCCTCCAAATTCTGATGAATCTTTTTATAACGAATTTTAAGATATTTATCTGCTTATCTTTTCGATTTTATTTAAAGCTGAAAAAATGCTAGAATAAATATTTTTAATTTTTTCAATAAATATCGAATGGTAATTTTGAAAGAAATTCACTGCACCTTTATAATGTGTTGGAGAATATATAGTAAACCCTATAGAATCACTCTCAAATATATATTTCAATTTTCTAGTATTTCTTTAGATGTTATAACACGGTGATATTGTTGTGACAAGTCAACATCAAAAAAAAAAGGAATATACAAAATTAATCCGTTGAAAAGGTAGTTAATAAAAAAATCCGTTGAAAAGGTAGTTAATAAATTCATTATATATATACGTATTAATAACCTATCACATTTATAACATCGTTTTTTATTAAAAACAATTTAAAAATTATATTACAGTAAATCCATTTTGTTTAGTTACTTTATATATGAATTTAAAATCAACTTATAACTACTTTTATATTAAAAAAATTTGTATTTTGTTTTCTGTTTTTTTTGTCTTGAGTATGTCAATATTTGATGAGTGGTTAAAATTTTAATTAAATTTATAAAGAGTCAGTTACTTTAATATTGTTGTTATGCTATGAATAAATAAGTATATACACGTATTAAGTCCTATATAATTCAATATATATATATCTGTATATGACTAACTTGCGCTCTTTTAATTTAATTGAAAATCTGAAAACAAATTTAATATTTAAGAAAATATTGGCCGTTCATCATTACTTCTATAAATTGAGATGATGATTTTACAAGGGAAAATAGTGATATTTGTGTTCATTTAATAATTAAAAGATTAACTAGGGTTTAAAAGTCAGTTTCCCAAATGGATAACAAAAAAAAAAAAAAAAAACAAGTGTAAGTTCGTTTAGTGGTAATGATAATTATTTTTTATTGAATATTAAGCATAAAGCAGATTCATGTTATTATGATTACGCTAAATAAATCAACCTAACAGTAAAAATTTTCATGCATCTAAGTAAAATTTTTTAAAAGAAAAGTTTTAAAATTTACGATATAAAAGTGAAACAAAAAACTCAATAACCACAAAACCTAGGACTTTTCACATAAAAGTGAGAAATCCAGTAAGTGGTCTGGTGTATGCCTTTAATTTTCTATTCTTTGAAATTTTTCATATACTGGTATGTAATTTTTTTTTTGCCATTTAACAAAATCAAAATGCATAAAACTTTTTATATATGTATATACCACCAACTAATACTTGTTAAGATTAAGTACTTACAGTTTTGAGCAATAATATTAATCCTATTTATATTTGCATGCATTTTTTTTGTCTACACAATTTACAGTTTTGTATTTTTTTTAAGTTAATATTTTTCGTTTCGAAATAACAAAATATTAAAAAAGGATAACTTTTTTTGGTTTGTTAAAATATGGTTGAAGTTCTAAAAATCCCCATCTGATATAAATTTTATACATCCCGGATTTTAATAATTTACCTATAATACAATGGTGCAACTAGGATTACTTAAAGAGACATTTGAGTTTAAATGATAAGAAAACAGTATTTGTAAGCGAGGGCCTATGGGTAATTAGGTATGTCGAAATTTTGAAAAAAATTTGTTACAACAACTTCTATTATAGTAGAAGCAGAGATGTAGAGTACATGTAATCTCTGGCAGAAGTTTGTAGTATTCCTCTTTTATCTGTGTGAAAATTTCAAAACGTTGTGTGTTTTACTAAATAAAAATGGGTTTAAAAAAGATAGGGAAATTGCCACTTTTAGAAGTATTTCGCGTTATTTTAGAAGTATTTCGCGTATCCTGAAAAACTTTAAAAACAATATATTTACTTTATATAACTATAATAGATAGGTAAGATAACCTAACAAGTGACTTATAGCCTTTACTGATTTAATTTGAATAATATGATAAAAAAATGTACTATCGAAAATAATTATGTGTTTTTTGCTTTTTGTCTAATACTGTAATTATATTAAATTTGTTTTGTATGAGAATTTGATGCATTTTTATAGGAGTTTAAAAGAAAAAAAAGGAAAAGTTTATCATGTTGTTGGGGGTTCTATTTTATTTTTATTTATTTCTTTTAAAAATGCATATGAGTTGCAAACTCTTAGACTTAATGTTGATTTATTTTTCCACTTAACACCTGCGTGAATATTTTTTTTTTTTTTTTGTATTTTCATGAGTTTTCCTTAGATTATTTTTTTACCATATGCTCTCTTTTGTAAGTTTTGATGTAGTAAATAGATTTAATTGGAGATTTTCTCTTATATTGCTTTTAAAATAATTTCTTGCTTTTTATTTGTTAAGGTTTTTCTTTTAAAGGATTTGTTTTTTGCAAAATCTTTTTAACATGAATAAAGCTGGAGTTAAGAAAATTAAAACTTTAACAAAAAAAAAAAATTGAATTAAAATCTCTTTTTTTTTAATTTAACATTAAAAATTATAGTTTTAGTTGTTATTTGTAAGGTGTTATAATTTAGATTGAATGTAAAAATAAGTGATTTATGTTTAATTATACAAATATATTATTTATGTTATGAACTTCATGGAAAACCTTTAAATTTTAAATAAATCTAAAGGAATAATATATCATTTTAATGGAAAAGTTAAGATAAGCAGACGTTACCATTAATTTGAAAAGTCTATGCAGCAAATATATATTGGCTGAAAAGTAATTTTTTAGCTGGAGGGTTGTAATATTATATGTGTGATATTTTCTTAATTAATTTTTTTTTAAAAAGGTTGAAGCATTAAATATTCTTCTTTATTTAAAATTTAATGAAAAATTTCAGTTTCATGTATTATTTATTTTACATTAAGACATTAACTAGAAAAGATATTATAGTTATTATTACTTGCAGTTTTTATTACGTATATTATAATTGGATGACGAACATCATCTTCTTTCACAAAATCTTATTCGAACGAATTAATCTAGGACCAAATATTCTTTTTCGAGTGAACATTGTCCTTTTTCTATAGTGATATTCTTCTTTTATTTTATAGAAATATAAATTTTTATGTAGAGTGACTTTATAGTTGGTTACAAAATGAAAGTTTTAATAATTTGTTTTGTTGGGAGTGTAGGGCAGTAATCCTACTATGTTTAATTCTTTTTTGACTTTTTATAATATATGTGGCGTGGATTTCAGCTGACAAAGCTAATGATATAGTTTAATAAAAATTTAAAAAAATTTAAAAAAAAATTGCAAAAACATTAGGAATTTGTTTTTATTTGGATTCATAATAGACATGTATATATATACTTTGTTCTCATGCTACATAAGTAGTTTGCTACAAACTGATATTTTGTAATTGTAATTGCACTGATACTTTGTAATTAAAGTTTTTCTATATAAAATCCTATACGAGCAAATTAGCACTTTTGGGATGAAATAATAACTAAATAAAATATTTATGTTATTATAGGTATACTAGCGGCCCTAGAGCCCGATATTATTATTATAGGTTTTGTAATACAAAAGCCGTATAAAAAATATATGTTTGTACTTGTATTTGAAACTTAGCGAATGTTTGGCGAATGTCATAACACGTAGTGTGTGGCTGAAAACTACTAAATTATAATTATAGATTATTAGAAAAAATAACAATAAAAATAAATGTAAAAAAAAAAGAAAATTTTATACGAAGAACATTTTTAGAAAAGAAGATTTTAGGAAAGAAGATTTCGTGGCAGAATCATTATAAATACAAATACTCTATACAATTAGCAAGTTTGTTTAGTTTTAGACCAATCTTTTATGCTACCAAATATAGTGCAATTAATTCTAATATATATGTAAAATAAATAAATAATATTATTATATAAATTAAAATAATTGTATTCAACCTCTAATGAATGTTGTAGCCGATGGTTTAGTAATATTTTATTATCCTTCCTATAGAAAAGTAACTAAATGTTTCGAAGCAGCTATTACTTATACCCAATTACTGAAAATTTAAAAAAAGTTTAGTATATGATGGTGATTATAATAAATAAAAAATTTTCTTTAAATTTTAACTTTTTAGATATTCAGATTCATTAGATTTAATTTAATTTTAATAATTATATTTATTAATAATTTTCTTTTCTATGTTTCTATATCATTATCTATATCCTTGAAATGATTTGTTTTGTTATCCTCATATTTATTACTATTGCTATTATTACTACTTCCTTTTTCATATTCTATTCTTTAAAGTTGAAATTGGAAAAAAAATTGTGCTAGAAAAGGAAAACAAAAAGAAACAAAAAATTCTAAAAAAAAGAAATAGAATTTCCAATCAAGAAATTGCATAAGCGAGACCACAAGCTTTTATTTATTTACATAACATAAAAGAGTAAATGATAAATTTCTTGAGCTTTTTAGAATTTTTTTGTTTTCTTTATTGTTTTCAGGATAAGCAATATCTTTTCACGATATCCGCCAAATATCTTTTTGTTATTTTTTGTTTTATTATATTATATTCTGGCTTTTTTAATTTTACAATTTCAATTGTATAGTCTTAAATTGTTCTCGGTTTATTTAATAGTATTAAGAAAAGAAAAACCAAACCATTTTGTTTTTAGTTGAATTAGTTTTATGATTCTTTACACCTAATTTTCGGAAACAAAAATTTGACCAACTTCTTTTAATTAATTTTTTTTCGTTCCTAAAAATATGAAATCGACTTACGAACGACGAATTATAATGTTATATATTATTTATACCTTTCTAACGAGTATATAAGTAAAGTTAGTCAAAAAGTAAATTTATGTAACAAAGTTATATTAATTTTAGGTCCGTATATCAATATATTAAAAACTTTCACGCCTAAAAGTATGCTATTGCTAAATCAATCTTTGAATCGTTATAAAAGGAAAAGTTGGATTGGGGGCTTCGGTAGCCTAGTGGGTAGGCGTGTGGCGTATTAACCGAAGGAGTGTGGGTTCGAACCGTGCACAGGTAAGTGTTTTTTTCTTTACAGGTTTTAAGGTTTTTTCCCTTACGACCAAATATAATAAATATGTAGTACCTATATAATATTAACAAAATAAATGATATTAGTGTGTATAATATAATAAGAGTATTCGATCTATAATGGCCTTAGTAGCCGAAGGTTTTGTAATATTGGAATATCCTATGTGATTTGTAATATTAATATATGTAAATAAATAAATAAATAAAGTTTGGTTTGTTTTTCATTTTGCTGCATATCAAGGAACGGCTGCATAATTTTTGATTTACATACAAAATAATGAATAGAAATTGTGAACCCAACATATTCTCTATATTAATATAATGCTTGTTTTTAGATATACAGTGAATTAAAATTAAAAAGACCCATATTTGTTTTCTTTATCCATTGTATTTTTTTTACAGATTATATATACAATACATATATATACAATGTATATTGTCCTTTTGAAATTGAGTTTTCAGAAACTCAATACTGTTGTAGAATAATAGTGTTATACTGTATATAGAAATTAATTTATAAAGTGAAAGAAAATACAAAATATTCGAAAAAGTTACTCTTCAGTACTAGTGTAAATGTAAATTCAAGTTAATTTTATACTATACATAATTTTTTATTGGAAGATTAACAAATGGAAACTGTTTAAAAATAAAAATTTTCGACGAAAAATTTGAAAAGAAAAATTTAATAAAGGAAAATGGTGCGAAAAAAAAAGAAACATTTTCTTCCGAAATTCATTTATTTACTCAAAAAGATTACCAAAAATAACTCAGGATATTGTAAAATGTTTAAGAAAAAATGAATTAGAATAAAATATGGTAGTTTATTTAGTAGAAATTTTCAAATAGAATGAACAACATATAAAAATATCAAATTAAGTATCTACTTGTACTAATATTTTGCCCTTTTTCTTTCAGAAGTTTTTGGCTTTTATATTTTTATCTAAAAAGTTTCAAGGAATAGTGTCCTAGATTTTTATTTAAGCGGAATTTAATATACTTTCGTTGTGTAATTGAAAATTATTTTTGTATTGCATAAGAGATTCGATTTCTCATCAAGAATATTAAAAATTAATTGATATAAAATTAGAATAATGTTCTTTTTATTTACTTATACTTTTTGTATCTTTACAATGTTTTTATATAATATAAAGAAAACGTGTCTAATTTTATTAAATTATTTTAATTTTCTTTTATTTTCTATTGTCTAATATGTAAAAAAATTTTTTCCAAATTTCAATTTTCATTTAAATTTTTTTTTCGTTTTTACATAAATCCCAATCTTGTTTTCAATTAAAAACAAAGAAGAATTCAGTTGACTTTGTCAACTCTTAGATACCCGTACGAACCGTTAGTATGTTCACAGCCTTTTACTCTGCTTACAATATTATTTTTTTAATATTTTAGTATTTTAAAATAATTTGGGTGAATTTTATAATTTCTAGAACTATGGGTTGTACATTAATTCAAACTATATGTTTATATGTACATTCTTCAAAAGCAAATTCTAACCTTCCACATAACGATTATCAATCCAAAACTTTTTCAAATATTCTATAGTACCATTTAATACTTAATGTATATTAAATTTACTAAGTACAAAACAGTAAATATAATTTTAAATATTATATTATATTATATTTAAATATTCCATTGACAGAATAATTTCTTATAAGTACAATAAAATACATATATGTATGTAAATACGGCACTATATAATATACATATATACTCTTATCATTCACTCACTAGTGGCATATACGATATGTAAATAAACGTGATAATATAAAAGTATGTATATCAATATCATATAAATAAAAATTCTTCAAGCAACCGTTATGTTGTTTACTTATTTACATTTTTTTTGAACTACGCATTATATCCTCAACAATTTCAAATTATCGAGTAAAACAAAATGGAAAAAATTCGTTAAAGAAATTTGTTAGAAAATTTGAAAAAATCAAGTAACACTTTCGTCAATTATAAAGTAACCCTATATTATTAAAAAAAGTTGTTAACAGAAATAAGAGTATAATGTTGAAGCTTTAATTTTTGTGTATTACTTCAAAAAAATTTTAACAGGTGTTCAAGTTACAGGTGTTTAAAAATAGGAAATTTTTTGACCCCTTACAGCTCCTAAACGGGGGGTGATCTGAAATGACTCATACTTATTTCCAAAGATCAAACTTCTGTCAAAATTTCAAGTTTCCAAAATTAAACCGTTTAGAAGATAGAAGGGTTAAAGGATTTTGCAAAATTTGAGTTTCGCATAACGGTAAATTAAAAAACCGTATGCCACAAATATATATTTATTGTATATATACTTTTAAAGCTAATAAAAGTAGTAAGCATTTGGCGTTTTCAAAATGAAGATTTACTTTATACAACTTGTGCTATAACAATTTAAATATAGAGCTTTTTTGAACCTTTGGGGAGCTGTAGCTCCGTAACAGGTGGGGCTACAAAATAAAGTTATTAAAAATAAAATTAATATTTTTGTGAGATCTATCAGCAGTTAAAATTTCATAGCTCTATTTCAAAAAAAATGTAGGGATCTAAAAGTTAGGTGTTGGAGAGCTACCCTAAGTTTTGGTCCAAACTCAACCAAAAAAAATAGGGAACCTCAAATTACTCCCAGAATATTTTGTGTAAATTTCAAGATTCTAGCTTTCTTAGTTTTTGAGTTAGCTTGCTGACGGACGGACGGACATGGACGGACTCAAAAGTCTTAGAATTTTTTTCGGATCCGATCCATACCTTTAAAGGTATATCTAGTTCGCTTATTTTGAGGTGTTACAAACGGAGGAGTAATTTTATTATACCCGATCCTATCGTACGGGTATAAAAACAAGCAAGATTCCTATTTCGAAATTGAAAGATATAACCTTGATTTTATAACTAACTAGAAATTGGGATTTTGCAATTTGGGATTTTAAAATTTGGGATTTTGGTATTTTGGGATTTTGTAATTTGGAATTTTGAAATTTGGGATTATTTTTCTTGGAATTTTTATACCCGTACGATAGGTTTGGGTATAATAAAATTACTCCTCCGTTTGTAACAACTTGAAAGAAGCGAGCTAGATATACCTTCAAAGGTATGGATCGGATAAAAAAAAAATTCTAAGACTTTTGAGCCATGTCCGTCCGTCCGTCCGTCCGTCAGCACGCTAACTCAAAAACTAAGAAAGCTAGAATCTTGAAATTTACACAAAATATTCTAGGAGTAATTTGTAGGTTCCCTATTCTTTTTGGTTGAGTTTGGACCAAAACTTAGTCAAAAACTGAAAATTTCCTATTTTTAAACACCTGTAACTTGAACACCTGTTAAAATTTTTTTGAAGTAATACACAAAAATTAAAGCTTCAACATTATACTCTTATTTCTGTTAACAACTTTTTTTAATAATATAGGGTTACTTTATAATTGACGAAAGTGTTACTTGATTTTTTCAAATTTTCTAACAAATTTCTTTAACGAATTTTTTCCATTTTGTTTTACTCGATAATTTGAAATTGTTGAGGATATAATGCGTAGTACAAAAAAATGTAATTAAATAAACAACATAACGGTTGCTTGAAGAATTTTTATTTATATGATATTGATATATATACATACTTATATAATATCATGTTTATTTACATATCGTATATGTCACTAGTGAATGAATGATAAGAGTATAGATGTATATTATATAGCGCCGTATTTACATGTATGTATTTTATTGTACTTATAAGAAATTATTCTGTCAATGGAATATTTAAATATAATATAATATAATATTTAAAAAAATTATATTTACTATTTTGTACTAAGTAAATTTAATATACATTTACCGCTTAGCATTAAATGGTACTATAGAATATTTGAAAAAGTTTTGGATTGATAATCGTTATGTGGAAGGTTAGAATCTGCTTTTGAAGAAAGTACATATAAACATATAGTTTGAATATATGTACAACCCATAGTTCTAGAAATTATAAAATTCACCCAAATTATTTTAAAATACTAAAAAATTAAAAAAATAATATTGTAAGCAGAGTGGCTGTGAACATACTAACGGTTCGTACGGGTATCTAAGAGTTGACAAAGACAACTGTATTCTTCCTCGTAATTTTCTTTTATTTTCTATTGTCTAATATGGAAAAAAATTTTTTCCAAATTTCAATTTACATTTAAATTTTTTTTTCGCTTTTACATAAATCCCAATCTTGTTTTCAATTAAAAATAAAAAATACTTTAGAGCAAAGGAACGATCATATCCTTTTTTTATTTCTATATATTTCTCTTTATAGATTTTAATTCAAGTAAGTATGGTAGCACTTTTAGTTAATTTGAACAGTTTGAATTTGTGTTAGCTTTGAAATTTGAAATCTGTTAACTTCAATCGAGTTCTTCTATAGATTGCTTTTTTTCTCTAGTTCAATTTTTCACCAATCTCTTCTATAGTTTGTCTTAAAGCCTCTGTCAAATTCACTATTTTACTTTTAAATTGGTATGAAGAAAATTGAAATAAACAGCGAATAATAATGGGTTCTTGAGAGATGAAAAAAAAAACCAACATTGATAACCTTTATACATTTACTGGAACCCATCTCTTTTTAAAACCATTAATAAAAGTTATTTTTATCAATTTTCTATTTATTTTCAAATTTTTTTTATTTATTTCCTATTTGTTTTATATTTTTTTTTTATTCTTTGGCAGTTTTATGCTATTTTGGCTAAATTTATTAGAAATATGTTTACCTTCACCAGAAAAATAAACAAAACAAAGGGAAGAAAAATAAAAATATAGAAAAAGTTAGGAATCAAGGTAAACCAAAAGCAGCCCATTTCATAGTAAAAAAAAAGAAGAAGAATAGAAATTAAAAAAATTCTTAACCAAATAATTTTTTCAAGCGATAAATTTTTCAAAGAGTTTTTCTACGTTTACAATCATAGAGGGCGGAAGAAATAAAAATAAAAAAAAAATGTTGATTGTTTTATACACCAATAGATGATGATTTTAATAATGATGTTGATTATGATGATAATAATATTGATGGGAATTTAGTTTAACTTTAGAATTTTTAAAAAGAAAATTTCACATAGTTGAATTCATATTAATAAATGCACTGGCGTTATTTGATGAAGTAAAAACAAGTATCTACGGAGTTATTTAATGTAAAATGTTTGACTGGTTAATTCTATAATAATATAAAATATTTCAATTTCAAAGCTTTATTATATTAAAGAGAAGGAAAAAGAAGAAATAATAAGAAGAAAAAAGTTTTAAAGAAAGAACTTCCTTTTATTTTATTAAAAGGTAGGAAGAAGAAAAATATAAAAAATAAGAGTAAATCAAAACAACTTGACAATGGCATCATGCAATTGATGCGAAATATGCTTAACAAGATAAATAAAATCGACTCAAAATTTAATAATACTGAAGAAAGATATATATATACGAACAACACGTGGGACATTTAAAAATGTACGACAAGGAATTTTTTTTTTTTAATGTATTTCTCTGCCACATAAATGTGAGCAGGAATTACACAGCCTTTCCTGTTCAGGCGTGGCTGTACATGTCGTAAGGGAAAATAACTCTTACGACGTGTGTGGGATTGGAACCAACACTACCACTAGAACCCACTAGGCTACTGAGGTCCCAACAAGAAATTGAAAATAATAACTTCTTAATAAAAAACATGAATTGCAGTTATTCTTAAATACTGAAAATACAGTGTGACACTTGAAACCCACTTGACAATCAAGTTAAAAAAATAAAAGGATATAAAATCTATAACCCAATACAAACAAAAAATTAATGTTAGTACTTTGTACTATCTACCACACAAATATTTATGGATATGTTTTTGAAACTCGGTAAAATATTTATCATTAGAGAAGGTTATGACGCTTAACATTGAAACTGCGAAGGGAGACAAATAATAACCAGAAAGAAAAATTAATAAATCAGGGTAAATTTAATGTTATTACTGGAAAGTATGTGTTATCGTTGCGAACGTACGGACGCAAATACCAAAATTGATTTAGAATTTAATCTTGACCGAAAATATACAATTTTTTTCTAATATATTTTGTATCCTTTACAGTATAATCCGGTAACGGTAAATTTTTACACTCTTCGAACTATTTCCCGATACATGAATAAAAATGTAAGAAAATATGAAAATTTTAAAAGTATCGCATCAAAGTAGTTAAATAACATTAAAATTTGGCTTCGAGTAAATCAATAAGAAGAGTTTCAAATGTATGAAATGTAGTTTCCTATAATTATAGAATTTTATTGCAAACTGCCTATAGATTTTTTCATTACTACTGTATATGTTAATATAAATATATGTATACATATTTTATTATAAAAAAATCAAATGAAATTTTCCAGAGGCTTAAAAATGCCATTTAAAAATTTATTGGGAAATATAAATTTAGATTAACTTTTGATATATTGGTTATATAGCGAATATCTTTTATTATTGTTATTTTTTTATGTTTTCATTGTTATTAATATTCTCGGATTTTGTTTGTATTGTTTTTTTCACCCTTTTTGTTTTTAAGAGAAGGATATAGTAATTCTAAGATACTTTCAGGTATATTAAAAAGGAAAAAAAAAATTAAAACAACTTTAAAACAAATATTTAAACAATTTTCTACTTTTTAACATTGATGATATCACGAGGGATCGTTTTTAATAAATTTGTTTTTCATTTTCTTTTAAAAATGTTCATTATTTCTTTTAAGTTTTTTATTTAGTTTTAAGTTTAAAGTTTTTTTGTTTCTTTAGGTCGAAATGTCGCAAACATTTAGTTGGGTGAATAAAAGAACTTTTTAAATATATGCATTTATATATGTATTTTGAAGATTCAAAAATTATTGTCTCTAATCAATTATTATAAAACCAGATAATTTCGTAAAATTTTAAAAAGGCTAAATATAAAAACTTATCAGTGTTTGAATGAAGCCATGAAAACATTGTTTAATTGTCAGATTAGACTTGTAATTGTTCATTTTTATCATAGTTCACAATTTATCATATTTAATGAAGTTGTAAGTTGTATCATAGTTAATGTAGTTGTGAAGATTCCTGTTGTAATTGACATTAGTTGATATAGTAAATTGGAATAAATTTTCTATTATTCTTCTACCTTCTCTATAAACATTTTCAGTTAGATGAAAATTTCTCTTTGTGTCTTAAAACGCAAGCAAATTTAATGAGTTTCCTACTTTTTTTAAGAATCCTTCTATTTACTGACTCTTCTAACTTTACTATATAGCCCATATATTAAATTAGATTTACATTTAACATTTTTAAAATATTCATGAATTATAAAAAATACATCCTTTTAGATATTTTTAAATTTTATTATCTATAAATATTTTCCATATTATCTCAGTAAAATTTTAAAAGTTTATAAAAAACCTTATAAAAACGGTGGAATCTATTCGAAAAGTATTAAAAATATTTTAAAAAGTTTTTAATATGAATTAAAAAAAAAAATTCAAATTTTTGAATGGTCATTCATCTATAATTTCCATTTTCTTTGAATCTTAGCCATTTATTTATTTTCTAAAATTAATTATTACGAATTTAAATGAAAATAATAAAATTTTAATTTTTGTTTTAAGCAAAAATTACTTTTAAGTTTTTATTATGTTGTTATATTCTAGAACAAATCAAATTTTATTCTTCATTACCATCATAAAGAAGAAATTACAAATGTACAAAAAAAAAGAAAGAAAACAAAAGACGAAATTAATTTAATTATGTTATGTAGTGCCTTAAAACGGTGTTGCCAAGTTTATTACACAGAAAAATTTATAAAGATTTTCTTTTTTTAAATTTATTTAAAAACAATGCAAAAGTACAAAATTTAAAATAAAAACTAATAAAAACAGAATCATAAGTTACTTTAATTATCAGGATTCTTCATAAGACAAGATTCTTTTATTTTCTGTTTTCCCTATTTAAAATAAACATTTTTATACCCGTACGATAGGATCGGGTATAATAAAATTACTCCTCCGTTTGTAACACCTCGAAATAAGCGAGCTAGATATACCTTCAAAGGTATGGATCGGATCAGAAAAAAATTCTAAGACTTTTGAGCCATGTCCGTCCGTCCGTCCGTCCGTCCGTCAGCACGCTAACTCAAAAACTAAGAAAGCTAGAATCTTGAAATTTACACAAAATATTTTGGGAGTAATTTGTAGGTTCCCTATTTTTTTTGGTTGAGTTTGGACCAAAACTTAGGGTAGCTCTCCAACACCTAACTTTTAGATCCCCACATTTTTTTTGCAATAGAGCTATGAAATTTTAACTACTGATAGATCTCACAAAAATATTAATTTTATTTTTAATAACTTTTTTTTGTAGCCCCACCCGTTACGGAGCTACAGCTCCCCAAAGGTTCAAAAAAGCTCTATATTTAAATTGTTATAGCACAAGTTGTATAAGGTGTATCTTCATTTTGAAAACGCCAAACGATTACTACTTTCATTAGCTTTAAAAGTGTATATACAATAAATATATAATTTTGGCATACGGTGTCTTAATTTACCGTTATGCAAAACTCAAATTTTGCAAAATTCTTTAACCCTTCCATCTTCTAAACGGTTAAAGTTGGAAACTTGAAATTTTGACAGAAGTTAGATCTTTGAAAATTAGTATGAGTCATTTCAGAAATTTTTTTTGTATCACCCCCCGTTTGTAAGGGGTCAAAAACTGAAAATTTCCTATTTTTAAACACCTGTAACTTGAACACCTGTTAAAATTTTTTTGAAGTAATACACAAAAATTAAAGCTTCAACATTATACTCTTATTTCTGTTAACAACTTTTTTTAATAATATAGGGTTACTTTATAATTGACGAAAGTGTTACTTGATTTTTTCAAATTTTCTAACAAATTTCTTTAACGAATTTTTTTCATTTTGTTTTACTCGATAATTTGAAATTGTTGAGGATATAATGCGTAGTACAAAAAAATGTAATTAAATAAACAACATAACGGTTGCTTGAAGAATTTTTATTTATATGATATTGATATACATACATATTTATATAATATCATGTTTATTTACATATCGTATATGTCACTAGTGAATGAATGATAAGAGTATAGATGTATATTATATAGCGCCGTATTTACATGTATGTATTTTATTGTACTTATAAGAAATTATTCTGTCAATGGAATATTTAAATATAATATTATATAATATTTAAAATTATATTTACTATTTTGTACTTAGTAAATTTAATATACATTTACCGCTTAGTATTAAATGGTACTATAGAATATTTGAAAAGGTTTTGGATTGATAAACGTTATGTGGAAGGTTAGAATCATCTTTTGAAGAATGTACATATAAACATATAGTTTGAATATATGTACAACCCATAGTTCTAGAAATTATAAAATTCACCCAAATTATTTTAAAATACTAAAATATTAAAAAAATAATATTGTAAGCAGAGTGGCTGTGAACATACTAACGGTTCGTACGGGTATCTAAGAGTTGACAAAGTCAACTGTATTCTTCCTCGTTTTTTTTACAATTTAGTATATTATTATTTAATTAATTCTTTCGTACATATAATTCGTAATAATAAAAAAATAATTTCTTTCGTGAAATAATCTACTTCGGTCATATAATGAGGAATCCAAAGTACCAAATGCTGCAAATAATTGTCCAAGGTAGAATCGAAGGAAGACGCGGTGTTGGCAGAAAACAATTGTCCTGGTTACGAAACATCAAAAACTGGACCGGTATTAGAACAATTGGCGAACTAGTACACAAAGCCAGAAACAGAGTTGAATATGCCAACCTAGCCCTACAATAAAAAAAAAAAAAAACCCTCCTGCTATATAATCATATAGTCACAATACATTCAGTTATGGATTGACACATTCATTATGGAAGGTTTTAATTAAAGTAAAATTAATTTTTTTTTAATTTAAAAAATTTATATTATATTTATTAATAAAACGCAAAAAAAAATTAAGGAATATCTAGATGTTACAGAAATTAAAACATTTAGCCGTTTTATAGCTGTTGCAAATCTAAATAAAATTAAATAAGTACACAAAATTTTTTTTTTAAATATCCTTTACAAAATTTATGTTTAAAATATCATATCCCATACAATTTCACTTTTTTAAATTGCATATAGGTCACCCATTAAATCTGTTATTATATGACACTTAGCATCAGTTTCTTGAATCGATATTTTGAGTCGACTGATTGGTTTGGATAATTAACCAAAAATCCTTAGAGAGATAGAATATTTTTTTGATAAAAACGGAGGAGTAATTATACCCGGAGCAGTTATTATACCCGATCCTATCGTACGGGTATAAAAAGCTTAACTTTCGTTTTCTATTGTTAAATGTATAGTTAAAAGAAAGAAACAGAAAAATTGATGGACTGTCTTTTAACGTATTGCAGATTCTGTTTGAGATTAAATGTGAAAAAAAAAATTCTAAACATAATAAATTAAAACATTTTTTCGTTAAAGACATTCATAAGGAAAATCATAATTTAATTTTGTTTCCAATGCATCTCAAAACAAAAAAAAAAAAACAAAAATTTAAATAAAAATTGAAATAATTTTTTTCCTTTGTCTTTATTTTTATGTTCTGTACAGCTTGTCTAATCATTAACACTGTAAACTTTGTTTAGTTTATTTTTTTTTCATATCTTGGCCGGTCTTTTATAAATTGTTTTGAATAATTAAAATTAAGAGACTTCATCTTTTCATCATAATATAATGAATCATCATAATATAAAGCAAGATCTCATGTAAAAGGAATGCAAAAAAAAAAAACAAAAAAAAATCATTAAAAGAAATCGGCAGAAAAAGAAATGAAATGAAAAAAAAGTTAAAGTAACTTTTGTTGCTATTTTTATCTAGGAATTATACCTTTGTTTTTTTTTTTATTCATAATAATGTCCCGAAGGATGCTTAAATTTTTTTATTGTTGGAATTTTAAACTCAAGGGACACTTTTACTCAATTTTTTGGATTTATAATTTGAATTTTCCAGATGAATAATTTACAGTGGATAACAATAATTTTTAATTAATAAAAAAAGTGCATTGTGCTAAAATAGTCATTTGGTGTAAAACTATAGGTAAAAATAAGATTTCAATTAAAACGTTTTAAAGCTTCCTCTCGTAACAGAATTAACTGGAGATCAATGGAAATACTTAAGAGTAAATTAAAATCTAGAAATGTGTTTGTTTTTTGATGTTTAGTGTATGTTTATTCATTGTTACTACACTTAGATTTTGGTATAAATGAAAATATGAAAATAATAGTTAAATTCTAGGCATTTTTAAACATAAATCAGGTGAAATCGTAATAGAAACAAAAATTTTTCACAATAGTTATAAAAAAGTTTTCAGAGCTAAATTCGGAGCGGAGTTTAAATTTCAAGAATTAATTTTCAGTTTAACGTACTATCAATGATTAAACAAAAATTCCTGTGAAAGTTTAAAAGTTAAGTGTTTCTAATAAAAAAATTCTATGATAGTGAAAATGTATATGGATAAAAGTTGGTTTAACTTTTACTGTTATCTAAAAGTTACATTTTTTAAGGTAGACATTTTTTAAATTACAAAATATGTATTCCTTTTATATAATTTTATCATGTAACTTATGTTCATTTTTAACGATCTTGCACATATCAGAGTTTCAAGTTTCTTATATAAAGATTCTTTTAAAGGCAGGGTCCTTCTAAAATGTTTTGAAATTTTGATTTCACATAATCTTATGATGATCTTAGATTTTGGTTCATTTTATTAAGAAATTTTCTGTCTTTTGCTATTTATCAAATAAATATAGAGCTTTTCCCTAATTTTTCGGTCTATATATATATATATAGTTCGGTAGAATAGATTTTTTAATTGTTGGAAATTATCATAAGACTTAACAATGTTCTGAATTTGTATTTTGTTTAAAATTGCTTTCTCTTAATTTAAAAAGTAAAATATAATCCTTGCTTAATAAATACCATTATTTTTTTATAAATACAAAAACAGAAGTAATTTGAGTTACTACTAGAAAAAATTGTAACATAATTTCATGTCGTCTGTTTTCTTTGGCGTACAGTTTAAAGAATTTATTTCCAAGAATTTCCTTAATTTTAAACATCTTGATCATGAAATAGACAAACATTTGTTGTTGTTTTTTTTTTAACTTTAAGCTTTTGATTCTTTCAAATGTTACTTTTAAATATTTTTCTTTACATTTACAAAGAACAGAAAAAAAAAAACTAAAAGGACAAAAGAGAAAATGGAAATAAAAAATGATTTTTTGCTGTTTCAATTTCATTGAAAGGAAAATAGTATTTTGTCTATTTTCTTTAACCCCTTTAAATTATTTTTCATAACCGTTTTCTTCAAATATTTGAAAAGCGATATTTAAACTATAATTTTCTTTCTTTGATTTGTTGAATTTTAAATACATTTTGTTTTTATTTTTTAAGTACATAGTAACGGTTTCACTTTTAGTTTCTATGCCTATTTATTTGATCATATTGTGTCTGTCCTTCGAATGAATGATAATCTGCGAACAAACAATTATCAAGGTTTAATCATTTTAGTCTAAGGATAAGTTTTAATAAAATACGTTTTTGGAAATAAAAATTAAACCACATATGCATATAAAGGCGTTGTAACTGTTAAGTTTTTGATTTAATTGTATCTATCTATCAACAATTTTTAAAAAGTGAATTTATTTTGTATTTTGTTATTTTACTAGTCGCTCTCAATTTTGATGAACGCAGCTAAAAGTAGTTACAGTTGTTGTTTTTGACATACAGTTTATTTAAAGATCTTTTATAGTTGATTTTAAAAAAATTCGTAAGGAAAATAAATTTTAAAATTTTGTTTGAGATGTTTTTTTTTTCTCAAAGTAAAAAAAATGTCAAGTTAAAAATTGTATGCTTCAATGATAAAAGAAGAGTTTTGTAGGATCTATAACTACTTCCTTTGCATTTTGGTTTCTCTTTTTTAAATTAGTATTATTAGAATTGAAAAGAAGATATTTTAAGTTTTTTTTTTTTTTTACAATTTTAACAATTTCAAAGTGTTCTTTAATGGAATATGTACGGAATTGAATTGAAAAAAATTTAATAGCATCTATTTTCTATTTTATTTAACATATTGCATATCGTTTGGCGTTTTATTTAAATTTTCGGAAAAAAAATGATATTTTTGTCTGGATAATTTTTTAAAATTTCAAATATATAAAAAACACGTTCGATAAGATTTCCATAAGATTGCCAAATCAACAGTTGTATAATAAATTATGTAAAAAGTTTTGGGTTGAATTTGAAGCGATGGTTACTAAAATATCTTTTAAATAAAGTGAAACTTAAAATTTTATTTTTTTTTCTTCTCATTTTCACAGTACATATTTTCATAAGGCAGCTAGATGTATTCAAATTTTTTTTTGAAAATTTCTTCAGTATTTTTTCACATTGTCAATATTATGGTCTTCTGCAAGTTTCTTCTACTTTGTAAGAATTCTTATATTCTTTCTATTAAATAATGTTGACATCATTTTTAGACAATTTCTATTGCACCATAGTAAAATTTAGGTTATCATTTAAATTTCTAATAAAAAGTTTAATAATTATCTTAATTTACTTAAAAAAAAAAGAACTTTTGAATGAAATGGTATTTAAAGAAATTAATTTTGTTTTGTAATGCTTTAATTCAATGTAATTATAGTTTAAATTAGATTTGTAATAAGAAACTTAAGAAAACTTATATGCTTTAAACTTACTGAAATTACACTAAAATCTTACGAGCGAAAATAAAAATTTACTTTAATTAATATCTATTTAACAAATTGAGTTCAAATAATTTAAAATCCGGAGATATTTCCAAGTATGGAGCATTAGCTTTATGATGAGCTTATCACATAACGATACTTCATGACGTCATGATTCCGAATTTTAATTATGCGGGCAAATTTCATCTAGTTTCACCATTTATATTGGTAATAGTTTTTTAAATTTTCTATTAAGACATTGTAAAAAGTTTTTATTAAAAAAAATTAATTTAATAGAAATTATTTTTTATTGGAAGTCGTGAAATACAGCCATCATTTAATAGTGAGACTCCTGTTAATTAAATTTTTTTTTAACCAAATGGGTGCAGCATATGAGATGATAGGTCAAATGAGAGTTTGGTATGCTAAAACTTTTACTCTTTCATTGATAATTTTATTATAGAAAAGTTTTTTGGATGCCATAAACGCTTTTGTCCCCTATTGCCAGCAGCATAAATAATTAATTAGATCGTCGGCGAATGCTATAAAAAAATTTAACCCTTTAAGCTTTTAAGTAGCTCCAAAAGTTCTGTTAGGTAAATTGAAAATAGAATTGGTGAGTTAACAGTACTTTGAGTTATTGACTATTGTAAACTTATTGTCGGATATTATATCCATAATTAATCTTACCAGATGGTTTGGAAATCTGTAGTTTAATAACTTGTATATTAAACCTTCGACCTAAACACTATTAAATGCCTTTTAAATCTATAAGATACGCGCCTACGCTTTTATTTTTATTACCAGCATATATCTGATGTAAGCTTATTAATAGCGTGCACAGTCCTATGGTTATGTCTGAAACCAAATTGGTTTTAAGGCAGCAGCTAGACTTGATTTACCAATTTAATACAGCATATTGTGCACTTATTTTGCAAAATGTTTCGCTATGAAATTAAAATTTTTCTTATTTCTACTATATTGCTTTAAATCGCAAACTTTTAGAAAACGGCCAAATGGTTATATGTATGCTTAAAGCTATTAAATGCAATTGATATAGGTTAATGTCATGATTCCTATATATTATAGTGTATATTTTTATTATTTACATATTTTTTATATATCTATTTATGTATTTGAATATTGTTTTGATATTGACATCAGTGGTGTAATCATGCATTTATGATGGGCTGAACTTTAATATTTACGTATACTGGGAAAATTTCGTGTCCAACTATATAATCCTTTCTAATTATTGGGTTGGGTCCGAAATCCCAAAGTCAAAATCCCAAAATCAAAATCGCAAAAAAAATAACGACGTATAACTCTCATTTTGTAACCAACTCTAATATCCCTTTTAATTATTTTTTTTATATATATATTTCAACAACAATAAACTTGAAATAGTGCGGGCCCCAAAATAGTGTTGCCGCCCCCAAACTCCCGCTAAACAAATTATTGAAACCCTCATTTTGTAACCAACTCTAAACTCTATGTATTAATATTCTGTAAAAGGCGTGTAATCCAGATTTTGTAACCAACTATAAAATTCCTCCTAGATATTCTTTTATGTTAATATGTATTTGCAATAATAAAGAACTTCCAATAGTGGAATACTCTACGGCATACGGCATACCTACTTTATACAAAAGTAATAAAAATAAAATATTTTTTTAATAGTTGCTTTTTGTAATGCAAGATAAAAACGAGGAAGAATACAGTTGCCTTTGTCAACTGTTAGATACCCGTACGAACCGTTAGTATGTTCACAGCCTGTCACTCTGCTTACAATATTATTTTTTTAATATTTTAGTATTTTAAAATAATTTGGGTGAATTTTATAATTTCTAGAACTATGGGTTGTACATATATTCAAATTATATGTCTATACATTCTTCAAAAGCAGATTTTAACCTTCCACATAACGATTATCAATCCAAAACTTTTTCAAATATTCTATAGTACCATTTAATACTAAGCGGTAAATGTATATTAAATTTACTAAGTACAAAACAGTAAATATAATTTTAAATATTATATTATATTATATTTAAATATTCTATTGAAAGAATAATTTCTTATAAGTACAATAAAATACATATATGTATGTAAATACGGCACTATATAATATACATATATACTCTTATCATTCACTTACTAGTGGCATATACGATATGTAAATAAACATGATATTATATAAGTATGTATGTATATCAATATCATATAAATAAAAATTCTTCAAGCAACCGTTATGTTGTTTATTTATTTACTTTTTTTTGTACTACGCATTATATCCTCAACAATTTCAAATTATCGAGTAAAACAAAATGGAAAAAATTCATTAAAGAAATTTGTTAGAAAATTTGAAAAAATCAAGTGACACTTTCATCAATTATAAAGTAACCCTATATTATTAAAAAAAGTTGTTAACAGAAATAAGAGTATAATGTTGAAGCTTTAATTTTTGTGTATTACTTCAAAAAAATTTTAACAGGTGTTCAAGTTACAGGTGTTTAAAAATAGCAAATTTTTAGTTTTTGACCCCTTACAGCTCCTAAACGGGGGGCGATACAAAAAAAATTTCTCATACTTATTTTCAAAGATCTAACTTCTGTCAAAATTTCAAGTTTCCAACTTAAACCGTTTAGAAGATAGAAGGGTTAAAGGATTTTGCAAAATTTGAGTTTCGCATAACGGTAAATTAAGACACCGTATGCCACAAGTATATATTTATTGTATATATACTTTTAAAGCTAATAAAAGTAGTAATCGTTTGGCATTTTCAAAATGAAGATATACTTTATACAACTTGTGCTATAACAATTTAAATATAGAGCTTTTTTGAACCTTTGGGGAGCTGTAGCTCCGTAACGGGTGGGGCTACAAAAAAAAGTTATTAAAAATAAAATTAATATTTTTGTGAGATCTATCAGTAGTTAAAATTTCATAACTCTATTTCAAAAAAAATGTGGGGATCTAAAAGTTAGGTGTTCGAGAGCTACCCTAAGGCTTGTTCCAAACTCAACCAAAAAAAAATAGGGAACCTACAAATTACTTCCAAAATATTTTGTGTAAATTTCAAGATTCTAGCTTTCTTAGTTTTTGAGTTAGCGTGCTGACGGACGGACGGACGGACGGACATGGCTCAAAAGTCTTAGAATTTTTTTTGATCCGATCCATACCTTTGAAGGTATATCTAGCTCGCTTATTTCGAGGTGTTACAAACGGAGGAGTAATTTTATTATACCCGATCCTATCGTACGGGTATAATAATATTGTAAGCAGAGTGACAGGCTGTAAACATACTAACGGTTCGTACGGGTATCTAAGAGTTGACAAAGGCAACTGTATTCTTCCTCATTTTTTTTTGGATTTTGTCTTATTTGGGATTTTGTATCATTGGGATTTTTTTTTTGGAATTCAGGTGGACTCCCCTAATTATTATTATAACGCTGTCGCTTTCTCTGGTACACAAATTAGTGTAAAGCCACTAATACACAATTTAGTGAAGTCCTGATTTTATAACCAAATTTCTTATCTATAGTAGAGTTTCTTTTGAGTTTATATTTTCTCCTGGAAAATACTCTCTATATTCTAACATTAGTTTTAAGAAAAACTTAGAACTCTCCGCTAAAAAAATTATTGATACAACGATTTTGTAACTAATTTTTATAACTGCAGGTGTAAATTATTAAAAAATAGTCTAAAATTTTCTTAATTTTTCACCATTTTTTTGAGCCAATATTTATTTGAATAAGGTGATTTAGGAAAACATGTAGGGACTTTTCTCTCCAAGATCCTAAAACTATAATAAATTTTTACATAGCCTTTTGATAAGGCGTGGTAAAATAACAAAAGCATCAAGTGATAGAACTAGATAATAAGGTCAAATTGAAAGCTCGTAGTATACCAGTTATTCGGAAGTAGAGTCTAAAATCCTAATTTTATTTAATAACGCTACTAGATATAAATTAATTAGTTTATATGCTAATTCTAGGAGTCTTAATAAATATTAGCCATTAAAGTTTTATATTTAAAACATTTTGCTCAAAGATTTTTAGTATTTAACTAACACTTGGGTACAAGTGTAAAATCGCTTAAATACAAAAAAAACATCTAAATTATTGGTATATTCCTTCGTTGTTTTTTTGTGCTTGTAGAGAAACGTGAGACGAATTTAACTTGTATGTATTATATTCTAAATTAATACTAAATGTCTTAAAGTAAAAAAAGTTCCGATAAAATTAACAAAGTTTTTAAGTTGTACAAATAAGAAAGTAACTGGTTGTTTCTCTGCGTTATATAAAAGCAATGTGAAATTGAACCATTTGAAGAAAAATTTGCATTCAGTTACTCAACGTCAGAAGTTTTGCAAATTGACTACGAACAGATAAAAAAAACTTTTTATTTATCACAAATTTCTTAAATTAAAACTTTCAATTTACCTTTTTTTGTATCCTTTTTTTCACTAATTTTTACCAAATTTTTATTTTTTTTTTTCAGAAATCAGACGGACAAACACAAACACAGTTTTTAATAAAGATTTGGAAAATTTCTTATGTTTCGCTTTGTTTTCTATTTTTCACTTAAATATCCTTTTGACTAATCTTGTATTTTATGGTTGAAAGTATTTCATTTGTTCAGCACTAATTATTTATTCTAGAATGCTCCCTAGGCTATTAATAGTTTATATGATGTCAATAATTACGCTATAAATATTAATATACCCATTATTCACATTTATAAGAACAATGTAAAAGGTAAAGATATGCGGACTTAAGTAAATTTAAACATATTACAGTGATTCACAATAAAAGTGTTGCAATGTTATCTGTTATTTTATTACATAACTTTAAAATAAAGTGAAAATGAAATAATGTATGTAAGTTATAGATTGATGATGTATTTTTTGATTCAAAAATCTTAAAAATACAATAAATTTAATATTTATTGCTTTTAGAACTTTATGCCTTCTACAGAATCTTCAAAATTTTGTAGTTACTTTAACGTATTTATAAGTATGAAATTTTTAAATCTTATAAATATAATGTTGAATGTATGCTGTATAACATATTAATTTACCCCGAAATGTATAAAACTTATGGTGTTAATTGGTTATATTGAGCCGTTAAAGATCCTAAATTCAAACCATGTTACCTTTGTTTTAACAGGATTATATCTGTACATGGATTAATTGGTGACTGTAAAGCCAGATACTCCAGTATGAAAAATTAAATTCTTCTGCTTATTATTGTGGTTACTCACTGTATATGCTTTTTCTATGTAAATAAACTAATGATTGTATTAATTTGCTAAATATTAGATATTATGTGTAAACATATGTATATTTTTATTTTTTCTTTTATTTTTCATTTTATTTTTATGTTAAAATATACAAAATATAATTTTAGAAGATTAGGAAAAATTTACACACAAATTCCTAATAAATCTTCCGTGAGAACTTTCCACGTTGGTCTTGTAATGCTTTCTTTTTTTGTTTTTGTATGGTTTTATTTTACCAATTTTAATTTATGACAACTAGAATATCAGGAGAGAAAAGTCCTTCAGTGTTTTTCCTATTTACAAGTATTATATATAAAAAAAACAACAATAAAAAAAAAAAAAAAAAATTAAAAAAAAAAACATAACAAAAAAACAATAAATGAGAAAATAAATTTCAATTTCCTGCTTACATAATATGTCCATTAAACAAAAATACGTCAATTAATCTGTAAACAATTTAATATCCTTCGGAGGGATAATATAATAATATGTCTGAGGAGGATTCAACAATAAATAAATGAAAAAAAAAACTACAACTTCTTTACTACTACTTTACTAAAATCAACAAACAAACAAACAAAAATTGTATTGGTATAATAACAATGAATTAAGAATACACGCGTACAAAGTTTGTATGTACAGTATTGAACAAAAAATGGTAAACAAATTTTAAACATTCTAAATATAATTATAACTCTATACACCTTAAAACAAAGTAGTAAAAAAAATTCGTTAAATAATAACATTAAGATAAGTTCGAAGTAAATAAGTTAAAATATTGAATATTTTTTGTTTCAATTTATCTTTTGATTATGAGAAGTCAATGCTTGATACAGGAAAAGAAATTATAAAGATCAAATTGCAGTAAGTTAGCATCTTTCATACAAGTGTTTTTTTTTTAAATTTTCACGTTGACATATATATTATAATGACATAATGTCCCTTGACATATAATGACATAATGTGCAGTTTGGTTTTGCGGATAAGGATGTGGAAAGGACTACTTGAGAAATTGGGTTTGTTTGGGGAGAGTTATTTTGAAGAAGGATATTAATGTTATTCTTAAATTTTATTATATCGTACACATATGAATTACAAATTATTGGGAGCACATGTGCAGCATAAGGTTGCATAAGCGCGATGTGTACATAACAAACGACTTCCGTACGCTGTGTTACGCCATCTTGAAAATTCGATAGTGTTCGATAGATATTTTATTTATTTAGAACAGATGTTGGTGCTACAAGGTTCAATAAAAGACGGTCAATGATCCGACTGTACGGCAGCTGTAACCCACCGCTCTTTTTGGGAGTTGAAGCCCAAATATGTGCATTATACGGTATATGCATATATTTTAAGTACCTAAAGTACTTGAGAATTTGAAAAATTTGTAAAATTGAAAATTAATTAGTATTTTCAAATTACAAATTTGTATTAATGATGGGTCAACCAGATATTAAAAAAGACAAGGTTAAATGATTAAATTTCACCATAAAAAATGAACTTCATTAAACTTAAGTTAATTGTTGTTCCTGTTCATGTTATCCTATTTAGGGGAGCGTGTTCGGTTTTCAGCGATTTTTTTTATAACAGGTTGTAAAAGTAAGTGAGATTACAAATTGACAAACAAATACTCAGTTTTTTAGAAAAATGTTACTATTTTGCTCTCTTGCCCTACGATCATCTTTAATTTTATTTTGTTCAAAACTGTAGATTGCGTTGATATATTTGTTTATTTGGGTATAAAGTGTACAAATATCTAATAAATAGTAAAAAAGAAAAATAATAATATTTTTGTTTAAGAATAGTGTCGGTTCCTAACTATTATTTAGGTATTTTCTTATAACTGTATTCTTAAGAGATTGAACACAATCACTTCTTCTTTGAATTCGAGTAGTTCATTTCTTAGTATTTGAGACATGTATTACAAATTTTCTTTAACGATTTAAAGGGTTTTCTTTTATGTAATAAATTAGAGTTTTTTTTTAGTTAAATGTTATTGCGTGATTGAACCATTTATCATTAAAGTGTTAAATTTTTTAAAGCCTTAGAATTAATAAACAAAAAATAAAAAAGATAAATTAGACAGAATGCCCATCTCATTTTCAAGTTTTTAAGGTTTGGTGTACATAATTTAGTTTTTCAGTAAAATGTTCGTATGTACTTTATGTTTTAATAGAAACCGTAGTATATGTATTAGATATTGTTTTTGAACTAAAAATGTTTAATTTGATAGGATATCGTTGATGCCATGAGAAACAAAAAAAATGGGGCAAGCAAAGTGAAAGCACTTTACAATTATAACAATAGAAACATCATGCAGTGGATATCCTATTATTGTTTGAGTTTAACAGTTGAAATTTGGAAATATTCGTACATAATACGTACTCGTTTACCCTACAATTAACAAGAATTTCTTATATCTTATTAGGAAAATACATTTTTTTTTAGTGGGAAATACACAAAATACATTTGCCTATTTACTTATATATACAGGGTGTCCTGCGTTAACTTGAACATAGAGCAGGAGGTGAGGGGGAGCAACAAAAACAAAAAAATATATGGGAGGGCGGATCTATTCTGGACCGTTTCCGAGATATGAGGGGTTAAAAATTTTTAGCGACTTTTCATAAGAAAATCTATAACTTTTCAACAGCTTGCTATAGAGAGATAAAACA
Source organism: Poecilobothrus nobilitatus (assembly GCA_947095535.1). Taxonomy (NCBI): domain Eukaryota; kingdom Metazoa; phylum Arthropoda; class Insecta; order Diptera; family Dolichopodidae; genus Poecilobothrus; species Poecilobothrus nobilitatus. The sequence continues at coordinate 265,138,454 of OX352774.1, read as the reverse complement.
AAATATATTTTCTATTTATACCCACATACCCAACGGTTACAAAGTTATGAAGGTTCAAAATAATTTAAAATGAAAAAAATATGCTACAAACTCAATTTTCTTTGGAAACACCCTGTATTTGGAGTACTTTTAATAGCATATTTCGAAACAGCTTTTCAAGCCATATAATTGTTACCTAATTACTTTTTCTCTATCTCTAACCGTTTTTTAGATATAAAGAATACAAAAATGTGTTATTTTCAATCACAATAGAAAAGTTTGTTATTTTCAAAGGTGTCTTAATACATTTTGTGTGTTATAACACACTTTTACAATTAAAGCTGACAACTTACTCTACAAAATGTGTTTTGTTTTATCTCTCTATAGCAAGCGGTTCAAAAGTTATAGATTTTTTTATGAAAAGTCGCTAAAAATCTTTAACCCCTCATATCTCGAAAAGGGTCCAGAATAGACCACCCTTCCTCCCATATAATTTTTTGTTCGTTGTGATGCTCCCCATCACCTCCTGCTCTATGTGCAAGTTAACGCGGGACACCCTGTATACTGAGATGTTTAAAACATTTATAAGCATAAATTTGGAAAACTTAAGCTCTGTTAATTTTATTCAAAGAAAAGGATACTGTAACAAAAATTATATAAGTAGTATGTCGTAACGAATAAAATTAAATAAAATAAAATGAATAAAATGAAAATGGATATATCTACTGTAATGAAATAATTGCGCGAAATTTTGCTGTTGTAAGCGAGTGAAATTTAATATATTTTCGATATCTTATTTATATATTATATATATTTTCGGTGGTCATAATAAGCTTATAAGATATCCTTTCATGCAAGCAAAAAATACAAAAAATTAAGTGAATTATATTATGAAAATGAAATAACATTAAAAATTCCTTGAAAATTATTCACGTTGAAGGAAAAGTTAAGAAAAGAAAAATTCAAGAGTTTATTATTGTTTATTTTTTGTTTCTTGGAAGATCTAAAATCTGAAAGATGATATTATAAAGTGATAAAGAGATCTTTGGGAAAGAAAAATCATGATAAATTTTTTGTTGATAAAGCTTTTAATATAATAATATTAGAAAGGATTTGGTCATATACAAGAATTTACTAATAAATTATATATATTTGTATATTGTATAAATGGGGTTCTTTTCATTGTTTAATATGTTAGACAAATTTTTAATATATTATATTTGGATCGGATGTTCGTAATGAAAACAAAAACATAAGAAAAAATTAACTGAAAATAATATAATAACATATTTTAGTAGTGAAGGTTTTTGTTTAGGTTTTATTGCTAAATTTAAGATAAATTCCAGAAAGTCTTTAATTATGATTTCTATTAAAAATTTTTTTTTCTGAGTTTATTTTCCTGCCACATATATGTGACAAGGATATTACACAGTTTTTCCTAAGCGTGGCTGTAAATGTTGTAAGGGGAAATTTTCCGAACCCACACTCCCTCGGTGTTTATAACGTATTTTATGAGCTTTTACCCATTAAGCCACCGAAGCTCCCATTAAAAATTATTTTGTAAATAAAAATTTTATTTTTGAAAAATATATTTAAAATTCGATCTCAAAATAAAATTCCTTTATTGCTTATTTGGTCTTATTAAAATTGCTTAGACTTTTTCGGCATTTGTCAAAATTTCTAAACTATATAGAACTAATTTTTTTATAAAACTATAACAGAACTTTGTGTACTTTTTGAAATTAATTATAAACTATACTTCAACACTTTTAAGATTTTAAATTTTTCTAAAAGGCATTAATGGGTGTTTTTAAGGCTGTTTAAGCATTGTATTACTTCTTGTATTAATAGCGCAAAAAAATATCGGTTTTCAATTTTTAGGATTTTCTTAAAATTGAAGAAAGTGTGTTTTGATTTTGCACAATTTTTTCTTATATATAAATCACTTCTGATACGTATTTGGTGCAAATCACAATTCTAAATTGGTTTTTATTATTCTTTGGAAAATGCGCACCTTGAAAAACTTTTCGATTTACGTACTGGTTTATCAGTTTTCAGAGTACTAAGAGGAGTTTGGAAATTTTCTTAATTAATTGGTAATAAAAGTTATTTATTGATCTTTAACTAATATTTAAAAGTTGAAAACAAATTCAAATCAGATCTTTGCTTTGTAACTTTGTGTCTCTTAACAAATTCAAAATGTATTAAAATTCATCCATAAAATAAATTGAGAATTTCTTTCCATGTAAAAAAAAATTTTCTCTCATATAAGATACTAAAGAAGATTAAAAATCCATTGCAATTCGACTTTTTGAAATTTTTGTTTGGAAACTTTTGGAAGAAACCACCAAAAGTTGGTAGTAGTGTTGAGGTTTTCTATGTATATACAATTTCTACTACAGAAAAAAAAAATGTTTTTTGTTTAATTTTTGAAAATAGATTTTTACCTGTTGATATTATAGTTAAAAGTTTTCGAATGTAAGGTGTATTGAAGTTTACTTTATATATAATAACAAAAAAAGACAAAAAATAAGTATTTAATTTAATTACTTTTTATATTACCGTGATTTTGGTAATATTAGTGACAAATTTACGAAGTATTTTAAGTATTTATCGGTTAAAAAATTTTTTTTTTTTAACTTAAAAGTTTTAAACTTTTTATGTGATTAATTTAGAAAATTAAGTGTTTTATTTAGTTGAAATAATCTTAATTGCGAAATATGTTGTACATAAAATATTTAATTAAAAAAAAAAAAAAGTTTTATTATGGAAAATGATAATAAATTTAAGTTTTATTATTAACCAATTATTCAGTTAGAATCGAATTATTATACCCGTACGATAGGATCGGGTATAATAAAATTACTCCTCCGTTTGTAACACCTCGAAATAAGCGAGCTAGATATACCTTCAAAGGTATGGATCGGATCAGAAAAAAATTCTAAGACTTTTGAGCCATGTCCGTCCGTCCGTCCGTCCGTCCGTCCGTCAGCACGCTAACTCAAAAACTAAGAAAGCTAGAATCTTGAAATTTACACAAAATATTCTGGGAGTAATTTGTAGGTTCCCTATTTTTTTTGGTTGAGTTTGGACCAAGCCTTAGGGTAGCTCTCGAACACCTAACTTTTAGATCCCGACATTTTTTTTGCAATAGAGCTATGAAATTTTAACCACTGATAGATCTCACAAAAATATTAATTTTATTTTTAATAACTTTTTTTTGTAGCCCCACCCGTTACGGAGCTACAGCTCCCCAAAGGTTCAAAAAAGCTCTATATTTAAATTGTTATAGCACAAGTTGTATAAGGTATATCTTCATTTTGAAAACGCCAAACGATTACTACTTTTCTTAGCTTTAAAAGTATATATACAATAAATATATATTTGTGGCATACGGTGTCTTAATTTACCGTTATGTGAAACTCAAATTTTGCAAAATCCTTCAACCCTTCTATCTTCTAAACGGTTTAAGTTGGAAACTTGCAATTTTGACAGAAGTTAGATCTTTAAAAATAAGTATGAGTCATTTCAGAAATTTTTTTTGTATCACCCCCCGTTTAAGAGCTGTAAGGGGTCAAAAACTGAAAATTTCCTATTTTTAAACACCTGTAACTTGAACACCTGTTAAAATTTTTTTAAAGTAATACATAAAAATTAAAGCTTCAACATTATACTCTTATTTGTATTGACAACTTTTTTTAATAATATAGGGTTACTTTATAATTGACGAAAGTGTTACTTGATTTTTTCAAATTTTCTAACAAATTTCTTCAACAAATTGTTTGCATTTTGTTTTACTCGATGATTTGAAATTGTTGAGGATATAATGCGTAGTACATAAAAATGCAAATAAATAAACAACATAACGGTTGCTTGAAGAATTTTTATTTATATGATATTGTTATACATACATACTTATATAATATCATGTTTATTTACATATCGTATATGCCACTAGTAAGTGAATGATAAGAGTATATATGTATATTATATAGTGCCGTATTTACATACATATATGTATTTTATTGTACTTATAAGAAATTATTCTTTCAATAGAATATTTAAATATAATATAATATAATATTTAAAATTATATTTACTATTTTGTACTAAGTAAATTTAATATACATTTACCGCTTAGTATTAAATGGTAGTATAGAATATTTGAAAAAGTTTTGCATTGATAATCGTTATGTGAAAGGTTAGAATCTGCTTTTGAAGAATGTACATATAAACATATAGTTTGAATATATGTAGAACCCATAATTCTAGAAATTATAAAATTCACCCAAATTATTTTAAAATACTAAAATATTAAAAAAATAATATTGTGAGCAGAGTGACAGGCTGTGAACATACTAACGGTTCGTACGGGTATCTAAGAGTTGACAAAGGCAACTGTATTCTTCCTCGTTATACCCGTACGATAGGATCGGGTATAATAAAATTACTCCTCCGTTTGTAACACCTCGAAATAAGCGAGCTAGATATACCTTCAAAGGTATGGATCGGATCAGAAAAAAATTCTAAGACTTTTGAGCCATGTCCGTCCGTCCGTCCGTCCGTCCGTCCGTCAGCACGCTAACTCAAAAACTAAGAAAGCTAGAATCTTTTAATTTACACAAAATATTTTGGAAGTAATTTGTAGGTTCCCTATTTTTTTTGGTTGAGTTTGGAGCAAGCCTTAAGGTAGCTCTCGAACACCTAACTTTTAGATCCCCACATTTTTTTTGCAATAGAGCTATGAAATTTTAACTACTGATAGATCTCACAAAAATATTAATTTTATTTTTAATAACTTTTTTTGTAGCCCCACCCGTTACGGAGCTACAGCTCTCCAAAGGTTCAAAAAAGCTCTATATTTAAATTGTTATAGCACAAGTTGTATAAGGTATATCTTCATTTTGAAAACGCCAAACGATTACGACTTTCATTAGCTTTAAAAGTATATATAGAATAAATATATATTTGTGGCATACGGTGTCTTAATTTACCGTTATGCGAAACTCAAATTTTGCAAAATCCTTTAACCCTTCTATCTTCTAAACGGTTAAAGTTGGAAACTTGAAATTTTGACAGAAGTTAGATCTTTGAAAATTAGTATGAGTCATTTCAGAAATTTTTTTTGTATCACCCCCCGTTTAGGAGCTGTAAGGGGTCAAAAACTGAAAATTTCCTATTTTTAAACACCTGTAACTTGAACACCTGTTAAAAGTTTTTTGAAGTAATACACAAAAATTAAAGCTTTAATATTATACTTTTATTTCTGTTAACAACTTTTTTTAATAATATAGGGTTACTTTGTAATTGACGAAAGTGTTACATGGTTTTTTCAAATTTTCTAACAAATTTCTTCAACAAATTTTTTGCATTTTGTTTTACTCGATAATTTGAAATTGTTGAGGATATAATGCGTAGTACATAAAAATGTAAATAAATAAACAACATAACGGTTGCTTGAAGAATTTTTATTTATATGATATTGATATATATACATACTTATATAATATCATGTTTATTTACATATCGTATATGTCACTAGTGAATGAATGATAAGAGTATAGATGTATATTATATAGCGCCGTATTTACATACATATATGTATTTTATTGTACTTATAAGAAATTATTCTGTCAATGGAATATTTAAATATAATATAATTTAATATTTAAAATTATATTTACTATTTTGTACTAAGTAAATTTAATATACAATTACCGGTTAGTATTAAATGGTACTATAGAATATTTGAAAAAGTTTTGGATTGATAATCGTTATGTTAAAATCTGCTTTAGAAGAATGTATAAACATATAGTTTGAATATATGTACAACCCATAATTCTAGAAATTATAAAATTCACCCAAATTATTTTAAAATACTAAAATATTTAAAAAATAATATTGTAAGCAAAGTGACAGGCTGTGAACATACTAACGGTTCGTACGGGTATCTAAGAGTTGACAAAGTCAACTGTATTCTTCCTCGTTTTTGTTTTAAAGTTAAATATAACATTATAATATCAGAAATATTCAAGAGTTCAAATATTCAAGTTTAGTAGGTATTATTATATATTATTATATATATTTGGATATATGTAGATATTATTACATTCTTATTATATTTATTAAAAAAATGTACAGAAATAAATTGTTCTACATTGATTTCCTTTTGTTTTTGAAAGGATCCCATTTAAAATTTGAAAAACAACATTTTTACATTAGAGACTTTTTAATCCAAATTTTTATTAAAGCACTTTAGAGAATTTTACGACAACCACATATTATACAAATTCAAATGATTCCAATTTCAACAACAACAAAAACTTGAATATATTTTCTTTTCTCCACCTTTTCTAAATATAAGGAACTCTTAATTATTTTACAACATGCGTATCCTTTTTTTTATTTGTGCCTTTCTTCAGTTCATTTTTTTTTGTATCTTTTATGTATATTTTATTACAATCTGTAACTAAAAATTTTCAGTTCATTGTTTCATCATTTATATTTGTGTACTTAAATATACTCATATAATATGTACAATATGTTTCGAAATTCTAGAGGATCTTTTCGAAAATTAATGTTTTAAATATTTAAAGAAAAATTTAATAAAATTTGGCAAAAATGGAATTTAGTTTTAAAAGTTTTATTATACTTGTAGGAACTATGTACCATGCACATTCGTCCGTGCTTCCGAACGATAACTTATAAAATAAAGAAGTTAGAAAGTTGCATTTTTTTTACGTCTCTTTTGCAAAATTATTAGTTTTGCTATTTACATCCAGCTTTATCAGCAGCCGGATTCGAGTAGCTGCCATACAAATTCTTTCTTTATATGGAAACAACTCAGTATCTATTGAAGCTAAGTATGTGAAATTTTACAAAATCGTGTCGAGTTACAGGCCAACAATATCTGTAAAATTTGGTTGTGCTGGTGTGATAGCTTCGGGTAGCTGCCATACAACTTCTCTTTTTGGTTGAAAATAACTCAGTGTCTATTGAAGCTAGGTATTTAAAATTTTGTAAAGAGGTGTTGAGTTAAAAGCCAAAAACTTTTGTTAACTTTGGTTTGGTCTAGATCATCCGGTTCGGGTTTCTTGCACCTCTTGGAACTTATGAAGCTAGACGTTTATAATCTTACAAATGAAGATCAAGTTTTATGGCAACAACTTTTGTAAAATTTGGTTATTTTGGTGCAATAGATTTGGGTAGCTGTCATATAACTCCACAATTTACATAAATATATCTCAGCAGTTATAACGTCGGTATTAAAACATCTGAAATTGTTTAAAAGATGATCAAGTTATATAGAAACAGGATGTATTACGTTCATACTGGTATCCCAGAGTTGACATAGTCTAGTCTACTGCACTTTTCCTCGATTTTACTAAGTTTAAGTCTGCAAAACAGTAAATCGGAAAAAAAATTTGCACATAAGAATCAATTACAACGCCGTTTTCATTAGCAATATAGAACATGTCAAATAATTAATTTTAAAGTGTGCAAATCTTTAAATTAAGAAATATAGGTATTTAACTAAACGGCTTAAATTACATTTTTTAGAAAGCTTTAAAATAATATTAAATAAAAAAATTTCAATTTAATAAAAACAATTTATATGTACATTTTTTTCCCACCCTGTGTATACATATCATCTGATTTAACAATCTTATATTTCTTATTTATTTAATAACGTAAACATAAGGCAATAACACGTTAGGTCTATTTAAGATTTTAATAAAAATAAAAAAAAAAAATTTATCAAAGGTAAATGTTTAAACGTGAGAATATCTTTGAAAATAGTTACAAAAAAAGAGAAGAGAAATCTAGCAAAAAATAAAACAAGGACATTTCCTTTTTTATTGAATAAACTGCTGATGCAGGCGACACTACATCTATTATAATCTATTATATAAGACACTTTCTTAAGGTATCTAACTATTATCTTGCACGAACGGTTTAGAGTAAAACCAAGAAAGAAAAATAAAAACAACAACTTTTAAAATAATTTAAAGGTGACATAAATGGCTTGGGAAATAATAAATGTCCTTTTGTAAAGGACTAGACTTGTTATTTTTTGTATTTTCTTTAAGGATATTAATACACGATTACTTCATTTTTTATTTGGGTTTTTGTTTTGTTTTCTTTGTGGTGAATTTAATGGTGAAATTCCAAAGATTCTTTTGTTTTTTTTTTCATGGTATATTTATATATTCTTTTAGAATTTTGTGTATTATCCCGTAATAGTTTCAAAAGTTTATTTAATTTTCACTTTGCGAAAATTTATTTTTATTTCAATATATTCTTTTAATTTTTTTATTTTTTGTGGGATGTGGATATTTTGTGTGGATTCTGAATGTTGCTATTTTGTTAATTAAAACAAGTTTATTTTATTGCCCCAGCACCATTAATTTTCATTTCATTTCCAAAATGAAAGTGGCATTTTGTTTTCTATAAATTGTCTAAAAATATTTTAATTGACATTATTTGAATTCAGAAGAAATTAAAAACGGAAAAAAAAATAATTAATTTGTAAGAGTAATAAACTATTAATAGAAAAAAAAAAAGAAGTTTGGTCTTCTTCCTGTAACATAAGGATTACAAGGATTCAAACATAAGGATTACAAGCAAGAAAATGATTTAGGACTTAGTATTTTATACGATTTCTATCTTCTTTTAAAATCAGCTGCAATCTTCAAAAAAAAATTTTTAAATATTTTAATAAAATCTAGAAATATGTAATTTAAAAAAAAAAACTTTAAAAGATAAGAAAAGTTTTAATTAACATAAATAGTAAAATAAATTAAAATCAGCCCACAATGGCCCTGGTAGTCGAGGGCTTTACCAATGTTGCATAATTCAGTGTAACACGTAATATTCAAATATAAATAAATAAATTTTAATTAACATTTTTAAGGGCCTCATCGGTCGAGTAGTTAAGAATATGGCACATATCCGGGTTGTTAAGGATATGGCGTTAAGAATATTGGAACAGTGTGAGTTCAAGCTTCAAATCTTACATAGGTAGTAATTTTTTTTTTAATTAGAAGGGAAACAAAATAAATTATTGGAATGGGGTTTGGTTTGAAGCAATTAATCTACTCAGTCATTATATTAACTCCTGAATTGAGATATACTCTAGATAATTATAAATTTATAATTAAGTTAATATTATTGTTATGATTGTGTTTCCGCTCAGTATATGTCTTATATAAATTCCGTACAATTTAGATCTTACAAAGCAGCTTAAGGACTAATAATGATTTTATGTACATAATTTTTAACTAATTGAATAACAATTGAAAATATAATAAAAAATATATTAAATTTAAATTGTGTGATTTGTGCACTTTTTGTCCACGGATAAAAAAAAGAAATTAATTTCATATTTGTGAAAGCCATTCTTCTTATAAATTTGTGTGTAAAAAATTAATCTAGAAAAATGTGTACGTGTAAAATTTTTGAACTTTGTATTTTTGGAAATTATGTGTGTTGCATAAAACAATTTTTTTAATTTTCTAGAAACCATCATTAGAAATTCTTATTTTTTTATTCACCCAAAAATTTGGACTGATAAAAAAATATAGGTACTGTAAAATTTTTTTTGTTTTAAATAGAAGACATACAAAATTTTTTCTTAAGAAATTCTCTAAAAATAGACGTTCAAATTATTAAAATGGTTTCATTTTTTTTTAAATTTTATATAATATGTTCAAGAGAATAATTTTAGTATAAGGATGACTGATTAAATTTTCATGATTTTGAAATTTTGTATGAGTTTCAAGGACACGTGTAATGTGCATTAACTTGATTGAAGGATGAAATCATATGTAAATTTATTTAAATTCTTTTTTTTTGTTTTTCATTAAGGTTGCATTGATCTTAAAGTAGAAAACTTTATGAAAATTTCATATTATAATGAATTTTAGTATACCAAAAAGAATTTGAATGTTATTTAAAAAAAAAAAAAAATTTTTTTTTTGAACTAAAATATGTATAAAAAGAAGAGAAAAAAATGTTTGTTCAACATCTGTTCCCGCATTATTTAATTTAATTTAATCATATTTTATTTTCAAAAACTCATTCAATTTTATTTTTCTTTTCTTTTTTTTTTTACCAACTCTTTTTAAATTTTTTGTTTTTTTTTTTAGTTTTTTAGCCATGGTTAAAATAATATTGAAAATAACCTTGGAATAAATATTCATAGAAAATTCATAGATTTTATATCTTTACAATTTTTTTTTTCGCAGTTAATAACTTTGTTAAAAAATTTTGAACTATGGAAAATCACAGAAAAGTTTTAAAGAAAAAAGGATATTATCTGTCTGTCAAATTGTTGGGGCAAATTATATGTGCTATATTTTTCTTAGACCTTTTTGAAGGTCTAAAATAGAAATAATATAGAGATAGGTAAATACTATGAGATAGATATATACTGTAAGGTTCTTTAAATTATTTAGTAGGATCATATCCAGTCAATGGTGTAATTGTTAAGACTCTGATCGCCTTTCATTCGAAAGGTTTTGGGTTATATATGTATGAAACAAATTATAATGCTTTGTGAATCATAAGTCAACTTCATTAAATGTCTATTAAGCGTATTGAACCTTTAATTTAATTAAAATTTTACACTTTTACACAATCAGTTCCATGGATCCATTAATTTTTTATGATTCGCTGACTAATCTTAATATTTGTTATTATCGGATTTTTTAAAATTAATAATTTGCAAACATATTTGTAATAACCACTCTAGAAAATGTTAAAAAAAAAGCTAAGATTTTATAAAATTTTATTTTAGTAAATGAAAATTAATATTTTTTTTTTCAAAATGTGCTTAACTTAATCATTTTATTTTTAATACTAATTTGTTTTCGTTAAATTATGTACCAGTTATGATTTGACCCATGAAATTTTGATAGTATTTTATTTTCTCTATTAGGGATAAAGGGAATGAATTGAGATTAATTTTTTTTTTTTTACTTTTACAAGTTAATCAAAACTAATATAATATTAAAGTTTACTAATTAAAGTTTATTTTTGACCATTTAGTTTTTATTTAAAACTTTGCACTGTATTAGCATAAACTTAGAAAAAAATATACTGCACTAGTGAAGAGAAGAGCGAGAAGGAAAAAAATTAAATCCAAGTTCATGCAGCAAATTAAAATTAAAAAAATAAACTTTAAATTGTATCTGGTGGTATTTGTTATGCAATATAGATTATGCAATATAATAATTAAACAAGGCAATATATAAAATCAAACGTTTTTAAAGAGTACTATTTCGAAAACATAATAAATGCATTTTCGACTTGTGGCTACTTTTGTATCAAAAATTTGAAATTTTGTTGTGCAAGAAAAAATTGTTGCAAATCAAAAGGAAAAATACATTCAAACCAAAATACAGGTATCTAAAAATAGCGAATTTCCAATTTTTCACCCCTAAATAACTCTTAAATAGATGAAATTAGAATATTTTTTTTTGAGGTAGCTTATGTTTATTCACAAAGATCTTCGTCCTCTTAATATTTGGTTCCGACTAAAAGGACAGGGTGAAAGAAAATTTTGCAAAATACATTTGTGAAAATTAACCCTACAGGAAATTTTTTTGACGTCCTGAATTTAATCAATTATTGTTTTATTAAAAGGACCAAATATAAAAAAAAAATATATATTTATAATATTTTGAAAACAAACAAATACACAGATTTCCATTTTAAATTGTTAATAATTAATAATTCTTAATTAATATAGAACACATTTCGTAGGAGGCGTGAGTGTCTCTTATGTTAGTTTGTAAGGATAAATGGAAAGTTTGTAACGATAAATGGAATAATTCTTTATCCTTATAAGCTTTCTAACGGAGATATTATATTTCATCCTTACAAACTTTCAAACGGAGATAATGCTGCCTGCTATTACTCTAGTAAGTTCTGTACCTTATAGTCAGTCTTTCATTTGTTGGCATATTTTAGTAAATTCGAAAAATTATTCATTTTCTCTGTTCTTCTTTTACAATTAAAAGACATATTTTTGGTTCATCTAATACATTATATTATACATTATTATAAAAATAAATTTTATTATATCAATCCCTGATCAAATTCTAAATCTTTCACTAAATCCATGATTCAAATTCATACCATGTTGTTATTTATTTAATTTTGTTTTTAATCGGTTTTTGTTTGTTTGAAAAATTTCATTGCGTCTTTTCTAGATGAAATTCTTTACAAAAACAAAGAAAAAAAAAAAAATTTATTTTTATAAAGCGATTTTTTTTTTTAAGGATGAAAAACCCAAAACCACAAATAACACAAAAAATAAAACAAGAGAATAAAAACTGAGAAGCGGAAAAAAAAATATAAATTTGCATAAAAAATTAAAATTGAAAATTTTCCTTTTTGGTTTTATAAAAAACAAAAAAAAAAATTCTTTTTTCCAAAAATAAAAATAAAAATAAAACAACATAAGCAGAAATAATAATTAATATAAAAAATGGAAAACAAAAAACAGAAAAATAGATAAAACTAAGAAATAAAAAATTAAAATTGGTTTACTTTAAGCCATTAGACCTTAAAGCATTCTATGTTCTTAGAAACATTGAAGAAAGAAGCAATAGAAATTTTTAAGTTTAAAATTTTTGTTGTACTCTAATGCCAGTACTCGCTTATTAAAAAATTTTGTAAGACTTATTTATATTTCACCTGTTTCATGTTCCATATCTTCTTAGTGCGTAAGAAAGTTCCTATAGAAGGAAAACATTTTTATAGCAAAAATAGGAATAAATGAATTTTCAGTTGAATGTGAACTCTAGGATACTCGTTCGAACATAAGTTATGCTGTTACCAAAAAAATGAATCATCTTTTACCAAAATATTAGACTTAAATCTAGTTAGTCTAATTAAATGTCGAGATATGAGGATATAAATTTCGCAGCTACTAAAACCTGTTCCTAACCAAAGGTCTTTCCGGCCATCTGTCCTGACGACAATTCAAAAAATAAATAAAGCTAGGATTCCGAAATTTTTAACCCAAACTATTGTTAAATTTTCGAATATATCGACTATTTTTCTTAAGTTTTATATTGTTATTATTAAAGAGACATGCCAAAACTGTTCAGATCAATTTAACGTTTCATATGCTTTTTATTTAATTTAGTTTTCAATTTAAATTCTACTTCTTTTCATTAATAGTATCTATTGTTTCTTGGTTATTATCCTATAGTAGTACGTTGATGTCCTTTGAATCTTTTAGTAATTGATTATTTCTGCCATTCAACCTAGTACTTTTCTTTCTCTACAAATTAGTCAATATTTTATTTGAACTTGTAGATTTTGCACAATTCTATAATGATTTTTCTAAGTCTGATAAATTAAAAAAAAAACTAGTTATGTAATACTCCCACAGTTTCTTATTTTAATTTTGAGTTTAAGGTATTTATAGCTTTTATTCAGTAAACTATTTTCCAGAACTTCCAATTGTTTGATTGACCGATTATTGTAAGATTATATCTCTTAATTTTTTTGCGATAGACTCTTAGATTTCGACTCGAATATTGAGTCGAATATACTCAACGACTATATAGTCGACTTGAATATATAAAATAGTCGGCTCGATTGTATAAAATAGTCGGCTCGATTGTATAAAATAGTCGGCTCGAATAAATAAAAACTAACTTAATTCTATTATAATAACAGTTAAGTACAGTTTTGTTTTCGTTATGCAAGATCAAACAAAAGAAAAATGACATGACTTCTTTTGAAATTCAATAGAAGAATAAAAAGTTCAACTGGTTCAAATAATTTAAGAACTTATACTTGTGTAGAACTTACAGAAAAGCATAGATCTGGTACCAATGGTACATAGATCTGGTAGAAATGGTACCAATTATAGATAAAAAAACAAAAAAAAAAAATTGTAAAAGAGTAAAGTAATTATTGTTTTCTTGATATTTTTAAACCCTGATGTGACTGGAAAATCGTTTTTTGGTTATTGTTGCTTTTTGTTTCCATTTTTATTTATTTATTATTTTCTTTTTTTTTATATTATTTTATCATACCTTTGCATGGGATAACCTTGCGGTATAATAAACAAATTGTTTCTAGAATTCTTACCCGGATTCTATTTTTGTTTGTTATTTTTTTTATACAGAATACAGAAATCTCTAGTTTTTATTTTTTTTTTGTTGTAATTATTTGCCTATCGTCAAAGTGGGCAAAAAACCAGAAAAAAAGAACAAGGAAAAATTGATAAATTTTTAATAGAAATGCATAATTTTAGATATTCTTATAGAAAACTATATATACTTATAAACATATATAATATTATATATGTATATTTTTATAAGTATGAATATTGTTTGTACTTATTCAAAGTGAGTTGAAAGGAGTATAAGAAATCCATTATTATGTGAGAAATTTTTAAAATATCAGCAGATGGTATAGTAAAAATAAGTAAAAGGAAAAAAAAAAAATAATTGTAAGGTATTTTATGCTAATTATGGTAAAAGAAAATTTTAAAATAATAATAAAAAACAAAAAATAAAAAAACCGAAAAACAAAGTATATATCAGTTTTTTAAGACCTGTTTATTTCACTTAAATTGAAAACATTTAATAAGAAATAATTGATTTTGTGAGTAATTAGCTGATTAGTAATTAACTGTTCCCGAATGAATATTGGATTATGTTCCAGTTTCCCTTTATGTACGAAAACTGCACAGTAGAGTGGTATTAAATTTAAATGTCGGACAATATAGAAAACAAGAGATAAGTTATTCATAAAATTGTTCATAAAATTTTTTCACTCACATGTTATGTATCTTCAATTACAATAGATACAATTTTCTCTTCTACAAAAAAAAAAAAGAAGTTATTGAATAACCATTATACGGTATGGAGAATTATTCTTTGTACCTCGTTTAAAATTTTCTAAAAATCCTTTACCCATTTCTAAGGTTTTAAAAATAAGAGCATGGGTATGCTAATGTTAATAACGGATAAGGAAAGTGGGAAAATTTTGGGTATATACGTTTTATTATTAGAATTTACAATTGATCTTAATTAATTCGCATTGAGTCGCACACAGTATATTCGACCCTATCACATATAAAATTGCTTAAATGTTAATTGATGTAATTATTTTTCTTTATATTTTGTTGTAAATTTTATATTTCAGTTATAAGATATAGACCATAAAAAGGATTAGTTTGTATTTGAATATTTGTTAGATAACATTAGGATCTGTTATATGGTATAAATTGAAATTATTTATATGGATGTGTAAATTTTTCTATTATTGATAATAAAGTATAAATATTACTATTTGTCATTAATTTGAACCCTATAGGTAATGTTAACGCAGTTCGAAATCAGATTGAAAACTTATTTAAAAAAAAATTTTTACTTCAGTTAGAATTCGAACTTGGGTTGGGGGACTTCAGAATGAGAGGTTAATAATATTTACTAGAATATTGGTACAGTAGCTCACCTATTTTAATTTTATATATACATGATGTCTATTTGGAGCACTTTAGCGAATTAAAGGAAATTTAATAAATTAAAATTAAACTAAAAAGATTTTATGTCCATGTTCTACGTTTAATGTATTTAACGTTAAAATATTGTTTGTTTTTTTTTCAGGTTCTATATTTAATGTTTTTTTTTTCCTTTTTAAAGGAGAAAATTATTTAATATTCAATGAAAATTATTTTTCTATGTTCTAAGTTAGAAAAAAACAAAACTAAACAAAAACAATATAACAAAAATAACGATAAACAAACGATAAAAATAAAATTTTTCTTTGGAAAATTTACCTTTTTGAACTCTCAGTTTTTGTTTTTTTTTTTTTGCTTTTCATTATGGAATAGATTTTTACTTTATTTACTAATTTTTTTTTTTGTGTTCAATTTAGTGAACGCAATTTTTTTTTTTTATCATCATTTTTATCTCATTCAATTCAAACTTAATTTTCATCCCAATTAATTAAAAAAAAAAAAAAGAAGAAGAACCAATCGTCCAAACCAATCTTACCATAATTCCTAGAAAATCGAAAAAAAAAAAAAAATGTTTACAAAAGATTGAATTTAAATTAATGGTAGGTATGATGAGAATGATGTGGTGGTCAAAAAATAATCGATTTTTTTCGATTTTATTTTTATTTTCTATTAAAATAAAATTTCGTTGGAGTGGGGAATTTTTTTGTTTTTTTTTTTATTAAATTTCGATGAAAATTATATTAAAATTTATTTTTAATGTTTCTAAGAAAAAAAATATAATAAAACAAAATTTTAAAAAAAAAAAAACAGGAGCAAAAAATAGGATGAAGGCACAAATAATATTATACTTTGTATTTCATTTGGCTTACGGTAAAAAATCATCTGTTCAAATTAAAAAAAGAAAAAAAAATATTGTTTTCAAGAATTAATTTAAAATTTCTGACTGATTTTAAATTAGGGTTTAAAAGAATTCACAAGGTTTTTTTTCTTATATTTATTTAATAGAATTTTTAATTAGTTATTATCGTATGCTTGTGATATTATTGCCTGAAGCATTTGTTAATCAATTTATTCCTTAAAATTCATAAAAAACATTATATTTTTTTATCTTTTACCCAGTTAAAAAAAGTTTCTTAATTATTTAAACTATCTTTTGCCAAAAAAACTAATAAATTTTTAATATTACATCTATTTTAATTTTACAGAATCGGAAAGTTGCAAAAATTATACTATCTGTGCTGTGGAATGTGTATTATATTTTTGAAATTATAAAACAAGGACAAAAATGGAAGATTTAGTATATTATTCAATAAGACAAGATAGCAAAAAAAAAATGTATAGAATATTGTAATTTTTAAAATCTGAACACACTTAAAAACAATTTTTTGAGATGTGTACAATTTCAGGGATATTATAAGAACATTTTTGAGAGAGAAACCATATACAGATACTTAACAACTTAATAGATTGTAACATTAATTTTAATAAATTATTTTTTCGTAGATAATAACATTCTACACAACACAGCCGCTTAAAAATATATGAAGAAGAGAAGAGCGTGTAAAGGTAAAAAGGGGCTAAATCACTAAGTAACAAGGCAGTATGTAATACCGAAGGTTTTTAAACGCACTCACTTTTTAAGAGGTACTACAAAGCATTCTCAATGCTTTTATTTGGTAATAATCTTATTTTTTGTCTTTTAACAGATTATAACCTAAAGCTAAGGTAACAATAATTTAGGTGTTATTTTGTAGACATATAACTACAAAATAACATCTACTGAGTATAACATCTAATAATTCAACTTCTACTGAGTACGACATTTAATAATTACTACATTATTATGTTATTTTACAGTAAGTATTCTTCATATTTATTATATTTTTTTTTATCGAATTTAATTTTTAGATTAAAAATAAAACTTGCAGAACTTTAGTAATAATCATGCAAACATTTAAATCTTTTTCTAAACTGAATGAGACGCTGCAACATTATTTTCTTTTGATCTAATAATAGTTAAAATTTAATTTTTGCATTTCAAACGATGTGGAAATTTTAGAAATAGACGGACTAAATGCAGGTATTTTGAAATTATTTTATTTATATCAGAGGCCGTATACAGTTGATTCCTCTTAAATTCCATATTGGAGTTTTATATAGTATTTTATACAGTTTTAGTATTTGATCTGTGGATAATGGTTAAGAGCTTTCCAAAACAAAATAAAACTTAGTTAATTCAACAGTTAAGAACTTATGCCACAGAAAAACTTTTATTTTCTACAAGAAGGACATTAAAAAAATATATAAGAAATTCAGAAGATCATTTAATTTTCTTTTTTCTATAAATAGTTTACAATACTTTTACCTTTTCAATCTTTTTAGGATAAATGGATCACGACAAGATAACATATCATTATTAGCATTTTTATTTTTTTAAAACTATAAAAAGTTTAATTGGAGCATACAACAAAGCTGGACTCTTCAGTAGGCAACTGTAGTGCTAACCTACTTAGATTACGCTGAATAGTTTTTAAAATCTTACAAAACTTTATATAAATGTTTCCGAAAAAATTCTGTGAGTTGTAAAAATCTATCAAAAATTGTATTCTGTTCAAAATGAGTTTGAAGACTATATATTAGAAATATAAAACTATAAAGAAACATTATTATAATTCTTTTTTAAACATCATAATACCAATTTTATATTAGTAATTTTAAAAAATTATTTTATCCATAAATTTATGTCGAATATTGTTATGATGTACTTGGGTAATAATTATTTAAGATAAATTTCTTAGAAGTTGTATAAATATAAAATAAAGTCATATTAAATATCTTATGGAATATTGTTAATATTCATTATTTGATTTTGAATATAATTTTAGTATAATTTGATTTTAAAAGTTTCTGTCAAAATGTTTGTGTACCATTTGAAAATCATAACCAAATAAGTCTAATAATTTTTAAAATATAACCATTTGAACAGTGTCCCATGACAATTTATCTTTAATATTTTATATAATATACAATCAAC
This sequence comes from Poecilobothrus nobilitatus, assembly GCA_947095535.1. NCBI lineage: Eukaryota > Metazoa > Arthropoda > Insecta > Diptera > Dolichopodidae > Poecilobothrus > Poecilobothrus nobilitatus. The sequence goes on along the minus strand of OX352774.1, from coordinate 265,119,948 downwards.
AATATTTGATGTAGATATCATTAAATCCACACAAATATACATTTTTGTGACAGATAAATATAAGATTATTTTGATTTAGTAATTGAAATGTTATATTTGATTAATAAAATGAAACATTAAGACCACATGTAGATACAAAAATAGGGAACTAAATTTATTAGATTTTAATATGATTTTAATGAAATTTAAACTTAAATTTAAATGAAATAAGTTTTTAAAGCGACTTTGTAAAAGTGAAAATTATCTAAGTTAAATATATTATACAGGGTGTTTCGCATATGAATGAGAATATTTTAGATAATTTAAATTTCTGAGGCAAAAACTAGAAAAAACTCTTATAGGAGAAGGAAGAAAGGTGTATTCTCAGTCGTTTTCCCCCTTTTGTAACTTTTATGTTTTTTTACATTATTAATTGCCGTATAACTTTTAACTCACATGCTCTACAGAAACTTATTTTTAGTTTATTTTGAAAACTTACAAAATATATTTTTTTAAAATACTCGATTTTCTTTCAGAAATATCCTTAAAAGGTCGGTTTTCAACTTATTTTTAAAATATAAATAAAATTTATTTTTATACATGATCATTTATCTTAATTAACAGTAAAGGAACCGAAAGAATTTTCTGACTATAATTTAATAATAAACTTTCAAACAAGACTTAATTAGTTTTTGTAAAGTATATGAGTCAAAAGTTAACCTCAGGAATCACCTCTTGAAATATTTTCACATTTATGCGAAGCACACTGTATATGAAATTAATAATTTTCTAATACGATGCTTTTTTCATAAAAAAAAAAATATTTTAGTTTGTTTTGTACTTTATTGAATCTTTCTTAAGACTGATTTTTAATTATTAGTTAATTATTCATAAAAATTGAAAATTAGTAGGTACTTATTTTAATAAACAGCTCTAAGATAAATAACTCACAAAATTGATAATATGTTAGTTTTTTTTTTAAATATTTTAATGTTACTAGATAATCCCCTGTGCAATTGCACAATTCCTATAGATTCAAAAACATTTACGTTATCATACTGACTCCCTTACTACCTGTATTAAGGGAGCGATTATTAAATGTATTTTTTTAACTTAGGTATATTAAGTACCTAACTAAAATAACTTATGGATTTTTAATTTAATTTGAATTTTTTAGGTGTAGGGTATAAATAAGTCGGTTGCATCGACTTACTGTTACCAGCTGTTACTTTTACTTGTGTTTTTTTGCTTGAAAAAAAAACAAGTATTTCTGCCGAATTTTATATTAATAAAAAAATTCGAATATTTTATGTTATATCAAAAATGCAGCTTAAAAAATCAAAATTCCAACCTAAATAAACAAAACTACTTTAAAGTCTGCTGCGAAGCTTTTACCAGCTGTTATAATAGTGAAAACAAAATCAAGAATAAAATCGGTCTATTATTTATTTCTTATAAATATAAGTCTTACTATAAACTTTGCTCTTTTCACTTTCAAGTCTTTTAATTTTATTAAGAGTATTTTATTTTTTTCAAAACAAAGAGTCATTTGAAAACTGCCAACAGGAGATTAATAATTTATTTTTAATTTACCGCTGAAACCAGTTCATAATGAATGTGGCAGTCAAATTTAAAAATTTGCTTTCAATTTTGTGTGGAAAGTACTTTTTAAAAAGTAAAAGTTTGTGTCTCTGATAAGACTTTTAGACAAAAATTTGTGTCTCTGATAATAAAATTTTAAATTATTAAATAAATATACAGAAATATCATCATTGCCAGTTTAGTTTATATTCAGTGTGAGTGGTTTATTATAGATCTGGCCAACATCTTGTGTGAATGTATAATATTGTGTATATCATCAGAAATTCAATCATTAATTCCTGGTATTATATTGTCTGATTTGATTAATAAATCTTATTTTTTTCAATGGCTAACAATATTATTAATGGTCTAATAATAAATTAGTACAAAATTATGAATCTTTTGTGAGAGAAGGCTTCTAAAATGATATTTTCTATGTTAGCTTTTTTTTTTTTAAGAAAAATATCCATTTCTATAATATTTGGTAAGTTCCAGACTTCTGTTATGAAATATAATTATTTAAGTCTGCCGAATTTTATATTAATAAAAAAATTTCGAATATTTTATGTTATGTTTTATGTTAAAAATCTAAATTTCAACCTAAATAAACAAAACTATTTTAAAGTCTGTTACGAAGCTTTTACCAGCTTTTATACTAATGAAAACAAAATCAAGAATAAAATCGGCCTATTATTTTTTTCTTATAAATATGAGACTTACTATAAACTTTGCTCTTTTCACTTTCAGGCGTTTTAATTTTATTAAGAGTACCTATTTTTTATTTTTTTTTTTTCAAAAGAAAGATTGAAAACGCCAACAGAAGATTAATAATTTATTTTTAATTTACCGCTGCGATGCGACCAGTTCAAATGGATGTGGCGGTCAAATTTAAAAATTAAAAATTTGCTGAATTTATTTTTATTGAAAATGTTTTTTTTAAGTATGTACTTCTCCTTTTTTGACTGTACTAACTTTTAATGAACGGTTTGTGTCTCTGATAATACTTCTAGTGGAAAATTTGGTCTCTGGTAATAATATTTACTAAATTTATTTATATTTTTAATTAACGGTTTGTGTCTCTTGATAATACTTTGAGTCAAAGACTTGTGACTCTGGTAATAAAATTTTAAATTATTAAATAAATATACAGAAATATCATCATTGCCAGTTTAGTTTACATTCAGTGTGAGTGTTTTATTATAGATATAAAATATATTTTTTTACATGTTGGCAAGGTCTCGCCAACATTTTGTGTATTATATTATAGATAAACAATTCCTATTACATTTTAATACATAAAGTCGATATGTTTTCTTTCCCATATATTTGGAAATGAACTTTTAATCAAATGTGCCGGAAATCGGTCAGACGTTTTGAAATAATAATTAAATAAAATTAAATTAGAACACTGCAATGTATGTGGAAACAAGTTAAGGATAATTAAGGCTGCAAAACAACCCTGTACAGATCTTTTTACTTTCTTAAAGGCAGTAGTGGTGGCAGAAGTATTAAAAGTGGAGACTAAATTCACAACGCGTAGTAAGAGGGCGAGCACAATGGGAAATACATCAAAAGGTCGCAGTGCCATTTATACCCCTTAAATAACAATCAACAATCTACAAGGCTGTAATTTCGATTGTGGAAATGAGTCGTTTTTGTAAAATTGTTAGTTTTGCTATTTAACTCCAGCATTTTCGGCCGCCGGGTTCGAGTAGCTGCCATACAACTTCTTTCTTTAAATAGAAATAACCCAGTGCCTATCCAAACTAGGTATCTGAAATTTTGCGAATGATGATCAAGTTTTATGGCAACAACTTCTGCAAAATTTGGTTGTGGTGGTGCGACGGGTTCGGGTAGCTGCCATACAACTTCTCTTTTTAAATGAAAATAACTCAGTGTCTATTGATCTAGCTGCCTGAAATTTAGTAAAAAAGTATCGAGTTGCATGCCAAAAACTTTTGTAAAATTTGATTGGTCTAAAGCAGCCGGTTCAGGCTTCTTGCATTTCTTGGAACTTAATGAAGCTAGGCGCAATAGATTCGGGTAACTCTTCCTCGTTTGCACTCTTCCTCGTTTCTTATAGATTTATCTACCTAGGTGGGTAAATTTTTATTTTTCTAATAAATGTCATTTTGACCAGACGTGTTTCGAGCTGTTTTTTTAAATTTTGATTGTCAAAATAAATGAAGGTGAGGAGGGTATTATAGTTATAATTTTTAAGAGTATTTGGAATTCGAAGAAATTGAAGAAACGAATGTTGAAGATAATTCTACTTTGAAGATGAAAAATAGAAAAAATTAAGGTAGTGTTATGGTAGCAACGAAGTGAAAAGAAAGCTAATTATTTTAGTTAAAGCCCATTTGTGGCGTTTAACTAACAGTAACTATACAAATAAATTACTATGCCCCAAAACTTGAGTGGACATAAGTTCCACTATTTATTTCCTTTAGATAAAAATTTACTACATTTTTTATATTTGGTATTATTGAAATGATGCATATGATGTAGGTATATCCAGAGAGAACCAGACAAATTTCTAATTCTTCTTCCTCAGAACTAGAAGAAAAATCTTTATTTTTAAAAAGTTGAGCCATAATTTAAATTTATACTTCTTGATTTTGTAGTAAATAAAATAAACACACTTATTATGACATTACATAAGTATCAAATATTTTTCTTGAAACTGTCAAATTTTTACTGGGACAAAATTTTTCTTCGTTTAAATTTTTTGTAGCAGGTGAGTACTAGTTGCATACCAAGTTTTAACAAAAAAATTAGATTAGATCGATATTAATATTTTGAATACAATCGTTTACCTCAATTTAAATTTATATATTTTTAGCAGTCTGTGCTAAAACAACAATAAATAAAATAACTACATAGACATTTTTTAAAATTATTTCTAAAGAAAAACAAAATCTTTACTCTAAAAAATTTGTTCATTATTTTCTCAAATTTTTATTAAATTTCTATACAAGGAATGGTAATTGGTAAATTGTTGTATTACAGATTAAAAAAATACACACATACATATTTATTTATTATTAAATGAAAAATTCCTAATATCAAAATCATATCAATTTGTAAAGGTTATAATATTTTGTAAATTTTATGAACTTTGTACGCTTATACAAATAAAATCATATGTACATATTTTGTAGTCCTTTCTTTTCCACAATAACACAATATAAATTTAACCGTTTTATTAAATATATGTACAATAGTTGGAATAAAGTTAAATATTACTTTATTGACCATTACAGAAAAATAAACATAAAATTGCTATAGTGATGTGTCTGTATACATTTGAAATTATTGAGAAGTTCTAAAACAATATCAGACAAAATATAGTTAACGTATTCATTTAAAATTATCGGAATAAGCAAGTCTATTAGTTTGAACTAAATTTATATTTTGGGTATAAATAGCGGTGCAAAGCCCTAGCTCCCAACGCCAGAAGTGTAATGAGACTTCTGACTCATTAAAAAAGCCAAAAGTCCCATGGAACTACGTTTATATTAGTCCCACACTGTTTTAAATTCTTTCATGTTCAAACATATGTATATGTACAAAAAATAATTAGGAAAAATCTTAAAGTTGGTTACAAAATCATGGTCTTAATCATTTGCTTAGCGGGGGGCACAATGTAAAAAAAATAATTATGGAGGATTTCAGATTTGGTTGCAAAATCACGATTATACTTACGGTTTTTTCAGAATCCAACTCTAAAATTTCTTCTAATCTAAAATCTTTTAATTAAATTAGCCCTAAGCCCTTATTTTACATTACGATGAGAAATAAGACCTTCTAGAGAATAAAGTCATCTGAATGTAAAATAAATGCTTTAAAGGCATAAAATAGCCCCTAATTTAGAATATTATATATTTGTTGGGTTCATAAAATAAAATTACCTTATTCAGGTTTTTGATTGCGGAATTCACTTTTATTTTAATAAGACTTTTAGCTCACATTAGTGTCAGAAATACCATCGAGATTTATCATGGCAGTGAGATAAAAGTCCCATTGAACTTCTGCCTTATTAAGTGGGTCAAAAGTGCCAATGGAACTTCTGGCATCAGGAGTTTTGGCTCCGTACCTAAATAGGTATTCTAAAATATATCTTTAGAACATTAATAAGTTTTTTTTTTAAATAAAGTCTCCTCCTCAATCTTTTAACAATTTTAGAGGTTGAAATTTGGATCATTAAAGCCAATTGTTCCGTTTTCACATCTATTATGAGGGTATAGCTACGGCATAATCAAAGCCACTTATTATTCATAGATTAAGCTTCAGTTTTATAAATAATCCATTACACTATACTGTATTTATCTATGTATATATATATACGTATGTACTATATTATTATTTATACAAAATGAAATAGTTGCATACATCTGGAAATTTGATCTATAAAAAGAATTTTATTTTTAAAAGAAATGTCTTCAACAGATACTCAGGAAATAAGATAATGCATTTAAGATTTTCACGAATGGAATATCTTTTCTATTTCTATCTTTTCTGGAATTTTTTTTTTTTTTTAATAAAATGTGTAATATTAGCCTTTGAAGAAATTTAGTGTTGCCAGATGTGATATATTTTAAAAAAGGAATTCTTATTCTTAAAAATAGAGAGTAGTAAAATAAAATTATAACAATTTTTTCGTTTACTATTCAACTTACAGAATAAATATTGTATTAAAATATATTAAATTAATAGCCCCCTTTAATTTAATAGCTATTTTTCAGTTACTTTTGTACATCTTAAATTGAATGAAATAAAAATTGTACTAAAACCATTCAATAACTTCTTTAGGGATCTTAGAAAAATATCATAATCATAGAAGTAGAATCAATGCGAATAAAATATGTTTGATTCTTTTTAAGTATAATTAAAAGCAAACTTCAAGGTATGTTTAAAGTTATTAATGATACTTAGACACACATATTTAAGCTTAACGAACACCTTACAGGGGCCTCGATGGCCTAGTGGGTAAGAGCGTATAAAATACGCTGTAAACACCGAGTGAGTGTGGGTTCGAATCCCGCATACGTCGTAAGAGTTATGCCCCCTTACGACATTTACAGTCATACCTGAACAGGAAAGGCTGTGTAACATTTATGTGTCAGAGAAATGCAATAAAAAAAAAAAAAACACCTTACAGTTAATTTAAAATTAATTTTATTTATTAAGAAAAAGCAAAAAAACTCCACTATGTCAACATTTCATTATATTCTATGCAACAATCTTATTTCCTATAACTTGTATCTAAATTTTACATACAGGAATTAGAATAACAAAAGCAAAAAAAAAATAAAATAACAAAATAAAATAAAATTGTATATACATATATAGAAAAAGACACATTAAACAAAAATTTCATTAAAAGTTTTTCCAAAAAAGTTTTTCCAAATTCATTATTATTTTATCTAAAGCAATTAATTAATGCACTTATTATTTTCAAAAAAAGAAAAAATTTATTACATTATGATATGTGTTAGCTTTTCTTTAACTGTAATTATCTGTAAACAGGATCTGAGGTTTATTACTTTTAAAACAAAAGCTATTTATTTATTAAATTTTAACAAAACCTACAAAAAAAAAGGAATTCCTATTTATTACTATTTTGTATAGAAATTTCAAAAGATTTTTTTTTCGATTAAACCACTATCACTACAATTTCAAATAGTTAATGATAATAAATAATAAATTTATTACTACATATAAGATACAAACTCATTATAAGATGCAAAAATATTCCAAATTAACTACCATTATACTTCTCATTAAATATCACAATTTTCCGGAATTTCCTTTTTAACGGTACTTTATAAATATGTTACTTAAAATAATAAATAGAGGTTCATAATATAAGATTTTTAACATAACAGCAATTGAAGAGAAAAAAAATAGGAAATGTATACAGTGTTTTCCGAATGTTAACTTTCGAAAGGAACTAAATTGTTTGTACATTAAACAATAATTATCTGTAAAGGTAAATTTTTAAACCTTTTATATTATATTAGAAAAAACAAAAAAAAAAAAAACAAAACCATCAGAATATATATACTATATCCAACACTAAGAGATTGAATAGATTATCACAAAAGTCAACCGAACTAAATAGCAATAAAATTATTAAAATGAATTTAATTTATTGAAATGAATCTTTTATATTAATCTTATTTGTAAAGAAAATGAATATATAGTTTAGTTTTATTTAAATATTGTATACGTATCTTGTATTGTATTAATATTATGACAACAAACATCTAAGAAAATATATCTATTTAATAGAATTTCTTAAAACAATGAAACTATGGTGATTCAATTGAAATTATTGAAAAGAATAAATAAATTATAAATTTATTTTAAATTTATTTTAATTTTTAAGTTACCATACAATTTATGTTAATTTTTCTTATCATATATATATATATATATATATAATTTAATTGATCCTTGTAACTAGGATCTGATATACTAGTATAAAAAATCAACTATACTAAAAATGTATTAAAATCAATACAAAAAAAATTTATTTTGTGGAAATCTTCGATATGAAGAACAAAAAATATCTTATTTAAGCCGTATCAAATATCTTATTATAGCTTATATGGGCTTATTTTAGCCGGTAATTAATTCCTGTCTATTATCGTATTAACAATTTTTAAATTTAAAACATCAAAACAAAAAAAGTTTCAAGGTTGGGTGGTTCTTACAGAAAAATAAATAATTAAAACATTTTAATAAAATAAAAAAAAATCTATAAATATGGCAACTTTGAAAATAAAAATCTAACAATGTTTGAAAATTAAACAGATTTTTTTTTTTATTTATTCGTTTGTTTGGCGAACTGAAAACTATTTGTACTATTACTATATATATATAAAAAAAAAAAGAAAAACATTTCAATTCGTTAAATTTTTTATTTGCTTCTAATAAGATTCCATTCATTTTATCAGATCGAAGGACTCGTTCTGATTTTTCTACATTTTTCTAATTTTTTTTTTTTTTTTTTTGAAATATTTTCCAAAGAATTTTTTTTTTTTTGATTTGTTTTTTAATATAATCATAGAACAGGAAATTTCCGTAAAGAGGAAAAAAAAAAAATTAAAGATAAAGCAAGCATTTTGCTACGTTTATATAATACATATATGTATATATATATGTACATATATGTCTATTTATAAGTTTAAAAATATTTTTATTTTAAAAAATATAAATGTAGTATACACTTAGAAAACAGTTTTCAGTATTGGTCAAATTGTGAACGACCGTATTAATTAGTTGGATTTTGTTCGGAAACAATCCAAAAATTCAAACCTATTAACTGCTATTTATCTAATAATTCATTTTTCTAGTATTATTTGAAATCAAACATACAGAAAAGATTGATAATTGTTTTTTTTTTTTGAAATTTAAGCTAAGCATTTCAGATATATAATTGGTTTACGTATATTTTATATAGTTGCTGCCAGTATCTATAGTTAACTGTAGTTCTAAAACTAGTTTAATACACTTTGATAATTAACGATATTTAGTTTGCATTTTTTTAGTATTTTTAAAGTTTTAACTTTCCATTTTCGGATGGATTACTTCGAAAATAATTTACATCCTATCCTATTTTAGAAAAAAATTTTATCCAAAAAATATATTTAATATTTTTTAATAGGTCCGAATTATAGTATTTATATTTTTTTTTATATGGAAGTCCCTACTTTCATACCTTGTGAACTATACTTTAGATTACATTTGAAGAAGGAATTATAGAATAGGAAACTTTTGTGATTGTAACAAGTTTAGCTTTTTTTCCTTTTTAGATATTGTTTGTGCTTTCACAAATACTGTTTAAATAAATAAATAAAAAAAAAAGTTGTAAATATTTTTCAATTCTTAGGTATTCAAAATTATTATATTATTTGTTTATATCAGATTTTTTATATATCCAGATTGTAAAATTTTCAATTGCATAAGATTTTTTTTTTCTTCGTCAAACAAAAGAGAAATTTTTTCTGTTGCAATTGCATTCAGAAAAACTATATACAATTTGTTTTAGTATTATTGTGCAATTGTAATTCTTCTCTTTGTATATTTTAAGGTGCAACAGTATAATATTCTTGTGTACTATTTTTAAGATGAGTTCTTGTACAACTAACTTCTTTTTATACCAGATTTCCTTTGCGGTTGTTTTCTTTAAAAAAAATACAAAAAAATTTTCATATATAGAATACTTTCTTATAAAAAAAAAATTGCCTGTGTTAGTTGTGCTGACAGAAGTCTAGTCTAAAGAAAACAGATCGCAAAACAAAAAAGGAAAAAAACAAAGATTCAATTCTTTTCATATTTTTGGAAATTTTTTTTTTTTTAATTTTTATTTTTTATTGCTAATAATTTATTGAAATTGATTTTGAAAATTGAATTTTCGTTTGATATGGTTTTTCTTTTATCAACAGTAATTTTTTTTATATTTTTTAATGGTTTCATTCATTTATTTTCGTTCTTTTTGTACGTTAATGCACAACAGATACTGGTAGTAGAATTAGATTAGATTTTTTCTTATATTTTTATGATATTTGGCACTATTGCCACTGTTTTTTTTTTGCTTTTCAGTTATGGGGAAATAGTTGATATAATAAAATAAAAGAAAATATTTTTTTTTTTCGGTTATTTTCTTTTTGCAACAATTTTATTTCTTTTTAAAATATTTTTTCTTTTTTTTTGCAAATATTTCTGAAATTCAGATTTTTTTTTTTACTTTATAAAAATTAATAATATGAATAGAATTTTTCAATTTGCTATAATCAAATGTCGATAAAAGTTTAATGTTTGAACGAAATTATTTTTCAAATTGAATTTTTATGAAAAAATATTTGATGAAAAATCAAAAATTTTCAATTTTTTTTCAATTTTTTCGAAAATTCTTGTTTCCTTTTGAGTTTAAAATAAAGAAAATTGAAAATTTCTCATTATATTTATAGAGAAGAATAAAACATAAGAAATACATAATAAATTAATTATTTTTTTTTACTCATTTAGTGTTGAAATATTTGTTTTTAAATTGTTCAAAATTCAGTTCATCGAATTAATATTGGGTTGAATTGCCTTTTATTCGTTTAATGGAAAAAATGTGAATCCTTTTAAAGCGAAAGTTAAAAACTTAAGAAACCAATAATTCGAAAGCTTGTTTTACGCAATATTTGATAATTTTCTTTTAGGATCATCTAAAGTCGATAATCAACTTTTTTAATTTATTTTAGTTTCTTATTTTGCAATTTTCTAAATGTAACAAAGTTAAAAATCAAAAAAATTTTATAAGTCAAAAATTTATTTTTAGCAAATAAAAATTAACGTACTTTAGCATTTTAGCTCTTTCATATTAATTTACTAGTACACACATACACATAAGTTTAAGTACACATAAATTAAAATTACTTTCATAATATAATTTAATATATGTTTTAATATATGTAATAGACAGTTTCTTCATTAAATTTTATTAATTTTTTATGAAATTTAACTGTGAGAGCATATTAACATTTCAATGTGCTTTTACCTTTTTATTTTTAAAATTTTCAATTAAGGTAACGATGAACAACGGAAATAGAATTATACTAAAAGTTTAATATAGATATTATTTTTCGTTTGTGTAATAACAGTAATTTGAAATAAATCTATATGAATTTCAATTCCTGTCCTAAGGTATAGTCTTTTAGATAAGTGTGAACTTTAAAATTATAATATTCGCCTGAAAATATGCAATTCTATCTTTAACTTCATATATAAGTGAAATATTAGCATTTCATAGAAAAAACATATATCGAGCATATAAAACACACAATTCTGAAAGGTAACAAAGCATTTATGGCTGCCAAAAACCTGTTCTACAATAAAAACATTAGCAACCGGGTCAAAATAATATGTTACCAAACATTAATAAGGCCAACACTTACATATGGTGTACCCATATGGTACAACATTAGTGGAAGCCTAATGGAAAAAATACGTAAGTTCGAAAGAAAGTGCATAAGAGTATGTATTAACAAACATCGAAAGCCTGAATCCGACTACAAGCATTACTATTCCAATAAATACTTGTACAAGGAAGCAAAAATCATAAGAATCGATAATTTTATCATAAAATTAGTTCGAGATCATTATGATAGAGCACTAAAAACTCCTGAAAATGGTCTAATATCACATATATTTTACCACAATGAGGAGTACATTAAAAAGACTTTGCTCACTGGCTTCATAGCCCCTGAGCATTTTATCTTTTTGGATAAAAATGGTTACATTCAAAACCAAAGCCATGTCCCTATATTATTTCCTATAATAGACGGGCCACATGTAAAGAAATTGAATACGACCCAGGCAATATTAATGGAGATAATTTAAAATATGACATGTCCATACCCGACAAAGACAAATGCATTAAAAAACGATATCATAAGAATGCTTACTAATTTAGGTTCTAAGTAGGTTAAGAAGGCTAAGTAGGTTAAGTTAAGTTAGGGCAATTTTATTTAAAACAACCAGATATAATAATGATTTTTTAAGTTTTTTTGCATTTTGTACTTTAGATAAAATAAATTAAGTAATTTAAAATAGATAGATATAAGTCAAATTAAATTTACATAAATTAACAAAAAAAAATTACTTTATTTTAAATGTTAATAATAATTGAAATGAAACCGTTTTGTAAACTTTTTTTTAGGTTAAGCCTGTATCAAGATATATACACAATAAAATAAAAGTTTAAAAAAAAAAAAAAAAAAAAAACATAGAAAAAACATAATATAATATATAAATTATAAATGATTGGTATTTGTATAAATTTTCCAAACAAATAAAATTAAATAAATAATCACTAGATTAAATCAATAATTCAGTTTTTCTTAGATATTTTTAGTGATAGTTAAAAATTATGCGTATAAATGAAAGATAATAACTAATAAGGGTAAATAAGAGTGCTAATTAAAGTAACAGCCTAAGTGCATATCAAATCTAATTTTAAGTAAAATTGTTTTAGTTTTATTTGGAATTGTATATTATAATAATGGAATAAATAAAATAAAACATTGAAAAAAAATATATATATATATAGCATTAATATATTTATAAAGAATAAAGAATGATGATAGCAATTAGCAATTAATATATAAATACACTTTGTAACAAAATTAAAGTTACCCCACATCATTTTTTATTTTTTATGAATTATATATATATAATAAATTTTTTATAAAAGCTAAATTTTCGTTCAGACGGACATTAGAATCATTTCATTGTAAATAAAGTGATAATTATGAAGTTTTATTTTTAATACTTCATATTACACTGTAGTGAAATTTTAAAAATATTTTAATTTTATTGATGAAAGTAAAAAATTTTATAATTTTTAAGATTGTTAAAAATTTTTTTTTTCTTTCTTAATTGATTTTTCAAATTTTGTCTAATCGTTTTTTTCTAAACAATTAATTGTTTGGGATATAATATAAGCTTTTATTAAAAAATAAAATTCAAAAAAAAGATAGATAGAATCTGTTAAAAGAAGAAACCATCAAAAATTATTGAAAGATTTCGTCTTTTTCAATGACGATAATAAGTTTTTCACTAAAATGAAACATCTAAATTACAGCTATGCTCCTTTTAGAAAAATCTTCAAGTAGAAAGAGAAGCTGGATGACGGAAATTATATTGCATCATTTTAATAAATTATTATATAAGATGGAATGAATGAATCTATGAATGGGTGATGTTTTCATCACGAATCATTGTCACTATCAATATACAGTCTGAAAACATTGAATGATGGTACAAAATCCATACACTCTTTAGCTAAAACAAACGAGTAAATTGAGCGAATGTGAAATTACATAGTAGATATATAATCAGTCAATCATAATTACATCATAGAAATTAGACTTGAATTGAATTATGTAATTTTTTCTTTTACTAAAAATCTATCTCTTTTTTCAATTTGAAAGCATTCTATGATTTTAGTGAGTTGTTCACTCATTAGCGTGTTACTTCTGTGATATTGAAGTTCACCTATACAATACCTTTTAGAAAATTTTCCTAGTTTTTTGCCAATATTTTTTTTTACCGATCTTGGCTTATTCAATTAATATGAACCTTTCCATAATTTCAACTAGAACAGTTCTCTGAAACTACATCTTGTAGATTTTAATATTACCTTTTATCAGTTTTATTTAGTGATTTATTAAAGTTTTACAGCAGAAAATAAATGATAAGTAAGAAAATTATAAGTACCTATCGAAACAACAGAGAAAATTGATGATTGTCATTTTGTGATTTATAAAAATCCATATATCATTAATTATCTTAAATATGAAATTTTGGACTAACAATATAACTAAATTAATGAATCTTGTCACACTTATATTAATATTGTCCAGTTCTTTTCAAATCTCATCAATAAATTCATTTCAAATTACTGTTGTTTGTTCAATAAAAGGTTATTTACACTTAAACTACATTATAAAATATTAAAATTTCTTTTATAAAGTATTTGTAAATGTAAGTGTATTCCTTTTTAATTTCCGACATTCTTAAATTTCTTTTAATTTGTCTATTGGAACCATAAACAATTGTTTCTAGTATTCATTTTCCGAAGGCAATTAAATATGGTGTAATCTGAAATAACATTTATAGTTATATTTATAATACATTTTCATTTATAGTTATTTTTAGCATAGTATATGTATCCTTTTCTTTCTTCCTTTTATGGAATTTGTAACATTTCATTATGCATCTTTGAATTTTGCAATGTAAATAACAATTTACGTTCTCTATAAAAACTGTAGCCTCATCCAAATACCAGTTTTAATGTATAAATTTACAAATTTTCAAATATTTAGAAGTTTAAATATTTTTGTGTTGTGGTTAATACTTATTTACACAAATTCTAACCAATTTTCTGTACAAATGTTTGTTTTATATATATATATATATATTAATTATTTGATATATACAAATAATTTTATATGCATATAAGTTTATATTTAGATATTTTTTGCATAATATTTTGATTGTATAAATGTTTGCCTAAGTAATAAACGCTACTTGTAACAAAAAAATAAATAAAAAAATCAACATAAAATTGCTTCCTTGTAAGAATAAATTTTATATTTTTTGAAATTTTTTGTACTTCATTTTTGTTTTGTTTGACTACATTAAAGGACAGTTAGCTAAGCTAATAATTTCTGACTGTCTGTTATATGAATTTGATATTTGTCGTCTGTTATATAATCAAAATATTGAAATATGAAACACTATACTTTAACAAGATACAATGACTTGGGGTATTACTTCTCCATCAAATAATAATATTGATTTGTCAAGGATTAAGGAATCATTTAACTTCATCAGCTACAGTTCTCATTTAATCCTACTCGTAGAATTTAAGTTCAAAATTTCTTCTTCTTATTCCCTTTCTTCTCTTCATCCAATTCCTCAACCATTATACTGTTTTGCAGTTAGGGTTATTATCACAAATTACTGACTACAGGTAGAGCTGGTTTAATGAGTAAAAATCTGACACTACTAAGGGGACTTAAGTTGACTTGCTGTTTTTTGAAAATCTACATCTCCGGCAGGAAAAAAGAGAAAAACGAATGCCCGAAGCATGCTAAATGATTTGTTCGTCGTGTCGTGTGAAACAAATTTACTCCATCTAATAAAATATATTATGTATGTATAAATTTGAGACCTATAGAAAATTATTATTTCTTACTATAATTTTGATAACGCTAAAAAATTTTTCTGAACTATGTGTTGATTTGTTTTTCCTATTTTCATCTTCTGTTTCAAAAACGGCATACTTTCCTTTAGTATGTTCATAAATATATTATATATATTTATAAATGTTTATAAATATATAAGTATGTATGTAAAACCTTCGTGGTATGATTACACCATTTTAAAGTAAAAGAAATAAAAAATGAAACCATTTAAATTCTATTTCCGTTTAAAAATGCTTTTTCAATACTTTACTTAAATTCATGTTGTAGAGTTATGTTTTTCATAAGTCAATTTTATGAACATATCCTGGAGTATCTAAAGCCGACGATGACAAAATCCGAATATATATTATATTCCTACATAAAAACATATATGTATGTACGTTTCAATGTATGTATGTATGGATATATATAATAAATATTTTTTGTTATTTTTTATTTTTGAATGAGGAAAAAAATAGCTACTTGTTACTTACCAAGTATTTGTGCATTTATTTTAAGGAAAAACCAAAATAAAAAACAAAAACAAAAGAAAAAAATAAAATTAAGTAAATAAAGAAATAACATTAAAAAACAAAATAGGCAAAAAAAATAAAAGAAAAAATTAAATGAAAATGAAGTTGCAATTTTCTATTTAACATCCAACAGATATATCTTATATATAATATTACATAACATTATCTTGTGTCTAATAGTAAGTTAAAAACATTTTTGTTTTGATAAGTCTCTCAAAAATAGTGTAAAGATTTTTGCTAAATTTTTTTTTTCTTGTAGATATTTTTTCAAATGCACACCACATCTCATTCAACCTGTTCAAGTAAGTTGTATGTTTTTAAATTTCTTTAAATTTATCTTACAAATCAAGAAACAATGAGTCAGTTTCTAATGCGAATAACTTCATACGACGATACATGAGTTTAATACATAGAAAAAAAATAATATCCTTGTTTTCCTGTATTCGATTCGAAAACTAAAGCAGGAAAAAATTTTTAAAAGCGAAATTAATGAAATTTTTTATGCAAAATGACTTTAATGAATGGGTATAAACTAAACAAGATCTAAATGAATGAATAGAAAATGTAACATAAGTATAGCAAAAAAAAAAAAATTATAACACAAATATATATATTTTCTTCAAATTTAGACATAAATTACAAAACTTAATAAGATTAGCAAATATTAAGGCTTTCCAAAGATGTAAATACATACGTAATATATGTATGGATATTTGTAAACAAATATAAGGAAATGTATTTAAAAACGCATACCAAAAATGTATACACATATACAAGTAAGTATATACTGTGTCAATCTATAGATACAACGTTCATTCAGTTAAGCTCAAACAGTTTTAGATTTTATTTTTTTTTTTAATTTTTTGTCACATTTCACATGAAGGGGAAAAAAAATTAATATCCTAATATTATTAAGTCGTATTTTATAATAAAATTTTACATTTTAAGAAATTAAAATATATATATATATATATTTTTATATATAGATGTTTATATTTACAAAAAATTAAAATACATTTTTGTGTAAAGGCTTTTATATTTGGTATAACATTAGATTAAACGATTAAAAATTAAAATATATGGCGAAAATAAAAGAAAACTGCCTCTAAAAGTGCCTAGGATTTATAGAATGACATATCAAATTAACAAGAAATTAAAATAAAATGATAAAAGAATATTTCTGAAATTAATAAAATTGGAGTATATAATTTAATTTAAAATTTAATATTTTTATTGTATTTTTCCATAAATATTTTTTCGCCAATACTCTTTAGTAAAGGGTTTTTCTAAAGTTTCGACTTTTAATCGTCTGATTCTTCTTGAACCAAAGCGCATATAAAATCATTTGTAATATTTCTTTTATTTCAGCTAAACTGAACTTTATCTTTTTCATGTTAAGTTTCAATTCACTAACCCATATTAAATTCAGACGTTTATTTGTCTGTAGATATTTCCCAAAATTTTGTAGCAGCAAAAATTTTAATCTTTTTTAATTATAACAAAAATGGGGGAAGCTAACGAGAAATTAAATAAAATGGATAGAGGTCTTGATAAGGAAATAAATCATTTTTTCAAGAAAATATTAGGGATGCCATCTGATCCAGGGATATGAGTATCACCTAATTTACTTATATAATTTAAAACTACATTAGGATCAATATTAATAAAGCCTAAAGTAGTTTTTGTGAAAAAGTCTAAATGAAGAAAATTCTGTTTGATTTATGAGAAAAGCTGATACAAGATATCTAGCTGAAAAAAAATCATGGAAAAACTCAGCAATAATTTTAGGATCACTACTAGTTTTGTTGTTATACTTCGTCAAAACTGGATATTCGTCGCTTTTTCTTTTAGAATTTCCAAATTTCACAAATAATTTAGGGTTAGCTTTAATATTGAAAGACATATTCCGAACATAATTTGAGTAAAGTTTGTCTGACATGGATTTAAAATAATCAAACAAGTAACAGAAATTGATATAATCATGAATACTATTATTTTAATTTACGTCAGGCTTTTGTTTTTTAATTTCATCAAATGTTTATAGGGGACTTGTTGAATTTTTTTTATCAACGACCAACGAACAAAAACGTAATATTGAGGAAAAGAGAATTTCATAAAAAATGTTGACTGACTCATTGAGATGATAAGAAGAAGAAAATGAGAAATCATAAGAACATAGATAATTATTAATACCTTCAAAGTTCGCTGAAAATTGAATGAAAATTAAAAGAATAAGAACAATTTACATCTATGTTTGTAAGTGAGAAAGAACAGAAAGAGAAACAAATTGGCGGATGATATAGATCAATTTTTATCAGTTCCAATGGACAATCAAATATAACTAAATTATACCAGTTGTTGAAAATTAAGAGAGTTTAAAGAGTCGATTAGCAAACATTCACAATTATTTAATAGTTCCGTTGGAATTAGGTAAGGTTCATCATGAGCAATCCATGTAATATTCGGCATATGAAAATCACCACAAAGAATTATTTCGTCATCAGGATCTAAATTACTAGAAATATAATCAATTTGCATTAAATATTTAGAAAAAAGTTCAATACTTGAAGCGGGAGGAATTTATAATGGTAAGATGTTTTGTTTGTTGTTTGATATTAATAGCAATAATTTCAATAATATCGTCAGAATCAATCAATGGTAAAGTTATTTCACAAGAACAGAAGGTATTTTTGATAGCTATTAGCACCCCATCTCCTTTAGGAATATTATCGGAAATAAGAGAACCATGTCTATCTTTTCTGTAAACAGCATAGGTAGAAGGAAAAAGTTCGAGATTATTAATTGACGAATGAAGCCATGTTTCAGTTAAAATAAAAATGTCGAAATCGAGGAGTAACGAATTAGAAAAAATAATTTTAGTTCGTAACCCTCTTACATTTTGATAGTATATATGGAAAATTTATGCGAAAATTTTGGAAGTGTTTTGAAAGAAGAATTAATATTGATTACATTAACTAGACTTTTTCTCACTGAGTAAGAGACGAAAGTACTTATCATGATTTTCTCTTACCTTTTGAAGGTACTTAGTTCTATTAGATGAAATATGAGAAGCGTAAGACTCAAGGTCAGATAAAGGTAATTGGGGTGAAATATTGAAAATTTCAAAATATCTCACGAAAATGTTACAAAGTTGCTTCACTTCCGTTGATAATTCTTCTTGTTGGATAGCAATTTTAAATGATGTGTTGGTTTTACCAACAATACATACAGAGTTAGGTTTATCATGCAAATAAGCCAAATAAAGTCTAATATTTTCGAAAATTTTATTATTTCTCAGTCTAGCTAAAACATGTCTACTATTATTATTATCTTCTAAAGATTTTTGAGTAACTTAGGTAACATAGGATCTAAAATCGGTGGATCTGATGCAATAACGCTTTTTAAATTAGTGGAAAAGGAGAGTACATCTTTATTAACTTCATCAGAAATATTAGAGTTTAAAACAGAAGAAGAAATATTAATAATGGAAGATTTTAGAGAGTTGATTTTTTCTTTATTTTTGTTAGGATTATTAGTCTGCCGTGGTTTACTGTACGATTTATAGTTTCACCTCGAACAAAGTTTTGATATTTAGTAAAAGTATTTGATAATGATCGTTTATTTATTTTTAGACAATTTAAGTTTTAAGTAAGAATCGCTAATTTGCTTATTATTTAGAATTTGAATAGGATTAGTGTAGTTAAATGAAGGAGAAGAGATGTTTAGATGTTTACTAGTATGGTATAAAATGATAAATTTTTAGTTGTTTTTCAGGAACCTAATTTTTGGAAACCCTTCAGAATTTCAACTAAAATAAAAATTTTTAAAAATTTAAAATTTCCACTAAAAAACTGATTTTATTAAAATTTTTTGACAAATTGTTGTTAATTTCGAAGTAGTATCTAATATTCAATTGGTTTTCATTTTGATTTTCTTATGTAATAATATACAATTATTTTAATCATTTTAATTAAAATTTATTTTTAAATGTTTTATATTTAAAAACAATTAAATGAATATTTATTTCATTATTGCTAAATAAATTCTAAAATTCCATTTGTTTATTCCTTTGAAATCAAATCAGATATTCATTCTAAAGGAAAAAAAAATATGAATTGTTTATTTCACCTCATTCTTTGATGTTCAGGCAAAGGGTATTTAAAATTACCGGGTAATTTTGTATACTATTCCGGTAAATAATAAATAAATAAATCTTTGATATTGTTAATAATTAAAATTATTTGTTAGTAATCTAATATTTGAAATTATAGGTTATATAACTGCATTCATAAATCTATGAAAACCTTTTGCGTGAATATTTCTTTGTACCGTAAAGTCTCCAAATAATGGCCAAAAATTTAAACTAGAATAGACTGGGTTTTATAGTTTGTATATAATTAACTATTAGTTCTTATGCAAAATTTTGCTAAGATCTATAATGAGAAGATGATATTAAAACTTTATACTAGATAAAAAATGTATACTAGTAGATATTATACTAGTATAGAATATAATATATACTACTCATCGTTAAGTCGTCAGTCAGACTTTCAATCATAGGGTCTCGGGTTTAAAATCCCGTCAAATCATGTAATGTTTAATACCAATGATATTATTAATAGCTGCTACAGTTTGATTACGTCATGCCAAATGGTGTTATTTACTACTGCATGTTGTAATTGTTTATGGATTCCAATTCCAATTCCCACTTTTCACATTGCTGTTCTATCTCTACAATACTTATAGCAAATATACTACATTAGCAGTTACGGGTTTCATTCCATTATGTTGACAGAAGGGAAAGTAGAAAAGTAGAAAATAATTATAATCTCACAAAAAAAAAAAACAGTTTAAGGTATATTATTAACTATTATAAGATAATTATTTAACTTTTATATTTTTACTATGTGGCACTTTATTACAAGAATAAGCGAAATTGAAGTTTGCTATATTCTGCATTGTCATTTAAAATAATGTAAACAGATTGACCACAAATTAAAAAAATTTAAAATAACAATTTTGTAATACTAAATAAACTCTTATTAATTTATTAATACAAAATAACACACTATACCCAATAAAACTATTAAATAACTAATAAAAAAATAAATGAATTTTTGAACAAGGTGTAGAATTTTTTAATATTTCGATACTCGAACTCAGATAACTTAACACAGCACTAAAATGATCAGAAAATAGTTTTGTTAACCAGAAAACAAAACCAAATTTAAATTACGAGTATATAGTAATTGTTTTTTTGTTTTTGTTTTTTTTTTTTGCATTAAATGTAAGTAACAAAAATGTATAGTGTAACATTAAAAATACCACCATATGGTGACTGTTATTAACCATGGTGCAATGTTTTACATTCTTGTTCAATTGTAATTTGCAACAAGAAAATAAAAAATAAAAACATCAATTTTTGTTTGCTTTGACAACTTTCTACATCCGTATTTTTAATTAATATGACATTAATAAATCAATATTCCATTTGTAATGTTTTAATTACATGAAAATAAATTAATCAAATATTCTTGATTTTCTTCTACAATTGCATATTCACTTTTGAATTTTTATGTTATTTGTAGTTGTTAACTATGACGGTGGCCTCTCTTCTATTTGATTGTGCTGTAAATCAGTTTTTCAATTTTGCGTACTTCCAATTTGTAATATTATACAGCCACAACATTTATTTTCTTCTAGCACCGTGTCTTTCATAAATTTTTTTTTAAATATTTCAGCTTAAGCAGAAGTATATGCACCCTCTTCAATTTTTACTATTTGGAGGTGTTCTCAGTGTTTTAATTTTGATTATAACAAGTATTTCCTACAAGCTTAATATAAAATTATAAAGTTTAAAATTTTTTAGATCCTATAAAACGATGGTATATTGAATTCTAGGAAAAGGGAAATGTAGATAAAGTTTTGCTATTTTCTGGTCAATCTTTAAAATAGAAATCTTATTGTTTTCTTTAACTTCTTTTATTTTTTAAAAGTCTAAAAATTAAAAATTTTAATTTTAATCAATAATTTTAAAGAATTTGAAAATATAATTAAATAAATATAGAAATAAATATTTAAATTTTTAACAAAATACTTATTTAATTGTAAAATTTTTGAAGAAGCCTTTTTAAGTCACCATATTATTGTGGTCTGAATTTTTTAAAAGTTAAACTTCAGTTTTGCCGAATTTAAAGTAAAATATAACTATATTTTTAAAGAAGCTCTAACTAAATATAATATATAACTTACCTAATGCTTTGTATTAAATGAATGTTTACTGCTATCTATTTGACTCATGGCATAGTGGTTAATCTTTCAATCACAGGGTAGTCAGTAAAAATTTGACACTACCAAGGAAAAATTCTTGGTGCCTTTGGAAGATTCCCACCTCCTGCTTTAGAGAAAAAAAAATAAAAAAATTTTTAATGAATCAAATGCCACTTGTTACACCTACAAGAAGAAATTTCGATACCTTTAAGGACAAACATATATTGACAAAGAAAAAAGAGAATTACGGTTTAAAACAAATTAAATTATGCAAAGAATATCTTTTATCCTATAGAAAAACTAAAAAATTACTCAGATTAATTGAACGAATTTTTAGTGTTACCAAAATAGAACTCATAATTAGAAAAGGTTAACCAGAATCACTTATTTTAATTGGTTGATCCATTCAAACAGATTAGTTTTAATAAATGTTTTAAAATACACCCATCTTTCAAAATAATTTTTCAAATCACTAAAAATACTCACAAAAAAAAAAACATACAATATCCGCAATATAAAATTAAAATTAAAAAATTAAAATTTCAGTATAACCTAATTTTTCTTTACATTTATTTAGAGATAAATAAATAACTGCAATATTAATTAAATTTAATTAAAAAAAAAATTAATTAAAAATGTTAGAAAAAGAAAAATATACTAAAAACGTGTAAAAATGAATAGATAAAAAAAAAGTTAAAAAAAAATATATAAAATCAAAAGATTCTAATTCATTAAATATTTAAAATAATTTTAAATTCAACGCGTTTTAATTTTCTTCCACAAAAAAAAAAAAAAATGTTTATATAAAAATTATTTTTTTTTTTTTGACCCACAAAATTCTTTGATTGATTCTTTGATATTTGCGAGTAGTTAGGTCATGCTAATTAGAATCGACAGAACAAATAATGTTAATAAAAAATTTATAACCAAATTTAATTATATGTTATTTAAATATATATAGATATTAGGTACATGTTATGTATATGAATCTAAATATACCTATAGATACAAGTATTTGAAATATAAAAAAGAGGAAACCAAACGAATAAATCCTTTAATGAGTCCTTTAAAATATATATGTATATATATTATATATTGTATAAAAATCCAAAATGTTCTTTTCTTTTTTTTAATAAACTAAATAAACAAATGGTTACACCAAAAATAAAATTAGAAAATTTACATATTATAGTAGTTAAAAAAACCGATGATCAAATTTAGATAAATTTTTTTTTTTTTTTTTTGAAACATTTTCATTATTTTTTTTATTTGTTCTTTAGAAATCTAGAAAGGATCTATTTATATTATTTAATATGGCTCTGATTATACAAATAAAGATAGTGAAGAGGGATATTTGTAATAATTTAGAATGTATAAGTGAAAATATGAAGTATTTTCCCTATGACTTTGTCATACATAAAGTTAGAAGTCAAATTAAAATCATATTTTTCTTTAAAATAAACGATTTTTCAGAAAATAAACTTGGCTTAAATATTTATTCATATGTAGATTATCATTATTTATGAAATTATATTCATTGGAAGCTAACAGAATTTGATACCAATTATTTTGATAACACGCTTAAATCTCGGATTTGTCTATATTTTATCTATTAAATTGTTTATTTAAGCTTAACTGTATAAAGTGCATCTTAACCTATATATACGCACACAAATACATTATATGTTCCTTAACATATAGTTATTATCCCAAAACAAAAAATAAATTTGTTAAATATTTAAAAAGTTGAAGAAGTTGTAAAACATGAATGCTCAATAAAAATTCCTACGACTACAGTACTTTGCTTTAAGTTGTAAAAATTGTAAATGTGATAAACAAAAAATGATAATAAAGGAAACATCAGCTAAAACTATGAACTATAAAACATTTGTAAGGTAAAGCACTAAAGGAAACATAGAATTTGTTATAGAAAGTTGAATATTTAAATTATAAGGTGCTGCACTGCTTTAATTATGGAACTTAAGGTTCAGAGTGAATTCAATAACATTGTAAATATATTTGAACTGAATTTGAACTGATGTAAAAAGGATTTGATTCATTTTTGGTACTTTTGGCATCTCTTTATTTAACCCCTTGTAGTCTGCTCAGTTTGAAAGACACTGAATGAAAAATAGATTATTTTTTTAGTGGAAGTGAACATAGCATTGATAGAAAATAGAAAGTCATAATAAAGCAAGGCAGAATGTAAACCAACGGTTTCTAAAAGTATACATTTCCAAAAGATAATACAAACTGTTTGAAATTGTGATTTGCACCAAAATTTGAAAATTTCATATAAGCAAAAATGTTAAAATAGGATTGAGAGGCTATAAGTCCGCTTATGAGAGGCTATAAGTCCGCAATCCTATATAACTAAGAAAAACCGTTAATACACGCAAAAATATTGTACTGGAGCTTTAATTTTTATGTCGAAAAATTATTTAATTTTTATGCCGAAAAAAATGAGTGCAGGTGCAAAGTTACAAGTGTTTAAAAATAGCAAATTTTAAATTTTTGAGCTGGCTGAGCTAAAAGTTCTTTCTTATCTCAAAATTTCAAGTCTCTATCTAAAAGTATGCCGGAGTTATGAAGGTAAAAAATTCATGCAAAATTTGGATTTCACATAACTGTAAATTTAAATACTAAATTTAAAAAAATTGTTTAATTTGCATATCTATTGATTTACAAAGCTAAAAAAATTCCTGGGAAAAAATAAAATTTAAAAATTCTAATATTAGTTCATTTTATTCTATAAATTATAGTGACATATGGATGCAAAACTTGGTCAATGATGTAAAAAGATGAAAATGACCTGAACATTTTTGAAAGAAAAATGATGAGAAAAATCTTTTGACCAAGTAGGCTAAATGATAGAAGTTACATGAGACGTAGTAATGACCAAATAAACGGTTTAGTTAATGAAAAGGATATAGTCAAATTTATAGTGTCATAAAGACTGAGATAGGCAGGCCATCTAATGACAGAAAGCCGTGTGCAAAAACGAACCTTCAAGCAGTACCCACTACTAAGTAAGAGAAAAAAGTACGCACGCATGTGGTGTATTATAGACAGTTTACGCGGTGACTTAAGAAAATGAGGTATACAAAACTGAAAAAATATACCTCAACATAGAGATAAATGGAGGCGAGCCGTGAAGAAGACCAAATCCTATAATGGAATGTAGCGCTAAAAGAAGATTCTATAAATTGAAAATCAATTATAGCTTATGATATAGTTTACTTTAACATTTATTGCTGTAGTATCAAATATTTGAACTTAACTGAAAACCTAGAATCACTTTGACACCGAATCATGAAAATGTTTCACTTTTACTTTTTCTATCTATAAACAAATGAAAATGAATACAACAATTCTTTTTTAAAAATTTCATTTAAATAGATGGGGTTTTAAAATAAAAGCATGATTTTTTTTTTCTAACTAAGATAAAATATTATCATTATTCATATTTAATGTAATTTCGATTTTAATATTTACTAAAGACAAATATTTAATATTGTATCTGTATGCTGTCTATATGTGTATAATATATTTGCATATAAAAATTAACATACCCTTAATATGTATGCGTATAAAAGAATTCATTTTAAGTGATTTTTCGTTTTGGATATAATTTACAAAGAAAAAACTTTAATCAAATACATCAGGACACATTTACCAGGACCTAAAAAAATTTGTTTTATATGGACGTGTACAATATTATTTATATATATATTTATATATATATTCTGTAAATTTACATATAATATTGTGTATGCGACTATTTTATATTTACTTATAGATTTAAAATGAAATTTTTCAAGTTTTACAGGATGAATTCATAAAGGACTAAATTCGAATTCGAATATTTGATGGACAGATCGGATTAATGGTAAAAAAATTTAGATATATAAATTAAAGGAATGATATAGAAGAAGTAGAGAAAAATGGTTTTGTTTTTTGTGTTGTACGATAATGTAGAAAATGTTTTATTTTGTGCATATAAATTGGATTTACATTTCATGCATAAAAGTTTCTAATTATATCAGATTAGCATCATGAAAAAGAGATAGATATATATCTGAAAAACAAAACAAAAACTATTACAAAGTGTACTTAAAATAAATATATGTAATATATATATATGTGTATAATAAAATAAAAGAAAAAACACTTAAAATACACAAATTAAATACATGATAAATTATGTACTTTTGAAAAAATAGAACAACGTTATGTGTATACGATATGAATTATTACGATATTTAGATATCTGTTAACATAATGAAGTTCAATTTACAAGTGTTTTTAGTTTAATTTTAGTATATATACAGGGTGTACTTTATTAAATTTGAAAATTGATACGTCTGGTTGTTAATTTAGTCTAATTTCTCATATGGTCGATTTTCAAAAATCTAGAAATAAAACGGTAAGCGATTTAAAAAAGATATCGGATCGGACTAAAAAAGAAACACCAACTCAAATCAAACTAAATGACAATTTGAAAAAAAAATTCTTTAGTAAATTATTTTAAATAGTACTTAATTTTAAATTTTTGTTGTGACTTTTAAGTTATTTTGGTTCTAAGATACAAAAATTAAAAAATATTGGCTAAAATCACCAGTTTGATTATCATAACACCATCGTTTTGTTTTTGTAAAAAGGCTTTTTTTGGCATTTGGTAACAATTAACTTTCTTGTTTTAAGAAATTGATAAATAATGAGGAAAAATACAGTTGCCTTTGCGAACTCTTAGATACCCGTACGACCCGTTAGTATGTTCATAGCCTGTCACTCTGCTTATAATATTATTTTTTTAATTTTTTAGTATTTTAAAATAATTTGGGTGAATTTTTTATTTTCTAGAACTATGGGTTGTACATATATTCAAACTACATGTTATACATTCTTCAAAAGCAGATTCTAACCTTCTACTTATAACTTTTCCAAATATGCTATAGTACTATTTAATACTAAGCGGAAAATGTATAATAATTTATACTAAGCATATGTATTATATACACACCGGAAGTTGTGGTCGGATCTCAACCAAAAAAAATAGAGAACCTACAAATTGCTCCCAGAATATTTTGTGTAAATTTCAAGATTCTAGCTTTCTTAGTTTTTGAGTTAACGTGCTGACGGACGGACAGACGGACAAAGCTCAATCGACTTAGAATTTTTTTCTGATCCGATCCATACCTTTGAAGGTATATCTAGCTAGCTTATTTCGAGGTGTTACAAACGGAGAGCAATTTTAATATACCCGATCCTTATCGTACGGGTATAAAAAGTGAAAAGATGTTGTTTTTTTTTTCAAATATTTGTTAATTTTATATGATCAGGAAATTTTTTAAATCATTAAAGCTATTATAGAAGAGGTGGTTATTAGCTCTAACTTTAATATGCTCTTATTTGAAGTCAATATTCTAATAAAAGCAGCAAAAGTTATAGAAGAATAAATAAAAGTGCATGTACATACATACATATATTATAAAAAAAATTTGAAGTCAATTAAAAAATTATAAAGATTGTGTACCATAGAGTTATTACTTTTTTATATGCTCATTAAATGATGGGATAATAAGAATTGCATTTACTTATCAAATTTACAAATCAGGAATTTACTAATATAAAAATTGGTAAATAAAATCAGAAATACAGATTATAAATTAATCTAAAATTTGTCGGCGAATACAATTTTATATTTTGTTTTTGTGGTCATATTATGATAAAACTGATAAATAATTTAATTTTTGAAATAAAAATATATAATTGACATGAAAAAAAACTACTTAGTTTAAGATAAACACATTTTTGTCAAAAACTTGAACATGAAAAATTGACAGAGCATATACTGAACCGATTGTAAATTCTTTTATGTTAAACATTAAATTGGTTCCGATGGAATAAAAGTTATACGCTTGATAAAAATAGTTTTGACACTGAAATTATTGATTATCCTGGCGTACATATACGTACAGTATTTGTTTTTTCGTTGCTAAAAATGTTTTTTACTTTTATATATATATATATATATATTTTTTTTTTATATATATATATATATCTTTTGTTTTTTAATATTGTTAACTTGACGTTTCAAAGTAACTAAAGTGTCTGATTACGATCTAAACATCTAAAAATGTAAAATTTCATAATTGTCTTTTCAAATTTTATTTTATTGATTTCCTTTTGTTATTATAGAAATTGTCTTTTCTTTCATGTAAATATTAGACAACATTTTAATAAGTATCTATTTTATATATAACAATTTTAAAGAACCATGTAAAGGTATAATTGAATTCACAAAATATTAAACTTTTTCTACATTCTCATAATGGCAGAAAATAACAAAATAATTAAATTGATATGAGTGGTAGATTACTTTATTTATTTATAAAGGAAAATTATAATTTGAGATAAGGAAATAATATTTCTTTTATAATGGTTCTATATATACACATACACACATTCAAATGTATGTTACTATATTACTAGTATAAAATATTAAAGAAAATGGCAAAATACTATAAGAAAAAATAATGTTACATTGTTTAAAAACGTTAACATTGTTTAAAAACTGACATTTATATTAAAAAAGTTAAAAAAAGTAAAATAATATATTATTATATAAGATATAGGTACAACATATAGCACTAGATAATATTATATAATATTAGAAAAATATAGTAAAGCAACCGGAACCGATTCTCATAGAGATAATCAAGAACAAACTTACTATTTCCTTTAGAAAAATTCTATAAGAATTCGATCAGCTAAAAAAACAACAACAAAAATAATAAAATAATAAAAACTTAAGAATAAATTAAAATTTTATAGTTTTCTTATTATTTCATGTTGCATACATTAAATATACATCATATCAAATAAACATCTATTTAATAAAACTTTATAATCATAAAAGATTCAAAACGCATATAATATATAACAGAGGCGTTAGTATAATGAAAATAAGAAGTACAAAGCTTCCTTAAATTTCGTATGTAATTATTAAAAGATTTTTATAATATATTATGTAAAAACAAAATATTTAAGTTTCAATTTTAGTACCTCAACTTTGGAATATTTGCACAGGTGTTCAAGTTTCAAGTGCCTAAAATTAGCGACTTTTTTATTTTTAACTATACTTATAGCTCTCTTAAAAGGGGAAAACTTAGATTTATTATCCATAGTCTATATTACTCCATATTCATACATCTTAAATTTTGAAGTTTCTAACCTTAGTCGTTTAAGAGATAATGGATTACAAATTTTAAAAAGTATTGGTTTCATTTAACCGTAAATTTAAATATAGGATTACAAATTCAACGTATACTACATCTTAATTTGTAAATCTCAAGAAATTGCTTTTATTTAGTGTTTTCATATTATAAATATAATAGATTTCAAATTTTTTGTACCGTTGTTACGCAATAAAATATTTCTATAATTTCATTTCACCGTTTTTATGAGATCTATCAAGATCAATGTTTAAAATTACATAAATACCTTAACTAAAATACTTTGAAAATTTTCTAAACCCTAAATTGAAATAGTCATTATATGTCACTGATGCATATATATACATACATATATATTACATACTATAACTATAAAATAATATTTTATTCAAAGTTTATTTTTATTTTTAATATTTACTTTACTATAAAACTTTTGTTTCTTCAGGTTGAAAATTCATTTAATTTTGCGTATATTCCCATCATCGTTTAAGAATGCACTACCTTTATATATCAGAAAGTTTATAATATATAATAATATGTTATCAAGGATATCGGTAGTAGCAACAGCATTATAATATTATCAAAATTATTATCATCACAGGCATTTTTCCTATATATATATGATTAATCATTGAAAATGAACAAAGATGATGAAATTTCTATACAAAAGAATACAATTAAATATTATGTATTCGAATAAATGTTATCTATAGATATAAATACATATATATATATATATGAAAAATATATAAGTAATGTTGCTATTTTACCAAACTTTAAAACCACATTATAGTTAAGAATATCTTATTAAATTATTACGGTATTTTAGGATATGGCAAAGAATGAGAAGTAATAGATATTTGATTATATGACTTCAATTATAACAGTTGCAAAAATTTACAAATATAAAATATTATATAGTATATAATTATGTATTTTATATCTCTAAGAATGTATTTATTGTATATTTTCTAAAAATAATTTTAAAATAAATTTCTTTTTAATTGTATCCAAATAGATAGTATAGAAGGCATACATTATTTACTTTAAAATAAGGCAACAGTACAAAATATGTACATAGGTATTTCAATAAGATTGTCAACGTGTCAAAATGTAATGTTGTTGGTTGTTATATATTGTAATTATATTCCTTTAAATTCTTCCTTTAAATTATTTTTATAACATAATTTTTGGTTTACTTTTTTCTTTTCTATTCAATCCCGAAAAAATCATATTATCATGTAAACAGAAAATTAACTGACTTTCTTCATTATATCAGTATATGAAATAATTATTGTTAGAAAATACGATGATATCTTAAGTCACTTTCTGGGTTTCAGTTTTATAAAATTTATGAAATTTTGAAAAAAAAACTAAATTTATTTTTTAACGTACATTTTGAAAAATCTAATCTTTTATAAATTTATGGTAAAAATTTAAAACGCAAAATAAATTTAACAATATTTTAAAGATTATAAAGGAAAATTAAAATATGATGAAAATTATTTAAAAAAAAAAAAAAAAAAAATTTTTAAAGAAAATTTTAATTACAATTTTTGAATTGTTTTTTAATTAAAAAGTAAAGCGTAAAGTAATGATCTAATATAGTTGTAAGTAAATGTTTTCTATTCAAATTAAAAAAAAAAGAAAAAAAAAACTATTTTTTAAATAAGAATAAATTTTTAATCAAAATATTCGTAGAAAATAAAAACAAAAAAAAAATAATATGAGTAGTTAGAAAAATACAAGATAAATATCAAAATAACTAATTATAATAAATTATTTAACTTAAAGAAGTTTTTATTTTTTTATACCCGTACGATAGGATCAGGTATAATAAAATTACTCCTCCGTTTGTAACACCTCGAAATAAGCGAGCTAGATATACCTTCAAAGGTATGGATCGGATCAGAAAAAAATTTTAAGACTTTTGAGCCATGTCCGTCCGTCCGTCCGTCCGTCAGCACGCTAACTCAAAAACTAAGAAAGCTAGAATCTTGAAATTTACACAAAATATTTTGGGAGTAATTTGTAGGTTCCCTATTTTTTTTGGTTGAGTTTGGACCAAGCCTTAGGGTAGCTCTCGAACACCTAACTTTTAGATCCCCACATTTTTTTTGAAATAGAGCTATGAAATGCTGCTGATAGATCTCACAAAAATATTAATTTTATTTTTAATAACTTTTTTTTGTAGCCCCACCCGTCACGGAGCTACAGCTCCCCAAAAGTTCAAAAAAGCTCTATATTTAAATTATTATAGCACAAGTTGTATAAGGTATATCTTCATTTTGAAAACGCCAAACGATTACTGCTTTTATTAGCTTTAAAAATATATATACAATAAATATATATTTGT
This sequence comes from Poecilobothrus nobilitatus, assembly GCA_947095535.1. Taxonomy (NCBI): domain Eukaryota; kingdom Metazoa; phylum Arthropoda; class Insecta; order Diptera; family Dolichopodidae; genus Poecilobothrus; species Poecilobothrus nobilitatus. The sequence continues at coordinate 265,088,246 of OX352774.1, read as the reverse complement.
GGCATACGGTGTCTTAATTTACTGTTATGCGAAACTCAAATTTTGCAAAATCCTTTAACCCTTCTATCTTCTAAACGGTTTAAGTTGGAAACTTGAAATTTTGACAGAAGTTAGATCTTTGAAAATAAGTATGAGTCATTTCAGAGATTTTTTTCTATCACCCCCCGTTTAGGAGCTGTAAGGGGTCAAAAACTGAAAATTTCCTATTTTTAAACACCTGTAACTTGAACACCTGTTAAAATTTTTTTGAAGTAATACACGAAAATTAAAGCTTCAACATTATACTCTTATTTTTGTTAACAACTTTTTTTAATAATATAGGGTTACTTTATAATTGACGAAAGTGTTACTTGATTTTTTCAAATTTTCTAACAAATTTCTTCAACAAATTTTTTGCATTTGTTTTACTCGATAATTTGAAATTGTGGAGGATATAATGCGTAGTACAAAAAAATGTAAATAAATAAACAACATAACGGTTGCTTGAAGAATTTTTATTTATATGATATTAATATATATACATACTTATATAATATCATGTTTATTTACATATATATACATGACTTACATTTATATGTCACTAGTGAATGAATGATAAGAGTATAAATGTATATTATATAGCGCCGTATTTACATACATATATGTATTTTATTGTACTTATAAGAAATTATTCTGTCAATGGAATATTTAAATATAATATAATATAATATTTAAAATTATATTTACTATTTTGTACTAAGTAAATTTATTATACATTTACCGCTTAGTATTAAATGGTACTATAGAATATTTGAAAAAGTTTTGGATTGATAATCGTTATGTTAAAATGTTATGCAAAGTGACAGGCTGTGAACATACTAACGGTTCGTACGGGTATCTAAGAGTTGACAAAGTCAACTGTATTCTTCCTCGTTTTTTTTAGAATATTATGAAACATTATTATTATACTTAAAATATAATATAGCTATTGTTAATTATGGAAATTTAATTTTTATTAAATATTATAACAAATTTATGTAAAATTGGAACAAACAACAAAAATTTTGTAATAATAATTTTTTTTTTAATGTTTTTATTAACTTCACTTTGTCCTGCACTAACGGAATTTTATAACTTAAATTAAACTCACTTCTCATCTTTCTAACGAGTTAAATTTTCAAATTTATCATAAGTCCCGATGATAAAATATGATTTTAATATAAATACAAAAAAAAAAAAAACATAATAGCATATAGTTAATAACATTAAGAAACAGTATATTCTTACTGAGTGTTTTTTCCTTTTTCTAATCAGAGCAGAGTCAGAGCTGCTTGTTTTTTTAAATCTCGGATTATGCCGAAATTGCAATCTGTAAACTTGGTAAAAATTTCTGAAATTTCATAGAGTTGTCAAATAATAAAACGCCAAATTAACTAAAATATGTCGTGTAAATTTTTAAATTATAGCAAATTTTACAAAAACTTATTTTCAAAATATATTAAAAATTGATTAGCGAACGAAATAATTTTATATAATTATAATTATTTTCCATAAAATATTAATTAAATAATTAATAAATAATTTAATTACGTGCTTAATTTAAATTTTAAATTTTGATGTAATCAAAAAATAGTCGTTGGAAAAATAATTTGAATAAAATATCATAAGGTAAATTGACTTTTTCAGTTCTGAGCGTTTCTTTTTTAATTCAGGCCGTCAGAATTCGGATAAAAGTTTGCACTGGGCATTGCATGTCTTTGTTCTGAGCATCGATATCTGCTCTGAGCATTGATCTGCCTACTGATGTTAAGAGAATTGTCTTTTCTGTTAGAATAAGTAATAAAGCATACCTACTTTTGAACATTTATTAATTTATATTTAAATTTATCAAAAGATTAATTAATTTAGGGCTTCTCATCAATTTTCAAGAAATTGTGATAAAACACTATTGTAGATATAATAGAGCATTTTTGTTTTGCAAATTTGTACACATTTTTTAATTATTGCATTTTCTACATAACATTGCAAAGTAATACTAAATAATTAATAAATTTATTTATTAAATTTGGTTGGGTAAGTATAGTTTTATTAAAACGGGATCTTTAATTTTAATAAATTTTATTTTTAGCTAAAAGATAAAAAAAAGTACTGACCTTTTATATATCTTGTTTTTGTGGTCCGTTTTACTTCTATAAAAAGCAAAGAATCATAACATTCACTAAGTTGCTTATTATTCACTTTCGAGTGTCTTAAATCATTATTTTCACTAAACCTTAGGCGACAGTTTAGCCAGTTTAGCTATTGTACAAAATTATGAGACGTAAATATTATATTTATGCGACATCTATTATCTTATACTAGAATTACACAACTTTGTTTATTAATTATTTTTATATAATTGCGATACAAGATTTTACGATATAAACTATTACGATATAAATTAATACTATTAGATATGATCGGACCGGAGTTTTAACACAATGTTAAAAGACCGGTAACTCAGCTTGTAAACTATTGGTATGATCATGAATTTATGAAATAATATTCTTTTAATTATTTTTAAATAAATAATTTAATAATAAATAAATAAAAAAAGAAAATTCAAATGATTTATTATACTGCAATATTTTATTTAAATTCTATTAAAAATTTACTTTTTATATTTTCTTATTTTATTTTTATTTTAATTCATTGTTTTTAATAAAATAGAATAATAAATAAATTTAAAGAATTCTTTTTTTTTATTATTATTAAATTTAATAAAAACCATAATTTTTGATTTTATTGGAAGAATTTGAGTATATTTTATTATAGAACAACTTTACAATTATTCACATTAATACAATACATATGTATGTATGTGTGTAGAGTACATAATAATAAAATTCTTATAAATTATTATCTATTTTTTTTTATTCATTTTATAATTCTTTTATTTTTATTTATTTGTTTTTATTATTATCATTATTTATATATCCATTACTTTTATTTTTATTTTTTGTTGTCTATGGTTTGTATTTTCTTTATTTTAAATAATTCAAAAAATCCGATTGGTCAATGATACTTTTTTTTTCTTTTTGGTAATCAAATTTTCCAGACCTATTCTCAAAATCTCATTTTTGCAGAAAAAAAAAAAAATAAAAATAAAATTTTCTATTGAGGTGAAAAATAAAACTTTTCATTGCAAAAGAATTATTTATATATTATGTATGGATCAAAATCAATCGTAATCCTTTTTTTTTTTTTTGTTTTTTTTTTTTTTTTTTTTTATTATAATTCTTATTTATTCTATCATTTATCTTTTCTTTGTTTCTCACTTTTATAGAAAAATTTATATTAAATATCAGGATTAAATCTCTTATAGTCAAAAAAATAAATTTATTTTTATTTTTTATTGTATTTTTTTGTACGAAATATATTAGTGTATGTATGTAATATGTTAGTAAATGTAAATGTATGTAAATTTAAAAAAAAAAAAAAGAAAAATAAAAGCAATTAATTGGAATGTTATGTGAAAATGGAAAATTCTTACAATATCAAAAAAAAATTTATTTAATTTTTATTTTTTGTTACAAGATACTTTTGAAATTTGTTATTTATTTCACACTAACACAATTCTACAACTCCAACTGAATATAAATTCATCAATTTTACATTTATTAAATATTTTTTTTGTTTGTTGTGTTGCTGCATCCTAAATTCATGTAATTTCCGTTCATTTTGTAGTTTTTGACATTGACATTGCAGTTTGATTTTGACAGTTGGTAAATGATTTTGAAAGGTTTTGTTTAGGAAACATAAAGGTTGGGTAAATTTCAAAATATGCCTTAACCTTTAAAATAACTTAATAGCTTTTGAATTATTTCAAGGAAAAATTCTACAACATTTTGTTCGTAAAACTAAACTTCTTTCTCGTGATTTTGTTTTGTTATTTTTAAAGTATTGGCAAGTTTTGGAGCTAGGAAGAGTTTTGTCAGATTATATACATATATAGTTTTAGTGCTGCATAGCTACAACAATTTCATTATAGTTACAAAAATTGTCAAAGCTCTTTAATAATTTAATTAGTAGAATTTTACTTTTTATTTTTTTCATTAAAGGTTTGTTTCATCAATTTATGAACCTTGGTAAAAATTAACCATTACTACCTTTAATTTTATTTCTATTCTTACGGTAAAAGGGATTTCGAACAAGAACGAATTAAGTATCCATTAGTTCTACAATACTTTATTTTTGTTATCAGTTTTATTTTTCATCAGGTATCATTAGAATGCTTTAATTCTTACTTTGCTCTCGATAAGTTTTGTTCAGAAGTAGAATAAAGTAGAAAAAGAGAAAGAGACAAATAGATAAAAACATGTTGATCTGCTAAAATCCTGTCGAAATCGTTCTTCTATTTCAAATGTATTCTCTTAAAAAATTAAAAAAAAAAATGGTATAGAAATATAAAAAAAAAATAAAAATAGTGATTGTTTGAACGAAAACTTGTTAAATTCTGATGACAGGTAATGTAATTTATAGTGGGTTGAATGAAAGATAAACAGAATTTTATATTAAAATGCGGGATGCTTGATATCATGTTATGTTCTTTCTTGTTCTTATTTTTCGGGATAAATAGATTCATACAATGTGGATAGATATATGTTTTTTTTGTGGGATTTTCTGCTTGATTGGTAAGCGTTTTTTTTTTTTTTTTGTAACATTTAAACATTTTGATAGAAAACCGATGAAGATTTAAATTTATTTTTTAAATATCTTGCTCTTGAATATTTTTTTATGTTTGTTATTTTCGTTTATAGCATAAAAGAATTGTAGTACGAAAACTTACAGAGAAACCTGTGCAAATTTTAAATTAATTAAAACTTTTAGTATTACTAAATAATTTTAATTTTGAATAATTTGAAGTGGTAGTACTGGACCTTGTGGAAACGCTGAGAGTTACAATTTTATTTTAAAATTTCAAAACATGTATAGATAATATAATGTTGTGTTGTGCTATACGCAAGATGGCACTACATTAACAAAGAACTCATAATATGTAGGTACCATTGTTTTAAAAGACATTTTTTAGTTACAAAAATTTAAAGAAAAATTTAAGAAAATGTTAAGAATGAATAATTCAGTTTTTATAAAACTATATTTTGTATGTGAGTTGATTTTTGTTTTAAAAAACATCATCATCGCAATGTGAATAATCATAATCATCATAATAATCAAAAACATAATCATTACAAACATCATCATCGCAATGAAAATAGAATTGTAATGAGAAGATAAAAAATAAGATTGTTAAATTTCAAAAGCATGTTGGGCTGTGATAGAGTATAGAAAGATTAAAGAAATAATGTTTATGATTAATACAAGGGTAAAAATAAGATATGAAAGAATTGTGTTAGTAATTTAGAAATGATATTAACGAAGCAAAATATAAAACTTAACATTTTTAAAAGTACACATTTTTCAAAAGACAATAAAAACTATTTGGAATATTGTGTCTTGTACCAAGAATTTAGAATTTTATATAAGAAGAAAATTGTGCAAAATCAAGATACTTTTACTTCAATTTTAATCAAACTCTAAATATTTATAAGGAAAACTGTTAACACATGTACAATTATAATGTCGAATATTTAATTTTTGCGAACATTTTTAAAGTAAATGAAAACATTTGTGCAGGTGCCTAAAACAGCAAACTTTCTTAAACAGAGTTAAATAATATAATTTTGATATCAATTTATAGATCTAAACAGATGTACTGTCGTTTGCTGTTTTTAGACTTTTAAACTTAAAACTAAAATTTTGAATTCTACAGATCTTTATAGAGAATAAATATACATTTTAAGTGAATCGGTATTTAAATGAATAATTAAAATAAATGAAACTAAATTTAATTAAATATTTTTAAATATTTCTCATAAAAATAAAATAATAAAAATTTTATCTTAAAAAATATCATAAACCTAATTCAATTTATCTTTTGAACTTAACATACATTTTCTTTTATTTTAATTTGTTATTTTATTACATGATTGTCTAATAACCGTTGCACAACATTTTAAGTTCATTTATAAAAAATCAATTGGAAATAATAAAAAAAAAAAAAGGATGCAATAATTGTTTTTCATCCTTTTTCTATAAGTGAAATTAAATTTATCTTATATTTTCTTTTTTTTTTTTTTGTCTATATATAATAATATAAAATTTATCGTTTTTAAACTATTTTGAAATTGATTCTCTAAAGCTTATTTTTATTTTTTATAGTTAAATAAATAAATTGAAATCCATTTAAATTTTTTTTTTTTTTTTCTTTTTTTAAATGTTAACAACGTTATTCAGATGCGACTTGCATTAAAATTGAAATCAAAATTGAAAAAAGCAAAGTATTAAAGCACTTATTTTTATTTAAAAAGTTATAAATATTTTAATACACTTTAAAATCAAGGTTATGTACATTATATGGAAAAATAATATTGAAAATTATAATGATACAATGAATAAACAGAAAAAAGTTTGATTCAAGTAAAAAATGATATTTAATAAATAAATATATCCCGGAAGTTATCCTTTTTTGATTTTATTTTATAATGTCAAAAGACAAGTAAGCTTTATTGAGAATAAAATTTTATTTTGATAACAGTGTATTTAGGAGAATAATAACGATTTACCTCCATTCTTTATAATATTTAACATCCCAAAATCCAATTCCCCAAGCATTCTTTCCACATCCTTTTCCGCAACACTAAACTTTTTATATTAAAGGTTTCATTATAAAGTTTGGTTTTAAGATACGTTAGGAGAAAATGTATTTGTCGAATTAGGTATCTGATATTTGCTTTTAATATAATATGCAGTTTGTTCGACGATTGTTCGTCAATTACTTTGTAATTGTTATAATTTAAAACACTCAATGGTGTCAAACAGTAGAATGCCATTTGAACCATTTTCTTTGGACTTCTAGTTCTCAGCAGATTTTCTTTCGTAATTTCAAAATTATTGTTGAAACCATAAAAAGTTCCTAAAGTAAAAGTTATTTAATATATTGAAATATTTTAAACAAACACTGAGCAATACCCTCTGATACTACAATTAAAATGAAATATAAATAAAAAAACACAAGAAAACTTTTCTTTACATCAAATAGAATTAAATCAATTACAAAATATATACGTGTATATATACATTATATAATCATATACAATATAAATGAATGCAGATGGGACAATATCAATACCAATAAAAATTAACAAATTCGTGCGACTGTATGCGCAACATTTCATTCATATATGTATTTATTGAAATTTTAACATAAAATGAAAGCCTTTTTAAATAAGAAATCACTTTTATTTCATTTTTATTTTTTTTATATCTGATAAAATGTTGTTTAAATTTTCCCGTTTCTCAAAAAATATTCACAAAGTGAGATAAAAAAGAAAAACAAAATCTAAAGTTTATCAAGATTTATAGTATGAGTGAGTAAAAAGACAAAATGTTTTAAATGATAGAATATTTGCATGAAAAAATTTTTTTTTTTAATAATAAAAAACATCTGATAATAAAATAATGCGGGATAAATTTTCTTTTAAAATTGTTCAAGTGCCTCCATCCCTTCTATCCATTAACAAATATTCATATGTACTAATAATAATAATAACGGTACAGTACAGTGTTTATCAAAATATTAGAAATCATTTTTGATAAATATTAAAGTTGACTATATAAAAATTGATTTATTCGGAAAGAAGAAAGGAGGAATATCTTTGAGGTTCGAACGTGTCAATTTGGTAAGGGTTTTTATTTTGTTTGTCAGATTCGTGTCGTGTAGGTGGATTATAATGACAATTTTATGTAATATTCCATAAAAATTTCGTTCAAATATACATAAAGTTGGTTGTTGCATTAACTGAATATTCAAAAATTAATCAAAAATTCCCTGCAAAGCTCAATGCGCAATAGTTAATATATAAAATAGTATAATCATTGTTTATTTTTAAATATTAGAAAGTAAAAATTTAAAGTAAAACCGAAACTATCAATGAATTTATTAATTTTTTTTTTAATGATAAGTTAGGAAACAACATTTTTTGTTCAATATGAAATATTTGATTAGCAAAATTTATTTCTAAACCTTAACTGTCAAAATTCATCTGATTACAATTTATTTGAGTATAATCTTAGAGTTAAAATAAATCAACTGATCATGTAATTGCTGTATTGCACGGTATTTTTGAAAAGATCGAACAAAATATTAATAACGTAAATAATGAAAAAAAAATAACTCATGTACCAGATAATAGATGGCGTTGGAATATTACAAAAAAAAAAAAAAAGATTTGTATGTCAACATCTTGAGCTATTGCTAGTTTTAATTTTTTTCAATTTTGAATATTTTTTCATACTAAATAATAAAAAAAAAATTTAATAAGTGGTAATATTATGTACGTATATCTAATTTTATTTATTACAAATTAATTTTCGATTAGAAACTTTAATTTAAAGAAGGTATTGCTATAGAGATTAATGAAAATTAGTTACATATGTATATTTGGATATTTGTTTTATTATAATATGTTTAGATGTTACTATTATAAACGATATATTCATAAAATTGATATGGTAGTAATGCCAAAATTAACCGAATGACAAATGGTAGCTGAATCAGATCGATAACCAGATAAAAAAAATGTTTATGTTTACTGTGATTTAGGTAAACTGAAGAATCTAAGGAAAAGAGAAACATTTTTAAATGGAAGTAAAATGAAAAACACTGCTAAAAGAAAAACAAAACAATTTCAAAAATTTAGATCGTGAAGTATTTCATGTTTAAGATTTGTTTTTTTTTTATTTATAACCTTTATTATCTTAAACTATAATATAGCAATATATCAACAAAATTTATTACATAACATAAATTCAAAATATTTATAGTTAGGAGAATATAGTTATAGTGATCTTTGTTTTTTTTTTTTTTAGTGCATTTTTCTGGCACATAAATGTGAACAGGGAATTATACAGGGGTGGCGGAAATGTCGTAAGGGGGAATAACTTTTTAGGACATGTGTGGGGTATTTGTGTGTTTCACCCACACCCACGCTCTTACCCACTAGGCCACCGATGCTCCTAGTGATCTTATTTGTTTAAAATATATAACAAACAGTGTATAAGATCACTCCAAAAAATTTTGGAAATAATTGCAAAATAATATAATATGAGTGGGGTATTTAATAAAAAATATGTAAAATCAAATAATTCAAAACAAACTTGATGTGTATATAAATAAAAAAGAAATTTAAAAAAATTAATAAAATTTGAAAATTAAAAACGACTACAGAAAAAAATTAATAAAACATTGTTTTTTGCTCTGTAGTGTACTTTTTTTTTTAATTTTTTTTTGTTCCAACAGTTGTACCAAGTGTACTTTTTAGTTTTGTTCTTTAATTTTTTCGCGTAATAATTTCGAAAAATTTTCTTAATTTTTGTTGTATGTCGTCTTTTGAGTCTACTGATTTTTGGAATCAATTTAAGTTTTTTCGTTACATATTTAAGTATTTTTTTAAATAAATCGTGAAAAAAAAGAAGGGAGATTCTTAATCGAATTAAAAAGTGCGAAAAGTTTTTCATATATACAATTTTTCCAATTTTTCTATTTTTGATCTGTTAATTTTTTTTACAAATAAATTTCTTTTGTCAGTTTTAAATTTTGTTTTTTTTTTTTGCAAAAATTGTAATTGCAAGTATTATCCATTACATGTTTTTTATCTTTTTACATTTTTTTTTTGTTGCTAAAAAAGAGAAAATAAATTTTTTTTTTTTTTTTGTGTTTTTATTTAAATAATAAGGATAAAGAGGGATTTTTTAAATTGAAATCCCCTACAATATATTTAAAAAATATTTTTATTTTTTTTGTTCAATTGTTTGTTTGATTACATGTTTTATATTTTATCATATTTACTTTGAAATAAAACATGTATGAATTGCTTACATAGCATAAAAGTGTATTTAATCATGTAAATTTTTTTTATTTTTGTGCCATATAAAAAGAGAAAGGGATTTCTTTAAATAAATATTAAAAAAAAAAAAAAAAATTAGAAACTTTTGCAAATATATTTTGTTTTTTTTTTTTTTTTTTTGTATTTTTCATTTCATTTTAGTGTTTTTTATTTGTTGATTTGTTGGAGAAAAAGTTATACAAAATCAGCTAAATAAATCATTTTCTGAAGAGTAGTTACTCACAATCCTTTTTCTTTTAAATAACGCTTTTTGTTTTTTTTTTGTTAATAAAAACGAGTGATTGAATAAAAATGTTTGTAATGTAAGTAGAAATGTATAAAAGAAAAATCGTTTTATAAATTACATTTTTATAAATAAATAATTATTTTATTAGTTTGAATAAAACGACTGCAAGAACTTATTTTTTCATTTGATTTTCATATAGTATCTGAGTTATATAGTAGTTATCGGTAGCATAGATTTAATAGTTACAAATAAACAATTAGGAGAACATTTTAAAAAAGTAGAGCTCTAAAATATAGAAACGTTTTTATGGGATGAGATAATATCTTCATGTGTCTTGAATATTAGCAACTTTCATTACCAGTCGAAGGAAAAAATTACTGTACCAAATTCCATTACTTTTTTTTTAATCAAATCTTTTATAAATCAAAGGTGAAAAGTTATCTAAGTTTTTAACTTTGATCTTAAGTAGGTTTGTTGTTTTTGCTATATAATGCTCAGAGAAATTGATGTTATAAATAGTGTATACCAGTTTCCTGCACCTATCACAGTAGTCTATCTAGAAAAGACGAAAATATCTCGATAATTTCTTTTTTGAAGTTTAAGTTGAATTCTCAAACATGGATTTAACAAGCTTTGAAACTTCTTTCGTTAGAATGATATCAGTGCGGTATAAATGTAAAGAAGCTTAACACCAACCCTTTAAAATATGTCCTTGTCTTCTATGTTTGAAAGTGTACTACTAGTGAGTGATTACTAGTCTAGTGATTACTGAAAGTTTAGCTCAGTCATCAACAATAAAAAAAATCAAATATCCCGATTTTTTTGCTAGATATGTTAAAAATCTGAGTGAAGGTTATTCGCTAAAGGTTATTCCTAAAATTAAAAATGTGTGTACTAAAATCAAAATCAATATAATGTATTCTTAATTTATTTTTAAAGGATTGAAGGAAAACGTCTATAGAAATGAAGAAAAAAACCTCGAAGAAAATTTAGACTTACTAACCTTAGACTATGAATCTAGATTTTCTGTTATTTAAATTGCAAATTAAGTTAAGCAAATTGTAAGAAATAACAATTAATTTAGAATGAATTTAGATGTTGCACAAAAATATTTATTAATGTTCAGTTAAACTGACAGATTCATATAAAATCAAATATTATGTTCAAAAATAGAAAAAAAAAATTTAAAATTAAAAGGATCCTTTAGGTTTTTTTTTTTTTTTTTATATAAAATAAATATTTAATGTTTTGTTTGCTCTTAGAAAATAATTTTTAAAAGTTTGGTTATTTTTTTTTATTCTGATTTACATTTTATTTTTCTTTATGTTGGTGGAAATTCAAATGTATTGAAAATTTATCGAATTTTTCCTTTCAATTCAATAATATAAATTTTGTGTCATTATGATCCCCTATAATTATATTTAATATTTAAATTAAAAAGTTTAAAAATGTTTGATTTGAAACTGGGGGCATTTTTCAGTTTTTTGTTTTTGTTTTTAATTTTTAGGTAAAACCGTAGGTAATCAAAAAAATGTAATTTTAATAAAAAAAAATAAAAAATGAATATTATATAACCTGTTATGTATATCTAAAATGTCTTTCAATAATTTTTTCAATCGAAAAATATATTAATTTGACAGTTACTATAACTGTCTCTACACATCATTAAAATTATGACTTGTTTTAGTATCTTAATATTAAAATAAAATTAATTAATAATAAAAAAAAAAAAGGATTCTTTAGATTCAATTAAAAAGAAATCAAAATATCGATAAAATTAATAAAAATAAAGCATTCAAGGTAATTCCAATTAAATAAATATAAATTTCACTTTAACACCAATCAGTTGATTTGTCTTTAATTATATTTTCTAATTCTCTATATAATATATAATAATAAAAAAAAAAAATCGTATATAACAATTCACTATTTACCACTTAAAAAAAAAAAAACTTATATTTCAATTTTTTTAACCTAAACCTTTTCATATTTTTTTTTTAATTCTGACATCATGTTAGTCCTTGATATAGTAATTAATTTTTATACGTATATATTTTAGTGATTATACTTAATAAATGTCTCAATTTGAACATTTTGATCCTATAACTATACTCGCACATTCAGATATTATAATTATAAAGTCTTTATAAATATTTTTGTAATCATTATTTTGATAAAAGAATTTTTGTTTTTTTGTGGTTAGTTTTTGGCTGTCCAAATCTATTTAATTTTTTTTTAATTTTCACAGTTTTTCTCATACATTATCAAAATGTATCGTACAGTTTAAGAATCTTTTAAAACCTTAATGGAGCCTTATCGGATGCAAGTTACAAAACATAATTATATAATTTCGTTATAGACAAATAAAAGCATTTAAAAATAAAGGGAAATAGTTAAAATGTTAAAAATGAAGCGAATTGAAGGATCAAACTAAAACGTTACTCATGGAAAAATTAAAAAAAAAAAAACACAATCAATATTGATTCAAATTTTTAAATGATTCGTATTTTTTTTTTTATTTAATTTTATTAAAAGAAAACTACCGCCAATCTCAATAACGATAATTACGAATATTATTAATTTTTTTTAATTTTGTCTCACTTCTTCGTTTTTTTTTTTTTGTCTTAACTTTACAATGTTATATATGTATACTAAGTTTTGCCTTGATTATAATGTCAACGTATCCTTTTTTTTCTTTTTTGTAATTTTTTTTTTTTTTTTTTTGATTTTTGTTAATGTCAAGTGAATATGAATGATGTTCAAGTCAAGATATAAAATAACTGTAAAAATATAAAAGTTTATCTTAAAATATGATATGACAAGGCGACAAATTGCAGTTTTAATTATGTCAAAAGGTTTTTGTTAGAAAAAATATTGTAGAGGAAAATGGAAAATAAATTTTTCTTTGATATTTGAAAACATTTTATTCAATGATAAAAAAACACCTGTTTAAATTATTAAGTTAAGTTTATAAAACTAATTTAGTGTAGTAAATAAATTAATGGGTATAACGACTAACGATTTATTAAATTTAGAGTTACAATAATTAAAAATAAAACGGAATCAAGGAAAAAAAGTTTTAAAAAATAAAATTGTTAAATTTTAAGTAAATTATAAAGTAAATTGGTAAAACGAATTATTGAAAAATTAAAAACAAATTCCATAGAGTATTTTATAGAAAAAAATTTAATTGTCGGTTAAACCATTCAGTTTAAAATTGCTCGAAGACACTTGTGAATTCTGTAATTTATATTATATGCTAAAAAAATTTTTTTTTTTATCTAAGTGAAACACTCGTAATCATCATTAAATTACTTTAATGAAGCAGACATGAAAATTTTAATTCTTCAGCTTTAATTTAAATCACTTTTGAGTCAAAAAAAGAGAAAAAAAAATTGACCCCATACGATATTATTATTCCATTTTTTATTTACTTATAAGTTTCGATATTCCTTTATTCCAAAATTATGTTTCTTATCTTAAAATTTCATATGATTTTTGAACTTTTTCAATTTTTCGAAGAAAGAATTTATTTTATTAGAAAAAAATAATAAAATAAAAAGAAATCCTTTTACTCCTTTTAAAGATTTTTCTTCGTATATGACAATAATGTTTTGCTATTATATTATAACTAGAATTATCAACTATAGGTTATATTATATTTCAAAAAAAAAATCTCTTTAAGTACCTATAGTTTAAATATTTAAAATTCCTATTAATTTATTTTACATGGTATATAATAATTACATAAAAAACGAGGAAGAGTAGAGTAGAGTAGACTGTGTTAACTCTGGGATACCCATATGAACATAATATATCCTGTTTCTATATAACTTGATCATCTTTTAAACAATTTCAGATGTTTTAGTACCCATATTAACTACAGAGATATATTTATGTAAATTGTGGAGTTGTATGACAGCTACCCGAATCTATTGCATACCGATTCACAACCAAATTTTACAGAAGTTGTTGCCATAAGAGATTTTAGACGTCTAGCTTCATTAAGTTCCAAGAAATGCAAGAAGCCTGAACCGGCTGCTTTAGACCAATCAAATTTTATAAAAGTTTTTGGTATGTAACTCGACAACTTTTCACTAAATGTCAGATAGCTAGCTTCAATAGACACTGAGTTATTTCCATTTAAAGAAAGAAGTTGTATGGCACCTACTCGAACCAGGCGGCCGAAAATGCTGGATTTAAATAGCAAAACTAAAAGTTTTGCAAAAGTGACGTAAAAAAAATTTCAGCCTAATTTATTTCACAAACGCAATGTCAAATTTATTATACCGGTATGAACTATTATACCCATTTAGTTCATACGGGTATAAAGAGTCAGAGCTGGAAAGTTTTTTATATTGTTTTTTTTTAATTATGTTTAACTGAATATTTTCTTTAGCAGAAATTTACTACAATTATTTGATATTAATTTAAAAAAAATAAAAATTTAAATACAGAAAAACAAATCATGATTCTGAGATTTAGATTAAGAAAAAATCTATCCATTTTTAAAGAAAGTAAGTATAAAAACTTTGCAAATGAAAGAAATTAAGGATATATCCCAGAATATTTATATATAATATTAGTATGTATTGTGCGAGATTCTGAATTAGGCTCTCTTCATATGAAAAAATGAAATCCAAATTCAATCCAAATCGATTATCCAAAATAATGAAATATTTCATATTTTATTTTATTTTGTTTTGGGGGATTTTTTCATATGAAATAAGGCCCCAAAAAGAAAATGAAATAAGATACCGAAGCAATGATATTAACACCACAAGTTTTGCAGCGTCATTTTGCATACAAAATTATTTCCGGGAGCCATTTTATATGAGTATATATAATTGTTTTTGGAAAATTATGCTTAAAATAGATGTGAATCGATAAAAAATTTATAAACAACGCTTTAAAAAAATTTGTATTAAATTCAAATGAAATAAAAAAAAAATATTAGGATAATATTGGTAAAAAACTCAATTGACAATGAATACTAATTAATCCTTTTAAATGAATTTCTAACATAAACACCAAAAGATATTAATTTTTTTTTATAATCACCAAGGCAAAACATATGTTCATGCATACGTTCAATGATACAATGATGAATGAATAAAATTTTGTGGGAAGAATTAAAAGTAACAATTATCTAATATGAAATATTATTTAATAAAATACTAGTAAAGACACAAACCAGAAAAAACATATTATGTAAAATTATAATGCAAAATCGAAAAATATTAAGGTAGGTAATGCAAAAGCAAAGTAATGGTTTGTCAAAAATCATTTGATTCAATGTGTATATAATAAGTTGTAATGCAAATTTTAATTATTCCTGTGGTACTTGTAAATAATTTAGAGATTAATCATTAATATATGAACATATAAAACAATAAAGGGTTAAGAAATAATTTTAAGAATCTAAAGTGTAAATCATGCTTTATTATAAAGTAAAACCAATGGTACTTATTAGAGGAGGAGGAGGTATCAACTTTGTTTAGAGGAGCAAACTTATTTTTAAATGTTTTTTAATTACTTTGGTCATAGAAAATTTATTTTGTTTAATAATTATTATCGTTTCCTAAGAGAAGCACTCTCATACTCATTGTCATAGTAAATAAAAAATTACCAGATCTATTATTGATATATAAAAAAAAGTAATGTGGAAAGAACAGACTTAACAATAAAACATTTGATCTAGCTAAAAGTATTAAAAGCATATTATCGTATAAGTAAAAACATTAATATTCACAATTCTTTTTTTATTATATTTAAACAAGTCTTAAATATTTTTGAACCAACACCGTCATATTACATTATATACAGGATTTTATTATCTCATCAATTTAATATAAACGATATAAAAAGCAAAATGTTCATGTACAGATGAAGGAAGAATGAAGGAAGTTATGAATCCTTTTGAAAATTTATTCCTAATTTTTTTGTGGTATTGTTTTGCTGATTGTTCCAATGTTCTACAATATGGAAATCCGTACTTTATTTGTATATTTGTTATATATATATATATATATAAGAAATCAATATATTCCCTACTATTCTTGTTTTCATTTTACATAATATATTTTTGTTCAGTACACGTTGAAATATTTAATAAAAGTTTTTATTTGTACTCAAGTAATTTAGTTTACTTTTTTAATGATAACTTTGTTTCAATCTCGAAATTTATATGACCACGTAACTGGTAACTAAAATATTTGTTTTTCTAGAACAGAAAGAAAAAACGAACGCATAAGAATAAAAAAATTGTATAAAAAAAGAAGAATTGTGACAATTCACAACCTGAGCAAAATCTCGTGACAATTAAGTTTTTCATTTTTTTTGTTTTTGTGGTTCTTTTGCTGGTTTCTATGTTAGTTTCAGATTTTATTTTTTAGTAGTTTTCTAAAAAAATTTTTGTGTTATTTCCTTAACTTCAAAGTTTAGATTTGATTTTTTTTTGTTTTGTGTTAGTTTGTAAACAGTTTGCACCAAATAAAGTTAAAGGTCAGGTTAGTCAAGTTGAAATAAT
Source organism: Poecilobothrus nobilitatus (assembly GCA_947095535.1). Classification (NCBI taxonomy): domain Eukaryota; kingdom Metazoa; phylum Arthropoda; class Insecta; order Diptera; family Dolichopodidae; genus Poecilobothrus; species Poecilobothrus nobilitatus. The sequence goes on along the minus strand of OX352774.1, from coordinate 265,071,505 downwards.
TTTTTAGTTTTGTTTTCCATAAGGAATACAAAATAAATTTTCAAAGTTTTTTAAAACACTTATTTTTGAAAATTTAGAATACCGAAAAAGTAATAGCCTCTATTTAAAGAATAATTCAATTTCAAAAAAAAAAAAAAAAAAAACGTGGAAACTTTTGAAACATTTTAAAAATCTGTAAAAAAAATGTAAGATGTTAAGAGTAATTTTAAAAATAGATGGAATTTTTGCATAATTGAGTTACAAACAATCTACTAATCTTTACCACCAGTTAGGTACTAAAAAAGTTTTTCATATTTCAATATACGAGTAGAAAAGTAATTCTTGTATTTAATAAAAATGGAATCTTGTATTTTTATTTTCTCTAATTTTTGTTTTGTTTTACAAAACTTCAGTAATAAGCTATATAATTATTTGAATTTATGTTTTATTAAAGAGCTTTATTAAAGAGCTGTAAGATAAATTAAATATTAGGTCAAATGTAGGTTAATAAACATAAGAATGAAAATTTTGGTATAACAAAAAAAAAAAAAAAATTCATAGAATATTTATTGAGTTATTTTCTTTCTATTTTCATTGAATAAAAATATTTAAAGTAAATTTATTACCCTGGAAAAATGAATATGTACTTAATGTAAAGCAACGATTTGTTCTCTAACCTGTTTGACAGAAAAAAAAAGAAATTAATTAAATTTTATTTATTGAATTTATTAAAGTTAAAAATATGGAAGTTAAAAAAATATTATGAAAAACCAAATAATTGTATACTTTCAGGCGCATTAAGCAGATCATAGAAGAAAAACTATTTTTTTTTTGTATTTATATTAATATTATAAATCACACAGGATAAAAGCAAGCCTTATTTCTGAAGATGAATAAATTTACTCAAATCTTCAATATTTATAAATACAACAGGAAAGGATCACTCAAATCATTTTTTTTTGCATTAAAATAATAAAAATCCAGCGCTTAACAAATTATTGAACTCCGAACTTTATAACCAAATCTAACACTCTTCAGTTTGTATGTATAATATGTAATTTGTTTTACATCTGTAGTAAAACATTAGGTAAAGCCCTAGAACCGGTGAAGTTACCGCCCCAAAACTTTCGCTATACAAATTATTGAAGTCCAAATTTAATAACCAACTTTAAAATACCTTTTGGGGGAAAAAGAAAATATTTTTTTTTTTTTAAAGGAAAGCTTTAGCAAACAAATTTGAAACTGAACTGAAAGAAAAATGAAAACAAGAACGTACGGTTAAAATTTTTCTCCTAGCTTTAATGTATTTTTTGATTTTAGCAGTGATTTTTGAATTAACGCCGGGACTTTTGTAAAATTTTTGTATAATACTCCTGGCATCAATTATTCAATATTGCCATTTTGGAGAGCCAGTAAAATGCACTGCTAAAAACAATTATAATACAGGTGTATTATAATATAATTGTGCAATTATTTTTTTTTTTTAAAGTCCAACAATTTTATTCTGAAGGGCATCTAGTTTTTTTTACATTAATCATGTACATACATACATATATTTTTTTTTGGAACTACATTAATTTTATTTTCTTTAATATACTTTTAGAATTTATTGAAACTTATCATCTTTCCCCGAAAGGGTTCTTTTTATCCGTAAATATTATTTCAACAATGGAAGGATAATTTTTCTTTTGACTTGTTACTAATTTAATGTTAAAACAAAGGTTTAAATTCTCAAAATAAAACTAAATTAAAAGTAAATTTTTTTTTTTCGAAACTTTTGACATTTGTTTCCAAATATGAAAAAAAAAATTTATTATAAGTTTTTAATAAAAAAAAAAGTCGTATTTGAATTTTTTTTGTTTTTTTTTTTAAAAGTTTACTTTAATCTGAAAATTCTTTTTCGAAATTAAATAGTAAATTTTTGCATCTCATTATTTAACAAAAAAAAAATTTCTTTTTTTTTTATGTGCTTAAGAAAAACTAATATTTTTTTTTCCTTGAAAGAGAAAAAAATATTCTCAATTGGAAACGCTACTAAAAAAAATTAAAAGAACAAAGCAAATTTTTAACCATTGTTGTTATTAAAAATTATTAACATAAACAACCTGACAAACTTTTGTTTACAAACTGTTTTTTATTTTCTTTAAATTTGTATTTGCAAACAAACATTAAGATCAGTACTCTAGAACTTACGATGTCTATATCTTACTTTCGTTAATAAATCTGCCTTTTAAAATTATATGTCATGTTTGCAACGCTAGTTAGGAATTTTTCGGCTAAATTAAAAAAAAAAAAAACAACTGGCAATTCTAAAGTTAATGCTACCATATCATAGTGCCGGTAAAGGTTGTTGATATTTGAAAGAACAAAAATTGGCAGCAGCATCTTATTAAATTTAAATGGTTAGGATTTATGTTACACTATCACATATTCTATATCTTTTTTAGCATTATAAACCTAATTTTTATTCTGCCTTTCCTTTCTGTATTCGTTTCTGTTATAGTAAAAAACGCGTTAACCCCACAATTACAACAGAAAATTATAACGAGATATTTATTAGAGTATTTCATATGATTCATTATTAAATGCAAAAAGTTTATCTGTTTTTTTTTAATTTTCTTTTTGTTTGCGAAAAGGATTCGCAATTTTGCTATCTATGGGAAAAGTTTTCCAACAATAATATAACAGTAAATAACAAAATAAAACAAAGCATATGTAATAAAATAAAATGACAAGAGTTGTGCTATGAGTTGATTCAAAAAAAAAAAAAAAACAAAAATCCAACAAATTTCAAAAAATAACAAATATTTTCCAAAAAAAAAACTTCTGGAAAAATAAAGCAAAAAATTAAAATTATTTAAAAAAACTTTTAAAATGCATCATAATATAAAAGTTTTCATTAAGAGAAAATAATCTCTACAAAAAAAAAGAAAAGAAAAATTGTTGTTTAATAAAAATTTTTAATAAAAAAAAAATTAAATAATTGTTGTCCTAAATTATGTTGAATGTCAAACAATTTAACTTTATTATATTGTTAAAAACCATAGTGCAGACAGGACCCAAACAAACCAAATAAAAAAAAATTTATCTATTCATAAATCTAGATTAACGACGGTTTCTAAAATTTAGTGAAAATTATGTTTTTCCATAAATTTTCCACAGAAATAACAAAAACAAACAAGACAAACAATAAGTAACATTGGCGCTATGAACTAACTTCCAAGTCACTAATCCAAAAAACCAAAAATGAACTTATAAAAAAAGTTAAATAATCATATAAATTAATTGCTCTAACACTAAAAATGAAACAACATAAAAAAATAAAATGGACTTAAACGCAAAAATAATGAATTTGATGTTGAAATATGTATATGTATATAAAAAAAATTAGAAAGGATTTGAGAACTGGTTACAAAACTGGGCTTCAATAATTTGTTTAGCGGAGCCTTCGTTGCGGAGGTTTAGGAGGGGCAGCCTGTACTAATTTATTTTTTTTACATAACAAAGCACTTTTACATAAACAAACGTGGCCACGACTAGTGACACGCAACGTTCTAAAGTATTTTTGTTGAAGAAAATGCACTAACACCCCAAAAATGTTAACTAATTCACAAAAAGAAGATGAACTAATCCGCAAAAATATTGTTGGAATTTTTGGTGTTTAGTTGATATGAATTAATCCCCAAATTTTCAAAATAAACTAACCCTCATAAATATGAATTAATCACAAAGTTAAATTTTAGCAAAAATAATGGAGTTAGTTCTTTTTGTTTTGGGAGTTAGTTCATAGCGCATTATATACAACATTATATGAATTTAATTTTAATGTAAAAGTTCCGGAAATTATTATGAAATACAAAAGGAATAATCTAGAAACTGATATATGAGAAGAAGTATAAGTATGTATAATCAAAATGTTTTCTTAATCCAAATTAACAAAAGCAATTTCTTTAAATTCTTGGAAACGAAAAAAGTAAATTGAAAATTTTATATTATTTTAGATTTACTAAATTTAAGTTTAAATGAGATAGAGTGTAGAGTAGAATGTGTCATATCTAAGATACCTATACGATCATATTACCATAAAAGTGTTTTAAAAAATGATCAATGAGCAATATTTTATATGAAAATTTATTTGGTTTGTCATATAACTCCAAAATTTACAAAAATTTTATAAAAACAGCACATGTTTTTTTCGTATTCGGGTATCCTAGGGTTAACAAAGTCTACTATAATACACTCTTTATCGTTTTTTAGCACATTTTCAAAAACTTAAAAAAAAATGTTCCTATTAGTTTCACTCTGTCCGTCTGTTTGTCTGTCTGTCCAGGTGATTACAAAAGTTCTACATCGTTTGGAATAGAGCAGTGAAAATTTAACTACGGATAGACATCGTAAAAAAATTAATTTTATGGAACAATTCTTTTCTGTATCCCTAGCCGTGATAGAGCTACAGCCACACATAGTTCAAAAAGCCCTATATTTAAATTGTTATAACACAAGTTCTATATTAAAGGTATATTTTCAATCTGACATAAATCGCCAAATTATAGCTGGTTTTATTAGCTTTACAAATATGTGTATAATAAATATATTATTTTGACATACAGTATTTTTATTTACCGTTATGTGAAACTCAATTTTGGAAATCTGCTTTTTGGAAAACCCTTGGTTTTTCATTACTTGTTTTATATTTTAATTTTTTGAATGATTTTCCATTTTCCTTGTACGGTGTACAAGGCTAAAAATTTTACTAAAAACATGGAACTATCTATACTTACTATAGGAAGAAAATGATTTTTTTAAGGCAAAATCTTCATTGAAATAAATCTGTTTTAAGTTATAATAATTTAAAGTTCCACCTCTTAAATGCGCTTTCATAAATTTACTACACGTTTCCTGTTTCATTTGTTCTATTCAGCCATGTATTTATTTGTCTACATATTGTGAATGAAATGTACTTTTTATTGATTTGTACGACATTTGTTATCCAAAAAAATTGCATATATGTATAATCTTATTCAAACATTTTTTTTTATTTATTAGAACTGATTATCTGATAGGTATCCGAACACTTTATTTCAAGCATTATATCGAAAGTCCATTTAATCGCAAAATATTTTTATCGTAAAAATTTTTTCGAAAAAATAAGTTTTAAATTATGCAAGTACGTGACATATTGTCACTTTTCATTGTAATCTTTAAAATAGCAATCTGAACAAATTTATTTGTTGTAATAAATAATTTGATATTCAGTTTCTGTGAATAATTTTAAATATGAAGTTTAATAATAATTTGAAATTTTTGAAACCAGTTGAAATGAGTTCTCAAAGTTTAGATTATATAAATACCACAAAGGGAAAAAAATGTTTAGTTTTCGATGGGTTTACTTATTATAGAAATGAAGAATATAATCATAAAATTTACCAGCATTATATCATAATATTTAATCTGTAAATCATAGACATTTAAAACCCTTTTACTCAATTATTTACCAACCGACTCTCATTTTTTTGTTTTAAATAATAAATATTCAGTACAGCCATCTTACAATATCAATATTTTTTTCCAAAATTGCTAATTAAAACTTCTCGAATTTCGAGCAGCGGGCGAGTACTAGTTAAATATAAATGTGTAAAATAGTGATCGCGAGTACTCACTTCAATATGTGTTTATTTATTTTTGGTTTTAACATTTTGTTGCAAATGCATTTCATTACAAAGAATTTTTGAAAAATACTTTGTAATAAAATGCAATACGCAAAAACACTTTGTATTGGAATGCATTTTGCGATAAAATGCTTTTTCATTAAATGGTCATGAGATAAAATGCTTGCCATATAATATAGTTTACCATAAACTACTTGAAATAATGTGTTGCGTATACTATCTGATGTTCTTTAGAAAATAAAAATTTGAATAATTTGCCAATAGCTAATTATATTATAGGTGCTAATTTAATTTTTTGTTTAGAAAATATAAAAAAAATATTTTTCTATTAAATTTATAAGATGTTCCATAACAGACTGTAAATATGAGAATAGTAAGAGGTAGCGCATGACAAAAAAAAAATTTTGTCGGAGGCAGATTACCCTCTAGTCTAGATACATTATTTTTACGTGTTTTGAAATCCTATTTTAACTTCTGTAGAAGTTGTCATCAGTATACAGCATACCCTATATTGTTCTAAGTAAATTTTATTTAAAATAATTTCAATTTTTTTTTTTCTAAGAATACTTTTAAGGAATAAAACCTAAAATATTGTATAATAGCAATAACATAATTATACAATCTTTCAAATTTTGGACCAGTCACATCATCTCACAAACCAATAGAAATTTTCTTTTTATTTCACAATCAGATAATTTATATAAATTTTGATAATAAAAAAAAAAAAAATTTAGACTATAAAAAAAAAAAGCTGAACCAACTGAAATTTTCTTATTATAAATTACCCTTAAGAAAGAAAAAGAAAAAAATACAAAAAATAATATAAAAGAAATATTTTGAATAAGTGGATATTCCTCATATTAGACCAAAAACAGAAAAAAAAAAATGTCTTTCTATCTTTGTTTTATAATAAAATGTACACATATATATTTGTTTCTTTCTTTGACCTCTCTTTTTAGCACAAATAGAAAAAATACAAAAAAAAAAAAATGGAGATGTACAGTTAAGAAAAAAAGGAAGCAAAATCATGTTATCACTAAGACGTGAATCACTTAAACAATTCGATCACGTATTTCATTATATTATCTTATACATATACTGCTAAACATATAAACACATATATACATATATAAAAAATTTCAGATTATCAGATATAGAAAGGAATACAAATAAAATATAAAAAGGTATTCATCCACTTAACTCAACCAACAATTTACGGCCAAAAATTTTTTTTCTTTTTTATTTGAAAAATCATCATCATCATTATCATAACTATCGCCATAATCATTATCAATCAACAACGATCATCTACAATTTCTTAGTTTATAATCATTATTATCAATATCATTTTGTCATAGGATTCCATTTTCCTTTTTTTTTTTTTAAATTGTAATTTTATAAAAGTTTCAGTTGTTGTTCCGTTCTTTTATTTGTATTAAAATGTGCCTAAGAAAATTTGTGGTCAGAAAGTTTTTTTTTTTTTTGTAAAACATTTTGCATAATAAATAAATTTTCTAGTATTTATTAAATAAAATTTTAGAAAAGTTTCAAAATATGTTCAATTACAGGAACAGTTTTCAATGTAATTTTCTTTTGGTAATAAAAGAATGTACCAAGTGTAGGTATCTATTGCTATTGAGAACATTAAATTTTTTTATTTTTTTTTATTTTGATTAGTATATGAATTTTATCAACAGCAACAGAAAGCGGTACATCTCCTTCTTTTATACCTTATTCATTTCTTGTCTTTTACCGGAACCTATAACCCTGTTATATGGTTTTCCTGTGATATGATTATTTCATTAATGCGAGAAGCTCTTCTCAATATGGTAAAAATAAGAAATTGATCAAGAAATGTTAAGGGATGCAAATTTGATACAACATCATCTAAAAAATTATTTAAACCCATTACTTTGTACTTTATGCTCACTTTTAATCTTTAATAAGTTCTTCAAAAATAATTACTTTCTTTTAAAACATTACTATATAAAGCCTTAGGATGCTTTTTTTTCAAATTTTTTCAATATATACTGTGTCCGTTATCACACTTTTATCTAATACAATTCGCTCATATAGATTAAGTTATCTCTAATTTAATACTTTTAAGACATGACTAAGGCAGATTTTGTAATTAAAATATTTGTTTTTTTTTTGGAATTTTTACAATTTTAACCAAATTTTTGAAAACGGTTTGATTCGATTCACTATATAATTTTTAACTTCTTCCTTTTTACTCCTCTGTTAAAAATGTACTCTCTTATGAATGTACAATGTAAAAATGTACTCTTGTATTGAAAGATGAGGTTCTGTTTTTCTTTTATGGTGTTAAATATGTAAGGACATTGTTTCAAAGTGACAAGATGTAAGCTAAGCGTTTGTGAAAAGATAATAGCGTTTTTTATCTTATATAAAGTTATTTACATATATTTTAAAACATTTCTTTAGTATTTGGTAGAATACAACAACTATTTAAGTTTCACTTTCTGTCATCCAGAATCATGAAAATACGGAAAAATGACAACTCTTAACAAATTTAAAAAATTTTTGTTCATCGAAAATTTCTCTATTCCTTCATGAGCTTTTTAAAAATTTAATTTTATGACTGCAAAGTAAAAATAAACTAAAAACAAAAAAGAAAAGGGCATTGAAAGACTGTAAAGATATTCAGGTGAGGAAATAAAATTATGTTTCAAAGACAAAAGAAACTCTCCTAGAATAAAAAAACAACAAAACTATAAACAAATATACCATATAATATGTATGTTATATACGAACTTATATTTCAGATACAACAGTTAAAAGAAAAATTCATTTTATTTTCCAGTTTTTTTTTTTTTTTTGGAAATAAAATAACAAACAAAATATAAATAAACGAAAAATTAAAAAAATAGGATTCTCTTGAAGAAAGTTGATATCCTTTTTGTTTTTTTTTCTAATTTTTATTTTTTGTACAAATATTACTATCAAGTATGAATATATGAGTTGAGTTGACATTAGCATATGAAGAAAAAAAAAATTTTTTTTTTGAATACCTCAAAACCATCACCCAGATAGCAACAGAATTTCATATTGTCGTTAAAAGTCACCGTCATCATCGACTTTTCATGTTCTCTTTATGTTGTTTTATTTTTGTTTTTAAATTTAAGGTTGTGGTTTTTTTTTTTTGTTTTATTTAATTTATTTTTGAAAAGTTATAGGATACTTTTGATCTTGAGATGAGAAACTACAAGAAGAACGGAAGAATAAAAACTAAAACAAGAAATACAGTTGCTTTTGTCAAAAATTCTCTTATGAACCCTTCATGTTATTCACAGTACAATATGCTACCATTGTGCTTATAATTCTATTTTGTTAACTTTTCATTATAAATAACAAACATTGCAAGGCAACTCCAAGCCTTGGTTCAATAATTTCAAGCTTAAAACTTATCAGACTAATTTGTTTTTTTTAGTCTGATAAGTTTTAAAGATGCAAACTAGATAGAGAAACAATAGAAAGCTTACAAATTGCTGAAAACTATTTTGGGTGAGTTTACAGACTTCGTGAACTACTTGTATAGTTCGTATGGCTGTAAAAGGGTTTTATGTTAATTTAGTTTTCTAAGGTTTTGAGTAATCTGCTGACGGAGGAATGGATTCTGATCCGATTCATGCATTATATTTAACATGCTTATTTCGATATGTTTCAAATAGAGCAGCAGTGTTAATATACCCGTGACTATCGTTCATAAACAGACTTCCAATGAATTTATAATCAAACTTTTTATTGTTAAAACTGCGTCCGTTATCAATTTTATGAAATGGGGCTTCGGTGGTTTAGTGGTTAAGAGCGTATAAAATACGCTGTAAACACCGAGAGAGTGTGGGTTCGAATCCCACACACGTCGTAATAGTTATTCCCCCTTACGACATTTACAGTTACGTCTGAACAGGAACGACTGTGTAATTTCCTGTCCACATTTATGTGGCAGAGAAATGCTTTAAAAAAAAAAAAAAAAAATTTATGAGATATTGAAAAGCTCTGAAATAAAGCTTTTGCATGAAGCTTTATGGATTCAAAATGTGGATTACTGACTGACTTCCTTCAAAAAACTGACCAAAAATAAAAGCTAAAATGGCTAAGTTAAAAGCTATTGACAGTTGAAAATTAAGAAGGGAGAGCATATACCATATAAACTAAAATAAAAATAACTATATATGATAATTTTGTCCAAAAATATGAATTAATTAGTTGAGTGGATTGTTTGAGATCGTTGTTGTAAAAATATAATATATATAGTCAAAGATTTTTCAGAAAAGTCTACAATATCCCTTTCCGTTCGCATTTTTAAAAATATAACTGTAATATGATTTTAAAATTCAGTTTGTTCTAAATTTTCAATTCAAAGTATTCGATAATTTCATAGGTAAATATTTTATAAAAAATAATTTTAAATTGGTTTAATTTAAGGCTGTCAGATAGATTTAAGTGTTCATTTTGTAAAACTCTTTTTTCGGAAAGGAGATCCTTGGATAACATAAAAGATAAATGTCTGTACAGACCTTTTTAAATAAAAAAAAATAAATATACAATTTTTCGCTGCTTTTTAAATTTAAAAAAGAGTTGATCTAAAATAAGCAGCGAAAAATTTACAAAACGTAGATATAACTAAAAAAAAAAATACGTTAAAAAAAGAAAAGGTTACATTTTTGATTTGTAGATACATAATATAATATAGACATTTACATTAAAGAAATGCTGAAATTGTTTTATTTTTTTTTGGTTCCATTAAATTAGATTTTGTTGGAATTCATATTCATTTTATTTTCTGTTTTTTCTTTACATAAGGAAAAAAATACGAAAAATAGAGAACAAGTCACGGAATAAGATATTCTTTAAGGTTTACTAAATTTCGGTTTTGCTTTTTGACATATAAACCGAATTTTATTTTTTTATTTTCTATCTTTTTTCTTTTTAATCTAAAAGCAAAAGGAACAACTTAAGAAATTTTCTTTTATTATATTGTTTTGTTTTTTATTTAAATTTAATTTTGGTTCTATCTTCCATTGAATATAACCAAACCATAGAAAAAAAAAAATAAGAAATACGATTTTTAAATATTTCATTTTTTGGTTTTGGTTTTTTTGTTTCTTTTTCACACATACGAATCTCAAAAAAAAACAAAATCCCGAGCACAAAAAAAAAAGAAGATGTTGAAAAGAAATATGTGTCAGATGTGTTAGCCTATATGTGAGATTTGCTATTTTTAATCTGAATTATAATAGATATGTTTACCCATTACAGAAGCACAACATTTACTTCCATTTTTGTTATCGTGAAAATATAGTATCAATAATGCAGTTAACATACAGATAGAATATGCATCTTCGTTCTAAATATTAATAGTTTTAAATTTTATTTTTTGGGTTAGGTCTTGCAAAACTCAGTTATGTATCGAGGAAGGGCTAATAAGAACCATAAGTTTACCAGAAACATTATTAGTTTAAAATTACAAAATTTTACAAGTATAAAAATGTTTAATCATTTTAAGTTGAAAAAAAAAGAAAATAATTGCATACGACAATTTTAACACCGGGATAACCAATTCAAAAATCACTTCTAATTACATTCTCAAGTATACATATTCAAATATTTTGGGAAAAAAGTATAACCATGATTTTGTTTGTACTCTAGAATTTCAAAGCCAAAACATTTAAAATGAACTTGGGTGTTGCCTCCTCATAACCCCGCTAAACAAAATATAAAAATTCTGATTCTGTAATGAACTATAAAACGCACAGTATCCATTTTTACTAACATTTTGAAAGAGATAATTGTTTGCAATCTAAAATTCTACAGTTTTTTTTTAGATTTTGTAAAATTTTGACACAAAACAAAAATTTTAAAAATAAAAATTCAAAATTTTTTCTTTTCCACATTATTTTTTGCAAGATAATGTCATCATCCTTGGAAGAAAAGTGTAATATATCTAATTTATAGTTTTACTTATTATTAATAATTAAATATTTATTAGTAAAGAATCGTGTTTTTATTTTCCTATTTTGATTTGCCGTGCAGAAAATTGATTGATAATTTTTTATTTCTTAAGATGTTGCCAAGAAATATGCAAAAATTTTCGGAAGGATTCTAGTTTCAATTTATTTAAATTCTTTTCAAAATGTGGGTCTTATTAGGCCAATTATTTCATATGCTGGACCATATTTGGTTCAATGTTAGTGCAAGCCAAATGGAAAAAATCAGGAAATTTGAAAGGAAATGCATAAGAGCCTGCGTAAATCTACATAGAAAACCAGAAACGGACTACAAGGATTTTTATTCTAATAAATGCTTGTACCGAAAAGAAAATATTATAAGATTCGATAACTTTTTAATTAAAATTATTCGCAATCATTTCGAAAGATCTCTTAACACGTTAGAAAATGGTCTAATATCCAATATATATTACCATAACGAGGAGTACATTAAGAATACTTTAAAAACGGGTTTCATTGCGCCCGAAAACTTTATTTATCTTGACTCTAAAGAGTATATTCAAAATCACGAGCATTTTCCTCTATTATATCACTATAATAGACGGGCTACATGCAAATGTATAGAATATTGAGACTAATCTATTAAAATATGACATGTTTATTCCTGAAAAGGATAAACAATTATCAACAAACTATTGGTGGTTGCATAGTTCATAAAAGTAAGAATAAAATAGTTACAATATATCAATAGAATAGGTTTAGGTTAAGTTAGTTAGGGTTAGATTAAGTATAGTTCTAAATTAAATTTAAGCTAGTATAAGTTTTATTTTAATAAAAAAAAGTTTAGAAAAATTTTGGTTTTTATGGAAATTTCCCAAAATAATAAAAAAAAAATATAATAAAATTTTTACTATAAAAATAACAAATAAGAATACTAATAATATGTAAATAATAATGTAGAAAAAACTAAACAAATTAAATAACTGTTAAGTGTTAAGGCTTTAGTTCTAAGTAAATTAACAAATAATATTAGTTTTATAAAACTTTTTTTCTAATTGTAAAAAAAAATGAAACAAGAAAATAAAATAAAAGTTAACACAAAAAAAAAAAAAAAACTTTTCAAAATGGGCTTCAGTGGCCTAGTGATTAAGGACGTGGGTTATTAACCGAGGGAGTGCGGGTTCAAATCCTGCACAGGCAGCAAGTTTAATTAATTGAATACAAATCCTTTTTCCTACCAAATATAGTGTAAATATTGTAATATTGCAATATCCTATTATTATTTTTAATATTAATATAAATAAATAAATAAATAAAATCTTTTCGAAATTTTAATAAAATTTGTCATATACGTACAGTCATTTAACAGAGTTTCCGCAGTTATTTTCAAAAATTGATAATAATATGTCGGCCATTCAAAAGTATTTCTAAAATAAATATTAAAGTTTTTTTTTTTTTAATTTTTAAAAGAAAATGGAATGAAAGAATTTTTGAAATTGGAATAAGACAAAGGAATTTTCTAAGAATTTTAAAAAACGTAATATCAGATATTTATATGGTTTTATATACAAACGTCCAAAAGAAAAATGTAGCTATAAATATCAGGTAATGATCGAATGAGGAAACTTATTCTAATTATGCTTAGCTTTTGTGACATGCACTGTATTAAAAAAAAAAAAATGTTCTTTTTTATCTTTTCATTTTTTCTTTTAAAATTAAATTAATGAATTACTTACTTATATTAATGTAATAAATATATGGAAAAATATACTCTGTGCGAGCGCGGATAGCTCTTTTTGAAATAATGAATAAAATTAATAAAAAAAAAAAATTATAATAGCTATATATTGTTAATATACATTCTTTGGTTTAACATTTGTTTGAACAATCAATTCCTTTTTCCATTTTTCCTTTCTTAATCAATTCCACCCTTATTTTCTTTTATTTTTAATTGCAAAATAGATTTTAAATGGGTATCTTGTATATTCAAAGAAATATTAGATTATTATAATAATTTAATACTTAATTTTTATAGCCTTTCATTCGGTTACACTTGCAAATAAAAAAGAAACACATAGAGAATTTTACACTAAAATGTGAAAAAAAAAGGAAAAAAAAAAGAAATAAAAGAACAGGAAAAAGAAATGAGTAATTCTTAATGGAAAAAAATTAAGTTTTATGAAACTTTAAAGCATAAATTTAGAAACAGGACGAGAATAATTTATGAATGAATAAAAAATATTTTTTTACTACATTTAAAAATAATGTAAAGGTACATAACTCTTATATAAAATATAAAACGTTTCGGTATATATGTATAATGAAAAAAATTTAATATAACGAGGTCATTTGAAAAGTTTTTTAAACAAGACTTTATCCACACACCATGAAATTTTAAGCATTGAAAAATTTAAAAGATATTTTTAACTCTTTAGATATAATGCTAAAAAAGGATTCAGATTGAGATTGAACTGTTTATGATTATTCATTTTAAAATACAATCTTTTACCTATCTTATTCTAAAAATAACAGTTTAAATTCAAAATCGGTTTGCTTTTCTTTAAATTTAAAAACTTTTTCTTATACGACATTATCTATATATAAAAAGATAATTAAGTAATATTTAAAAGGTAAAGGAAAATAAATATAACAAAATACATGTTTACCGTTATACCTCTTCGATTTTTATGGGTTCTAAAATATCTAACAAATTTTTATATACGGTTATAATAAAAATAACTTTTGTTTTGATTTTCATTATTTTTCTTTTTATTTTCATACACCTGCTTTATTTTTATTAGGAAACGCAAGAAAAATTTAAAAGTTTAGCGAAGACTCATTGCATTGGTTCATTTCAGATATAATTGCGTTGTTTTTGGGTTACAGGGAATGTTATTTTAATAAACCATTTTTTTTATTACAGCTATTTTTGATAATTATAAATTTATTTTAATTTAAATTTTTTTTTTTTGTTTTTTCAAATTTTCTGAAAGCCAATTATTGTTGTTATTTATTATGGGACCAATTAAAATAAAAATTTCCAAAAAAAGATATTTTTTTGATTGCTTTTTTAAAGAATTGAAAAGTTTATATGTTCACTATTGTTTTAAATAAAATATTTAAGAGAATAATTTAAAAAAAATTACTTTTTAAATTGGGTTAAGTTTAATGTTAACGAAGAATATATAAAAAATTATAAAAGTACCTACATTAAAATGTTTTATAATTTTATTCGCTGTTATATTTCTGATAAAAAAAATTTACAGCAAAAGATCCTTAAAATTCCGCAAATGCTTTTATATACCTTATCTTTATTTGATATAGACAAATTTACTAAATTCATTTTTTCCAAAGTGCTGATGAGTGTAATTAGTATGAAAATGACATTTTTATGCTTGATTAAATTTGTACTTTATATTAATTTATTATTTTTATGTCCTAGCGGTGTATTAATCAAAACACAATATGATCAAAATGCAACTGAAAGTAAGCATTGACTGATTAATATATTTAATTATTACAATCCGACTTACTTTATTTCTATTCTTTATTGTTTTAGCGGTGTATTTTTTTTTTCCAAGTGAGATGAAAATCTTCTAAAGACACCAAGAATTCGTCCTTGGTAGTGGTAGATTCTTACTGATTAAACCCATCTTCTCCTTTAGACAATTTAGTCAATATAATGGGATAAGGGTCACATCACTAATGCAGTACATTGGCTAGAAAATAGGGATAGGAGAGTATAGAATAAGAATTCGGAGCTGGGTAGTAAGGGAACAATCAATCCGTCTATTATTTTTAACATTTGTTATGAATGACAATAGTAATCAACAGTTATAATAAGCTGTAACATATAACACTTTCCTTCATGAGATAATAATTGCAATTTAGTATTTAAATTTACCGTTATATGAAAATAAGATTTTGCAAGATTTTTCTTTCTTCATATCTCCGTAACGCTTTCAGATTGGGCCTTGAAATTTTGAGAGAAGAAAGATCTTTCAGAATTAGCTTAAATTGCTCCGGAAAATGTTTGTATAACATCTCTTTTTTAAGAAATATTAGGAATCAAAAATTTAAAATATCCTATTTTCTCATACTCGTAACTTAGGCACCTAAACAAATTTTTGCAAAGTAAAACAAAAATATTAAAAATTCAGTATTATATTTTTGAAGCTATTTTTAATTATAAATGATTTACTTAAAAAGAAAGGTTTCTTGATTTTTGACAACTTTACTTATATATTCTTATATACAAAATTTTAATAAAAGCAAGGCAAGGCCAAAATCTAAACTGTTGTTATTGTCTCTTAGAAAATGTGCGGTTTAAAAAATTTTTGGCTTACATTCTGTCTTGTTTTAAATTAGAAACTGAAGACGAAAAGTATTGGTGAAAAATTAAGAAAAAACCTTTTCTATCTTCTATACTATTTTTTATTTGATTTTATAAAATAATTGACCATTTAATGTTGTTGAATAAAAAAATGATTGAAATTTTCTTCTTAAAACCACTTTTAATCATATTGAATCATGAATGGAAAGTATTTCAAATTTATCAAGTGTTTTATATGAGTAATAATTATTGCTTCCAGACATATTTTCATATGCAATATATATACATGCTGATTCATAGTTATAATTTCTTAGGTGTCATTTTCTAAAGTATCCCTCGATGAGTTCCTATTATGCACGTAAATTTTCATCTTTACAAAAAAATAAGTTTAACTATAGCAAATTATCTAGAAATAAATATTAGGATAACTGACACCTAATATCTATTGTGAAAAAAAAAAAATACAAAATAAGTAATAAGGAGTATAAGATTTTAAACAAGAACCATATTGATTTCATATAATGTCTACATTTCATATTATTTATTTATTCACAGCTGGAGTGCAATTATATTATTGATCCAAAGGGATTTCTTCATTATTAATTTAAAATGCGGTAGAGGTTAAAGAATATGATTTAATGTAATGAGTGTTAGACATCCTTGAACCAAGGTAAATTATTATATTAGATCAAGATTTTCAAAATGAATTTAATAAAAGGAAATAAAATTGCTAAAAAGTTTATTATATTGAAATTTGCCTTGATTTATTTTGGATTTACACTACATTAAAGTTCAGTTAATATTTTCATGTTTTGATTGCAAAAATTCATCAAATTTGAAATAAAATAAAATAATATTAGGCAATAATATTGACCTGTTTAGTCTATTTGTTATACTTGGGCAATATAGTTGTTAGTTTTAATTGTTTTAGTTTAGTTGTTAGTTTTAATTGTTTTCTGTTCTAAAAAGAGTTATATTTATTGATTTTAATATTAAATTCAATAGTCAGAACTGAAATTGCACGATATGGAAAAAAATTATTGTTTTTCATTCAGGTATTATATGTTTATATAACATTTCAAACTAGATAGAATGCTGTTAAATAACATTTTAAGTTTAAATATATTTAATTAAAAAGTAATTAGTGTATGCCAAAATCGCTGAATTGGATAATTGAATAGTCTCGGAGTCAAATTCCGGTTAGATTATATTAATAGTAAGAAAGAAAAAATGGCTGCACTAAATAGAAAGAAAGAAGGCAGAACAACGATGTTAAGCTAAAAAGTCAAAGTTCAAAAATAGAGCTAGCAAATAGAAATTCTCTATTAATCTATTCAATAGTTAGAGAATAATTAAAGCAGTTAAATAAATAAAAGATAAATTTTTTTTCTTTAGTTATTACCTCATGTAGGAAAGTGTTATATAATACAACATAGTGTAACTGTAGATGGCTTCGCCACTGTTAACAAAATTGAAATATTAATAGCAGGATCCAGTTCCTATACGGTTTCTATTGTTGTTATACAGTTCCGGTCCTCAGTAAAGTTTCCGCTCTTTTTTCTTAACGCTGTACTTTGTTAACGATCACATCCCATTATATTGGCTATAGAAAAGGCGAGCTATCAGTAAAAGTAGTTTGACACTACTAAGAGTATATTCTTGATGTCTTTGGAATATTTCGATCTTCTTTATTCGATCTTCCTTATCCTGAATGTTGTAATCTAGTTAAAGATTTAAAAAAAAAATCAATGACATCTAGATTTTATATCAACCTTGCCCGTCGCGTACTGTTCACAATTCATCTTCATACAATGTATTCTAAGGTTGTTGGAGCTAAATATGTTAAAACCTACGCTAAAAAAAAAAAAACAAATATATTATTATTTCATACCTATTAAAAAGTTTTTTATTACTTATATTGTTTTTAAAGCAGTAACGAATTCTCACAATTTTAAATTGAACACAATTGGAAATAAAGGATTTTAAAATAGACAAAAGGACAATACAAAATATAATTGAATTCACATGAAGTTTTCATTCCCTACAAATAAAAATAATAACGTTGTTTCCTTGTTTAAGACAAAACAAAAATATTGGCTTCTTAAAACAAAATTTGTCCTTTAAATATAAAGGATTCTTTATATTAGGATGGTCCTTTAAAAATAAAGGATTCTCTTTATTTGCTTTTGTTAGTTAACAATTAATACAAAATTAAGAATATTACTAAAACTAGTGAAAAGACCCATCACCAAATATAACCCTATTATAAACCATCTATACCAACCAACCAAAAAGGTGAACGGCGCACGACGAAAAAACAAAGTTTTTGTAAGTTGCAAAAACAAATTTGGTCACGGAAAAAAATTTTTGCCTGGGAGTGCCTCATCCTCTTATAATAGATAATCTTTGATTGAAATATTAAAAATATTATAATGTGCGTATTGCGAGCGTTTGAATATTTTTTGCCTATTTTTAGCACATTTCCAAAAATAAAATTGAAAAAATGTGCCTATTAGTTTCACTCTGCCCGTCTGTCTGTTTACAAAACTTCTACGCCATTAAAGATAAAAAAACTAAATTTTAACCATAGGTAGGTCTCATAAAAAAATTATAGAACAACTTTTTCATGTAGCCTCATTTATTAGGGGGCTGCAGCCCCTCAAACTTTGAAGAAGCCCTATTTTTAAATGTGTATATCTCATGTTCTACTTAACATTTTTTCAATCTGAAAACACTATTTTACCGAAATTTTTTGCTTGATATATCTTTTTTCATAACTCCGGCACGCTTATATATAACACCTTGAAATTTTGAGACAAGAAAAAACTTTAAGAATTAGTATAAGTTTGCTCAAAAAATTTTTTTGGACCACCCCTTGTTTAAGAGATATTATGGCTCAAAAATTGAAAATTTTCCATTTTTAGACAACTGCAACTTTTTTTCGGCAAGACATAAAAATTAAAGTTTCAGTAATATATTTTTACATGTGTTAACGCTTTTGCTTAGTTATATAAGGTTCCGACTTACAGCTCTTCGAAATTGAAAAAATGTCCTATTTTCACACATTTTCTTATTATATTAAATTTTACAATTTTGGTGCAAGTCACCCTTCTAACAGTTTATATTGTCTTTTGGAAATGTGCATTTTTAAAAACCGTTGCTTTACATTATGCCTTGTTCTCTAATATATACAATATGAATTTTTCATTTCACTATTAAACAATTCATTTTACATAAATTTATATATACAATGTACCTACATAATACATATGTATATGTATTAACATGCAGTAAATAATGGTTAATAATTATTACATTCATATTATTAAACTACTATTTTAGTTGCACTTTCTTTTACTAACACTAATGTGTTTTTCTACACCAAAAAAGTCTATTTGCAAAAGGTACAATCAATTTTTTTATTTTCACATCCACTGTTTATAGAGAAACCGAGACTCACATCAATTATCAGACCATGCAGTGCAGAGAGTAAAAGCTTAATAAAGGGCCAGCTTTTAACAAATTTTCACGCAGTTTTATGCAAAAAATTGGGGGCCGACTACAAATCTTGAAATAACACAAAAACCATTTACTTTATTCAGTTTGGTCCAAAGAGAAAATTAATGTCTCATCTTTTTTACATAATTCATTAAAGAAAGATATTTTAAAATATAATATTTTCATTCATAAATATGCATTTAAAAAATTGTCTTCCTTTAAATTTTTTATTTTAAAAGCTTCTTAAGATAAATTGCCTGAATATCGTAATAGTATACGTAGAGACTACTTTCATACTTTAAAATTTTGTACACGCTTATATGGCTATAACCGAGACTCACATCAATTATGAAATTATTCATACGCGCGATACGTGAGAATCGATTGCAATTCTCTCACAACTACATTCATGTGTTTTCAGTTCTTGGCCTGTTTACTTAGGTCTTGAGGGAAACATTTACGAAAAAAAACCAACACTACATATGTATATATTTTTTTAATGTAATTTTATTTGGGTACCAAAATGAATGCGTTTGTGCGCAAGTATAATATATTAGGTAGGTATACGGACCAGTGACATTGAAATTGTGGGAATACATAATACGGGTACCCAAATGAATATTCAATTTACTTAAATTTTAGTATGTTCTATTTCAAATGTTTTTTTTTCTAATTTTTTGTCTTTTTGGTGCATGATAAAATTCTTATCACTATCCACTTTTTACAATTTGGGTAAATTTTTCTAAAGGTATATATGGGCTAACAAGAAAATTTTGTAGTCTCGTGATTATTGCAACTACTTATTGTAGTAATAGACATTAGACATACTTTAATTTTAACATTCTAAGAGATTGTATTTAACAAGTAAATAGAATTTTTTTTTCTTTGGGTAAGTATGGTGAGAATCGTCGAAAGATATTGCACGCAACACAGTTATGTGAGACTTTAACTCACTAAAAACACCAGCCCGGTCTTAAAATATTAAAACTAGTCTGAAAGACTAACCATTAATTTTGCGTTAACTCTTAAAGATCTACTGTAATTGCAAATCTCCGTGAAGGTAACCTGCCTTTATCCCTAAATCTAGTGGCCTAGTTCTATTAAGCCTTCTAATGGCATTTTTCCAATGTAGGAATTTTGAAGCTTCAACATTTATGTGCCCTTTTAAGTGGGTCTCATGTTTTAGTGCATATTTTTTTATTTCTCACAGTTGCATTTCTAGATCCCTATGTAAATCAAAATTTGGTACGTACCAAGGAGCACGAACTATGTTACGTAAAATTTTAATGATCTGAATATTTGTTTCTTTGGGCAACCCCATAACTGTATGCCGTACAATCAAATAGGCATAATTATTTGGTTATATAACAAAATTTTAAACTCTATTTGCAATCTAGAATTTTGACCTAGGATTCAATACATTTGTCTGTATTTCGATTCTAATTCGATTTTTTTCTTCTGGACATGCTCTATCCATAAATAAATAAATATATAAATATAAATAGAATTAGAATCTGAAAACAGTAAAGAATATAGTTAATGGTTATACTATGATTGTTTTTATTTTTTTTTTAAACAAAACAAAATAATTATTTGAATTTATTATATTTAGACATGTAGTAGAGTAACAGTATATATGCGATACTTTTCTCATTTAAAAAATATTTCTATTAAGAATCTTCTAAGAGATTATAATATGCATTGTCTGTAGATATATAAAATTTAAATTTTATTATATTTGATAACATTATAATAGAATATTATCAGATTATATTAAAAATTTTGAAAAAATTAAAAAAGGAGTATTTTTTTTATCCAGAGTAGTAGTTGCGGAGTATGACTTATCAAAATGTACTGAAATACTCCGATCGAAGTACAAACGACAGCCCTGGTTACCTGAAATATGTACACATTAAAGAAAAATCTTATTAAGCACAAGAAAGGCGAATTTGTGAGCATCTGATCAAAAATATTAACCATAGTAGGTTTTGGAAAAAGGTTTTGGAAGAGAAAACTAAAAAATCCATTTTTTTTTTAAATACGTACTTATTTGAATTATTGATGGTTTTATTAAGGGAAAAAATAAGAGTTTTAAAAATTTAATAGCACTTTGGTTCATCATTTATTGTATGTGAATATATTAGGATGTATATTGGGGGGAACGTTGTTTTTCTTACTATCTAAGTTTAAGATATTAATAAATATTGGATAGTTTTTCTTGAATTAACCTTTTTAAATATATGATTGTATACTTAAAAAAAATTTATTGCATTAAATTCGGTCAAGGTAGACTTTTTTATTTTCAAAACTTAACTGTTTATTTATGATATAAATTAAATATTAATTGTTGTAATGGCATTGAAATATAAAATTAGAATTATTATACACTATTTTAGTATATTTTAGCATAATTATTTTTGCATTCATGATAACAATTTATTTAAAGTTATTTAATAATAATAATAATTATTAAAAATACTAAATTACCACCAAAATGTATTATTTACCAACTATTAACCCAAAGTAAAAAAAA
Organism: Poecilobothrus nobilitatus; assembly: GCA_947095535.1. Lineage (NCBI taxonomy): Eukaryota > Metazoa > Arthropoda > Insecta > Diptera > Dolichopodidae > Poecilobothrus > Poecilobothrus nobilitatus. The sequence continues at coordinate 265,049,521 of OX352774.1, read as the reverse complement.
CATAATAATAAGTAATTATTATTATTTTTTTATTTTAACCTTGGCTACTGTAACTGTTTCTAAGCACTTTAAAAAAAACTGATAGGGAATTGTTGCATATTATTCCGCACTGCCAAATATTTTATACTTGATAAGAGCCATATATTATAGACTCTGTTCTAGTTTTAAATGGCTCCTAAATATGTTAAAATTTTGTGTTAAAAGATCATTGAACGTTTTAACTCAAATGTTAAAAAAAGAAATAATTAAAAATGTCAAACGGAAGTTTTTAAGTTTTGTAAATAAAAGTAAAAAAAAAAAAAAAAATAACTAAACTGAGGTACCTATATTTTAATTTGTTCAATAAAATACAAATGAATGAATTTAGAACATAAAAATAATTATTTGAAGGTAATGAATTCATAAAATTTGTATGTACATATAACATTTAAAAGTAATCTTCTAAATATTATGACCTCTGGAACATTTTTTGTTTTTCGAAATCAACTTTAAAAATTATAGTATAAAAGAAATAATGAAATATTCTGTTTTTTTTTACTTTTATAAATAAAAAAGAAAAAAACTTTGTTTATCTGGACAATGTTTTAAATTTTTGTAATTATGTTTTAATAAATAAAATTTTAGAGTTGGACTAAGAAAAGGCGGTATTCAAGAGATAATAAATTTTAAATGAATTTAACGACGGTAGTCAAATTTATCTTAAAATGTAAAGTATATAAAGAAACAAAACATTCCACGGTAAATGAAAACGAAAACAGCAAATATTAAAGCATAAAAAAATAAACAATATTATGATTATAGGTAACTTAAATTACGATACTATTATTAATTTTAATATAAAATATTGTTCTTCCTGACTTTGTGTGTTTTTTTTTTTTATTTTTTTTTAGTTTTTAGTTTTTCATTAAATTTTCTTTTATTTATTTGAGCTTTTCGTTTCTTATTATTCTTTTGTTTGAAATTATAATAAAAAATTATTTAATGATCCATTGAAAAGTTTTTTATTTTTATACATATATTTTTTGTTATTTTTTTTATTTTCTTTAAGTGTAATTGCAACTTTTGAGTATATTTTTGTGCGGTTCACAAATTACACACTCTGCAATAATAATTAAAAAACATTGTTTTGGTTTACTTTTTGACATAAATTTTATTCACTGTATGTTTTTTTTATTCATTTCTTTTAAATTTTTATATTTTCCGTACATTTTGAAGATGTTGTATAATTACACAACAAAACAAATTATACAAAGAATACAACAATAACAATAAAACAAAAAGTATAACATAACATAATAATAATATAATAACATACAATGAAAAATTAAATGAAAAGAAAACTTCTGTTATTTCAACAACATTTGAGAAAAACTGAAGAAAACAGCGGGAATGCAAAAAGAAAAAAAGAATAAAATTAAAAATTAAAGAAACTTTTTGGATAAAAATGAAAAAAAAAAAATTAAAAAAAAAAATTTCAAAACTATGATCTTTTACTTACTTGGGCACAGAAATTTCATTTAGATGTAGTATTGGACAAAATTAAAGTATACCGTCTTTACTTAGTGGCTGTCAATGGATGGCATTAATATCTTAAAATTTCGTATTAAGCATTTAAATAGTTTAAATTTTTACGAAGTTAAGACACGATTTCTTGGCACCCGTAATAAAAAATTCCTTTTTAGTGATGATAAATAGAAATAAAATTCAAGGGCGACAAGTGAAGTACACAATTTTTGAAAGAAAATTTATTTAAGGTGTCATAATTTAGTACTCTGAGATACTCAAAGTACTACTCAAAGTTTTTTGAAATTATTCTATTAAAGTGTAATTTTTTAGTGATGATTAAAAATTTTTGAAAATTAGTAAGAAAATGTTAAGGATTAATATAAATTTTGAACTTATGCTTAGTAGTCTCCAATAAAACAGTAAATTATTTAATATTGATGGAATTACAAGTAAATATTTCATACAAATTGTTATCTGTAATAATTTCTAAAATTCTGAAAATTTTATCATTTCATTTTTGCCAATTTGCCAATGTTGCTATTGAAATTACATAAGTTCGACCGGTGGGCTCGGATATTTGCTATACATCTTCTTGTTTTTATATGAACATAGCTCAGTGTCTAATTAACTGAGTATCTTATATTTTGGTCAAAAGAAATTGAAGTTTATGTTAAAGACTTGTGCAAGCTCTACCAGAACAGATTCGAGTATCTGTCATATAACTGTAAACTTTATGTCTTCATATCTTAGTACTTATAATTAAGATAGAAATTTGACATTTTGTAAAAGATGATGTCAACATTATAATGTCAACTTATGTAAAATTTGATTGGTTTGGCGGAATCGAGTTTGGCTGTCATATAAATCCGAAATTTACATAAGTATATTTCTATACTTAGTTAAGTCAATTAATATCTTAAAAAAGCTGATTCAATTTTATGCAAACAGCATATATTATTATGTTCATTCGATTATCCTAGAGTTCACACAGTTTTTTACATCAAATTAAATTTTTCATATTAAATAGTTTTTTTTCTTACTTTTAATTGACACTGTACTATATAAAACTAAGAAGAATAGTTTCTTTTCAGGATGAATACGTCAGTAGCATATTATACAGAATCTTACAATAACAACAATAGTAACAACAATAGTAACATTTAAATGTAGTTTCAATAAAACCAACCTGGAAAATCAAACCCACAAAACTTTTTTTCCTGTCAATTTCTCACCCATCGTACCAAAAATTAAGGCAAATAAAATAAAAAAAAAAAGAGTTTTCATTTTAGAAAAAGATTCAAATAGGTTTCATTTTTTTGTTCTTTATTATATTTCTTGAAGTATCACATAAATGTCAAAGTTTGAGTACATAATTTATAAAAAAAAGGTACAAAATAACTATTTTGTATGTTTTTCTTTTATGTTTTACTTATTGCATTTACTATCATAAAATTTTATTTTTGATACCTTTACGGCAATAATTTTGACAATGATATACCGCTTAAATTGCATAGTAAATACTTACCTGTCACCCTGACATATAAAATTATTTTACTGGTAAAAGAACGTAATTTTAAATATGGAACTAAAACGTGATGATGTAGAAAAATCACATTAAAACTTCGTACTAAATGGAATATAACAGCATCCAATCTAGTCTAAAAATGATATTTTTAGATTAAGGATTAAAGAGGATACGACCTACATTGGTATTAAATTTCAAAAGTTGCATTCAAATTCTATTATATAGAAATCCCATTATTTTATATTATGTTTGGCTATAAAATATTGTTACTTAAAATGCAATATTGAAGCAAAGACCATTTCATTGAAGCAATGATATAAAAATGATATTTTTGAACAATTTTTAAATCAATTGATTCATAACACACATATACAAAGCTAAAACTTGTTCAACCCTAAAAACCGTAACAGAAACTATAAACCACTCAAACTATAAACATACGTTGAGAATATAGTACCAAAAAGTTGTTCTGTCGGGATCCGACCATTCCAAATTCAATAAATTTTTATAGATTAAAAATTGAGGTAAGAATAAATGTTTGTTGAGTTTGGCATAATTAGGTGCGAAATTTAATAATAATAATCATTAATGTATAAAATTTATTGATTTAATCTTAAATTGTACCTAAAAACATTTTGAAAATATTTTCATTGCTTCGCTTTTCTTTTATAAATACTTCAAAAAAAAAAAGAAAATTACATTTGAAAAGAATGAAGTAAAATCAAATATATTTCCAGAGAGGAAAATAAAGAAATAAAAATGAAATAAAAAAAAAAGGAATTGAATAAAAAGAACATAGTTTATGTTCACCTTTGTATTTATATTTTTTGTTTTGTTTCTTATTGTTTTACCTAGTTTTGTTACCTGACACAGCATTTTCTATTTCTCATTTGATAAAATGAGAGTAACAGAGAAGAAAACAAACGAAATAAAAAAAATTGTTTTTTATTATATTTTTGTTCTTATTTTGTACTGTTTATCACACACATCGCATTGTTTTCGTATTAATTTAGATTACAGGATAATACAGGATACAACACAGTGACTGAAAACTAATGTAGAGAATAATAAAGAGGAGGATAATGAAGAGGACAATATACTAAAAAAAGCGTTAACGTTTTTTTTTTAGAAGAGAGAGATAAAACATAAGGCATATCATTTTTTTTTTTTGTTTTTTTTATTTTTGTTTTTGTTCTAAGCTCATATATTCGCGATTTTATACTGGATTAAAAAAGTTTTTCTTGTGCAAATCTGACAGCTTATATGAATAAAGTTGGAAAACTCTAACTGTTAAAAACAAAAAGTTTTTTTATATATTTTTTTTTTGTAAGTTGTATAATATTTCAAATGAGAAAGAAAGAGAAGAAGTTAAAACAAAAAAAACAAAACAAACAAACAAGTGAATAAGCATAGTATGAAAATAAAATCATAGAATAAATTTTAATATCATTGTAGTTTTTAGATTTTTTTTATATGTTTTTCTTATATCCTTATGGTGGTTGATGGAAATTTAAGCATAAGTTAAGATAATTTCATAATTTTATTATAATTTAAAAGATTGTCTTAGAAGTTTTATTTTTGCTTTTATTTTAAATCTAGGTTAAAAAAATTTCAAGTTTTATTTTTTTTTTTTTATTTATTTAAGGTGGTAGAACATTAAGCAAAGAGTTTACATTTAAAAAAAAGGAAAAAATTTAATTTATACAGTATTTTGCAAAACATATGTAGTAATATCTAATTAAAAAAAAAAACTTATCTGTGTCAGTTAGTAACGTAAATTTTTCTCTTGTATCTTTTTTAATTTCATGTATGCATCATAGTTTTTTGCCGCCAAATTCTAACTGATAATTGAGTTTTTAATGTTGTGATATCAATTTTTATTAATATACTACTCCCTTCAACACAGATAGCTCTCTCTTGCTAACTGATGAAAAATCTTTCTAAGTGAAGCATATATAAGTTTTAATCTGTCTGAGATTTGTTAAATTTGATTCGTATAATTTTTGTTACATTTTTGTATATATCCATTTATTTTAGTATAAGTGTTGGATCTTATTTGCTTCTGGAGTTGAATATAAGTAAGATGGAGTTGTTACGTTGATTTATACATTCACAATTTATAATATTTTAAAACAATTTTATAAAACCAGTGTTAATAAAAGATTGATATATGATCTGGTTTCTGACTAAAATTTTTGAAAAAAAAAAATTAAATTTTGTAATTACGAAAATATTTAAAAACTTTCTTTCGAATGAATTCATATAAATTTTGTAATCATCCTTAAACCAATTTTTTTTTGTGCCTTAAATGGTCGAATTTTGAACTAAGATATTGGAAATTATAAGCAATGAAAAATTTTATAAGCTAACAGATAATTTTGTTTTGAATCCATACTAAAGTCTATATAGAGGTTATAATAATATATAGTAGTATATATTATTGTTCATTTATACCATATATAAAGTATATTACATTAATTTATATTTAATTTAAACAAATTTATAAAAGATTTAATAAAATAAAAATATATCTATTGAAATAGAAATTTTTAATCAAAAGTAACTCAAAAGATATCGTCAGGTGGATGAAATTTTTCAAAATTATATATTATCCTTTGAAAATGCCTTAGGTTAATTTTATTAATACAAATTTTTAGTCAAAATAATTCTTTTATTTTTATTAAAATAATAATATAGAATTATTTTTTTAAAATATAATAATTAAATACGAATGATTTTAGATTTAGATTTTATATTGCCTTTAGGTTCTTAAATTCATAATATGAATAATAAATAATGTTGATTTTTCACAAACAACAGCTTGCACAATTTCATTGTCTAGTTATTATTAGATTTTATTTTAAATATTTTTACCTTGGTTTTTAGGAAATTATTGTTTTTTGTAATATTTATATGATTATTTAGAATTTTTTTTTCTGTTTATTAGATTAATACAAAATAATACAATATGTTTATAGCTTCTGATTTAAAGGATATGAAAAATTCAAACTAAACACCTTAGGTAATTAAATTTAAACATAAATATTATCATTTGTATTCATATTAAAACATTCAAATTAAAATTTAGAATATACAATAAAGATATTAAAAAAAATTGCAAGAATAAAATAAGTACTGACCTTAAACAAAGGTTAGTATTAGCATAAATTTGAATAAAGTGCTTTTAACAACCAAAGCTTATTTTTTTGACAATATTAAAGGATTTAAGGATTAAAGAACAACACATTTTTGGTTTTATCCTTCCAATACGATATTCAGGAAGCAGTTAATAGAAATGTAAACTTAAAGAATTTTAAATATACTTATAATATAATAATAAGACGTAAATTTTTGGTAATTGGAAGGACTAGATCTTATGTTTTTCATAAAATTTTTGTTTATTAAGTTTTACATTTTCTTAAATTTTCTTTAAAATAAATTTTTAAGTGTGATATTTTAAATACAAAAAAAAAATGAAAAATATATTTTAAAAAGACGCGTTTAAAACAAAATCTCAATTCAAAATTAAAACAAGTAAATGTAACAGTAAGTCGATGCAACCGACTTAGTTATACCCTACAGTACCTAAAAAATTCAAATTAAATTAAAAATCCATATGTTATTTTAGTTAGGTATTTAATATAAGCTAAAAAAATAAATGCTTTTACAACCTTTGTACAAAATTTCAGGTTTCCATCTTTATTAAATTCGAAGATATGCTTGTTCGGTCTTGGGAGTTGTATGAGAGGTACCTGAACAACCACTCCAATTCATCTCAAATTTTAGGCAAATCAGGGATTCAAGAAACAGCACCCTAGTACCAAATTTGAAGTTTCTATATTTATTAATTTCGAAGATATGCGTATTCGGTTTTGGAAGTTGTATGGGAGATACCCAAACCCATGGTCTGATTTCGCCCATTTGCAATCCCCGCCTTACTTTAGTCATTATTAACCTGCAGTATAAATTTCATCAAGATAGCATCATTATTTTTTGATTTACCGTACGGACGGACGAACGGACGAACATCGCTAAATTGACTCAGGAGGTGATCATCAGAATATATAAACATGTCCATATCTATCTCTCTTCCTTTTGGTTTTTACAAACACGATACCAAAGTTAATATACCCTATACTTTAGGTGTAGGGTATAAAAATCTAAAGGAAAACTTTAATGACAAAAAGATTAAATAAAAAAGAAAAATGATTAAAAAAAATTATTTTTAAATTTGTTGTCTTCTCGAATATATTTTCTAGATGTGTTTTCATTTTTGGTTGCCGAACTTATTTAGAAATTGGGCATATATTATACTTCATATATATATCCTCAAGAAGTTTTTGTAATTCCGTAGAAAAGTTCATACAACCTAAGCAGGTTTTAAACCCTAATATACCCTCCGTGCATGTGCTTAAACCTAAGTTGGTTTAGAAAAATAAAATAATGTAATATACTTTTTAAATTTTTCTGCTCACATTTTATTTCATCTTTTCCGGAGTAATAACAATAAATAATTTTTCCAAAATTATTGTATGGTAACCAGAGGAAAACTTAAATATTCTTACATCTATGAAATACGAAAAAAATATTTACATTTAAAACACACTTTATTAAATGAATATCATAAATATTTTATTGGAATTTTATAAATAGGGGTATGTCATTTTCATTTTCATCAAGAAAATTTTTATTTATCTATTCATTCAATCATATGAGTAGCCGGTAACTCGGAAATAAATTAGTTTTTCTTGTGTTGTAAATAGAATATAATTCGATTAATTAAGTTTTACCTTATTACATTTTCATTCAGATATGACAGATTTTCTTTTCTATTACAAATCACTTCAATATTTTACTTTTATTTATTACAGGACTTTTTTTCTTTTAAGGATATTCACGTATATGACATATTGTTTACAATAAAAAATTTTGATTTAGTTGATTGAGGAATTGTTCAGAAATTGTTGTTATAACTAAAGATTAAATTTGTAAAATGTGTAAAGAAATTTTATAAGAAAAATTCTTATTTCAGTTTTTCAATTATATTGTGGTTATTATTAAGTTATGTTATAAGGAATTTTCTTTTAAACAAAAAATTATCTTTAGTACAATAAATGGTTATTTTTTGAACAGCAGGTATTACATTTTTTTTTATATTAAAAATAGGTTATTTTTATACAATATTGATTAGCTTTGATTTGTTTAGAAAAATTTTGCAGTAAAATAAGGATGGAAGGAATGATAGAAACTGATTGAAGCAAGGAGCTGAAAAATCTAATTAATTTAAATCTAAATAATTCCAAATATTGAATATTTGAAACAGTATGTCTTACAAATAAATATAATATTACAATATGAATTAATAAAAATTATTTAATGGTATCAAAATAAAAGAATTGTCTGTAGAGCAGTCTTGTAAACCAATTAAATTAATCTTACAAAGCGTAAGCGTATTCCATTTAATCTTATTCCACAAAGCGTTTCCATATTATCCTATCACTACTCCCTAGCTAATATACTGCTTTAGCAAGGAGGGGTTTTATCCTATTATCTTGGCTAAAGGGGGAGGTGGTGGTTAGTCAGTAAGAATCTGACACTACCAAGGGGAAATTCTTGGTGTCTTTGGAAGATTGCCACATCCTTTATCAAAAAAAATATATATGTAATCTTGAAATTGAAATATAGATTTTAAATAACTCAAACAATTTAGAAAAAGACAATGATGAAAAAGACAAATGACTAAGACAAAAAATAACATTTTTTTTTAATTGAAAACTTTCATACTTATCTTCAATTTATGACCCTAACTCCGTATTTTTAAATAATATATGAAATTTAAAATAAATTTTTAGTTTTGACTAATGAGTGAATGAATAGGACACGTCCTAAACTTTTTAAGTTAAAAAATAATTTCAATGTAATTTATTTAATACATTTTATATTTGTATATGATATATAAAATATCTTCATTTATTAATGTATGGATGTATATATATATATATTTATATACAATATACCTCTGTATGTAAAAATAAAATTTATAAAATATACGTTTCCTTAAAATTAAAACTTTACAGAAATTTTAAACAAATTTTTGTCAGATTTCTACGTGAACATTTGCTATTAGAATACATGCTGTGTTGTCCAGAATGTATGTCAAAAAATCTCAAAATTTATGATCAAACGTGAAGATTTAGATTTAGATCATTTTTTCGTTTTTTTTTCTTTTTTTAATAAAACATATTATTAGGAAAAGTAAATTTAAAATAAAATTTATTGCTCTCCTTAGACATCAGAGATTGTAAATTATAATTAAATGGCAAAAAAAAAAAAAGAAAAAAGTGAATTGCCTGAAATTAAATTATCTTAAAAGAAAAAGGAATAAAAAAGAAGTATGTATGTACTATTTATTAGATTGTTTTAGTCATATCTTTTGTGAAAGTCTGCGTGTTAGTAATTTTCCTGAAAAAAAAAACTACATATTAAAAGCAATAGTTGAAGAAGTTTCAGGTAATATGTATAAGGAGAAAAATGATTCCCTGTAATAAGGCCAAATGAAATTAAACCAAAATGCACGTTATTGGTTTTATTTGAATTGCACAAAAATTTTTATTTTGGCTTTATTTAATTTTTTGAAAGCGAAATAAAGCCAAAATTAATATGCAATAAAGACAAAAACATATTTGAATTTGTATGCTTTGATAAAACTTTAATTTTAATTTTTGGAAGTTTAAAGTTGGACCCAACTATGAAATTCCCCCTATTTAAAATTTCCTATATAAATATTCTGGAAAAAGTGTAAACTTTGATTTTGTAATCAATTCTAAACTATTGCCAATTTCAGAAATTTTTTTTTTTCGGGTTTATTCACAAAATGTGTTCTTAAATTTTAAATGGATTCAAAAGCGGGGCTATACGTTTTTAATTTTTCAAATTAAAATGAGACCAAAACTTAAAAATTCATTTTTTTGGCTTTCTTTCAAATATGACAATGAAATAAAGTCAATTGGAATTTTTTCATTTGGCTTTATTTCAGGAAACGAAAAAAAAATTGTAAGTATGTAATTTAAGCAGCATTTAAAAATTTGATTACAGACCTGATAGTTATTTAATACAATTTATATAAAGGATATACGACTATTGAAGATTTGGAAAAAGAAAAAAATAGTAAAATTAAAAACAAACATAAAAATATTTAAAAACAAAAGGAATGCCTATAGTTTAAAAATTGTAAATATTAGCAGAATTTTCGAAAATATTTCCATAGTCGGGCGCACATTTAAATAAGTTATCAGAAAATAGTACCTATTTCTTTAATTTTCTTGTCATGAATCATCAAACATTGAAACTGTAAACATTTAAATTTGATTTAATAAAATATTTTTTTTTATTATACATAAAACCACAATCTTATGAAATTATTGACAAAATGGATTTAATATTTAAATTTTAATCAAACATATTCTCAAGACATTGAATCAAACAGGAAGCATGAAAAACTTTCTTAATGTTCAAATAAAATCATAATGTTATGTAAAATGCCTTGAGGTACTAAATTGTGAGTAACATTACCTTAACAAATTATTTTGTACAAAAATTTTATAATACCATTTTAAAGCAGTGGAATTTTTTAATTCTATTAATTTTTCGAAACTTCCAACTATTGTAGAAAAGGATATAACCAATAAAAATTTTTTTTTAAAGTTTTATGTGGAAATATTTCAATATTGATTACTGTATTTGTATTTTAAAAAAGAAAATAACGTTTTGTTTAAGTACACTATAAACTGTTTAACCCTTTAAATCGTCAATGTAAAATTTAAATGAAACCAAAATAAAATTTAAACTATAATTTTCTTTTACGTATCTACATTTTAAAATAAATCATAAATTAATTAAAAAAAATAATATAAAAGTATTAAAAGTTTTTATATTTATATTTATATTATAATTTTTATATTTAATCCTTAAATACTCACACTTGTAGAACGGAATAAAAAAATTTGATTTTAAATTAAATGTTTTATCCTAATATGCATTATCTGCATTTATAGTTCACTATACCTTAAATTTAGTTGTATTCTAACTTTAATACACTTATAACACATAATTTATCCTGTGAGTTGTTAGTGTAATTATTTATTTTTCAATATCTCTGAGACGTAATGCCACAATATATGAGACATAAATACACAAAACTTTAGGTTGGATATTATTAAGATTTGAATATTTTTAAAATTTATTTAAATTTTTTTTATATGATGAGAAAATAAATCAACCTTTCCTTTTCAAGTACCTACCTATAGTTTGTTTTTTTCATTTTGCCACTTTTTACTTTTAATTATTTTTATTTTTGTTAGATTTGTTTAAATTTTAATTAAAGCATTGTATGAATAGAAACTTTTGTTTTTTATTTAAAAATAAGCTGAAATTTGTTAGAACGTAAGAAATATTGATTTTAATAATATAAGAGGTAAGGTTGTATTCTATAATTTATAAATGATTTCATTTCAAAGAAGCATGTCAGTATATAAATGACAAAATTAAGTTTTAGCACTTAAGGGTTAAAGTTAGTTTTAATCAGAAACAACAAATCATTTAAAAACTAATAAAAAAAACAAAAAAAGAATACTAACCAAATTTAAATATTAAAAATTAAATTTTTATATTAAATTTTATAAAATGACAATCATTTTTTTTATGGTTCTTTTTTTCATTTTTTTTTGTGAAAGATTTATTTTTTTTTTTCCTTGACAATGTTAAAAAAAAAACTTATCTAGTTTTTTTTTTTTTTTTTACTCCAAATTACCCTATATTTAAAGACACTTTTCTAAACATTATTTCCTCAATTGTCTGCCAAACATATTTCATAGAACATATTTCATAAATACAATACAAAAAACAAAAACAGAAAAAAGGATATAATATTATATATTTATATTATTATATACGTAAATATTATATTTAAAAAATCAAATTTAACTTCATTTTTCTCTTTTATAATTTATAAAATAAAAGAAAATTAAATGAGAACAAAATTTAATTGAAATTTTTCAAGTTTTCTAATAAATACTTTTATTTAATTTTCTTTGATTTACACATAAAATGAATAAAAAAATAAAACAGGATAAAAAGGACAAAAAAAAATTAAAAGTTATACATAAAAAATTGAAATTTTTTGATATTTTAATGAAATGTAATGAAAACCGGAATAACTTTCGAATTAGTTTTAGTAGTAGTAATTTAATAAGAAAATATCATATTATTCTCCGATGCCAGAACAAAATGGAAGTAAAAAGAAAAATAAAAATTTTAAAATATTACAAATGGTGATATATTGATCTTACTCTTTAGGGAGTTTACTCCTTAAAACATCTATTTTATTGTATGCAATTATGATACAGTGATTAGTTTGTACCATTTAAATTTCTAGTTTCAAATACATATTCATTTCGGTTCTACTGTATGAGTCACTTACGGGAACACTGCCATAAGTGTGTGAAAAGGCACTTAGTGTTTTATAGTGTAAAATTCTTTGTCAAATTTATGATCCTGGTTCAATCGATGAAAATTGGAGGAGAAGAAATAATGCAGGACTTTAGGAGCTGCACAATGATGTGGATCAATGATAGTTAAAATAAGCTGAGACGACTTCACTGCCTATAGAACACATAGAATGTATATGAATTAAAATAATGTGGCAAAGAGAATCTTTCAATCAAAATTTTATCGTGTAAGGGTACTGAGGACGGTCGAATCTTTGTTTGAATGATTAAACAATGGTGGATATCACAAGGCTTTCAAATAGAGAGAAACAAACAGCTCGGGACATTAATAAATGGAAGGATGTGTTAAGTTAGGCTCAGGATTTTCCAGGTCTGTATGGTCTATTAAATAAGTAAGAACTTCAGATAACGCTGAACTTAACCAATCAAAACCACATCCATTAAAATCTAAATTTTGAATTTTTCTTCATTACAATTAGTGTATAGTTTGGTTTTGAGGATAAGGATAAGGCAAGTATTTTCAATGATTTTAAAAAATTGTAAGCATTTCTTTAATGGTAATTATTTTTAAAAATTTTCTTCCTAAATATTGTATCCTAAAAAATTTAGTTTAATATGTAGAATAAAATGAACACATGACAGAATGACAACAATCCTATCTACAACATCAACAATATTAACAACAAAAAAATTTAAAAAAATAACACAATATAAACAATTGCATAAAAATAGACATAAACATTGAATAGAAAAAAAATAGTATGTAATTGTGTAGTAAATAAGAAAAAATTGCATATAAAATTTGTTAAATTTCGGTTTTTTTTATGTTCAATTGTTGTTGTTATTGTTTTTATGAGCATTTTCAGGAAAATGTGGAAATATCTTACTTATTGCAATCTATCTAATTTTTATGTTGTTTTTTAGTTTCTATTGTTTCTTTTTCTACTGAAGAAAATTCGGAAAAAAAACACATATAATATAATAAATCTAAATAAATCTTAAGATTATTTATATTATTTTCATATATTATATACAATATCTATAAGTATTATCTATAAGTATAAAAATATCTATATAATATAATACGAATATGTACATATGTGACAGAAAGAGAAAATCAAATTAAATTAGAACATAAAAGAAACAAAGAAATGATTTCTAGATTCCTATTTTAAAAATATAAGAATTGAAATTGTTGATACAAAATGCAGGGGCGTACTAAATTCTTTTTTTTTTTTGTGATAATTGTGAGGAGGATATTTGCCAGAGAGATACATTTGTTGAAAGAAAATAGAAGGTATATGCTAGGAAAATGGAAATAATAATATGATAAATAAGATATCCACAAAGGGGGCTATAATTTCGCAATAAACGGATGGTGTCCCATGCTCACATACCATTTTATATAACTGAATAAATATGAAAGTGTAAATTACAAAATTGTGAAAGAAGGATTTGGAACATAAAAGCAATAGGTATTGTAGGTATTTAAATCATCAAAAAAAGGTTACCCTACACTCATGAACTTTACTGAAATATTAAAATAAAACTTATGCTATAGCGACTTTCATAATAATCTAGAATTAATTCGATGAAAGGTTTCAGATAGTTTAATTAGTCGTATTAATGCAAAATTAGTGTCAAAAACCACAGTATTGCAATGGTTTTCTTTGCTCGTTAGATAAATTGATTTTATAAATTAAATATAGATAATAAGGCTTCCATTAGATTCTAAATAAATCATTTATAGAATTTAAAATTTATCAAACATATATTATATATAACCTTTTTTAAATAACAGTCATCGTCCGTAACATTTCAATAAGATAAAATTCAAAAAAAAAAAAAATATGAAATAAAAGATTTTAAATTTTTATTGAAAATTGTTAGATTTAATTTAAAGTTGGAAATAAAAAGAGAATGAGTTGTGGACGAAAATATTTCTTTACATATCCATTTATATATACTTACATATAGATATATATTATATATATTATTATTAAATTTATTTTATATATAATTTGTGCTTTTGTTATAATATCTAAATTATTTAAATATATGTAGGTATATAAATTATATAAATATACTTATTACTATTATTACTGTTATTATTATAACTTATATATTACTAATATAGATACTTACTATTAAAACCACTACTTGAAAAAAAAAAAAAAAAAATTAATATGTCTGACATTAACTTTTAAGGAGTAGAATAATAATAACTTAAGTAAATTTATCTAATTTTATACTAAAAAATTGGTATAGGATAACTAAAAAAGGATAATTAAAAGGGTCCTACTAATTTTTGGTTTTTTTTTTTTTGCTTATTTTTTTTTTAAATAAACTTATACAAATAATAAAATGTAAATTTGTATATCCTTTTCAAAATGATTCCTTTTGTTTGGTGTACATGAATACTATATTATATCTATGTATGTACATGTTATTAAAAATAATAAAGTAATATTTAAGTTTTATTCTGTGTTATAAGACACATGTGAATGACAGATATTTGTTGTATCTTCAGTGGATAATAAATTTTTATTTTAGAATTTTTTCTACCTTCTTATTAAATTCAGTCCATTTGCAAGATTGTTATTTAATCTTTTTGATCTATTTTTCTTTTCAAATACATTTTTTTTGTAGCTTTTATTAAAAATGGTGTCCAGAATCAAATCAAAATGAAATAAAATAAAATTATTGATGATAATGAATGCTTCAGAATAATAATGATGGCTTACAAAACATTAGCCAAACCAATAACTTTTAAAGATCGCACATAGTATGAAAATGAGGGAATCTTTTATTAGAGGTTTAATAAGAGATGGTTTAATTTGAAAAGTTAATTTTTTTGTTTTAATTTCTAGCTTTGAACATTTGGGAGATAATAGCTCGTGCTTTTTAAATGTTTCAATTTCAAATATGTGAGTTTTAATTATTTAATTCGCGAATTATCTTAAATAGTAAAAAATTTTTGTAAAGACTCTAAGGAAGGATGAAATAATGAACAAATGGATGATTATGTAAATAACATATTGGAACTAATAAGTAATAACATTAAGATTAATAATATTATATTATAGAGGAGGATATAGGAATAAGAGGTGTAGCAAAATATTTATTAAAAGATTACTTAACAAATAGAACGCAATGTACGAGAATTAACAATACACTGAGTGGTAATCTGCCTATAAAAATTGGAGTACCACAAGCATCACTAATGGGCCCTCTATTATATTTACTATACATCATAAATATGGCTAACTGTGGCATAATGTCAAAATATAATATTTATGCTGATGGCACAAATATTGTTGTTAAGGCAAGCACTCTTTCTGAATTAGAAACTGTACTAAATGAGGACTTGAAAAAATTTTGTAATTGGCTGAAATTTAATGAACTTATTATGAATATAAAAAAAAACCATAATTATATGATTTTTAAGTCTGCTGCCTGCTGAAAAGTTCAAATCATCTCTAAAAAAGCATATTAAAAATTTTGGAAAATAAAAGTGAGAGCATAATTTATAAGTTAAATTTTAGTTAAAACATTTATATTTTATAAATGTATAATCTATAGCTATATTATTACTAGGTTAATTGTACATTAATTTAGATATTAAGATTAAGATTAATTTAATTTCTTCTACACAATGTCAAATTGTCTGAAATTAAATAAAAATAAATAAAATAAAAATAAATAATGTTTTAAAAAATACAATTACAGGAAATATTATTGTCCTTAATTTAGTTTCCGTTTCAGTAAAATTGGATAAAAGCTATTATTTTTTCTTCCTTAATTTTTTCAGTATTTATTTTCAAGATTTTTTCAAGCTTTTTATATTTTTGTCGACAAATTTTCGTTTTGGTATTTCACAACTTTTTATTCAATAAAACCGATGAATTTTCTGTTCTATTTTATTTTTTTTAATGTTTTCAATTTTTCCTTTTGTCGTTTTTGTTTCAATTTTATAAAATATTCATGAAAATTAAAAATTATTTATTTAAATCAAATTAAAAGACATGTTAAAGGAAATTTGTATAAAATTTTATTTAAATTTTCTTTTAAACTATATATTTAATATTATTTATTTTTATGTATGTACAACTATATATATATATGTAATATAGATTATAATATGACTCTATTTTAGATAAGAGTCTAAATTAGTTTAAGCTAATTAAATTTCTTAGAATTTTTTAATAAAATATTAAAGGGTAGGCTTTACTTTTAAGTAACTTAATTTTGTATATAAAATTATAGTATATCTATAGATATTTTAATGATTTTGTTATGTAAAATTTAGGTTTTGAAGGTTTATTTTGATTTTGTTTTTATGTTTTATTTTATTTTAGCAAAAAAAAAAAAAAAAAAGTAGGAACATCTTAAGTTTTTGTTTTTTCTTTTTTTGGAATAAATTGGAATAAAATGGAAAAATTAATTTTATATGTCTTTATTTTGAACTTTTATTACAATAAAATTCAAATTTACTTTGTAAAAAAAATCAAACAAATTCTTATAGTTTTTCCTTTATACATATATACATATTACATAGTTTTAGAATATTAAATTTAATATTTAATTATTAAAATTAAATTTACTTAAAACAGAAACAATATCAATTTTCTTATATTAAATAAAATCAAAAAAAATTTTTTTTTTTTTTGTTATTGTTAGTAATTATTTACTTATTGAATACTTTATTTAATCAATAGTATTTATTATTCTATTATAGATTGTAACTTTAAGAAATCATTAATTTTAGACATTAATGAAAGAAAATATTTTTAATATTATTATTTTATTTTAATTAAAATTACAATGAACTTTTGAAATATATTTTATATTAAACACAAAAAAATTTGTTTTTTTAATTAGTACAAAGAACGAAATAAAGTTATCCCTATTTGTATAAGGTTTGTCTAAAACTTATTTATTCTTAGAGCAAAGGACATAAATAACTGAAAGTTCTATACTATAAGTATATATAAATTTTTTTGTTTTCTTCTTCCGGCTTTCACAAAACATCTCGAATTTTTCCTATCTTGAATATTTTCATTTCCGCCAAGATTTTCCTCTATTCTCAATCTCTTTTTGGCAACTTTTGGACAGATGTATGTATATTATATATTTTTTTATATAAGTGTATAATCCATTGTAAACTTAAATGTCACAAATATTAAAGATTTCAAGTTGAGACGAATATTTATTTTAGATATGTCATCTTATCTTGCGGATCAAGAAACATGTGTTAAGATTTCGGGTATACTAAACTAATATTCCCCATATTGCCTACGATAATAAACGTTTTTTAAGGTTTCAGAATATGTTTTTCTTTTCTTTCTCTATTCTTGAACTATTATACTATCTTGCAGTAAGTAACTTATCTCATTATTCCTTATCCTTAGTAAGGAGTAAAATCCTTATACTACAAACATAGATTTTGGTAGTGTAATGTAATTAGAATAAAATTATAAAAATGAATTAAAATTATAAAATTAGTTTTAAAATTTGGAAATTAAGTTTTTTTTTTTTAATTTAGTTAATGGTTTTCTATGTAACTAAAAACGATAAATTGTTCTGTTCTAATAACAGTGTCCTTGGTTCATTTAACTAATTTAAATAATTATTTTTATGAACAGATTTGTAATTAAAGATTATATTTTTTTTTGTTTGTTTTTTTTTTTTTTTGGGAAAAATCCGTTCCTCTTTACAAAGACCATTTCTGTAAAAAGAAAATTATTTTTTTTTTGTTTTTTGCCTATGGAGTTATATAATATCATTAAATATTTAGTGAATCTCCAATTATTACAACTACGTAAAACTATTTTTTTAAATTTAAGAAAGAAAAGTTTTCAAATTAAAGGAAATTAAAAAAAAACTTCTAGAATTTTTGCTTGAAAAATAAGTAAAACTAAAATATTCTTAAAATTTTCAATTTGAATTTTATTCAAATTTATTTTATAAAATCAAAAACAGTATTTTGATTTAGAAAATAAGTTGAAATTTTAAAAGTTATTTTTTCTAAACTGCATTTTTGAATAAATAGCGTCCTTCCTTCTTCATCCTTTTTAAATTTTCTTCACCTTATTTCAATCTAGCTCAGAAATAATATCTCACTAGATTCAAATTGAACAGAAAATTATTACTTTAATTGAAAATTTCAACTCATACCTTATAACTCACAATATAAAACATTTTCAATAGTAATGTGTATAATTGTTTCATTTTGTTTTATACTTTGAATTTTTCCAATTAACACAGACATAATATATAATATATAACAAAAATATAATAGAAAAATATATTTCCTTTTAAAAACTAAATATGTATAACTTTATTAAGTTTTTGTTTTCGGAAAATTGATTACATTATGATCTCTGGTCTCACTAATTCACACGAAAAAGGAAAAGAAAATATTTAACGCAAAACGAAGATTCAAAAAAAAAAAACATACAAAAGTTTTTCTTTTAGAAACAACATTAACAAAAAAGCAATAACTTTTTTTTGCGGAAAAATTGCAAAATTATTACACTTACGACTCAGCAAAGGACTAATAGTCCATATATTTTCTTTTTAAATAGAACTTTTTTTTTTCTTTTCTTATGATTTTATTTGCCTTGTGATGCTCTGAAACTTTTTAATGCTCATTTACTTAGATATTATATTTATATATGTATATATAAAAATATATATATACTTAAGCGTATACATATTATAAGTAGTAAGCACCAAAAATTAATTTTTAAAAATAAATTGAATTTGTGTCGCTTTCATTTTATTCATTGTTCAACTTTCATGCAGTCGTCTTTAATTCTTTACTTACTATTAAGTTTTCATATCCTTGTATAACTGTTTCTTTGCACAATTATTTTAATTACAACCGTTTATTTGTAGTTAAAAAAGAAGAAAAATCGCTAGGAACATAAAAATAAGAAAAAGAAGTCAACAATACATCCTTTTTTATTTTGTCTTTTTTTTTTTGAAGTTTTTTATTATCTTTTAGTAAAATGAAGTTAAAAGAAAAAAAGGTTTTAAACTCTTTAAAGGACACTCATGCGTGTATTTTGTATATTTTATTTGTATAAAAAAAAAACTAAGAGTAGTTTTTTGCAGCTTGAGATGAAATTTTCAAAAAAATTAAGAAAAATTTTGTAAAATTAAAGTTTAAAAATAGATACAGCAAAAATAATTTATAAAGCAATAATAACAAAATACAACAAAAACGTATTTAAGAAAAAGAAGTCCTGAAAAAAAAAAAACGAATCAAATACTAAATTTTCTTTCTTTGTGTTAAATTTGTAATGTTAATTTTAGAGCTTGCATAAATGCATGTATGTAACAATTTAGTAAATATATAAATAGAAGTTGATGAATATTTAAATAATTAGTAAATTATAAAGGACCAAAGATTTCATTTATCGAAAATTCAAAAAAATAGAATAAAATGTAAAATTCTTGTTCCAAAAAAAAATGTTTTTGTTTCATAAGTTCTATAATGGCATATATTTGAAATCCAATAGATTGAGATATGACACCAACAATAATGTAAAAATATTGAGTTAAGTAAAGCTTATTATCAATTAAAAAAACAATTAACAGAAAAAAAAGGTGCACGATAGAATCCATAGAATAGGTATATAAAATAAAAGGTACAAAGAAATTTTTAATTTAAATTTAATATTTTTAAGTTTGAGTATGAAACTGAATAAAAAAGTAAAAACTTAACAACATACATATTATGTATGATAATGCGCATATTAAGTTTTTCAAGCCAATGAATATTTAGGTGAAGATACAATTATTTACTTTAAAACAAAAAGTTTGTCTTCACAAAACATGAGTAATTTTATTTAATTTCTTTATTTTTCCTTTGTAAATGTCTTTGTCTAATCTTTTAACATTTTTGTTATAATTTTGTTAACTTTGGCATTTTCCATCCCTCTTATTAAATTTAAAATGATTTTACAAGCTTAAGCTCATTTTATATTTAAGAACTAAAATTTTAAAGCACTTAACATTTAAAACAAAACAAATTTAACTTTTAATATATCGTGGATAATCAATAGTACATTCGGATAATGCAAACAAAACGGGTAATGTGGACCAGTACCTAATGTGGGCCAGTTTAATATATCAAACGTTTTACGTTAGATATAATATAAGTTAATTTATATTAAAATATTCATAAAAAGCAATGTGACAAAGTTTTTGAATTGACAATTCGACTTTACAAAAATATGGAATTTTTTCAAAAACAGTTTTTTTTTACTGAGTTAAATTTTTGAAATAAGTGGCAAGTAGAAGTGTATTTATTAAAAAATTAAAACAATTACAAAATGAAAAAAAATAAATAGTTATGCACATGTTAAGTATACTTAATATTATATATGTATATAGATTTATAATAAAGAATTCGACATTTTCGGGTAATGTGAACCTATTGTTGGATATTGTGGATCGGTAGTCCAAATTACCCGACCATGTTTAAATTATGTTGTTTAATAATTGTATGATAATTCTTAGAAAATTTCAAAGTCAAACAAGAAAACTCGACAATATGAGTAATTAAAATTAATTGAAGCAGCTGAAAGTGTGAAAAATGGAGGCATGGACATTTTAAGAGCTTCAAAGTAATTTTGAGTTCCTAAGGGGTTGATGCTTAGATCTTAAAGCATCAACTAAGCATCAACCTTAGATCTTAAGGTTGATGCTTAGTTTTTATTCAAAATTATGAATATTTAAAAAATGATTTCAAACCTTTGGGACGGAAACCTAGTTTTTCAAAAAAAAAAAAAATTGAAGAAGAATTAGTAAATTATATATTCCATATGAAAGCTTTAGAAGAAATATTTAAGAAAAGCTGATGATGTATTTGAATGCAAAAAACTTCATTAAATCTTTAATACGACGACGTGATTAGAGTTTATATGTAAATACGAATTATAATTCTAATCTTGTTTTTAGCCATATCGAAAAGTTGACCAAGGATTAACGTTGGGCAAAAGAAGTCAGATATATTACGGAAATTATATGTATATATAACTCTTGTAATAATTTTATATATAACATTATTTTAATATGAAGCTTTTTAAAGTAAGCTTAAACATGTAACCAACCAATAAATCTTAAAATTCTGCTCCAATTCTAATACATCTTCATTTTTCTACTTAAATCTATGTATCAAATTTACTTAATATTTAAATAGTTCATAGCCATTTTTTTTATACTTTTTTACTTTTACTTTAATATTTTTTTTTATTATCAATTTATTATATTGTATGAACTATGTGCAAGGGTATAATAAATTTGCCATTACGTTTGCGACACCTTAAAGGAGTCAAGCTAGATGTAGTGTCAAAGGTATGAATCGGCTAGAATCGAATTCTGAGTCGATTAAGCCATGTACGCCCGTCCGCACGATAACTCAAAAAATAAAGGAGGAAGCTAAAAAGTTTTCTAGGTCACTTTTGCAAAATTGTTAGTTTCGCTATTTAAATTTATTTCGCTATTTTCGGCCGACGGGTTCGAGTAGCTGCCATACAACTTCTTTCTTTATATGGAAATAACTCAGTAGCTATTTAAGCTACGTATCTCAAATTTTGCAAAATCGTGTCGAGTTACAGGCCAACACCTGTAAAATTTGGTTGTACTGGGCGACAGGTTCGGGTAGCTGCTATACAACTTCTATTTTTAAATGTAAGTAACTCAGTGTCTATTAAAGCTAGGTATCTGAAATTTTGTGAAGAGGTATCGAGTTATATGCTAAAAACTTTTGTAAACTTAGGTTGGTGTAGAGGCAGCCGGTTCAGGTTTCTTGCACCTGTTGGAATTTAATGAAGCTAGGTGTCTGAAATTTTACAAATGGTGATCGAGTTTTATGGCAACAAGTTCTGTAAAATTTGGTTGTGATGGGTGCGACTGGTTCGGGTAGCTGCCATAACGTCTCTGTTTAAATGAAAATAACTCAGTGTCTATTGAAGCTAGGTATCAGAAATTTTGTGAAGAGGTGTCGAGTTACATGCCAACAATTTTTGTAAAATTTTGTCAATCTAGAGCAGCCGGCTTAGGTTTCTTGCACCTCTTGGAACTTAATGAAGCTAGGCGTCTGCAATCTTGCAAATGAAGTCAACAATTTCTGTAAAATTTATGCTGCAATAGATTTGGGTTGTTGTCGTATAACTCCACAATTTACATAAATATATCTGGACAGTTATAACGTCGGTACTAAAACATCAAAAACAGAAATTGTTTAAAAGATAATCAAGTTATATAGAAACAGGATATATTACGTTCATACGGGTAGCCCAGAGTTGACATAATCTACTCTACTGCACAATTCCTCGTTTTTTTGATTCTTAAATTCGAGTTTTTGAGAATTTTAGTTGTAAGCTTTTTCATAGTTTCTTTTGGAATAACATTATATACGATATAACAGGATGAGTTGGGTTTATATTGTTTTAATTTTCAAACGAAGAACTGTTAATCCTTTGTATTTGCATGTGATAATACAGGGTAACGACATAATATTAATTAAATATAATGATAGCAGTAATAATTATTTTCAGTTTTAACTTTTATATACTTAATCTATATACATACATACTTTTTAATACTATTTATACCTATATTTATGTAATAGAATAGAATGGCTTCTATATTTAAGATTTTAAAATAAATGGCATTAAAACAGTCATTAATTTATATTGAAACCAAAAATTAGAATTTTATTAATTTAAAAAAAAAAAAAAAAACAAAATGCAAAAGTTTTTAAGTTTTAATAATAGGTTTCGTTTATTTTTTCTTTTTCTTTTATTCTTTCTCACTCTTTCTTTTTTCAACTTTGCCTTTTTATATCTTTCATATAATATGTATCTAGGCTTTACTTAATTTAGTCCTAAAATATAATCACCAAATTTTTTCTTTTTTTACTATTACTTTGTATTCTATTTATATGTATTTATATACTGTTATGTATTGGTATGAATATAATATAACAGTAATAACAATCAAAGAAACATGAACATAATCGTTAACAAAAGAAATTATGGGCTTCAATTTTAATTTTCTTAAAAAAAATGAAACAATAACTTGGCAAGAAATGGTGGCTATTAGAAAAGAAGAACTTTTTTATAAGGTTGTCTAATATTAAAAATACAAAAGTACAAATTTTCAAAAAAGTGCTAAAATAAGTTAAATTTTTTTAATGAAAAAAAAGGTTAAAAGAAAGTAGTTGTGATACCAACAATTAAAATTTAAAAAATCCAAAAAAAGATTTTGCTATACCTACATTACAATAAAAATTTTTAGTTTGAATTCATTATACCTAGATATTGTAATTTAAATTAATTTAACTTAAAGAAAAGGAAAACAAAGTCAATATTCGAAAATTTTAATAAATTTATTTTGAATACATTATTTTAATTAAATTGAATTGTTTAAAACTTTAAAGCACCCATTTGATAGTAAATCTATTTTAAAAAAATAAAACCTGGTTAAGCATTTTTTTTAAAAATTTGAAATATTTATTTTTTGAAATTATTCCTAACCGTTTTTACAAACCGAATAACATATATTTAACTGTATATATAACTGTATATAATTTTTAAAGGACGCTTAAGCCTAAAGATTTTATATTTTATAGCAATTACATATATAGAGAATGAAACTTCTTTAGCTTTCAAATTGTTTATATGGGAGAAAACTTAAAATTTTATAGTTGAAATCATTTAATTTAATTTTTCATTTTCATTTTATTTTTTCAATAACTGTTTAAATTGAATTTAAATTAATAATTACTAATAAATATAAAAAATTAAAATAATTAATTAAAAAGATATAATTTAATCTGATTTAAAATACGATTGCAAGTATGTTTACAATATATTGATATTGGGATATAAAGTTTAGATTGCATATCAAGTTGATATTGTTCTTGATTTTACAAAAATATATCTGTCAAACCCACATTTCCAAAAATATATCTGTCAAACATTATAAAGTGCACAGCTTGATAATATCAATATTAACTTAATATTAAATAGTTCTGTTCTTCCCTGAAGTTTCTATTAATATTTTTGATTTATTGATAAATATATATCAATTTTTACACAACCCTTAATATGTTTTACGTTATAATATAAATTAAAATTAATTTAATTATGGTAATTAAAATACCATATTTTACGTCTATCAAATCAATTTTTTTACTAAAATGAATCATTTAATAAATTCTATACATTTTCTTTTCATATAAAATCTTTTTAATTTTTATTATTAATCATTTTCTAAAATAATTAATTTTCTTTAAATTGTTCATATTAATATTTTTTTTTTATAAAATATTTTTTTTTAAGATTCGAATAATAAAAATGTGTCAAATAATATTAACGTAATATTTTTTGAATTTCGATAGAACTGATGGACTGATTTAGATTGAAAAATGTCACTGGCAAATAGCGGAAAAAAAAATAACTAAAAAAATATTGGCAATATTTTATCTATAATAGTGAAAATTTTCTATAACTTGAAAAATTCCTTCCCCGGTAATTGAAATAGTAATAAAAAAAAAAAAAATTTTATAAAATGAAAATAAAATAGTAATTAAAATTTAAAATTTATAATTCATAAAAAATTTTTGAAATTAAGAAGACTATCATGTACAAAATGAACTAAAATGTCAAACGTTCATAACCGATTGTCAAAATCAAGGAGTAAATTTGACATTTTTATATTATTGTTCTGATACAGTTTATATAAGTTATAAAGTTTTAAACTTAATTTCAAAAATGATATAAAAAGTTTATTTAGTTATTGTTTATTTGATTTTTTATTTCAATTTTATATATGTGTAAATTGATAAAATAATAATAAAAATTGCAGAATGAAAATGAAGTAATTTATCATTGTTTATAATTTATTTGACAGTTATAAAAACAAATCAAGGGTTATATGAAAACATTTTTTAAATAATCAATACAAAAATCAAAATTTCATGGACGAACAAACGAACTATTAAATTTCGAAGTGATTTTGAGAATAAATCAAGTACCAATCTGGATTTTGTTAAATTAAGAAAAAAATTCATTTAGTTATCGAAATCTGCTTAATTTCTCAAAATAAATTGTGTTTGTCAACGTACTATAAGTTAGTAGCAAAATAAAATTCAATTTATCTGATCTGAAAATAAAATATTTGAATCATCATTTCGAATATTTAGATTAAACCCATTGATTGATCAGATCAAGAATTAGAAACACAGCTATTAAATGGATTTAAGCATCCATATCGAAACTCACATCAATTATCAGGTCATAAAGTGCAGAGAGTAAAAGCTTATTAAGGAGCCAGCTTTTAACAAATTTACACGCAGTCTTATGGAAAAAAATAGGGGTCGACTATAAATCTTGAAATAACACAAAAACCATTTACTTTATTCAATTTGGTCCAAAGAGAAAATTAAAGTCTCATCTTTTTTACATAATTCATTAAAGAAAAATATTTTAAAATATAATGTTTTCATTCATAAATATGCATTTAAAAAATTGCCTTCCTTTAAATTTTTTATTTTAAAAGCTTCTTAAGATAAATTGCCTCAATATCGTAATAGTATACGTCGAGACTCCTTTCATACTTTAAAATTTTGTACACTCTTATATGGCTATAATCGAGACTCACAATCAATTATGAAATTATTCATACGCACGATACGTGAGAATCGATTGCAATTCTCTCACAACTACATTTATGTGTTTTCAGTTCTTGGCCTGTTTACTTAGGTCTTGATCCATATATAAAATTGAGTTTTATAAATTTATAAAGTTTATTTGTACAAAATAAATATTTAATATTGTCCTATAGTTTCATTTCTATTTTAATCTATTTAAAATAAAAATTAATCTTATAAAATTTTCTACCCAATTTATTTTTAAAATTAGTGTCTCAAATCAACATTCAAATAATAAATTTAAAATTAATTAAAGTCACGTATATTTTTTTTGATTTAATTATTTTTATTTATCTTAGAAACTTTTCAGACTAGACAATCAAAATGCAAAATATACGTTTTTTTTCTTCTTTAGTATCGAATTCAGTTTACTGTTCTGATTACTTTTACATTACTTTTACATTTAAGTTCTTAATCATAATGATGATGTAACTTTTCAGATGTAACCCTCCAGCTATTTAATTTAATTTTTCATTTATTTATTTGGTGTTTTTTGGATATTTTTAACACTTTTGTAATCCAATTTTCTTCTTATTTTGAAAGATATTTATATAAAATAAAAAAAAATTCTCTTATTCGATAATATACTTTTTAACTTTATTAAATAGCCTGAAAAATTTTCTTCATTAGATTTTAAAATTTTAAACACTTTTTTAGCTTTTTCTTTCATTTTTATCTTCAAAATTTTTGTATTAGAATCTGGGTTAAGTATCAAAAGTATCAAAATTAAATCTTATTTTAATCTATTTAACCGTATTTAATAAAATTGGCTCGTATACCATCTTTTATCACCGCAGGATAAATCCATTTCGTTATTTTGGATTTCTTTAAAATGTGTTAGAGTGTGTGTGTGTGTAAAAGTGAGTGTTGTTAAGAATAAAACCATCAGTAACTAGTAGTAAGAGAAAACCACAATTATTCATCTTATCACATACAATCAAAATTAAAAAAAGAAAAAATATTGAATCAATATTCATTGATTTTCCCCGAAAGAAAATTTTACATCATTATGGATTACGGTACAATACAAAACACAAGTTGTATTCAGTAGTTACATAATGTACCACGTTTCCATTCCAGTATTAATCGAGAATAAATTGTGGTAGAAAACTACATTTCTTTTATTTTGTTGTTTTTGAAATGCTGATAAAAACTTTTATGTGTACTGTACCATATAATTTCCAGCACATATATTATAATTTAATACGGATACGTTGCAGAATATCAATGCAGACTATTGTTTGTTTCTATTATTAAGCATTTTATAATATAGTGATTCGATATTATAAAAGCAAGTATTTGTAATCCAAGGTTGTGTGAGGCGATTTATTGCATAATAATAACGCAATAGAAAACTTGAACAAGTTGGTGACTATGAATGCTCTTTTATTATTTAAACTTATCGAAAGATATAATAAAAAGATTTTAGTTTTAACTTTTTATAGAAATGGAGTTGCCAATTATATAGAATCTTGTGTAAACTGGTAAAAAGCACAGCCAAGTGTAATTAAATTTTTTATAATTGTAGTTCTTTTTTATATACAATCATTTTTTATAAAATATTTAGTTTGACTCATTTATTTAGAAAATTCTCGTTTCTTGCATATTGTATAAAATTATTTTACAGTTAATAAGTTACTTTAAATCGAAAAAAGCTTAAAATTACAAGACAGTTTTCATCAATTCTTCTTAGTTTACTTTTTCTTAAAATATGATATGGTATCCAATTCACTACTGTAACTACATTTTGGTATCTATTGTATTATAAATATAAAGATTTTCCATCATATCAAGAAAAAAAATGAAAAAAAAAAAAAAAATTTCGGAAATTTTAATTAGCTATAAAAGTTTATTTTAGTAACTCAATTTTGTTTATATTTAGTATTCATAAAGATGATGACAAATATTGTTTTTTGTTTTGTTGTAACAGATTTCAATTTCCTTATTTTCTTTTTCCTACTCTGGGCTCCATCAATTTATTTTCTTAGAGCACAATATGGAAAATATAGTTATGATTCGAATACATACATACGTATTTTATGCACTATGTATAAATAATTTTATATATATCCAGCAAATTTCTATTATAATATGGAATAATGTATGTATATACACAATTTCGCGAAAATCGTATTTATATTATTAAAATATTAAATAGTTTAAAAATGTGTTTCTTAATAAACTTTAAATTGGGTTAATTAAAAGCATAAAATTGATATTTAATAAAATATACATCCATGCATATATATGTTCAACATTTTGGTATAAATAGTAAATTAAATTTTATATACAGCTACTAAATTAAATACTTTTATATACGCGTATACCTAACATACAAATTTTGTAAAATTTTAATAATATTTGGGAAGGAAGAAGTGCATAAAAATTATCAAATTTAGATTACGTATTTTCAGCGAAAAAAAAAAATAATTAAAATTATTATTCTAAAGATTTAAATTTCATTTTCAGTATGTCTTTCTTGTTGAGCACAGATGAAAACCATCAGAGGGATTTTAATTCTTAGATCTAATTTCAATAATATTTTTAATATGGAAAATTCTAATCGAGGAAATAATTATACTAGAAAAAATGATTTCTAGGTGATTTTCAGCATAATAAAAGTCTGGAACATTTGAGAAAAAGAAGAAAACTTCAAAAATAAAATTGTTGTCTCAAATCAGTTCTTCTATTGCAATTTCTTGTAAAAAAAAAACACTTCATAAGTAACTGTCTTAGTTTATACGGATATTTTCAACTTGTCTTATTACCTCATAGAAGATTTTCTGAAATTTTCTTATAAGTAGTAAGACTTGTTGAAGTTTAAAATTAGGATTTGTCTAAGCATATCAATGCTACTTGCTTACTAAAGAGTTTCTGTAGTATTGTAGAACGAAACATTTCCTGAATTTATATTTTTAAAATACTTCATAAGTGTTTTGCTGCTCTTACTATGACTAAAACAGTCTTCCAAAAGATAAAACAAAAGAGTGTATGCAAAAACCTAAACAAAAATGAATTCGAATTAATTTATAAATAAGAGAAAATCACTATATGTGTATTACTATTAATTTATAAATAACAGAAATATACTATATTAATTTACTGTGCTACAACAAAACAACATGCGCTAAAAACCCGCATGATATCCGAAAATGTTCTCCGGAGAGCAACATAGTTTAGTTTTTAGCTATTCTAACTAACTTTAGTTCTCCGGAAACAATATAGTCTTTGTGTCTTAATCCAAGTTACCAGACCTTTTTATTTTTGTTATTTCAGGTACCAGGAATATAAAATTTATATTGATTTACTAAAGGTGATGATTTACTTATATGATGATTGACACTACTACTACAAGTCTTTTAACGAGATAATTTTTATTTTATGGTTATTGATTTTTAAATTAAATTTTGAATTATAAGGTTTAATTTTTATACAAAAATGTATTCTAAACATTATTGTTATTCATTTTTTTTAATAAATACATATTAGCTTTCCTTTAAAATTTATTTTGTTATAATTAATGCAACTCAATTTAAAACACGGCTCAGTTTGAGTCAATTAAAAATAACTTATTAGACTGATTTTATCATGATTTTTTTCGTATATCAAATAGCTATAAGAACTTATACAATTTAAAACAAAGCAGTATGTAATGTATGCAGAAGAATTTTTCTGGAGTAAGTTCTGTTTTCCATCTTAACTATGAAAAATTTGCGCAGATGTCCAGATTCCAGATAGTTGAAGTTGTCATTTTTTTATGATAAAAAGCATATACTAAACTTTTTTATTTGACCCAGTAAGCTTCTTTATTATACCCGTATACGAACGGTGTCTAAGGCTATATATTTGCGTCATTACGTCTGTTTCACTGTAAAGGAGAAATGATAGATATAGAGAAGTATGTATATATTTTTTTCAGAATTGATTCCGAGTTGATTTACTTACGTGTGTTCGTTCGTCCTACCGTACGATAACCCAAAAAATAAAAAAGTTTTGCGCTAGTTTGGTCTAGCATAAATCGCAATAGATTAGATCGCGAACATCGCAATAGATTACTGTAGCTGTGTAAACAAAACTTTTTAGCTTCTTATCTATATTATGTAATTTATACTTAGGTATATAGTACCTTTCCAAAACTGCTATGACTAAAAAAAAATCTCTAAAATATTATAAATATACCTAAGCTACATATACCTAAAAATAGAAGAAACATTTTGTTTATTATTAATAACAATTTATGCATATTTCTTTTCCATTCTTCAAAACCTTTTCTAGATTTTAGGTTTCTTTATGATTTTAGTTATTAAATACAAAGAAAATGTTTGTAATTAATTACTTTAATATGCGCAACATGCAAATTGCAGTAATTTATTACAAACATATTGAAACTTGTATGGCAATTGGTAAACCGACACGTTTAACATTTAATTGGCAGAACCAAAATTATAATAATAAACAACAACAACAAAAATTAAAAAGTGACAATTTTTACATTATTTATTGAATCAGCATTAAAATTTTTGTCAACTGTAATACCACCATATTTGAAATTTCCTACTTTTATAAAGATGGCGCCTGTCGGGACAAATATGAACTCTTTCCACTAGATGGAACAAAAATAAAAATATTTGCGTTGATTTAAACGACACTCAAATCATGTCCAAAATTTCTGTCATGTGGCTAGGATTTAATAAAATTATTTTTATGAAAAAAAAATTATTAATTATCTATTTCATGTTAGGTACTTTTATTTATCTTTTAAAAATTTTTTTACTGATCGCATACAATTATGTATAAGCTGGTAAGCTGGTATAAGTTTAAACAAGTTTAAATTACCTGCCTTTTTTCGATAACATTTTTTGGAAAACAAATTATCATCATTTTAAAAATATTGTTCTTGAAAATAATCCTCCTGAAATTATGCAATTTTATTAGTTTTTTAAAATTTTCGAAATTCGAAAAACTTTATTAAATTGTTATATTGATAATTACTTGTCAGTTGTCCATTGTTATATTGTTAATAAATTAATTATCTACTATTAAAACTTGAAATTTAATTTTTCACATAAAGCAAATATTTTGGTATTTTCTGCCAACCAAAATATTAAAAAATAGCAAAATAAAAATATTTAGGTTTTGTCGAATATTTTGGCCTTTTTCTCGCAATCTTAATTGTTATATTTAAAATTTTTGTATGTCCATGCTTAAGTTTTAAAATCCGAACATCTCCAATTTTTAAAAATAAATGCATTCCTTGTTTTAAGTATCATACATGGCCCCAAAATAGAATTTTATTGTAAGAATTTATGAAACTTTGTATTTTGCATAAAAATCAAATCCTTTCCTAAA
This sequence comes from Poecilobothrus nobilitatus, assembly GCA_947095535.1. NCBI lineage: Eukaryota > Metazoa > Arthropoda > Insecta > Diptera > Dolichopodidae > Poecilobothrus > Poecilobothrus nobilitatus. The sequence continues at coordinate 265,017,906 of OX352774.1, read as the reverse complement.
AATATATTTAAATTTTATTTCTTAATTTTTTCTTACGTTTTTTCACAGAACGTTGTTAAAATTGCATACAATCTTGAATTACATTGTTCAAAAAACTCAAACTCTCATAAGAAACAGTTTTTTAATTAGAAAGTTGAATTTTTCATTTTATATTTTTCAATTTGCAAATTTTAAATATTTCAAAAAAAAAAAAAATATATAAAATAGTGTAATTAAAATAATGTAATAATTGTTTAATCGGAAACATAACCTACTGCATATTTTAATGTCAAACACATTCATATATGATTGATTAATCCTTTCCCTTTGCAATATGTGCATTATAAAAAAAAAAAAATTGTTATGTTTTTATTTTGGTTGTTGTTATGATGATTAAAAGTTATTTTTTATTACCTACCTATACTGTTGAACAGCAGTTGTAATTCAATGACAGTTAACTCAGCTGGTCTTTAATTAAAATTAAACTACAAAACAAATTAAACTTTATAAATATTGCGAAATAATTTAAAAAAAATTGGACAAAAAAATTTAAGATTTGTTTAGAATACCGCTAATTTATTGATTTAAAAAAAAAATTAATTTAAAATAATATTAAGTAAATATTAAATTTATTTTATAACTTATTGTTACGAGTATTATCACTAGGTGATGGTGGAAAATTTTGGTTTTTTTTTTTTGTGGTAAAATGTGGTCCTCTTGTAAAAAAAAGCTGAATTATATCCTTAAAATTTTTATATGATTATTTTAACTTTTATTTTTTATTTTAATTATTATGGTTAAGAAGCTGTAACAAAAGACATGTTATGTTTACCAATTTCATAATGTACTTACACATAAATCTAAATTCTACAACGCCATGTAAAAATTGCAGATTTCCTTTCTGATTATGGACCCTCATAGTTGTTAGGTAAAAATATGTGTTATTAATTTTTTTTGTACTACCTTGTAATTTTGGTTAAAATAAAAGATGAAAAGCATTAAAAACAATATTGATTGTTTACACATTTTTTTTTTATTTGACTGATTACCTGTCTGAATTTTTTCTTTGTTACGTTTTGCTGCCAGAATCAAATAAAATATTTCATTTTATCCAATATTTTATTTTTTTAGTTTCTCGTTGTCATAGGTGATAATGGGAAAGATGAGGAATACCACCTTATTTATAAAATAAAAGCTAAAATGAAAACATAAATTGCTAAGAGCCAATAAAAATAAAAAATGATTAATTTTTTCCCAGAAAAAAAAAAATGAAAAATTATAATTTGCAAAATAAAAGTGAAATTTTTAAATTGATTTATACAGATTTTTTTTTCAGAAATTTTTATTGAACCAGGATCCAGGATAATTCATTCAAACCATCAAACTTAAATTACTGCATACTTCTTTTTTTTTTATTATTTAGATATTATTGCAATAGAACAGACAAAATTAGTGCTTCTTTTTCATTACCATATTTTCTACTTTATTATATTACTTTATTGTTTTTTTTAAAAATACATTGCTGCAAAATTGACAAACAAATAAATGTATATATGTATAAATGTAAATGTGTAAATAAATTGTAAAAATCAAATCGAAAAAATTTTTTTTTTTAAAAGTACTGTAATTTTTATTAAATTTTCTATAGTACTTTAAAACGAAATAAGTCCTTTTATTTTTTTCAACGTTTCATCTTCAACCCAAAAAAATAAGGTTAGAATTTACATTATTAACTAACATTTTTATAGGACTTTTCATCACAGTAGTGTCTTAAACTAAACTTAGGTTAGTAAGAAGATTGTGTTTGCGATTCACCAGTTGCTTGAGTATTAAAAATATTTTGAAGGGATTAAAAGGACCAATAGCTTGAGTATTAAAAATATTTTGAAGGGATTAAAAGGACCAATAGCTTGATTATTAAAAATATTTTAAAAGGATTGACTAAAAAAAAAAATAATATTTACCTTCATTATCTGTGCCATTAAAATGTTAAATATTTTGAAAATATCAAAAAAGTGCAATTGTCCAAAACTAATACCATATATATCGAATATTTATACATAAATCTAAATTTATTGCCTTCACGTTAGTTAATTTTTTTTTTTCCAATATTTGTCCAATTAATCCGATTTCTGTTTTGTTGATATTTTTCGCATCCCCAAAGATTTTCTTTATCCTTCCTTTTAATATTATGCAATGCAACATTCAAATTACAATAATAAAATAAAAATCTTTTTATTGAAAGCAATTTCTTTTGGTTTATAAAAGAGTTAGGAAATTTTATATACGAATAACGAGAAAATCCTTTGATTTGGTAAATTTATCACAGTGAAATAAAAACAAAAGAGAAATTTTAGCGTAGTTTTAATGTCAGTTTTGATCCTGTTTCTATATAATCTTATACGAAAAGATTTATTATTCGATGTGAAGTACTTAAGGATAATATCGCGCAACTGACTAGCTGTTCTATAAAAAAAATCCACCAAATTTTTATTCAAAGGCGAATTGATATTTTGTCAATGATGTTGCAATCATTATAGTAAAATTTAATTTGATGCATTTAAATGGAAATTTTTATAAGGATTTCAGATAAATTTGAGAAATAACAGATAAATTATTTTAAATTTGTCTGTTATCGCAAACTTTTAATATTTGTGTCTGCTTGTGTTTGCACGAAAGGTTAACAGTTTTTTGAATTTCAATTTTGAATTAAGGCTTTATTTCAAATTAAAAATTTACAAAACTACAATTATCCTAATTTGAGTTTTAAAAACCAACTTTTCAAACTGTATAAAAATTGGGAAATTCTAAAACGTTGTTAGTATAAGGCATTTAAAACCAATAATATATTATTACCGTTATTTAAACAATATCGTTATGTAAGATGTAAAATACTCATGTGGATATTTAAGTCTAAAATGTGTGAAAGATGTAATTTAAACGAGGAAGAATACAGTTGCCTTTGTCAACTCTTAGATACCCGTACGAACCGTTAGTATGTTCACAGCCTGTCACTCTGCTTACAATATTATTTTTTTAATATTTTAGTATTTTAAAATAATTTGGGTGAATTTTATAATTTCTAGAACTATGGGTTATATATTCAAACTATATGTCTATACATTCTTCAAAAGCAGATTTTAACCTTCCACATAACGATTATCAATCCAAAACTTTTTCAAATATTCTATAGTACCATTTAATACTAAGCGGTAAATGTATATTAAATTTACTTAGTACAAAATAATAAATATAATTTTAAATATTATATTATATTATATTTAAATGTTCCATTGACAGAATAATTTCTTATAAGTACAATAAAATACATATATGTATGTAAATACGGCGCTATATAATATACATATATACTCTTATCATTCATTCACTAGTGACATATACGATATGTAAATAAACATGATATTATATAAGTATGTATATATATCAATATCATATAAATAAAAATTCTTCAAGCAACCGTTATGTTGTTTATTTATTTACATTTTTTTGTACTACGCATTATATCCTCAACAATTTCAAATTATCGAGTAAAACAAATGCAAAAAATTTGTTGAAGAAATTTGTTAGAAAATTTGAAAAAATCAAGTAACACTTTCGTCAATTATAAAGTAACCCTATATTATTAAAAAAAGTTTTTAACAAAAATAAGAGTATAATGTTGAAGCTTTAATTTTCGTTCATTACTTCAAAAAAATTTTAACATTTGTTCAAGTTACAAGTGTTTAAAAATAGGAAATTTTCAGTTTTTGACCCCTTACAGCTCCTAAACGGAAAGTGATACAAAAAAAATTTCTGAAATGACTCATACTTATTTTCAAAGATCTCACTTCTGTCAAAATTGCAAGTTTCCAAATTAAACCGTTTAGAAAATAGAAGGGTTAAAAGATTTTGCAAAATTTGAGTTTCACATAACGGTAAATTAAGACACCGTATGCCACAAATATATATTTATTGTATATATATTTTTAAAGCTAATAAAAGCAGTAATCGTTTGGCGTTTTCAAAATGAAGATATACCTTATACAACTTGTGCTATAACAATTTAAATATAGAAAATATAGCTTTTTTGAACTTTTGGGGAGCTGTAGCTCCGTGACGGGTGGGGCTACAAAAAAAAGTTATTAAAAATAAAATTAATATTTTTGTGAGATCTATCAGTAGTTAAAATTTCATAGCTCTATTTCAAAAAAAATGTGGGGATCTAAGAGTTTGAGAGCTACCCTAAGTTTTGGTCCAAACTCAACCAAAAAAAATAGGGAACCTAAAAATTACTCCCAGAATATTTTGTGTAAATTTCAAGATTCTAGCTTTCTTAGTTTTTGAGTTAGTGTGCTGACGGACGGACGGACGGACATGGCTCAAACGTCTTAGATTTTTTTTCTGATCCGATCCATACCTTTGAAGGTATATCTAGGTCGCTTATTTCGAGGTGTTACAAACGGAGGAGTAATTTTATTATACCCGATCCTATCGTACGGGTATAAAGATGTCAGATGATGTAAGATAATGTAAGATATAAAAATAATTATAAGAATGTATTACTCCCAACTAAAATAGTTGTTAAAGAGATAACAACATTTGGACAATTACCTTTTGAATTTAAAATTCAGTGTTATTAAAACTTCTAACTAAAGTAAATGAAAGATTGAGATACCAATAAAGTTAATTTTTGTAAGAATTATTTCAAAAGATTTGAGTTTTAATAATAAATTACTTATAAAGAGTCATTAAATAAAAGTAAATATTTGAGTATAAATGAGTAAATTAAAGAGTCAAGTTTTACTACTGCTTAAAATTGAAAAAAAAGGAAGAAGCATTAGAAGCACAGGAAGAAAAATAATTTTGAGCATTTCATATTAACAACATAACCGAGCCATTATTAAAAAAAAATAAACTTACATTTAAATAATAGTTAAACATTAAGAAAATGTATTTTTAGTATAGTAGAAGTTTACAAGATATTTAGTCGAATGTATAAAACTATGAGCTCGAACTCAAATCTCAAATTTTTAAGCCAAAGCTCTTTCTGGCTTGGAAAATTCGTAACAAAATTTAAGCAAAAATGATTTAAGTTCAATATAATATATTGAATTTGCCATTATGTTTGTGACACGGTAAAGAAAACCATAGATAAATATGGAAAAGTATATAAATTGATTATATAAAGGGGTTTCCCTTAGGGATCATACAATTTAAAAATTAAAAAAAACACATAAATTATTCAGTGAGGCCAAAATTTGTTTTTGATTTGAAATGTTACATTTGCCATTTATGTATGGAAAATAACATCATTCAGATGACCACCACCACTTCTCCGTACGTACTGCATTCTGTCAGATTTTTCATCACTTTTTCATATAAATGTGGCTGAATTTCATCAATAGCACGTTCAATGTTGATTTTTAATTGCTCAATTGTTGTTAGAATTATCAGTATAAACTTGCGACTTAACATATCCCCAAAGAAAGAAATCACAAGATGTTAAATGATACGATCTGGGAGGATAATTAACTGGCTCATTTCTTGAGATAATTTCATCACCAAATTTTGTTTTCAATAAATCAATTTTTAAGGTGGTTGTGTGGCAGGTGGCACCATCTTGTTGAAACCACATATCTTCCAGATTATTCTCATCAACAGCAGGAAAAAAAAATCATTTAACATTGTTCTGTATACATTGTTCTTCATTAAGTGTTACTCTTCTACCATTTTCTTTAAAGAAATGAAAACTTGAGAAAATTATGAAGCGGGGATTCTGAAATTTTTATACTAATTCATTTTTACTTAAATAACTTCCAAATTATATCTCGGTAATTACCTACAGTATGATTAAGTCCTGAAGTTTTATAAAAGATTAAATAATTGAATTATATGAAAATTCGCCCAGCCAACAACCAACTCTATACTCTTCCTCATTTCAATTAAATATTTCTACAAAATCAATTTACGATTATTTTTTTTTTTTTATGTTTTTAGCTCACTGTCGACAATGCATTATAATCTTTTTCTTTTTTTTTTTTGCGAGGGTAGGTGGGCATCATCAAAAGACACTATAGAGGAGTGAAAACGAGCACGAGTCCTCTATGATTGTGTGGGACTTTAATCCACTAAACACCACCTCTCTTTTTTGACCAAACAATAGGTTATATGACCTTTAGTACTAATTTCCTGTCTGGTCAGAGGATGTTGAGTTAAGGAATGAAAATAGATTTCAAATTGGCAGGCATATTGTGAACAAAGTTGTTAATATTCACCTTGAATCTTTGCAGGTTGTAAATGTAATCATCACCAATTCTGAGGAACACATGAGGCGTACTATAAACGAATTTCCAAAAGCCGAATTATGCCATCTGGCAATTTGAACTACATAGGGATGGGCAACAGAGGTTCTCCTTGTTTCTCTTTGGAATGCTTTAAGAGGAGGCATCCAAAATTAATCTCGTTAGAACAAGAACCCAACCCTATAAGGTATCTATAAAACAGGGTAAGTGTTCCTGTTAGGCGTCGGAGACCGAGTGGAGAGAGCGTAGAGGTGACATTGGGATCGTTTATTAGACGAATTGCTCTATTTTGCACTTTATCGAGAAATCCCAATGCCGTTTTGGAGGCACCTGCCCAAATATGTGCATTGTACTCCATCTTTGGTCTTATGTATGTTTTATAGATATTTAAGAGATCAGAAGATGAAAAGAAGGCTTTACAACGATACAGGAAACCCATACACCTAGCTTTAGCTATACTAAAAATATGATTGGACCAACTTAATTTTTCATTTAGCTCCATACCCAAGATGTTGAGCTCATACACATGTTGCAAAACTTCCCCTTGAAAAATTAAAGTTGGAATTGAAGTGTTTTTTTTCTGAGAGACTAAACAGCACTGAGTAGTTTTCTTAGAGTTAAACTCGACTCTGTTGAATTTGCCCCAATTAGAAATTTTGTCCAAGTCGAGATTTAGCTCAAGCGAAGCAGAAACTAAATTGAACTAAATTGCATATGGTAACTCTAATAAATCCCAATTATAGTAAAATTTATATTTAATTACAAAACGTATATAATTTAGAATTAGCGGATGTCATAGAAAAAGAAAACAAATGATATTGAACAATATTGATCTTTTTTTTTTGTATATGTATATGTGTGTATTTTACATATGACAACTGTCAATCAGAATTCAAGCGCTTTCTTTTCCTTTTTTTCTGTATTTTGATTTGAATTTTTGGCTATAAAATAAAATCTATTTGAAACACACCCAATTGTAATTGAATGATGCAGAAAATTGCTTGTAAGTTGTACATTTTCCCAATTTCCAAAAAAAAAAATATATAAAAGGGAAAAATTTATTGTGTCTTTTGTATGAGATTTTGTTTGTTTTTGTATTAATTGCTTTGTAAATGTAAGTGATAAATGTATTCGAATATGTTTTGGGTGTTTCAAGGGTATTCGCATATTTTATTGTTGTGTTATTTAAATTTTAATAGTTTTTCTCAATTTTATTTTGTTTTCTATTTTAATTGGAGAAAATTGTTATTTTCTTTGATGTGAAATGCATTTTATGGTTGATTCCTTTATAAAAATCCCTTTCTTTTTTTTGGTTGTTTTTTTTTGCTGTAATAAGTACTTGTGGCAATTTAATTTGTTTCATTTCAGTGGCTATACTTTTTTTTTTTTTTATAAAGTGACTATTAAGAAATTGGATTTTGTATTTTTGTTGATTTTATTTTGTTTGTCACATTGACGAACAAAAAATAAATGAGTAAAAAAATGATGCAAAATTGTAAATGGATATGTAAAAGAATCACGTATCTGAATATGGTTACAAATTATTGCCGTTAGGTAATAAAAAAAAAAGAAAAATTGTTTAAAATTTAAAATTAAAGGATTTTGATAAAAAAAAGAAATCAAAATCAAATAAAATTGTTTGTAGTATTTGAAAGTAAAGAATTTTCATTAAAATTGATTGCATTTAGAGACTTGGATTTTAATATTTAGAATTGCTTACTATTTTAAAAGTTCTTTATTTTGTTATTTTATATATTGTATGTTTGGTATCTGCGAAATAGTGATATTCATAGATATTTCGGACGGAATGCTCAAAGTTATAGATGAAATAAAGATACACCAAAAAATATAAAGCTCGTCTAGAACGACATATAGTCATTATGTAGATTGCTACATGAAGGTTTAAAACAATGAGACATTTAAATTTAACGTAAAGTACACATTTCCTTAAGTACATAAGATATCACTAAATAAAAACGCTAAGTATAAAATTAATTGTTAGTTTTTTCGACTATTTATAACAGAGGGAAAGGTTTATTAAGGTAATGATAGGTAAGAATCGGACATAAATTGTACTACGGGATATATTGTATCTATTAAAAATACCCACCAACTCACGGGAATAAAGTTTTGTTTTTTGATATTTTAATGTTTTTGTTAAAATTACCGGAATCCTTTTTTGAAATTATGTAGACTTTTATACTACATTGGAAATATTAAGTACTTTAACTTATTATTAGGAATTATATAACTAAATACGACGTCATTGCCAAAAAATATATAAAATATTTTAACATTGTCACATTATTATTTTATTATAATTTAAACTTTTTTTAATTTTAAGTGTATTATTTTCTAATTGAAACAATTTTCTAGTTATTTAATATTAAATTTAATTCTCTTGATTATTTTCTCAATATTTTTTTTCATATTTTCTAATTTTCTTATAACAATTTTTCAAAAAATTAAATATTCATTTTTGATTAAATAAATATTTTTGTATTTGCCATATTTTTAAAATTCAGTTCAAAATAAAAATAATGGTAACACTAATAATTCATAATAATGGTTAATTTAATTTTAAGTTACTGATACTTTTTGTACCATATTTAGAAATGTTCCTTTTAGAATAAAAAAAAAAAACAACAACAATAACAAACAATAATTTATAAAGCAATTAAGTATGCATTTTGTAATAAAACAGCAGTCGTTATTGAAGCATTTTTAATTAACCCACAAATTAAATTCAACTCTAACAAAACAAACAAATAAGAAAAAGGATATTTTAAGGATTTTTTTCTTTGTATATTTTTTGCATAGAAATAAATAAAAGAGGGAATAAAAAAAAAAAAAGAGAAAAGATAGTAAAAAATTTTTTTAGTATTTTACATCTTAATATTCTTTTGTAGTAGAACAACATCATAATTTGAATATAATATTTTTTGTATATATGTACACTTATACATATTATATAAATACTTCTTAGTAAATTATTATTTGTATGTTGATTTATGTACTATAGTGCAATTATATTATATTCTAAATATATACAGTGTCATTAAATAGTATTTATTCTGATTTTACTTTTTAATATAAAATCGGGCATTTTTCTCAACCAGATTTTCAGTAATTAAAAAAATTAAATGAAAAGAAAGTGGTATGTAAAACTGAAAATTGTTAAAGAAGTGTACATTTTGCAAAAGACAATAAAAAACATTTTACACTACTTTTGTTTTTTAGATTTTGACTAAATTTACATCAAAATATCAATTTTTTTTTGTGAATTTTTTATGTAAGAAAAAATTATGGAAAATCAAAATGAAACTTTATTTTTAAAATTTCAGTTTTAAGGAAACCCTCTATATTTAAGAAAAACAGTTAACACATACAAAAATACAATATTGGAGCTTTTATTTGTATCTCTTACTTACGATACATTTTCATAGGTAACCGAGTGATAGATGTCTTAAAATAGAGAATTTACGATTTTTGACCCCTAATAACTCTTAAACACGCGAAAGTACAATTTTGTTTTCTAAAGTAATTCTAATTCTCAAATAACCTCCTCTCAAATTTCAAGGTTTCATCTTATAGTATTGCTGAGATATGGAGGGACCAAAATCTTTCAAAATATTGTTTTCACATAACAAAAAATTTACTTACTAAATTGTAAAAAATTATTTAAATATAAAGCTTAGAAAATTGGGTGTCATTTAACATTTTTAGATTAAAAAATATTAAATAACTTGAGATATAAACTTTTTTAAATAGAGCTTCTCCTAGCTTTGAGAGACTGTAGTTCCAAATTTTACAATATTATTTGAAATCTATCCATGATTAAAATTTCGTTCCTCCATCTTAATTGGTGTACAAATTTTGAAAACCGACAAACGAACGAATAATTGAACGGACAGAGGGTAACTAATAAGGAAATTTTTCAAAATATTTTTCAAGAATATGTTAAAAACAGTGATTTTCACGAAATTTTCTTTGGGGATCCTGTAAATTACAGTTATAAAAATATTTGAAAAAAATGTAAAAAAACTTGTAAATATTGCTTTCAAATTTCTTGAGAACAATATTTTTATTATTTCGTAACTTTGAGTGTCACAACTAAAGATACTATGCCATAGTCATGATCGTAGTCAAGATGAATTGATTTTAAAGATAATTCTGTATGCGATTAACATTATGTAAAAATTTAAAGTGGTGGAAAAATGTTAAATTAATCATTTTGAACCGTATTTATTGATATTATTATTAATTATGTACACCTATTATTAATTATAGGGTAATATCGGAATTTTTCGTCATTTAATAGTTTTATGGATCATCTAAACTGTAAGTTTTTATGTATAATAAGAATATACTTTACGAATTATACATTTATAATATATTTTATTTTAACTAATATTTAAGCAGATCTTTAAAGGCTCTTGCAGTATCAAAATATATAACTTGTCAATTTCATTCAAAACTTATGTAATGCACTGTAGAACTAAGAATGTCATATTTTATATTTTGTGTATATACTTTTATTATATTGTAAATATTCTTATATATTTTTGCACATAACAATCTACTTTATTTATGCTTTTTATTATTATTATATATTTTTCTTTTTTACTAAGTTCTCTTTTTTGTTCAAAAGAAAATTTCTTTAAACCCCAGCTGCCTTAATTTTAGTTTTCTATTCTACTTTTTTTCATTTTTTTTTTTGCCTTGACTTGTTGAATTGTTTCCTTGTTTAAGCCTTTTGGCAAGGACTCTTCAGAAAAATTCTTTTTCTTTAATTTTATTGGGGACTAAATATGCACTTTACATAAGTAAAAGATGATGAAAAATGAAAACATAACAAACAAACAAAATAATAACCCCAGAAAACAGCAATAACAACAACACAAATTAAATCTTAAATGAAGAAAAAAATGTGTACAAGAATTCAAAGCAAAAACAAAAATAATCGAAAAAAAAAAATCTATAAGGAAAACTAAGTAAAAAAAAAATTTGAAGTACTTCTTAGGAGCTGGTAAGTCTTTGCAAAGCACTAAAATAAAAAAAAAATAAAGCATTAAAGATGAAAAAAAAAGAAGAAAAAGAAAAAAAACGTTATACAATAAAAAATAAAAAAAAAAAAATTAAAAATTAAAAAAAAATAAAATAAAATAAAAACAGAAAACGTTAATTTCTTCAGCTACCAAATAAAAGTAGAAATAGCGGCAAGAAAAAAAAAGTTCTATTTATTATTCTAACAGTTTTACCACTACTGTACTGTGAACTTTGCTACGAAAAAGTCCTTCCATAAATAATTTTCTTTTGTTGTTTATGTTTGCTTTGTGATCACAAAGAAGTAAAAAAAAAAAAAAAAACAACCCTATAAAACTATTTTTATACCCGTATGAACTATGTTCAAGGGTATAATAAATTTGCCATTACGTTTGTGACACCTTAAAGGAGTCGAGCTAGATATAGTGTCAAAGGTATGGATCGGCTCAGAATCGAATTCTGAGTCGATTAAGCCATGTACGTCCGTCCGTCCGTCCGTCCGTCCGTCCGTCCGTCCGCACGATAACTCAAAAAATAAAGGAGCTAGGGGGCTGAAATTTTTTTTACGTCACTTTTGCAAAATTGTTAGTTTTGCTATTTAAATCCAACATTTTCGGTCGGCGGGTTCGAGTAGCTGCCATACAACTTCTACCTTTATATAGAAATAACTCAGTATCTATTCAAGCTAGGTTTCTGAAATTTTGCAAATGATGATCAAGTTTTATGGCAACAACTTCTGTAAAATTTGGTTGTGCTGGTGCAGCGGGTTCGGGTAGCTGCCATACAACTTCTCCGTTTAAATGAGAATAACTCAGTGTTTATTGAAGCTAGGAATCTGAAATTTAGTAAAGAGGTGTCGAGTTACATGCCAACAACTTTTGTAAAATTTGGTTGGTCTAGAGCAGCCGGTTCAGACTTCTTGCACCTCTTGGAACCTAATGAAGCTAGGCGTCTGAAATTTTGCAAATGATGATAAAGTTTTATAGCAACAACTTTTGTAAAATTTGGTTGTGGTGGTGCGACGGGTTCGGGTAGCTGCCATACAACTTATCCGGTTAAATGAGAATAACTCAGTGTTTATTGAAGCTAGGAATCTGAAATTTAGTAAAGAAGTGTCGAGTTATATGCCAACAACTTTTGTAAAATTTGTTTGGCCTAGAACAGCCGGTTCAGGCTTCTTGCACCTCTTGGAAGTTAATAAAGCTAGGCGTCTGAAATCTTGCAAATGATGATCAAGTTTTATGGCAACAACTTCTACAAAATTTGGTTGTGCTGGTGCGACGGGTTCGGGTAGCTGCCATACAAAATCTCCTTTTAAATGAAAAGAACTCAGTGTCCGTCCGCACGATAACTCAAAAAATAGAGGAGCTAGGAGGCTGAAAATTTTTTTACGTCACTTTTGCAAAATTGTTAGTTTTGCTATTTAACTCCAGCATTTTCTGTCCCCGGGTTCGGGTAGCTGCCATACCACGTCTTTCTTTAAATAGAAATAACCCAGTGTCTGTTCAATCTAGGTATCTGAAATTTTGCGAATGATGATCAAGTTTTATGGCAACAACTTCTGCAAAATTTGGTTGTGGTGGTGTGACGGGTTCGGGTAGCTGCCATACAAAATCTCTTTTTAAATGAAAGAACTCAGTGTCCGTCCGCACTATAACTCAAAAAATAGAGGAGCTAGGAGGCTGAAAATTTTTTTACGTTACTTTTGTAAAATTGTTAGTTTTGCTATTTAACTCCAGCATTTTCGGCCGCCGGGTTCGAGTAGCTGCCATACAACGTCTTTCTTTAAATGGAAATAACCCAGTGTCTGTTCAATCTAGGTATCTGCAATTTTGCGAATGATGATCAAGTTTTATGGCAACAACTTCTGCAAAATTTGGTTGTGGTGGTGCGACGGGTTCGGGTAGCTGCCATACAACTTCTCTTTTTAAATGAAAATAACTCAATGTCCGTCCGCACGATAACTCAAAAAATAAAGGAGTTAGGAGGCTGAAATTTTTTTTACGTCACTTTTACAAAATTGTTAGTTTTGCTATTTAACTCCAGCATTTGCGGCCGCCGGGTTCGAGTAGCTGCCATACAACTTCTTTCTTTAAATGGAAATAACCCAGTGTCTATTCAATCTAGGTATCTGAAATTTTGTAAATGATGATCGAGTTTTATGGCAACAACTTCTGTAAAATTTTGTTGTGATGATATGACAGGTTCGGATAGTTGCCATACAACTTCTCTTTTTAAATGAAAATAACTCAGTGTCTATTGAAGCTAGCTATCTGAAATTTAGTGAAAAAGTGTCGAGTTGCATGCCAAAAACTTTTGTAAAATTTGAATGGTCTAAAGCAGCCGGTTCAGGCTTTTTGCATTTCTTGGAACTTAATGAAGCTAGGCGCAATAGATTCGGGTAGCTATCATACAACTCCACAATTTACATAAATATATCTCTGTAGTTCGGTACTAAAACTCTGAATGTTTTTAAAAGATGATCAAGTTTTATAGAAACAGGATATATTACGTTCATACGGGTATCCCAGAGTTGACAGAGTCTACTCTACTGCACTCTTCCTCGTTTTTAAGGAATTCGTTTTTTTTTTTTTGTGTGTACTGTACAAAGAAACCGAAAATTAAAAGTAAACCGAAGAAATACATAAAAAAAAAAAATAAACGAATAACAAAGCTAAGAACTGAAACAAGGTGAAGGAGTTGCTTGTTTTTTTGCAACAAGCTGTTTATGACTGGTCGGTCATGCAAGTCGCGTTTCTTTCTATGAATAACGTCCAAGAAAAAAGAAAAAAAGTAAAACTTTGAAAATAGAAACATTAAAAAAAATTAAGCCAAGTAATTTGTACTTGAATTGTTTGGTTTTTTTTTTCCTTTACAAAAATTTTCATTTGAATTTGCCAATCTCTTAGTACTTATAAAAACATATCAACTACAAAAATAATTTTTATTGTAATTTTTCTTCGAGAGGTCTTAAGGGTTTTTTTTTTTTTTTTTGGCAATGGTCAGAAATAATAAGAGATTTATGTAATAATTTAAGAGCCAAAATGGATTTTTACTAAACAAAGTGATTATTAATTCATGGAAAAAATTATAAATAATTTTATAACGAATTTTAAAATAACAACTGATAAAATAAAATTTAAAGTTTTAAAAGGGTTAAGTTGGGTGAAGCTTTTAATGATATCAAATATGTTTCTAATTATACTGTATACTGCAAAATCCATTTTTAATTTAAAATTTACCGATAATTATATTAAATTATTGTTACAGATGTTTATCCTTAAACTGGAAATGGATACTATTTTTCTAATAAATTTAGTCTGACGTCAAGAAATGAAGTTCTTCAAACCTGTTTATATGATTTTAGTTTTTAGGTTACATATTACTTGGTTAATTGAATTTGTGGCGAAAAATAATATAAATATTATGGCATGATAAAGTATAAAAATGGAGAAACAGAATCAAATATATTGGAACTAATTAATAGAAGAAGGGATTAACAAGAATTTTTGTTTTTTCAAAATCTTCAATGATTTTAGGATAACATTTTTTAATTTGTTTTACTACAAAGCTATTTTTCTTCTATTTGAAAAGACAATGAACTTCTGCTTTTTTATATCATTAATGTTTTTTAAATTTCTTTGAAGTGAGTTGTATGCCATCTTTTATCAGAGACAAAGTTTATATTTTTTCCATTACTCCTCTTGTGAGCATAGGGCTCCATATCACGCGGTTGTGTGCTTAAATTTTGATGTTATTCCAGGAGATGTTACATTTAGCCAATTCTTGGTGAATTGTTCTGCGCCATGTATTGTTAGAGTGACCGGGTCTTCTTCTTCCCGGACGGTTCGCTCTATGCTTGGGTTTGGTTTTCTATGGCCTATCCATTTCCATTTTCTGTTTTGCTTTCCTTTGTTATGTGTTCTTCACCGGTCATTGTTCAGAGATCGTCATTAGTTATAATGTTTGGCCAGTATATTCGGCATAATTCTGAGACGTTTATTAATGAAGATTTGTAGCTTATGATATTATACTGTTGAGTATTTTTTATAATAATTATAAATTGATATGTTTATAAAAAAACTTTTTACTAACAAGAATTAAATGAAAAGGCTTTGTAATAAATTGTTTAAAGACGGAGGATTTAATCATGTTGATCATCTAGTGCATCAAACAAAAAAACTTTTTTGCAAAGTTATAAATTTGACTAATCAATTCAAATTTTTTGTCAAATCGATGATGAGATTTCTATGTGAGATTTATAACGCGCTTAAATGTATTGAGATTAAAAAATTGTTTAATTGTGACAGAACTGAAATCATCTTTGATTTTGGCATTCAACAAATGTAGTATAAGTTATAACTTTTTAAATTATTTATGTGTAATGCAAATTGCAAAATTCCAAAAGAAAAATTTATATTTTGCTAATACGCCTCCGCTGTAGTAAATTTAATTTTATTTAAGATTAATTCACGAGTTTATTGGTTTTAAAAGTAAATTATTAAAACCTGAATAAGCCTTTTAAATAACTAAAATGGATTTTCTATTTGATTTTTTATACCCTACACATTAAGTATAGTGTATATTAACTTTGGTATGGTATGGTATGGTATATTTGTAACCATCGAAAGGAAGCGAGTTAGGTATAGACATGTATATATATTCTTAATCAGGATCACCGCCTGAGTCGATTTAGCGATGTCCGTCCGTCGGTCAGTCCGTACGCACGATAACTCAAAAAATAATGATGCTATCTTGATGAAATTATACTGTAGGTTAACAATGACTAAGGTAAGGCGGGGATTGTAAATGGGCGAAATCGGACCATGCGTTCGAGTACCTCCCATACAACTCTCAAAACCGAATACGCATATCTTCGAAATTAATAAAGATAGAAACTTCAAATATGGTACTAGGGTGTTGTTTCCTGAATCCCTGATTTGTCCAAAATTTGAGATGAATTGGAGGAGCTGTTCGGGTACCTCCCATACAACTCCCAAAACCGCACAAGCATATCTTCGAAATTAATAAAGATAGGAACTTCAAATTTGATACGAGGGTGCTGTTTCCTAAATCCCTGATTTGCCTAAAATTTGAGATGAATTAGAATGGTCGTTCGGGTACCTCCCATAGAACTCCCAAAACCGAACAAGCATATCTTCGAAATTAATAAAGATAGAAACTTCAAGTTTGGTACTAGGGTGTTGTTTCCTGAATCAATGATTTGTCCAAAATTTAAGATGAATTAGAATGGTTGTTCAGGTATCTGCCACCCAACTCCTAAGACCAAACAAGCATATCTTCGAAATTAATAAATATATAAACTTGAAATTTGATATAAGAATGTTCTACCCTGTTGATGTCTCTAAAATTTGAGATGAATTGGGGTGGTAGTCCGCGTGCCTCCACACACTTTCCAAGATCTAACAAGCATATTTTCGAATTTAATAAAGATAGAAATCTGAAATTTTATACAAAGGTTGTAAAAGCATTTATTTTTTTAGCTTAGTTATATTAAATACCTAACTAAAATTACTTATGGATTTTTAATTTAATTTGAATTTTTTAGGTGTAGGGTATAAATAAGTATATTGTTACTTTTACTTGTTTTATACATTATTTGGCCTAGATTAATTTTTAGAATAATTTTCAAAATAAATTTCTTTGTAAAAGAGTGTAATAAACTTATTAAAAAATCAGATCTTAAAAGCCCCATATTAATTAATTATTTACATATATTTTACATATTAATTACAAATAGCTAATTACAGAATTTTCTCAGTCGGCGTTTAATCAAAAGTTTCTGAAATAAAAATTCAGTATGTATAGGGGAAATTTATAGAAAAGTTTTTATTTTCTGCTGTTAATATTAAAGAAAAAGATTAAATTTCTAATTTTTGAATACAAAAGAAAAGCAAAAAAAAAAAGAAATCTTTTTTAAAGTCCATAAAACTTATGAACTTTTATAGTTTTACTTGACCTAATTACCAAATCTAGAAAGATGTACAGATGCATGCATAAAGAGTTATTTTTTTCCTTTTAGTTTTATGTTTCTTTGTTTTTTTTTTTTTTTATTTATCAAATTTAGTTTAAAAACTTCTTTGAACTTTTATGTTAGAACTTCACCGATTCCAATTTTTTAAGCTGACCAATATTTGAAATCTGAAGACGTCTTCTGTACAAAAAAAAAAAAAAAAAAAACTGCAACTAAAAGCAAAATAGAAAAGAGGAAAAAGAAAAAAACAAACGCAAAAATAATAAAATATAGAAAGGAAGAAAATGTGAATTATTACCCATATTTTAACTGCCACTTCAATTTTTATGCAATTCATATTATAAGGGTGTCAGTTCTTAGTCATTTTATTCAGTTCAGGTCGATTGTGTTTTGTTTTTTGTTTGTTTTTAGATTTTAAAATGTTGTGTTAACCCTTTCGTAGATAATTTATAATGATGATAACCATATATCTAAAATATTTTATTTTATATCTTTTTTTAGAAAATTGATTTAACTCTTATGAAGGAATTTTGAAGCTAGTTTTGACAATTATAGTCCATAATTTAAATATTTTTTTACAAATTCACAACTAAATGACATTTACAAAAAAAAAAACATTACGCAGATATTAAAATTTTAGTTAAAATTTTTGTAAGTAGGCAAGCAAATTAGAAATTATATACAAAAGGGTTAAAAAAAAGTTAGACTTTTCCTTTCCGCTTCTGCTTTTTATTAATTTTTTTTTTTTGTAAATTTTTTCACGCAATGAACTTAAAGATTAATGGTTCGACTAATTTTGTAGTCTGGGTGAGAAGAAAAAGAAGAAGAAGAAGAAGAAGAAAAAAAAACAACTCTATACATGATTATTTTTTTATTTGCCACATAATAAATATCACAGTGTGTCTACATCATCATCGTCATCATCATCACCATATTGGTATCATTCATTCGGTTTCCTTTTAAATATGATTCTTATATGAATTAGTTTTTTTTTGTTTTAATTTTTGTTATTCATATGTTTTACTTGTTGCCTTTGATTGAATTATGTTTGCATATGTGTCATTTCAATTGCATCTCTTTGGAAAATGGTTTCTTAATTTATTTTCATGTAATGTTATTTATCATTATTTTAATTTTTTTTTTATTTTATATTGTTTTGTATTTTTTTTTTTTTTTGTAACTTTAGTTCAGAGTTGGGTGTTTTTTAGAGCACTTGAAATATTTTGTGCAAAAACAAAAAAAAAACAACAACGGGGAAAAAAATATTAGTAAAAAAAATAAAAATTGAATTCAAGACGCAGTTGAATGACTTTTAGAGTCAAAAGAACAACGGTCGATTGAGTATAATTAAATTAAAAATTTGTACACTTAAGGTCTCTAATAATGTAAAGATGGCAAGAATATTTTTTATTTTTTTTTTTGAATTTCGCAATTGAATTTAAAGAAAATAATATTTCTTGTAATTTTGATTGATTGGCATACATAAAATGTATTTGTTAATATGTCTTATGATTTGTTTAATGGTAAACCACTTGCTTTTAATCATATCTTGGATAGGGTTGGTTGTCTGGATTGAAAAACAAAAAAAAAAAACAATTTTTTTTTTAATAAGTTTTGCAGTGCATTTGACAATGAAGAATTGAAATTTTACTTATCGCTTTCTTTTTGATTGATTTTTTGTATTTTAAATTGTTTTTGAACTTTTTCAGAAATTGTTTGTGAACAAATTAGAAATTGATGCAAGTTCTTGAACTTCTAATAGTAAATGTTTTTATTTTTGATTATTTTTGTCTGACTAAAATATTATAAATTATCTAAGATTTCCAAAAATCACAATTCATTTATTTTATTTTCAATTTAAAAAAATAGAAGAAAAAAAATAATCTTTCAGATTTTAATACTTTGAAAAACAGTTTATTGTTGAAGATTTATGCAGTTGTTTCATTAAAGATGAATGTCAGCAAAAGAAAACTAGAGAAACTAATATTGCAGTAAACTTTAATGGTTAATTTTATTTAAAGATTTTACAGATTTATATATGTATAATGTAGGAACTTTAATTTTTATGTTCTACTTACAACAAATTTACACAGGAGTCCAATTTACAGGTGTTTAATTTTTAATTTATGATCCCTAAATAAATTTTTTTGAAATAGCTTATATTATTTTTTAATGATTTTCTCTTCTTTGAATATTGGGTTCCAGAGATACATAGGAGTCAAAATTTTGCAAAATTATAGTTTTCAATAACGGTACCAAAGAAATACCAATTAGTAAAACATAAAAATTTAAAAATTTGCACCCGTTTATTAAGCGGAACTTGAAATGTAAACATTTGGGAATAGGATTTTAACCTACTTAGAGATTTTATTGCTATATTTTATTGGGTATAGCTCCGCAATAAGTTCGGCTACACAAAAAAGTTGTTCCATAATATTATTTTTGTTATATTAATTGGGTAAAATTTCATTTCTCGATCTTAAACGGTGAATTTTCTTTTCAGCAAGAACAAAACAACTTATAGTTAGAGGGTATAGTTTACAATATATAATGGCGCTTCGTTTTATCACTGAAAAGGCAAAATCAATTCCTACTCTTTTCAAATTATTTCGAATAAAACGTAAAATTAAATTTTTAAATAAATTAAATAAATGTGGCAATATTAGTTGATATTATGTTAGTCTTATGTTAGTCAATAATAGTTTATTTTAAATTTCTTTAGATTTTGTTTAATGTATGTAAAAGTTCAACATCAATACTTTACCTAAGTTTGGTCTAAAATAACACTTTAAAAGGTAATACCAGAATTAAATTTCATCTTATTAAGATTAATAAATATTTTTTTAACAATAAGAATTGCATTTAATAGCCACAAAAAAAAAAAAAAAACACTTTAAAATTACACACTACAAGATTAACATTTTAATGAAAGGTGAAGTTGCTGTTAAATTTAATCAACTACAATTTATTATCCTTATACAGTTTAATTTTCTGTTTATTTTTATGACATTTTCTTAAAACTCATTGAACCTACGACAAAAATGAACGATTCATTTTCTCCAAAACAATAAAATTACTTATAGGTTTCTTGTTCTATGAGTAATATTCTGAAAAATTTCCCCATCAATCCGATCCACTTAATTTTTTATTTCAACAAAAAAAAAAAAAAAGGAAAGGGTTTATACATTGTATTTTTACATAATCATTTTCTAACAATT
The DNA here is from genome assembly GCA_947095535.1 of Poecilobothrus nobilitatus. Classification (NCBI taxonomy): domain Eukaryota; kingdom Metazoa; phylum Arthropoda; class Insecta; order Diptera; family Dolichopodidae; genus Poecilobothrus; species Poecilobothrus nobilitatus. The sequence goes on along the minus strand of OX352774.1, from coordinate 264,997,366 downwards.
TCTATAAAATCTCATTAATAAATTAGATGAAAAAATTTAAACACAGACTTACTCAATATAAGAAACCGTATACATACATACATACATATACAAAATCATCAATTCATCGATGTTAAATTCAAAATGAAAAAAACAAAAATCCAAAAACCACTTGAAATTACAATTTATGTGCATATATGATAATGGCTGAAGCGTGTTAAATGACGAAGAAAATAAATCTGTTTTACAGATCCTATAATATAATTTTTAAATGAACCAAGTTAGTCAACCACCAACACAACATGTTATATCGGTGGTGCCATTGACAATTTTTTTGAAAATTTATATTTTTTATTTTTGATTGGGTTTCGATCTGTACTACATGTTTCTAGTATGTTTATAGTATTTTAAATCTCTGGTTTGTTAATCTTAAGTACTTAACAAGATGTGTATGGTGATAAAGTATGGAAATTAATTTGAAAGCGACACTTAAAAAAAAAAAATTTATAAGTGATTATTATTAAAACTATGTTTGGGATAATTTTGATGGGATTTGCCTTGCGTTTTTAATTGTTTTATATGGATTCGAAAAAGATGAAAGGGATTTATTGCAATAATTATAGAAACAGATTCTTAAACTCTTAAAAAAAAATATATATATATATAAGTAATGGAAATAAAAATTAAAATAGAAGAGAATCCGTTGATGACATAATAAAAATAATAATAATTTTGAAGGTCGGGTAATCACAAAAAATAATAAAAAAAAAAAAAATTAAAATTATGACATGGCATATAAACAAAGAAAAAGAACATCAAACAACAATTTTGGGTTTTCTTTTTTTTTTTTTTTTAATTTATAAACATTTATGACTTTTCAAAAAAACTAAAAAAAATATTGTAAAAATAAAGGAATTTAAAAAGTTGAAAATAATTTTATAGGAGGGTTTTGTTTTATTGAAAAATTAATCACAAATTCAAAAACGGAATAGTCTAATTATTTGTTATAAAATCACATCCATGTTGTAAAATTACATCCAAGCTTATCTGAATTCTAAACAAATTTTACAAAAGTAATGGTTCATATTGACGATAAGTTTTAAGAATTAATAAGATATTGTAAAAGTCAAACTATCTAGTTAGAATATAAAGCCAAAAAAAAAAACTTTGTCAAATTTGTCCGCTTTTTTACAGGGGGTGGCGTAAGAAAAATATTTAACTTTACTGACTTTACCTTATTCTAAAAATTTGATTTCAGTAACAGTGTGGCCACTTTTTGCAAATATGTTAGTCAAAAAACACTTCAATTTGATGATGGTACAGTTTGACAGGATGTTTGGTATGATTTACAAACCACTTCATAATGTGCATTTAAATTTATTTTTCCTATAGATTTAGTCTCTGTTTTACATCGGGAATATTGTATAGTTATTTAAAGATTTTTTTTTTTGTTAGACTTAAAGTTTATTTTGTTTATCATACCTTATTAGAGTTTTCTTCTCTTATATTTTACATTAATAATATTATAATCTTTTACATTATATGAAGAAAATTTATAAAAACAAAGATGAATATAATTATATTTAAAAAATTATTAATTAATCATTAAATTTAAAAGTGATCCATTTTTAAATAAAACGTCGTTTTTCATTTTTTAATTTTATGTTTGCAAACAAAATAAACCAAACCTTTGCAAATAAACTCTTTAATAATGTCTCATTTTTATAATTCTTCTGGTTAATTTATCAAAAAATTTAAATTAAGTTAAAAAAAATTAAAATAATTAATCTAAATTATCTTCTCCCAAGTCCCAATCCTATAATATTTGAATTCTAATTCGTTTGCTGTCCGAAATAATTTTATCATAAGATTATAGAAGTGTAAAAAAGAAAATTCCTGTCAGACACATTTAATTTGAATTTCATCCGTTCATTATTAGAGTTTTTATTCGCTTTCTTAGAATAGTTGTTTTTTTTTTTTTCTGTGTTTTCTGGATGCATTGAAATGTAATCCACAAATTTTGGAACTTTTTTTATATATCTTTTTTTTGAAAATTTTATTCTGGTCTTTGTTGTAAGGTCATTGTCTTGAGACTATTAAACTGATAGGTGGTTAATCATATTTCTAATTTATTATACCATTAATAAATACGCACCCTTTTTTTTTTGTTTTGCTGTTATTTGGTTTTCATGGGTTGATGTTTCTCATGGTCAGATACAAAGTTTTTATTATGAAATTGAAACGATCCTTTTTTAAAATATAGTCCTTTGCAATGGTAATTCAATTCTATAGACATCAGTTTTCCTTTGTGTTTTAATTTTTTGTGTTTTAAAGATTTTTTATATTTCTCTAGGGATAAACCAAGTCTTTCAAAAAAAAAAATTAAATGAGAATGAGGGTAATACTAATGCATTAATTAAATTTAATGAATTATTATTTGCTATAACTTGTAATTTGCTAATAAATAGCTTGTAAGTTGTAATAAACATGTAATATATGTGTTAAATCATATGTTTTGTGGTGGCAATTAATATGATTAATTGGTAATTTTTAATATTAAAAGTTTGTTAAATCATTATCATTTTTCTTGTTAATGAACTATGCACGAATACCTTGAAAAACTTTTTGATGAAGGAGCATTTCATAAGGAATAAAGGAGTTTTTCTTTAAAAGAAAACCTGCTTTAATATGTAGAATCTTAAATGATTTTGTTCAATTGCATGTAGTTGTTAGAGAGGTTTTTTCCAATCAATTTTACAGTTTTTCATTAGAATAAATATAATTAAAGGTGCTCACAATAGTTAATTAAAGAAAATGTGGTTTTCTATGATGAGGCAAAAAATGGATTAAATTAGAAATTCATAAATGAAAAGATTGAAAAAAATGTCGTGGAAATAAGTGGGAACTAAAGTATTTTTATTATTTTCTTATATTTCTTTGATGCTGACGCGACTGAGAAAATTTGTTAAGAGGTAAGATTTAATTAGAGATTCCGATCATATATATGCAAATATATGTGTACAAATTGAAATACCTCGTATGCATATAGGAATTATAGACATATAATTTTATGTGTTTTTAATTTTTAAATTGAAAAGGAAGAAAACTTTTTTAAGTTTTTTCATAATAATTTTTTTATGTTATTAAATTTGTTTTCATTTTCTTCTTATATTTTATAAAATTTTAACAGAATGGAAGGGGATGAAAAACACATTGATAAAAAATCGCATACCCATTTTATGTTACAAAACGAAATGTTAAAGTAAGGAAAAATAAATAACTATAAAACCATATTTTTAAAATTTCCGTTTCTGCAATAATTTATTACAAATTTTATAATTAATCTTAACATAAAAATATTGCGACTTTAACGTTTTTTGTTTTCTACAAAAAGATATTAAATCAAACTTTTAATCTGACAATCAAACATTTAATCTGACAATCAGAAATTTACACAATGTAAGAATATTGTTTCAGATTCTAGTGTTCAGACTTGGAATGTCTAAGTTTAAGTTAAATTTTAACTTAAAAATTAAAATTTTATAGTAGAGATAAAATTTTCGAGTGTAAATTCAACTTTTTCTAAATAATTTCAAACAATATTAGATAATTTTTATTTTAATCTATCTCTATCTCTCTCTTTCTCTTTATTTTTGAGTACAAAATGTAGGTACTTGTTTTGTATTTATAAAGTACTCGTATATAATAAATATTTACCTAAATAACGTCTATTTTATAATTTTTTGAAACCTAAAGAAATTTTTTAATATAATCACAAAAAAACAAAAAGGAAATAAAAGGAAAATAAAAATTTTCTATACAAAAAATAAGAAAATTTTCTCAAAAATTGTGTGGTGATTAATGACAATTCTAGTGCGACATTATTATTCAAAAAGGCTACGAATCAACTTTATTATTTAAACAATTTACTGCTCTACTAACAGTACTTGGCATTGTTATGGGTTAGTTTAAATTTCTTTTCTTTTCTTTTTATTTTTTTTTTATTTGCTTCCCTATATAACATTTTTTTGTTTACGATTTGAACTTTTTTTGGTTTAAGATCTAACAAAAAGGAGTGCAGAGGCGCTAATCTTCTATATCTTTACATGTTTTAAACACTCCAATTATTTTAATTTTAAAGAATTTTCTTTTAATTTTTTGCAATTGGTTGTCTTTTAAAACAAGGAAAAAAATGACACAATTATTTTGAATGGCGTTTTGTTAAATTTTCAAATTCTACATGTTTCAAATTTTCTTTTTGAACATAACAAAATAAAATATAATTTTATTTTAATGATGAATGATTTGTTTTTATTTTTTTTTTTTTGACATTCCGCAAGTAAAAGTCATTTTCAAGAGGGAAAGAGAAAGAGAACCATGGAAGTATTAAAAGGATTGATTAAAAAATACTATGGTAGCGTTTCAAATTACATTGACCGATTGCAATTTTTTTTATATTAAGACTCTTAAAAAGAAATGAAAAAGATATAGAAAAAACACTTATAAAATTTTTTACGAGACTCCATTTTGGTGTGGCGTTTCTGAACCTCATTGTTTTTTTAATACGACGTTGTTTCATGGCAATGATATACATAATAATTCGAAAAAGTGTCTAGAGTCAAAATAACATTTTTTTTTTACCATTTTATCTATCAATTCATTAAAAAGGTTGAAGGAGTCAAATACATATAACTACATATACAATATAACAGATTTCAAAATCTAACATCTTATAATAAACAAGGTAGAATGTAAACCAACGGTTTTTAAAAGCGCACATTTCCAAAACTCAATACAAACTGTTTAGAAGTGTGCCTTACACAAAAATTTGAAAATTTCATGTAATAAGAAAAAATGTGAAAATAGGACATTTTTGAAATTTTGAGGTGCTATAAGTCCGGAATCCTATATAACTAAGAAAAGCCGTTAACACACATAAAAATATATTATTGAAGCTTTAATTTTTATGTCTTGCCGAAGAAAAATTTGTACAGGTGCCTAAGTTACAGGTGTCTAAAAATAGCAAATTTTCAATTTTTGAGGCGTAATAACTCTTAAAGAGGGGGTGTTACCAAAAAATTTTCTGAGGAAACTTATACTAATTCTAAAAGTTCTTTCTTGTCTCAAAATTCTCAGTTTTTTATCTAAAGGCGTGCCGGAGTTATGAAAAAAGAAATCTCATGCAAAATGTGGTTTTCACATAACGGTAAATTTAAATAGTAAATTACAAAATATTCCATAATTTTGATATTGTTTTATATAGATAATAAAATTTTCGATCTTCTGCCGGTTTTAGATTGCAAAATTATTACGCAGAGCCCGAGATATATACATCTGAAAATGGGGCTTTTTCGCAATTTTGAAGAGCGACAACTTTGGAACCCTTTACAATTAAAATAAACCTTTAACACACGTAAAAATATATTATTGTAGCTTTAATTTTTATATCTTGCAGAAGTAAAATGTGTACAGGTTCCTAAGTTACAGGTGTTTAAAAATAGCAAATTTTCAATTTTTAAGCCCTAATAGCTCATAAACAGGGGGTGGTCCGAAAAAATTTTCTGACTAAATTTTTCAAATTTAAAAAAATTGTATAATTTTGATATTAATTTACAAAGAGAAAAGAAATACCTGTCGAATGACCTTTTCAGATTGAAAAAATCTTAAGCAGAACATAAGATATATGCATTTAAAAATAGGGCTTTTTCAAAGTTTGAGGGGCTGTAGCTCCGTAATGGGGGGGGCTACATGAAAAAGTTGTTCCACAAAATTATTTTTTTTATGAGACCTACCTATGGTTAAAATGGTTTTTCTCTATCTTTAACGGTGTAGAAGTTTTGTAAACAGACGGACGGACAGAGTGAAACTAATAAGCACATTTTTTCAAAATTTTTTTGGAAATGTGCTAAAAAGAGAGTTGACACTGTTATAAAAATCAAAAAGATACCACGGAAAACAAAAAGTGAAATAAAATTTAAATGTATTTGTCATGGATTACTTCAATTACAACAAAGTTACATCTTCTTTAGTATAACTTAAAAACGTCCTTTAAATCCTATCAAACCTATTACATATATTTTCTTTATTCTTGAACATTTTCTTGGGCATTGATTGATTTTATATTAAAACAATAATTAGAGGTTTTTTTTTTAATTTGAATTAAATTTTTGCTGAAAATTTTTGAAATGAAATTATTACTTCATTCCAATTCTTTCATCTATAGATATTAAAAGATGTTATATTATTATTTTGTCATTGAATTTTTTGGTTTTTTTTTTTTTTTGATTAAGTATGACTTTACAGTTTTATTTGTTTGCTGTAGGTTAAAAAGAATTTGTGTAATGGTATGCCTTAACTTGACTTGATTCTCCCGCGAGACCAAATCATGGATTTTTTTCTTTATTTTGTTTGGATAATAATATATTATCCTTATATATCCTTGAATATTTTGTGTTGATGTGTTATGTATGTATATTATATTTTCATATGTAATTTTTAAACGGGAAAGAATATAGAACGTTTATAAATTTTTAAGAAAGTTTTTCTATTCTTTTGGTTTTTGTATTTTATGGAGTCCCAAAACGAGCTTTATTTGTATTTTGTTTTGTAATAAAAAAAGAAAAAATTATCAACGATTCCATAAATTCTTCTACATTTTCTGCGAAAAAATAACAAAAATTAGAGAAAAGAAAATTTCAAAATATTTTTTTTTGTAAAATTTATTACAAAAATATTTAAGAAATTTAAAAGTTTTTAAAAACATTATTAAGAAAAATAAAAAATTCGTTTGAAGATTAGATGTTCAGATATAATCAGATGAAAAAAATTTTTTTAAAAAATTGGAATTTATTGTATAAATTTATTTGGTTGATTAATTGGTGGTAAAAATATCTCGTAAGACTAATTTTTGTTAAGAGACTCAGTTGAAATTGTAAGGGGTAATTTTTGTTTGTTTTTTAACGTGCTTTTATTCAATAATGTCAAGAATACAAGATTTAAAAGATTTACTTTGAATTTATCAGAAAAAGAAAATTTGGATTCAAAAATTGAAAAAAAAAAATGTTAGAACTACACTTTATAGAAATTATAATATTAAAATATAATTACAAATTTATCCCATCCATTTGATAAAAATGGAAAAAAAAAATTTTGTTTAAACAGTAAATTGGAAAATCTCATCATCCTCCCGTAACATTTCACCAGATGGAATTCCCATAACACTGTTATAACTTTTATTATAAGTTCTGTTAGAATCTAAAAATAATACGTAATGTTGCCTACAGCAATAGTTCAGTTTTAAAATTCGGCAGGCTTGAATAGAACGAAACAACTTTAAATGAACTTTTAAAAACCAATTCTTTAAAATTACATTTAAAAAATTTTTACAATTTAAAAAAAAAACAAAAATTTTAAGCAAAAAAAATGTTTTTTTTGATCTATAGACTGCAAGCGTTTATAAAACTTTTTGTGGCTATTTTAACATCTCATAATTGCTATTTAAAACTTAAGTTAAATATTATAATATAATGTGATAATAAAAAAAAAAACTTTAAAATGTAAGACATAATTAGTGACATTAGTTCCATAAATATTTTTCTAATTTTAAGTAATAATTTTATTTTTACATTCCAAAAACTTGTTGAAGAATTTATTTTTTGTTTTTACTTTTAGGAAAAAAATATAAATTAATTCTTAAGAATTTTTTTGACATTATTTAAATTAAGTTATAGGTATTTTAAAAATAAAAATCTGAAAATACAAAAGAAAAAACAAAAAAGGCAAAGAAATCTTTCAACCGCATATTACTCGATTATGGTTAATCCTATATGAGTAGTTGAAATTGAATGAAAAATATTTTAAAAAGAATTATTCTGATTCGACAAAAACAAAATAAAACATCAAATTTTTTTTATCCATCCCTCCTATAATAAGTATTCCAAAACAATTTTTTGAATTCTCAATAAATCTTCTAATAAATATGTATTCGAATTATATGAATTCAATATGTTTGTAATTTGTATCATATAAATTCGATTATCATTTTTAAAAATTTTATTTTACTTTTTTGAAAAAGAGTGGGTTTTTCAAAGTGATTATACAAATAATTTATGAAAATTTATATGTCATGTATAAGGAATATTTAGACTTTTATTATGGGTGACTTCAATATGATAATGGTAAAATTAAATTAATTGCATAGAATGTGCACAGTTCGAAAATAATTTGTACACGTAAGAAATTTTTTTCATGATGCAATCAATTTATTTACAATTGCCATATTCTGATAGTGAATGCTACTAGATCTAATTATTTTATAATTATCCGGTGAACTGGTAAACCGGATATAAATTAAATTTCCGGAGTAGGTTAACACATTTCTGTACTGGTGAATTTAATATTTTTTCAAAAAACCTAAATTTGAAAGAAGCAATTTAAATATTAAAAAGTCTTCTACTTTAATTTAAGCCACTTATCCTGACTTGAAACAAAACCTTTTTGATAAAAAAATAAAATTTCGATAAAATATTTTTATTAGGTCTAAAATTTGCATTTTATTATTGTAATAACATTTAATATTTATTTCAAAAAAAAAAAAATATTTTTTTAAATATTAAAATAAAAATAAATAAATAAATTTCCATGAAAATTAAAATTCTTTGAGGTTTCATTATCCTTTACAGCATCATCATCATCATCATCACAAATAAAAAATTAAAAGGGATTGGTGTTATTTCTAAAGAAAATTTCAGTTAATACAAAAATAAACAACTTGGGACAATATTTTTTTGTTTTTTTATTTTATTGTTAAGACAATAATAACCAGTACAACAATAGTTGAAACGAGAAGGAGAAGGAGTAAAGTGGATTAAGAGTTCTGTTTTTATTTTGTTCTTGTTTTTTTTTTTTTGATATTTTAAAGAACGCTTTATTATTCTTATTTACACTAACTTTTTATTCCAATTCTAAATTTCATTTCTCTTAATTTTTTTTCTTTTGCTATTAAAATGTCTCGGATCATTTTGTGGCTTGATTTCAAAGATTAATGAACGAATGAATTTATTTTGATTGTTATTTTTGTGGGACTTAATAAAAAAACAAAAATAATAATAACAACAACAATATAAAAAACCAAAATTATAAAAATCCACAAAAAAAAAAAAAAAAAATGTTGTGAAAAAGAAATTCTTAGAATGGCCCAATAAAAAATGAGAGTACAATATAAAGATTATCACTCTTTACTGCATTGTAAATATTTTAAAGAAATTTATGTAAAATTCAGTTTAGAAATTTTTTAATATTATTCAATTTTTAAAATGAAATCAAATTATTCGAAGGCTATTTCAAGATAGGCTATAACAAGAAGGCTATAACAAGAAGGCTATAAGAAGAAGGCTATAACAAGCACAGATTTAACCGAAATGTGTTTATGATTTCGACTCTTAAAAAATATATATTTTATTATCATTGAAATTGATCTTCGAATCTTAATCAATTATACTCATGTATAATGTATAAGTATCACGCTAAAAACATGTATAAGTATCATAACACCATGATACTTATACATTTTTTTAGCTTAATCTTTAAGCTTTTCCGAATTGGAAAAGAAAGGAAAGCGTTAGTTATATGAATTGTATATTCAATTCGTGTACTTTTTCGTGCGCTTAAGTTTTGAGAATCAGGGTTGCCACAAGAAAAAAAACTGTAGCATAAATCTGAAAAAAAAGTAGCATTGAAATGAAATGATGAAATTTCAAGTAGCAGAAAAGTAGCAACAAAATATTGGCAATAAAACAAGAAAAATATTATAAATTTTTTATTATTAGATAGGCATAATAGGACAAACCTTGTTTTATTAAATAATTCACAATCTTAAAAATATAAAATAAATATAAAAATTAAAAACAAAAAAAAAACAATTCAATCACAATTTTCTTCTTCTTAAAAAATCGAGTAGTTTCGTTCTAATTTTACTAAATTTGCTTATCTTAACAGATACGCGTATTTCGTCTACTACTTGCAAATTTCTTCAGGTTTGTACTTCGAGTAGAAATAATAAATCAGAAAAAAAAAATTCATTATTTTAGAGAATTTCTAAAAAAGTAGCTTTATCGCTAAATTTGGAAAAAGAAGTAGCAAGGTAGCATTTTTCATAATTCACAAAAAGCTAGTAGCGCTTTTGCTACTATAGTAGCAAAGTGGCAACCCTGTAGAGAATCTTAATTTACCCGAAAATAAATGTTTTCTACATTTTTTTCGTGTGTTTATTTTACCAGTTTTCATTTTTTTGACTTGAAATTTTATTTTATTAAATTTTTGACAGTTAAAGATATTTTTAATTTTCAATAAAATTTATGAAACAAAGTAAGAATTTGAAAATAAATGGATATACAAATTAAAGTTTTTTTGACATTTCTGTCATATTACGCGAAAGTTTAACTATTTTATATACATATAAGTAGAAAAAAATAATAAGTATCATAAGACCATTAGTACAGACAGTCTACACACCTAAATTTAAATCAAATAGAAGTCGGATTCAATAATTTTGTATTAGACACTTTTTTTTATCACTTTATCATACATTTTTTGAAATTCTCCTAAACTCCACATAAAAACCAAACTCATTAAGTGCATCTTTAAGATCATTTATAGATTTCCTGAAAGTCAAATCTAATAGGCAAAAAAACAAGAAACTTGACTTGAAACACTAAATGTGAGTACTTTCTTAGAATAATTGAAAGAAAAAAAAAATTAGGGAAAGTCCGAAAGTAATGAGAGGACGCTTTAACTCTAACGCTTTAACAGATGTGAATGATGTAGAAACAATTCAAAAAAAAAAATCGATGAAAATTTTTAAGAAGAAAAAACAATCTTTGTTTTAATTTTTTTTATTCTTTTTTTGAAAAAAATATTTTAAATATTAGAGAAAATGGAACTAATCTTCATGAAAATTTATTTCATTTTGTAAATTAGAATGAATAAGAGCTTTATTTTTTCTCTCTTTCTACCATATAATATTTAAATTTTATTTTTTTTTTTGGTTTACAAAAGAAACAAAAAAAAAACAAAAATTAAAAAGAAACAAGGACATTTTTTTTATTTTTCTTTTATTTTTAGGCTTTTTTAAATATTTTTATTATTGTTGTTTTCTACTCAAAAATTTCCTTTAATAATAAATTGAATGGAGGATTGAATTTGATTTTATTACAAAGGGAAATAGAAATTGTACTAAGTACCAAAACCAAAACAAAATCAAAATAAACCAAATCAATTTAAGTTGTTTTAAAGGAATTAAAATGGAATGGAATGGAATTTTCAAAAATTTGTTCTTTTGATTTTATTTAAAACCAAATCACTACATCTCTTATCATATCTTATTATATAAAAGAGTCCTTATTATATCATAATTATTGGCTTGGTGAAAATAAAAAGACTAGTTATAGTTTAAGAGTAAGAAATGATAATTTTTATTTTAAAATAACAATCTGATATTCTGATCCATATTATGGCATTGGATATGGTATTGAAAGAGAATAGCAAGTAATTGAAATATTTTTTAAAAATTATGAACTAAGATTTAAGTTTATGTAAATGGTACAAAAAATGGAAATATATTAATCATTTTTTATGTAAAAAACATATATCATAAGATTTGTTGTCATGGATTTTAGAACATTAAAGGTTTGCCACGTTTCGATTATGAAAATATAGAAATTTTTGAAAACTGTAATTTCTTTCCTACAAGGCACACACATTTTTCTAATAGGAATTCTTTTTATTTTAAATAAATAAAAAACTGAAATATGTCAACATTTTTTTTTTGACATTAGGTATTTTTTAAGTATCCAGGAAATGATGTAGTGTTTAAGACATTGGCCTTTCATTCAAAAGGTCTAGCGTTTCCAAGCCCTTTTTAGATCATATAGATTAATAAAAAATAATATAGATTTTCTTATTTTATTAGTATGATATAGTTAAATAAAAAATAAGTATAAATATCCTATATTTAATATTATTATTTTTTTTTAATGCATTTCTCTGTCACATAAATGTGGACAGGAAATTACACAGCCTTTCCTGTTCAGACGTGGCTGTAAATGTCGTAAGGGGGAATAAATCTTTGGACGTGTGTGAGATTCGAACGCACACTCCCTCGGTGCTTACAGCGTATTTTATATGTTGTTATACACTAGACCACCGAGGCCTCTTAATATTATATCATAATATTTAATAAAATAAAAATAAAATAATTCTTGTATAAGATAACAGATGGCGCACGAAATAAAAATATTTGTGTTTCCTAGTATACAATAACTGTAGCCGAGTAATTAACGGGTTAGTGACATTAAAGATTTCTGAAACGTCAAATATGAATAAAAAATTACTTAGTATATGTCCTGCGCTCCATATAGTGGAGAGGTGAAAAATAGGTTTTTAATTACTAAAAAGTTGTACTGATTCAGTACTATTGTTATGTAATTTGTATTACATTTGAAATATCGAGCACAGAAAAGAATTAAATAGCAATTATCTTAAAAGTTTTTTTAATCACTGTCTTTCCTTACTTGTGTATAGGTACTTTAAAATTTTGCCAACATCTTGCATTAATAAAGATTTTAGGATCCTTTTTGGATTCAATTCATACACTAAACTTTTTAAAGTTTCATTTACAATCGCATTAAAATAAATATAAATCTTCTATTTATTTTCTATTACTGTATTACCAATATTTGAAATTGCGATTAATTCATTAAAAGTGTAATGAAAAATTATTTAGTTCTAATAGGACCAAACCTAAATTACTAGATTCGATATTACATTTTAAGAGTAAAATTTGATTCTCATTAAATGAAGTTTCTCTTAAGTTAATTCTTGATAGACACTCTTTGTTATGATAACTGTATAAAAATTAAGAAATTTGTTTCATTCTATTTTTCTAATGCAAAATTCAAGCAAATATTATACAAAGATATTTTAAAATTTTTAAATTATGTACATTCAAACAGTTTTAACCTTTCTAAGGTTTTTCAATTTTCTGTTCAATAAGAAAAATAAAAGTTTAAAAGAGAATTTTACCAGATTTTATGAAAGAATAGAAAATAACATAACTTTAATCTGATATATTTTATTCAATATTATCTTACTGATGTTTATTAAGTCCTTTAACTCATTTTAGATATCATGTAAACATACATTTTTGTATTAGATTCGTGTGTAATGCTTGTGGCGTAAAATATGTATACGTATATTATGCTAATAATAGGAATTTTAATTTGAACCAATTTTCTTTCTTATTTTTAAAATTTCGATATATATACTTTACTTTTGTTGTACTTCCAATTAACAGGCACAAGCTTTAAAATAACATAGTCACATGATACATAATCGCACTTTATGATGTTAAGATTTTTTACATAAATGACATCTAGTGGCAGAAAAATTGCAGTAATTTTTTAATATTCAGTAGCTATTTTGCAAAACTTTTGCAATCATAAAAAAATTCGCTTTAGTGTTAGATTGTAGATATTCTCTATATTCCAGCAAAAAAATTGGGAAAATAATAAACAGTTTACGATAAAACCGGTTTTAATGAATTTTTTAGTGCTTTTGTTGTTTTACCGTTGTTTAGATATCCGCATTTGCAAATTATAACGAAAAAATTACAAAATACTAAGTTTTAAAAAAAATATTGTAATTCATTTTGCTGCCACTAAATTAAATGGCATTCGCGCCAATAATGACACGTATTCTTCATGTGTTTAAAGTACGGTTATAAAATGAGGTAATCTTAAAAACTCGTGTCGTTATTTGGCGTTATGTGGCAAAATTATTTTTTATTTATGTGGCAAGATTCTTAAGAAAAATGTACAAGTTTTGTGTTTTACTCTGATTTAAAATCTATTCTATTACTGTCTAGTTTTATCTATCTACCAACTGAGGTTTTGAGTTCTATTAAGTACCTATCGTCTAGCAGTAGACGAAATGCGTTTTTGAAAGCGTTATTCATAAACTTTATAAGATATTAAATTATATTTTTCTCAATAATAATAATATGGTGTTATGTAACCGAATCTATCGTAAAAGATTTTGTTTTGAATATTATGAGTATTTTATTAACTTTTGTGTAAAATTTTGTAATGTTGTACAAGAACGTAAATGTTTATGACTTAAGATTTAGATATTTGATTTTTAATACATGGGATGCAAAATAATTGCATGAAAGAAATAACTGTCCCCATTTCAGTCAATGATTTAAAGTCTTATTTTTGCATTATTTAGAAAACAAAAACCAAATTAAAATTAGAAATTAGTAGTTAATAAAATTTTAACTTATTTCAATATTTTGCATTTGCTCCTGCTTTTAGGAGTAATTGAAGATTTTTTTTTTAAATTATTATTTTATAATTCTCTTTAGTTCTGATACTCTTCTAAATATACTCTTAAAACTCTAAAAACTACCCTTCAAAATTTTTAAAACTTTGAAATTTTTGTGAAATGAATAAGAACAACGTTTATAGAAAACAATATAAAAGTAACAATAACAATAACTGAAATAATATTAATTATTAAAATAATAATAAAAGAAACCTATTAGGTAGTAGTTAAAGTAACAGTCTAATAACAAAGAAGCTTGTTAAGTTACTTGAAATCTGCCCTGTTTTCTATTCCCATTTTTTATTATAATTTTTTTTATTTTGTTGGTTTTTCTTAACTGAAAACTTAAATTTTGGAATTACTATGAAATCGATATATAATGAACTATATTTAGTTTTTACTGCTAGTCTTTCACTAAAATTATAAAATGATTTTATTATTCTACTGAATTAGGATTTTAGTAGAATGATAAGCAAATATTGTTTTTTTTCTAAGGGTAGATAGGTTTCATTAAAAAACACTGTGTAGGAGTGGAATGAGCCCAAGTCCTCTATGAGTGTGTTGGACTTTAAATCACTAAACATCACCTTCCTTTTATAACCCACAAAATATGTTATATGTCTTTTAGTATTAATGGACAGTTTGATAAAAGGATTGGAAGCAAATAGAACAAAAAATAATGTTGTTCTTGTTCACCTCAAATCTTTAAACATTGTATATGTAATACTCATCAATTCTATCACAAATCAATTTCTGTAAACTCAATTGAAATAGTTCGTTGATTACTGCTGAATTCTTTTTGGTAGCAAAATAAATTTTTCTCAAATTTTATTAATTAAGTTTAATTTGTATATGTAGCAGTTAATTAAGGTTTATTTCAGGTTAATTAAGGTTTTTAATAGTTTCTCTTACAATGTCTATATACGAGTTTTAAAGTTTGCTAAATATTTTTATAAACACTATTTAAATTATTAATATTGTTGACTTTTGTTTAATAGGAAAAATACTATAGACAAAACTTAGTCTGATTCTCATGTGTTAATTGCATGTATTTGATTGAATTCAATTGAATATAATTAAATTTCTTAGTAAAATATCTGAAGTTAGTTATTACTTTTATTTTAAAGGACTAAAAAATAAGTTTTGAAAGTTTAATAAATTTGAAGGTAAAAAAAAAAAAAAAAACAAAAATATTACCAACATTTTTTGAAAAATATGTAGAGGTTTTACTGTTATTGTGGTATTAATTTAAATATATTTATACAGATGAATTTTTCTCAGAAAGAAAAAAAAAAAAAAGTTCTAAGGTAATTTACTTAATAAAATGAACTTTTAAAATTACTTGTAAAAATATTAGAAAAAAAGTAACAAGAATCGAGCAAAAAAAAAAAAATGTTAAATTTTAGCATAAGCCATAAATTTACATTTAGATACTTACATTATTATAAAAAAAATATGTGAAAGTTTTTCATGATATATAACTGCATTTAATATATAATACATATTATATTGAATATATATGTACATTTAAAGAAAACTACCAGGTTTTGTTAGAAAGTTAACAAAAATTGTTTAAAGGCATCATAAAGTAAAGTTTTCTTTTTTTTTCTTGCTTTAAAATGCTGATGACTTAAAAGTAAAGTTTTGTTTTGTAATTTATTTCTTACCTTTTATTATTTTTTGTATTAGAAACATGAGATGCTTAATTATAATATAATAAAGAAACAATAACTATTTATATTGTACATATATTTCATTTAAGTTGGTAAAATATTAGATATAATTGACCGATACTGTATTTGAATATTGAAAATTTTCCTGAACAGAACGAATAGATTAGCTCTGGTTATAACTTTTATTAGATTTCTTTGGAATAAAATTGAAGTTATGTTTTTAAGATAATGATATAAAAATAATTAAAAAAAAGTAGTTATCAAGAATTTTAATGATACAAAGAATTAAAAAAAAAAAAATTTAAAATAAATAAGTTAAATATAGAAAAGTTTAATAAATTTTATTAGGTACATTTTAGTTGTTTTTATTTCGATGTACGAAGAATACAAAAAGCATTTTTTTTAACTATTTTCAACAGTTATAAGATGATGTTAGATGTTATCGGATATAAATTATAAAAATTTTAATTAAGTTTTAGTAACCTATTAGTATCTATTTGAGAATTTACTGAATTTACACGCAAGACAGTAGTAAGAAAAGTTAAAACTATTACTGTATAAACTGTAATTTTTATTTTCTTTTCAGGTTTTAATTATTGAACTTCTTATTCAGAGTTTTGTTTTATTGAATACACAACTTTATTATATATTCCATTATTTCTGTATTAATTAAATAAAAAAATAAAAAAATCTCACTCCCAAAATCTGACTTACATTACTAAAAACAAACATTTTTTTTGACATTTAATGCAAATTGCAAAAGTTAATGCAAAAGTTTGCTTTGATATATTATTTTGTACATAAATTATGCCCTAGTTATAATAACACTACCACTACAATCACGACTGCGGCTACCAATTGCAAACATTTGTAAATCATTGTTTTAGTTAATCATTTGCGAATGTAGTTGAAATTTTAAAAAATTTGAATTTGTAGCAGATAATTGTCAAAATGTATACATTTTTGATCTGTCAGTCAGTACAAAGAAAATAATTAGTTTAACACTATACCTAATTTTAGGAACTCTATTTTATATCCTGAATAATGAAAAATTTTCAATTCTTAATTTCATTTATTTTTGGTTGTTGGCTATCAAAACTCATTTTGAAACCTCTCAAAAAAAGGAAATTTATTAATATCCCAAGATCTGGGAATCTAATCTGGGAAATCTCAACTGAATAACTTAAGCTCCGGGATTTGATCAATAAACAACACATCTAATAATAGTTTTATAAAAGTAACATATGTATATGAAGTTAATAATATGGAATTCATAATAAGCGTGTTGTTTAATAATAAATAAAAGAGTTGTTTGCGTGTGTGCGTGTTTACTTTTCAAATAAAGCCAGTACATTAAAATCCATTTAAAATAAAATGTCGACTTTTAAAACTTTAAAACATGTAGGTACTATACTATTTCTAAATATGTACCAGATTAGTTCAGATTGGTTATTCTTGTTGATATCCATTTGGTCATCATTACCTTGAAGGTAAAAACTCCATAAAACTTAAATTTCTTAAAAATTTAATTTGACAAAAATCTGCTTCCAATAGGCAGAAAATTTGTATAAAATAAAATATAAATATAGAAACAACAAATAGCAAATAAATTTTTGGTTACAAAATTGAAATTTTTTTTTATCTTAGTTAAATAATTAATGTTCCAATAATTAATTATTTTTTGACAGTTTTGAAAAGCAAAAAAGGAAAAAAAAAATATCGTCATCTCATTATCTAAAATTATTAATAAAACGAATATAAATCTAAAAATGAACAATAAATTACTAGGAAAAAAAAATTTCTGCAATAAAATTTTGTTAAAAAAAAAAAATAAAACATAAATTTTCTAAAATGTTGTAATATTTGAAATAATTTAATTCGAAACATAATTTTAACCATTTTTTTTTTGTCTTATTTAATTATCATGTCCGACATAATTATTATTTTTTTTTTTTTTTTTATCTTTATTTTATTTATTATTTTTTTCTCTGTCTAAATACAAAAAAATCTAAACAAATTATATTATTACATATTATATTAATTTTAATATTAGAGGAATCAAAATATTAGCATTAAATAGTTAAAGAAAAAGGGCAAAATAGAATGTGATGACATACAAATACTGAAATTAAAATAATATATTAGCAACAATGTATTATCATCTATTAAAATTGTCATTAAATTAAAATAATAAATTTTATTTTGTATATTTTCATCTTATTTCAACACTAACTAACCGTAAAAAATCATCAAACCACTAACATCATAATTATTATTATTATTGTTGACGTTGTTGTTGTCGTCGTCGTCGTCTATCATCAGTCATCACACCAACATTTAACATATCATTATTGCTATCATCAAAAATGCTAATAATATTTATAATTTCACATCCATCAAGAATAAAAAAATTATAAATTTTATGAGTTATGCATTAAGCGTTTAACACATTAAAAAAGAACAAAAACAAAATTTTAAAAGTGTTGAAAAATAATATAAAAGAATATTAAAGATATTAGAAAAACCGTAAAATTTCTTAACGTTGTTACAATAATGGTCTACCCTTTTTTTCTGTTGTTGTTTAAGAGGGAGTTCAAACAATTTTTCCTTTTCTTGTAAACCAACGCTCAGTAAATGTTTTTCTTTAAACCATCAAAATCAAACCATATTAACGATCCAATTGATTTCTCTGACGATGAAGTTTGTTTCAAAAAGTTGTTGTAAAAGATTATCTAAGTTTTCATTTTTGTATTTTTTATAATCATCCACTGTATAGGTTCGTGTCTACTTTACTTAATCTTCCGATGTATGCTCATGGCTTCGAATATTCAGAGTTTGTAGTCTAAGATCTCTGCTATTTAATGTTGAAGGGTTTTATGAGTTTTTTTTTCGTTGGGCTCTGCTGGGTAACTAAATATAATTGTTGTTTTGGTCATGTCCAAACATTTGTTTACAAAATGAATTTGACTTAAAATTGTGGTATAGTTTCAAGGTTTTTTTTATTATATATACAAGATAACCTCTTATTATCTAGTACAATATTTTGAGTAGAACCGCATTAAACTGACAATCAGACGGATTATTCTTTAAATACAAAAAAACAAAAATTTATTTAAATCCAATTTAAATTATATCCATTTTTGTTACATTCCATATACAAATTGCGCCCTCCGAAAAAAAAAAAGAAGAAAAATACAAAATAAAATAACGCATCCTACCTTTTTAAAATTTTTATTTTTTTTTTTTTTTTATATTATTTTTGGAAAATTTATCTTACTTTTAAAACAATTCATTAGACTGAAAGAAAAGAAAAAAAATATACAATAAAAAAAGCAACAAAGTGAAGAATAGAACAAATTTATCATCGGCCAACAATTAATTTTATAGTCTTGACAACTTTTATTCACTTTCACATACATTTTTGTATATAGAAATTTGTTATCGATGCTCGTTCTCCAACCAAAATTATTCGAACTAGATTTTATTTTTAGAAAAGTCTAAAATAAGAGAAAAAAAAAAATTACAATAGCAAAAAATTTAAAGTTTCTTTAAAGGCAATTCAATTTAGTATTCAAAATAAAATAAAACGAAGTTTTTTATTGGGCCTTCTTTAAAAAAATCATCATTATATCATTATATACATACATATATGTTATTGATAGATGAAGGGAAATTTTAAAAATAAATTTTTTACAAATTCTTTTCCATTTCCATTAGTTTTTTTTTTGTAAGATTCTAGAATTCTAAAATTTCTAGAAAACCAAAAAACTTTATGGTCATTGTAAAATTGAGAGACATTTAAAAAGAAATTTGCATGGTTTCAAACTAGAAGGGGTAAACATGTTCATTTAGAGCTTTAAAACAAAAACTATAAAATTACCTTAAAACGGGAAAAAGTGTAGAGAAAACTGTGTCAACTCCGGGATACCAGTATAAACATAATATATACTGTCTCCATAAAACTTGCTCATCTTTTACAAAATTTCAGATATTTGATTTAATTAAGTACCTAGATATATTTATGTAAATTTTGGAGTTGTATGATAGCTATTTAACCTCTTGCTCTGAACCAACCAAATTTAATAGAAGTTATTGCCATAAAATTTAAACATTTTTCATAAGATTTCAGACGCCAACCTTATTAAGTTCAAAGATATCAAAGCTACATGAAGCTTGTTAGCTGAAGAAAAAGAAAAGTTGTATGGCAGTTACCCGAACCTGTTGCACCAGCACAATGAAGTTTTACAGAAGTTATTGGCATGCAACTCGGCATCGTTCCACAAAATTTCAGATTTTTAGATTGAGTAGATACTAAAATATTTTTACATAAATAAAGAAGTTGTATGGCAATTTCTTGAACTTGCTTAATTTAAATAGTGAAAGATTAAAAGTTTTCAGAATTCTAGCCATTTTTATTTAGTGATTTATCGGAGGGACGGAGGTACATGACTAAATAAATTCAAAATTCTATTCTGAGCAAGAATATGCATACTTTGTCATACTAAAATCGGGTTCTTTAAGGTGTCACAAATGTAATGGCAAATTTATTACACCCTTAAATTATGTTCAGACGGGTATAATAATTAAAAAAATTTCTGGACTATATAAAGAACATTTTTGTAGATTCGAAAAACAGTCACTAACGGCAGCTTTTAATTACCATGAAATGCATCGCAAATGCATCGCAAAAAAAATATAATTTGAATTGACTGGTTACTATTTGGAATGATTATAAATTTATTTTAATTCCATTAATTTTTATTTTAAATAATCAGAAGTGGAAATATGTAAAAAAATTTTCCTGAAAAAAAAACATTCTACAGCCGCAGTCGGAATCATTGCATATTTTTTTTTTTTTTTTGACGAAGCAAAACTCTAAAAATAACTTGGCATTTCAATTTCTTATTTTTATGATTTCACACTTCAACTTTTCATTTTTCTTTTTTGTAATGAAAAAGAAAAATCATCAAATTTTTCTTTAAGTATCAAATTGTTGTTGTTTCCTCACCTACACAGAAAATTCTTTGTAATATTAGATACCACTAACTCATCTTCAGTTTTAAGGTCTTTTTCTAAATGTTTTCTTCATCCACAAAAATAAAAAGAAAAAAAATAAGAGAAAAATAAAAGAACTTCTCTTTGTTTCTAGAATTCTGTAGGTGCTGATTTTAGGGCCAAATTGAGGGCATATCAATTTGTAAAGTGATAATTTGAAGTGATTTTTTTTTTTTACTTGTTTGATGCTACCTGTTGCAATACCTATGTATTTTAAGTACATAATAGTGTCACATTTCATTTTAGTGAACTTTTCAAGAAAAAAATAAAGCATTGCAGTACATTTTTCATGTGCTTTTGATTAGAATACAGAGTATAATAAATGGAATTCAATGTGAACTAAAACTATGAAAATAAAATGAAACTAAATGAAAACAAAAAAAAAAAAAAAAAACAAAAATTCATTTTTAAAAATATAAATTTAATTTTACTTGGATTTTGTTTTTCATCCCTAAATAGTGTAAATTATTTTCTTAGATTTAAATTGTATTATT
This sequence comes from Poecilobothrus nobilitatus, assembly GCA_947095535.1. Lineage (NCBI taxonomy): Eukaryota > Metazoa > Arthropoda > Insecta > Diptera > Dolichopodidae > Poecilobothrus > Poecilobothrus nobilitatus. The sequence goes on along the minus strand of OX352774.1, from coordinate 264,975,786 downwards.
AAAGAATTTTTATTTTAGGTGGTTTTTGGAAGTGATAATAAATCACTAGGAAATTTTTAATGGTTTGAGTAGTTCTGCAGTTGTTGATACCTCATGAAAAAATCGTAAATTTTAATAAATTCGATACAATAAAAGAATAGAATATTATATTTATTCATGTCAATTTAATTGGTTTTTTATTGTAGACTTTGAATTAAAAAGATGATCATGATGCTGTAAATAAACAAATTGAAATCTTTTTTTTTCTTCATCTATGGAAGCAGTTGTATAATAGATATAAGTTTATACTGTTAAATTAATTAGGTGAATTCAAAGAAATTTGAAATTAATTTTAATTAAAGTTATAAGCATAAAATGAGAAATATTGCACTGAAGATAGGAAGCAAACAAAAAATAAGTAAAAATAATCAAGATAAAAGTGTTTTTTTTTTAAAATGGTGCATATAATGATGCATCGCCGCTAATTACATTCCTCATCAAAGTTTTACTTATTTTGATCTATTCTATTTCGAAAAACTAGCAGTTAAACCTACTTTAGGTTTAAAATTCGTCATTTTTCTTTTCTATTTTATTTTCTCGAATTACTTGCACTTTTTAATAACTCTATTCAAGCTGCTTAAAACCTAAGGCTTCTTATGTAATCTGAAATCTTCAATCAAAATTACAAAATATGGATAATTTTACTAAAACTCAAATGTATTTAAATAAAAAATAGAGAATTTCCATTGTAAAAGAAAACATACAAGAAAATTTTCCGTTGATACTATTTTAATTATGAAGAAAGTCGGGAATAGGACAAGTCTACTTCAATGTTTTATGTACTTCACTACAAAATTGAATAGAAAAAAAAAACATTCATAAACTAAGAAGTTAAAAGTAAATAACCGTACACTGCTTTAATTTAGCCGTAATCCTTTCAAATGTAAAATAAACAAAAATTTTCTTTTTACTATTATGTTTTTATATTATATGTATATGTTTGATGAATCCTTTTTGTAATTGGATTGTGTAAACATAAATAAAATGCCTCCAAAAAAATGGTATATGTGTGTACACCATATATCATTCATATTTTATTCAATTGCTTCTGCCTTTTGGTGATTCATTTGATTTTTATTTTTTTCTTATTTTTCTATTCAATGTTTTTTATTAACAACTACCTGTGTTGTCTGCATATCTTTTAGATTGAAGTTAAAAGTCTAAAAGTAGAATATACAAAAAAAAAAAAAAAAACTGTATAAAAAGTGTTTGATACCAGTTTGCTATTAAATGAAGTTATCATAAAAACGTCAGCAGCTAACAGCAATTACAATGCAAATAACAACAACAACAATAAGTTTAGTTTCATGAAACACTCAAAGACTGGTTAAATCCTTTTGTAAAATTTTAACAAGAATAGGTGAAATGTTTTGATTAAAGAAAGTAGTGGATTAACACCTTGGTTAAGTAGATTTGTTTGTTTAGGACTTTACACTAAAGGTTTTTCTTAAGGATCTTGTATATATTTTATAGGAATGAGGTTTGTTATTGTTTTGTTTATTTATGGAATATAAATCATAAATAAAAAGGCAGTCATGAAATGTAAAATAAAAAATGTTCTATTATTTTATTTTTTTAATTCTATTTAACATGTTAAAAACTGACAGGTCTACATATTATGCAGTTAGTAAAAAGGAAATTTTAGTTTTAGAAATAATACAACTTTTGAAATAGAATGAGTATTTTAAGATTTCTTTCGTTGAATTAAAACCTTAAATTCGACATTAAAAAAAAATTCTGATATTTAAAATTTTTTAATTTTTTTAAAGAACATCAAATGGTCGGTCACAATGTTTATTAAATATGTTGAAATTTCTTATTATCAAGTATACATTTATTTTGTAAATCAAATTAAGGAAGTATTATGAGTGGAACTAAAGAATCATGCAATAAGTGGTATAACCTTATTTTGATATATTATTTTTATTTTCTCAGATTTTTAAGAATTAATTTAAAGGAAAGGAATTCAATTTCGAGTCAAATTTCAAAAAATATGCTATTATGTAATTGTGCTATATTGTAAAAATAGTTTAAACGAAGTTTGTAACTGATTCGAAGGTTAAAAATTAGTAATACCTATAGTAAAAAGTAAATGCCAAATTTTTGGATTGGGAATATTTTTAATAAAAAATTCAAATAGGTGGTCTAGTGGATCAGACCGTATGAAATAGGTTGCAAACAAACACCGAGGGAATGTTTGTTTGAATCTCACACACGTCGTAAGAATAATTATCTCTTACGACATGTACAGCCACGCCTAAAAAGGAAAGGCTATGTAGTTTCCTTATCACATTTATGTGGCAGAGGAATACACTAAAAAACATAAAAAAAAAAATTTAAATATCTTCTCAACAAAAAAAGAAAACTTTAAATTCAATTTAAACAAGTTTTTTTAATGACTTCGCAATTTCCGTTTGCTATAATGCTCACAACATGCTTAATAAAAAAAAACATTTATATTTATAATAATTATATATGAAACTATATATTATATGTATGTATATATATATATATATTGGTATTATTAAATACTATCAATTTATTATTATTATTAATTTATTTACCAACAAAACCAACAAAAATATAATGAATTTTCCAATTTATGTTTTATTATTTATTTTTAAAGCCTTTTACAATCCATTAAATATTTTAAAAATATGCTATTGGATACGTTATTGTAGGATATGAAATACTTAAAAATAAACCAAATGAAAATCTTATTGTCAAAAATATATTTGCATGTATTATACTTATGTTAAATATATATACATATATATATATATATGTATATTATGTATATATAGTAACACAAATTTTAATCCATAAAAGTTAAACATCTGTGTTTCGGTATCCTTATTCCCAGTCTTTTATTTATACATTTATTTACTCCTTTTTCCCTTTTTATCTCTTCTTTTATTCCTCTATTTCCTTCTATTTAAATCTCACAATAAATATAAAATTTCGTTATTATTATTATTTTGTAAAGTAAAAAATAAAAACAAATAAAACATAATATTTGACTTCATTTTGTAGTGCACTTCCATTTTTTTTTTTTTTTTGCAACAAAGTGTAACAGTAATAAATTTCATCATTATTATTTCACGAGAGCGAGAGTTGACAACAAAAATTCGCTATTATACTGTTATTTTTTTTTTTCTTGATTTTTTAGGTTTACAAAATAAAAAAAAATAAAAAATAATTTGAACATGAAAATATCGTTAAGATTTTTGTTAAAAAGAAAAATAATAAATTTTTTATCCTGAAATATAAAAAACAATAAAGAGGAAAAACCGTTATTTCTGTGCATCGGTGTTCAGAAAAAATTGAAAAAAATAAAAAAAAATATGAAAACTTCATTTTATCTCAAAATGGGGAATTCAAATCACGAAAATCTTGTAAATTTACAAAAGGCCATTAAAAGTGTACGTCCTGCTATATAAAATGTATCTTTTTCTTTTAGTTTTATTTCATTTTCTGTTTCTTGTCCCTTTTCTTTGTTGTTCCCAATTTCTTATTTCATTTTGCTTCTTATTTTATTTTGATAAATTTTTCTCTATTTTTTTTTTTTTAAATTTCCTCTTTGTTATTTAATTTCTTGTTATTCTTATTTGTATGTACAATACTTTTGTTCAGATCCCAATTTTTGTTGTCATTATATTTGTCGTTTTCTACTTTTATGTAAATGGTTGTAGTTGTTACAATATTATGGCAAATAATCCCAACCAACCAATGCTAAACAGGATATCCGCACGGACAATTGTTACAATATTGTAACAAAAAAGAAATTGTTTAGTATTGTATAACATACTTGATACTGTTTACCAGATTATCAACAACAAACTCTAAGAACATAATTGGTTTGTTATCATTTGGGTTTCCTTTTATACAGATTATTCCTTTTAATTTTTACACATCAGTCCGTCTGCTAATAAGTTGTCAGCGGTCACATCTTTTAAATTTTCTTAAAACCTAAATTAAATAAGTAGATCATTTAATGGGTTTTGGATAAATAAATAAAAGTAAGAAATTTGAAAAAAGAAAATTTGAAAAAAATCATTATTGTACAAATATTGAATTGAATATAAAATACAAGAAAATGTTACTTTTATAGCTATACAAAAATTATTTAATTTCTATGGGTATTCCGGTATGTGTTACTGACTGTATGTATTTTTTCTGAAATTGAGATAAAACATATTTTATTTTATCATTCTTCACTATTCAAACAAAACAAAGAAATGTTTAGAACTCCTTCCATGTAGATCCTTTTCTCAATTCTTTCTGCTTGAGTCTTTAGAACTCAATTTTATATATATTGAGTATCACAAAAATCAAGGAGAAAAACTCTTTGTAAGAAAACCTTAACTTTTTCTTTTGAATGATTCATGAAATTAAAATTTTTTCTCAGAATAATAATTTCTTTCAGAGATCTGAAAGTTTATTTTCTTCTATATACATAATTTACTAATTTAAGTATAACACAACACATCTGTCAACCTCATTTTAGGTGCTCTAGAATAAGAAAATAATTTACAGTTGTTATTAACCTGTTAATCTTTTATGTTTAACAATAATTCAAATTTATTTTGTAACGGTACATCCTCTTGAATTGAAAAAAATATTAAAATCATGTTGATAAGATAAAATTTGGTAATCTTGATAACGATTGTAATTATTCTTGTTTGATATAATAATAATAATAATAATAATAATCCATATCATCATATATTGAATCCATAACATAGATTATAAAATGTTGCATATAAATAAAGAAAGATGAAAGAATATAAATAAAATAGATAAAAGAATTGAATTTTACATAATATAGCTGTAGGAGCAAATATTTGACATATAAAAAGTCGACATTTTTGTTTTTTTTTACATTGTATAACTATTTGATTCAAGTAATTTTGCTGTTATTTAACTAGAAAATGTTTTTTTCACATTTTGATATAATTTTAAACATACATAATATACATAAACATCATATGTACATTTTGTATATTTTTTTAGCAGTTATTTTCATTTAAATGTAAAATAATAAAATGAGAAAGAAACGGACATTGTTTTTTATAGGTTATATAAGAGTAATCAACATTATAAATTTTTTGTTCCACCCTATTTTATCTCCTTTACATTCTTTTTTGTTATAAATTCTTCTTGGATAATTTCGCCAAGAGTGCCTTAATTTAAAATTCAAATCACAAAGTTTCAATGTCATTTTGAAAATTTACGCTTTACTTGTAGACTTATTTATAGTTTTAGAGTTATACAACTGCTATACACAACAACCGGATTAATATTAAAATTATTTGGATAAAAAGGTTCCAGTTCTAAAGTGGAAAACAAAAATAAATTAAAAAGAAAAGGGTATATATTGTAAAGTGTATATATAATGAATTTTATTTTAACAAATATAAAATAAAAAAAAAAAACCAAGACAATTTGTCTTTTAAATTCAAATTAAATTTACATCAATTGATCCAAATTGGTTCGAATCATTCATTTACTTTTAAAACAAAATAAAGTTTATTAAAGTAGAAATTTAAAATTGTATTGGACACAGTTGCGTCCTAAATTTATAAAAAAAAAAAAAAAACCTTTTGATTCATTAAATAATAATTTGGATATGTTTTGAACTTACACAATCAGGAAGTCATCAAGTGTATCAATAAAATGTTGCTTACCAATTAATATTAAGTTGCGTTAGATGCGAAATCCATCTTATTTAATCCTGTCTAAGTAAAATTTTTTTCTTAAAATACAGTGATTCTTAGTTTTATTTTGTTCGTGTTTTTTGTTTATGTACGTACGCCTGCTTACAAAATTTCCACTCTGTTTAAGATGCAAAAATTAAATTTTAATGATAGATAGGTTTTACAAAAATAATCCCATCGTACTGTTTTCTGCAAAATATTATTTCAAATTGAAAACGTCAAACGACATGAATATTTTTCAAATTTTAAAAATTTTTTGCAATTTGGTATTTAAAATCACCATTATGTTAAACTCCCGTTATGTGATGTCTACCAAATAATTTATGTTGGAACCTTGAAATTTTTAAAGGAAGAGATATTAATATGCATAAATTACCAAAGAATAATATTTGTACTTTTCCCTGTTTAACTTTTATATAAAGGCTTTTATTAGAAAAACCTGTCAAATTTTTATAAAAGTTACCAAAAAGTAAAATTTTTAAGTTAGAATTTTTGTTTTGAAATTCAAATTTATTTAAAAATAAAACAATCTGGATATATTCATTGCGAAATATCAGTTTATTTGATTACAATTTATATAAATTTGATACGAACTTCATTATATCATAAATTTGATTTAAGACATTCTAATATTAAACAATATTTCAACAATATGTAGTAAAAATTATAGCTTTAAGTTTCTATATAATTACCTGAAGATTGTTCAGGTGATTGAACTATCAGTAGAAATAGAAAACACTTTAAAATCAAAATAAATTTTCTATAGAAAAAAAAAAAAATTTTACTGTCATGTTAAAATTTCTTTATTTCTTCAATTATTACCCTTTATTTTAGATTCACTTTTATCCAAAAAAAAAAAAAAAGACTACTTTAGGTTTATTTTTCATAGTAAGATCTAAATATGGGTTGAAAACATTTTTCCTTTTAATTTTCTATTAAAAACCAACAAAATAAAAATTGCTATAATATAAAAGTTCATAACCTCAGAAAGTTAATGCAATTTCAGAGTTTGCATGTTAATATCTATTTTTTTCCTTTTATATTATGTGAAACAAGAAATGAAAATTGAAATATTCAAAAACAATATTTTTTTTCAATTTTTGCACGCTATCCATATTAGAAACAAGAACAATTCATAATTTTTAATATGAATTTGAATATTTCAAGGAATTCTTTACACCCCAAAGTTTTTTTTTGGTTTATTTTCAATAATATGTAAAAGTATCGATGAAGGAAACCTGACCAAAGAAAAATTACCTACTCACACCCACTTTCTTATATGGTATCTTTTATATATTATTGACTTTTCTTTTTTGTTTTTTTTTTGTTTTTATGCTAACTGTGATCTAAACTCACCTTTTATTTTACATGAATAGATAAGAATCCATTATAAATACATTGTGTCCCCATACACAAATTCAATATATACTCTATGTATGGGTTTTTTTTTTTTTTAAATTGAAATTCCTTGTCGAGCTACTTTCATTCAAATTAGATCACGAAAAAGGTTGTGACAGGTCCCATCTGAACACCTTTTTGAAACATACAAATGAAGTATTAAAATCAAATTCTATGCTATTTTTTGTTTTTGTTTTAAGACTAACTGTTATAGAAATAAAAAGAACAGAGAAAAATTAAAAATGAAGTTGTTCATAATATCTATAGGATTAGTTTTTGAAGAAGTTATAAATTATCATAAATAAAATATAATAAAAACTGTTAACAATTTGAAATAATATATATTATTAAATTTTAGAATAATAAACTTGGTTTAACCAATTAAAAATCGTTCGAGACTCATATGAAAAAAACAAAGTAATGAAAAAAACCAAGGGTTTTCAAAAATGCACATTTCCAAAATTAAAAAATATTCCATTGTAAGCCTAGAGTAAAAAGTAGATACATATATTGAAAAGTAAATTTTGACAAGAAATTCGTTTTTGTGGTCACAACGGTGGTCGGCACAAAAAAATTTTCGGAAATAACTCATCCTGATTTCAAAAGATCTTGCTTGCAAGCTTCTAAAGATTGCAAGCTTCTAGGTTGAACCGTTTGAAAAATAGAAGGAGTACAAATTTTTGCAAAAATTGAGTTTTATATAAAGGTATATTAAAATACCCCATGGCAAAGTCACATACCTATTTATTTTATATATATTTATAAAGTTTATTTTAAGTTTAAACAAGCTATCGTTTGGCATTTTCATATTGAAAATATGCCTTGTAGAACCTGTGTTATAACAATTTAAAGATAGGGCTTTTTCGAACTTTGAGGGGCTGTAGCTCCATAACAGATGGGGTTACCGAAAAAAGTGGTTCCCAAAAATTAGTTTTTGGTGATGCCTATCCATAGTTAAAATATCATTGCTTTATTTCAAACGATGTAGAAGTTTTGTAAATACCCAAACGGACGGACAGACGGACAGAGTGAAATTATTTTCCCAAATCAAAAAATCTGAATATTAAAATGACATTTAAGTTGTACAACTTGCCTATACACAATACAACTCAACTACAACCCAAGGACTCCGCCCACAAAAATCAAAATTTTTTAATATTCTTCCAACCAACTTTTGAACCATCAAAATAGTTTTACAACTTGCCCATACACGATACAACTTATCAAGTCCGCGTACCAAGTTTTCAACCTAGTCCGCCGTGTATGGGCAGCCTAACAATTTTTCTACAACGAAACTGTAGAATTGTAATACGTTCCATTTATAGAAATGTTCACAGAAAAGTAAAAATTTGCATAGCACATTATTTTTAATTATTTTCTTCAATTTCATCTTTTCTTAATTTAAAACCTCTTGAATTATGTCTTGCATATTATGACTTTTCCCAATTTCAAATCCATGCAATTGTCGTTATCACATTTATTTCAGTTTTAGCATATCATTTTCTTCTACAACTATAAAATTTCATTTTTCAAATTTAGTGAAATTTGCTACACTAAATCACTGGTATTATAAACAAAACACCACTACACTTATCATCATCTTGAAAAAAAAGAAACAAAAACATAATACAAGAGAAAAATTAAGGAAAATATAAATTTCAACATTGTTGTATTAAATTTAACCGTCATTTTAAGTTTCATATTTCAATTTACGGCAACCTTAGTGATACAAAACGGTATCATCGGTGGTATAGGTTTAGAACAATGGGTTAAAAGAAAATTAAATGAAATGACTAAAATGTGAACAGTGGTTTCATTTTGATTTTTCTGAAAAAAAAAAAAAAACAAAAATAAAATAAATTTCATAGTAAAAATAAGTACCTAAAATTGTTGATGTCTGAATAGATTTAGAATCTATGTAAATTGAAATATTTTGTTTTTAGGTGTAACGTTCCATTACTGCATTGTTTTGTGTCATACAAACGTGGCATAAAATTGAATAAAATTGTTGTGACTAAAATTGGATTTCAGTTTTTTTTTATATAGTTTTTGGGTTTTTTGAAAATGAATTTGTTAGAATACTTTAATATTGAATATTCAAAATATCAATTTACGTGTATTTGATTTTATTACAAAAATTAATTAAAGAAAGGTATTATAAACACACATACCTATAATATATATAGTGACATATTATTTTGTATTATTTTTAATAAAGAAAATTAAAGAAAGTGAACCAAATAACTTACATGAGTATTTTTGATGAAATGAATATTTTGTTGTGCGGGAAAAATTTATTGCAAAATTGCGTTTACAAAATTTTTTTTTTTTTATTTTCATTTAAAGATTTAAAAAGAATATTTAGTTTTATTTTTTAGTTTTTTTTACTTTAAAAAGATTAATTATATAGTAAATTCTTTAATTTTAAATTTATTCAAAGATTTAGTTTAATTTATTTAGTACAAAATGAAAATATGTATGTATATAAAAAAAATGTTCTTAAAAACAGGATATTTTTCAAATATTTATGAACGTTTAAGGAAAATCGGAAAAAATTATAATATTATTAATAACAGGGAAATATATTTTTATTTTAAATATTAATTTTTTTTTTTTAGTTTATTCTCCTATCACATAAATGTGACAAGGAAATTACACAGTCTTTCTTTTTCAGGCGTGGCTGCAAATTTATAAGGGGGTGCTGTAAGGGGGAATTATTCTTATGACGTATGTGGCATTCCAACTTACACTCCCTCGATCTTTTTTTAAGCTCTGACCCACTAGTCCACCGAGGCCTCAAAATATTAAATTTAAAAAATATTTAAAATTTATACTACACTTTTGATTTCAATTTTTTATCAAGTAGTACCTATAACAGTCTTCTTCAGATGTCTTCATCAAATTTAAGACATATTTCGTTTCTTTAAACTTTACTTTTCTATACTGAGGTGCATAGCAAAATACAAATCATTTTTATGACCATTTTTTATCTCCATCATTTTATTGTTCCTATTGTTCCCATCTTACGAGTTAATTCAGTTCTTTTTTATAAAATGATTTAATTTTTACGGTAAAATTATGTTATTGTTGATTAAATTTATTAGGAAGGAAAATAAGAAATTTTATTAATATTTGTTTAAATAATGTAAATATCCATTTCGATCGACAGATAAATCCAGTAATTACGACACATTTTGTATTTAAGTGTGTATTCTTTTTTTGCGAAATGACTCATGTTTTTCTAGTATATTTTCATTTTTTAATTTATTTACATAACTTCAGGCGCTTTTGATATTTTATCTTCTTTCTGGCAATTAATATTATTACATATTACTTCCTTTCCAAGAAAAAAAAAAAAATTTAATGAAATTTATCAAAAGAAAGTTGGATTTTTCCTACAAAAATTTGGAATAAATTATTGTATGTAAAATTGAATTTCATTTTAAGAAATTTACGAAAATGAAAATCGTATTAAGAAAAATACATATTGATCGTATATCTGTCATTTTATTAAAACTAATAAATAGGAGCTGTTTGTTTTAGAATAGGAAGTTAAAAGAGACTCGAAATAATCAGTAAAATTAAATTAAAGAAAATTTAAAATTTAAAAAAAAAAATACATTACGACAATATAATGAAAATGAAAATTATTAGAAAAAAATCTGTAATGAAGTAATGGATTTGATAAATGATAAAATTGACAGTAGGAGGAATATTTCGATTGGATATTTTATTCATCTATTGTTTTATTTATGTTTTTATAGATTCTCATTTTTTGCTATTTTATTCATTTTTATTGGCCCATTTTTACTTTCCTTTTATTATTTTGATGAAGTGATTAATGTTTTTATCTAACTTAGCCGAAAGGTGAAAACATTTTTTTTTTGTTTTCTTTTATATTCTATGAAAAATTTGGTGACCGGAAATAATGCCTCCAATAAGGAAATAAAGCTAAATTCTGATAATTTTCTAAATGCGACCTTATTACCATTTTGCAAACGAAAAAACTTCGAAATTGAAAAGGAAATAAAGTCAAATTTTATTTTTATAATAAAAAACTTTCTGAAATTAAGTATGAATGAAAAATTAAAATAAACAAGAAAAATAATAAGTCTGATACAAGAGGCCAACATTTTTAAAACCACTTTTTCAAAATCTCGGCAAGACAAAATCCTTTCAAATAGTTGGGTTCGCCACTGCCTAAACTCCTCTCAACAAATGATTGAAATCCTGTTTTTGTAATTATCTCTAAAATCCTTCCATAAAGCTCTAAGGGGATTGAGTTGCCCTTTTTTCCAGAATATTTATATATTTGTTTTGGTAAAAGCACATACTCTGATTTTGTCTCCAATTCTAAAATTTCTGTTAATTATTTTTCACATATTTATACATACATCAACAGAAATACCACATATACCACTGATATCAACAACAAAAAAGAAAAACGACATATTTGGAGATCGGAAATAAGGCCGATTCGACTTTATTTCTTTTTTAAAACGGTACGATAGCCCAATTTCCGAAATTAGTGATTTATGCTTTATTTCCAGGGGAATAATTTCCGGGAAAAATTTTCAATTTTAGATTCCTACATTTTTATTTTAAAAATTCAGAAATAAGAAACCATCTTAGTATAATATTAGTAAAGCAACAAAATAGTAAAGCATCATATTTTGAAGAAATCTTAACTGAACTGAACCAAAAACAAATAGAAAAGAAGGCAAGCATATTTGATATTTTTTAAATATTCTAACATTATTTTTAAAAATCATGAATTCTTAAGGTTAGTGTTATTTTTATTTAATTTTATTTCTAAACTCACCAAGGGACTCTAATATTTTTTGTAATTATTAAAAAAAAAAACAATACAAAAATATAATATTAAAATAATAATACTGTAACTCATAATTTGTTCTTAGAACAAAAAGAAAAAAAAAAATTACTTTTCCTGTAAAAAATGTTACCGTTTATCCTGGGGGAAAAACACACATATCATACAAATAAAAAATTACATTCAATATTTTTTTAAAAAAAGGAAATCAAAAGATATTTTTGAATGGAAAAATCTACCTATTATTTGTGAAATAGAATAAAAAAAAAATTGATATTCCAGTGTCTTTAGGCTGATTGATTGATTTGAAATGATAGAATTAATTTTACCAAATCATTTTTGTAATCAGTAATAAATTAGTCCTCATCTTAGATTTCAAACATTCCAGCATATTTTGCTGATTGTGTTTTTTTAAAGTAATATGATTTTGAAATTTTATTTTGTATTATGCGGAGGCAGTATATATTATATATATATATTAACAGTTATTATTTAGATTTGATGGTAAATAATTTATAGAATAAATGTTGGTGTCCAACCAAAATATTGGTTTCCTTCAGTTAAAGTGAACATTTTTAAAAATATTTTAAAACAAGTTTTAATATTTTTATAAAAACTGGAAAAATTTGTATAGAATAGTTGGTTGGCTCTGTAACAATGGCCACTCTGCTCTTATATAGAACTGTCATAGAATGTATTATGACTTTCAGAGTTTTTTTTTATAGATTTTTTGACTAATATTATTTTACCACTTTTTTTTTGTTATGGCATTCTTGTTGGATGAAAAATTAATTTTCTTAGTTTTATGGCCAACTATGAATTGGTTAATTCACCAGCCTACTAATTAGAGAAGAACTCAGTATGCAATATACTTTCATCTCATATTGGCTAAATGGAGAGGATGGGCATTTGGTCAGCCCAAAGTGTGACACTACCCAAGGGGGATAGGTATTCTTGGTGTTTTTTGAAATTTTCACCAACCTTAATAAACAAAAATCATATTTTAAATGTTCTGCAGAATTTTGTTTTTGTTGTTAGTTATTTAAATAACTATTTTTAATTTGGAAATGATTAACCAGTAGTAGAAATGTGTACCTATATTGAAAAAGTAGATCTATTTTGTGCTTTTTAATTGTAAGACATAATTTTCAAAATAATTCCTTTTAATTGTTATTTTACAAAGGAGTGTAAAGATGAGGTTTGATATTATGTCAGAGCAACAAAAAACTTTATGATCTTTAAAATAAATCTATATAATCACAATACAAACAGTTTGTTATTTAACATTGCCGAAAGAGCATAATATTCGAATATCATTTACTTGTTAAGATAAGTCGTAATATTTTTAAAACTATAATAATTTTTCAGCCAAGAATATTTATGTTAGAAGGAGAATTTTTAAACTGAAAACAGTGTTCATATTTAAAATCTATTCTTTTTGACAGAGAAATTAATAATAACTTGCCCAACAGCAATGAAATGGAAATGTATTACATTTTCTTCCAGATTGTTATTGTAATCTGGATTAGAACTATATCTAATAATTTATCGATATTAAATAATATGTTTTACTTCGAAGGTATATATATATATATATATATCTTTTTTACTTTAAGAAAAAGTATTTCCAATTTAAGTGTAAACTTATAATAAATTACGTAAATACAAAAACTTGCATTTGAAAAGAAAATTCTTGCATTTGAAAAAAAAACCTTTCTCTTAAAATGGAAATTGTTTTTCTTAAAGTAAAAGGTATACGTATATACCACACGGTATAAAAAACGATTTTGTAAATTAATTATTCTATATTTTTTTTCCAAAAAGTGCAGTTTTTTAGAGTAAAATAAACTATTGATAAAAAATTAACAATTTTAATAATTACTTTAAAAATTTTCGTTATAATTTTCAATTACATGCTATAACATTTTTAATGACAATTTTTTTTTTTTTGATCGAGAAAATTAAATTTTATGTCATACCTGTCTAATTTTTCAATGTTCACATTAAATAATTAAACAATTTTTTTTTATATTTAATAATTTTATAAGTATACCCTATCATCAACACTAATGCCATTTAATGATGAATTGAATATACCCAATATAAACTTAATGAAAATTTCTGAACTAAATTTTCCCACATAATTAGAAATAAATTTTTTCCTGTTGATTTTTCTTCTTTTTTTTTTTTATTTTGTGCTGCTGTTGATTGGTTGGTTTGCTAATAAAATTGAGAAAGTTTTTTCAGGAAATCTGTCAATAGCATATGCCAATTTTCTTTCGTTTGGTTCAATTCAACGATTGAAAATCCATCATTTTCCTGATGACATTGAGTGTATTCCGTTAGTTTTGTATTGAAATGATAATACTTTTGATAGTTAGTGCTTTTTCATCAACAGGTAATTTATAAATAAAAAAAGTAATTTATAGTTATCATCAATATTTTCTTTTATTATAGATTCAACAAATTACTCAGGTATACACTATACAAAAATGTTTTCACAGGTATAATGTATTAAAAAAGTATGAAAAATAAAAAAAAAATGTCTATGATAGTTTTTTTTTTTTTTACGAAATTAAGTTTCATCTTTCATGACATGAATACGAGTAATTGAAAGTAATTAATTGCTTTTCAATTAAAAATTGAATTTATAGGATATCAGGTAATATAATTTTTAAATTACAAGAGGAGAAATAATTGGAAAATTAATTTTTGAAACAAAATTAAACAAAGTATTCATAATCTTATATTAAATTTTCGATCCTTAGCATCATAATTGTGTATTTCGTTTTCAATTGCTAAATTTTAATTTGACTAGACTAAATAAAGCTTCTGAAAATATTTCTATTCATCTATTGATCTAAAATTTATTTTTCATATATTTCCCAAATACAAATTGTGATTTTCGTTATTTTCCGAAATGTGTAACGAATTCAGTACAGGTTTTTCAGATGATTTTTTTGTACGAGTTGAGTTGACGTGGACTTTCAACAATGTTGTGTACTATGGAATCTGGCTTTCACTCGAATATTGGACAAGTTGTGGTTTTCGTTATTTTGGGAAATATGTAATGGATTCAGTTCAAGTTTTTTCTTTTTTTGAAACAGTTTCTGTTGATTAATTCCCAAAAATAACATTTAGTAGATAAAAGCATTCTATATAGATAATCTATTTAGTTAGTGCTTTAGTACTAGTCCCAAAAATCAACCTTTTCATTATTTATATATGAATTTTTTGTGTTGTGTTTTTTCAGCTAGCACTTGAATAGATTTCTATTAAAAACTAAAATTTACTTTCAATAGAAATCAAATAATCAATACACACTAATTTGAAGGAATTTTAGAAAATAATTTTGATCTAAACAATTTGTTTTTATTATTTTTAAAATTGAATAGAATCAAATTAATCAAAAAATTCAACACTTATTATAATAAAATTTTGAGTCCAAGAATATATAAACTTTTTTTTTCAACAAACAATCTAAATATTAATTTGCATCTATTTTGAATAATTTCTATTCAATATATTTTTCTAAAAGAGATTGCAATTTCCATTCATCTATAAGATAAAAAACAAAAAAAAATGATTAAACTTTTGGTATTTTCTATTTTTCAAGGTAAATTAAAACAAAAAAAAAAAAGAATTTTTTAAAACCAAAAAAAAAAAATTGAAAATATTTTACCTATTAAAGATTTATTTTATTTTGTTTGAAGAAAAAAACCAAAAATTTCATTCTTAATTAACTAAAGTGTAATAAAAATAATAGAAATAATGAAAATGCATCCAGAAAATAATAAAATAATTTCTAAACACTAAATAAAAATTAATGAACCAGAGCAAAAAATGAGAAGAACCACAAAATTTTTATAGATAATCAAAATTCAAAACCAAAATGAAAAAACAAAAAAAAAAAATTGTATAAAAATTTATTAAAATAATTTTTTTAAACTTCAAAAAGAAAAACAAAAAATTTCCCCTCTCCTTTATTTGGTTTTTCATTTTCTGTAAAGTTGAAAAGGAAATTTTATATTTTTTATAATAATAATTTAAAAGAAAATTGTACGTTATGACTTTATAATACGTTTGTAATATTATTTTCATTAAAATTTAAATTGTAAATTTTTTATCTTTGACCTCCTAATGGCTATTAAACAGCTAAAAGGATGTATAAAAAACAATTCTGAGGTAATTTTTCTTTTGTTCTGTTATAAATATCTCTCTTCTCAAAATTTTGTCTTCACTAACGGTAAAATGAATTACTAAATTTGAACAAAATGTATTATTTTGATTTTGTTTTATTGAGGTAAGTTTAAATGTCCTTTGGTTTGACGTTTTTAAGCTGAAAAATATTAAGCAGACCTTAAAATATAAATATAAATATAAATTTTGTTTTCGCTGTTTGAAGGGGCTGTAGCTCCATAATTGGTTGGTTTTTGCTTCTTAATTTATTTTATTTTTTTTTTCAACTACGATTTATGATCAGTATATGTATATTGACCAGATGCTAGACTATAGTAGCAAACCGCAACGATTGAGAAATCAACTGAAGTTCCAGTTTAAAATAAATTTTAATAAATAATGAAGCTGTTTGCCGTCACCTTTTCAATTAAGCAAGTAAGACTTCATAATTATTATCTATTATGTAAAACTCTCTTAATGCGCTTTTAATATCTTTTCTTAAATAAGGAATAATTTTTCTTTAAGTACAATGAATTCTTATGTATCTATAGTTGATTTTTGATTAAATTAATTGTAATTTTAATCAGAATTGAATTGCGATGATCGGATTGATCATTGGTTCTGTTACAATTAGTTTGAATTACCTAGCTATATTATATATTACCTATTATATGCCATTTTATATAGTTAAGAACTGAAGGATGCCATTCTTCTCGAATGGCGGCCTGTATGATAAATTTTATTACAACAGATTTTGTAATGGTTAATTTTCTAAAGAAATATTTTGTATGCAAGGAGCCTCGGTCGCCTACTGGGTAAGAGCTTATAAAATACGCTGTAAACAACGAGGGAGTTTGTGTTCGAATCTCACACACGTCGTAAGAGTTATTCCCCCTTACGACATTTACAGTCACGCCTGAATAGGAAAGGCTGTGTAATTTCCTGTCCACATTTATGTGGCAGAGAAATGCTTAAAGAAAAAAAAATTTTTGTATGCAATATTTTGAAATGGAATATTCCGTATCCAAAATTAAGTTAAGTTATTTCTCTACCAAATAATTTAAGCTCTAAATAATTTTGATCAATTTGTATTTTATTCAAATCACATAAAACAATTATTAATTTAAAAAAAAAATACAGCACGCCTTGTTATAAAAACAAATTAAAATTACTCGTATACCAAATTAATAGAATTGTATCCTATTGTTTGTAGTGACAATTAATTCAGATTTTTTTCTAGACTTTTTATTTTTTTTTAATATTAAAGAAAATATTTCAATTTAAAATGTATTCATATAATGAATTCCACGAGTTATTTTTTCATACCTTTTCAAAAAAAAAAAACAAATAAATAAAAATCAAGCGCCCAAGCGTCACAGCATATTTTCTCGCAAATTTCTTTACACTTTGCTTTATTTTTTTATTGTTAATAAAAAAGAAAACATTTTTTTTTTTAAAGGTAAACAAATAACACTCGTAGTATCTACAATAAAGAAATAATGGCGTGAAAATATTAAAAAAAATCAGAAAAGAACAAAAAAGAAAAAAATTAAAAGAATAAAAACAAAAACAAAAAATATGTAAAATAATCGGTTTCACCGCAAAAGTCGTGAATCTTATGACCGCGTTATTTTTATTGTAACAACTTTTCTAGGGCTGGATAAACTTTTTGGTATTTACAATTCTGGTATTTACAATTTATTGTTATGAAGTTTACATGTATTAAGTGTGTAAATTTTAGGAAATGTTGAGTTAGCTCAATTAAATAAAATTCAAAACGAAAAATAATTTTACGGGTAAATCAATTTATGACGATTGCCAAGTGACAATTATGACATACGTTATGGATAAAAATACCAGATATTCACAATCAGTTTATTATGGGTGTTTTTCTTTTTTAGTTTAGAGCAGATCCAGAACTGTCAAAAAAAATTTGTGTTTCTTTTTTCACTCTGAATGATCAGAGTTTATCTTTTGTGTTTCTTTTTTTTTATTCAGAGTGAGTACAAAGTATGATCTAAATGTTCGATTTTCATTTTGTCAAAAATTTTATTTTTTTATATGATTTGACACTTTTGACAGCTTAAAGGTCTACTGTGTTTCAAAATTATTTCGGAGCGTTTAGAGATAAAATATTTTTAATCTGTTCGGAACGTACTCTATGTACTCGATATCTTTTCAGAGCATAAATCTGAACTAAAAAAGAAAAAACCCTATTTAGTAATAAGACAAAGCTTTTCGGGATCTTATTATTTTTTCCTTTTATCTTTAGGGATAAAAAAAAAACAGAAATTTACGTTCATTTTATTATAGTAGTAAGACAAAGATTTTAGGGACATTTTGTTTAAATTGAATAAAAAGCAAACAAAAGACTGCTGTATACAGAAAGAAAACAAAATTGTGTATTCTTACTTTCTTTAAATAATTTCTTTCATACCTCTTAATAAATAGTGTCCACCTCAAACAATAACTCATAGGACCTAATGAATAATTAAATCAATGTAATACTTTGCTTTATTAATATTGTAAAAAATGATTGTGAAATGATCTATTGTAATTTAATGAACGATCGACTTAAAGTTGATTTTAAAGTGTAGAAGTCAGTGTTAGATCAATTCTTTCAACTTTGCTTTAATGAGCATCATATCAATATGGGTTTGTCGCTGTGAAAAGTTTGATTAGATTTGGCTAATATAGGTGACTAACTTTATAGTAATTCCCACTTCTCAGTCAATTTATACCATATTTGGGCAATACTTAATAGAATAATCACATAAATTTTCTTGTTTTACCGAAAAATAGTAAATGAAATTCTAGCAAAAGTTGAAAATTTTACTTTGAATTTGAACATAATTTTAATTTTTGAATTTTGTAAACGCATTTCATTTACTTTTAAACAAAAATTTACAAAATAAGAGGAAAATTAACCAAAAAAATTATTCTTCTTATTCTTTCTTTTACCTTTGCTCACAGTACATTGAACACTTTTGGCTTTTACTGCATATTTTATTTTTACTCGCCATCATATTGTGGTTTGAAGAAATATCGAGGGATTGGGGAATAAAATAAAATGAAAGCAAAAATTTAAATATTTTCTTCTTATATTATTTTTTTCGCGTTTAAATTTTTTAAATTTTATTTTTATTATTTTTTAGTACATTACATAAAAGGTACTCATTTTGCATAAGAGTCAGAAAATATAATAAAAAAAAAAAAAAAAAATTACCTAAAAAAAAGTAATAACCCATAGCTCCAAAAGCTTATAAAAATGGGATTTTTTTTTTTTTTGTTCAAAATTAATCGCGAAAAAAAAACCACAAAAAAAAAGGAAAATAAAACAAAAGAATTGGTAAACTGTAAGGAAATTTATAGAGTGCCATTCGGTGTGATATTTTAATTTTTTTTTTCCTTGTTTTGGAGACCATTTAAAAAGAAAATTTATTTGTTGGACATCTGTTACCGCCCCTAGACTACAACATAAAAAAAATAATAATAATAATAAAAAACAATAAAATTTAAAAAAATAGGAAAATATAACGGGTCTCAAATAAAAAAAAAAAACAAAATTTTCAAATAGATCCTATGGTTTGAGTGGTTAACACAGAGTTTCATACAATAATAACAACAAAATCTGGAATAATAAAGAGCGTATCTCAGTATCCAAATGTCTGAAGTGGTGACCAAAGTACCCGCAATTCTCGTAAATTTTATCTGGCATTCATTCTTTTTATTTATTTTTTCAATTTTTTCTCTTTTTCTATTTATTCCTTTTTCTTATTTTTATTTTTTTTTTTGGTATTTTTATATGATTTTTTTCTTAACAGTAGCAACTAAAGGCCTCATTTACTACAAAATATAAAAAAATATAACTAACGAAAGAATACAATAAAAAATGAATGAGAAAGTAGGAGATAGAGTGAGAAGGAAATATATAAAAATAGTTAAAAGGCATAAATAGAGAGTGTAAACACAAGAATGGTGTCGAAAGCTATAAGTGGTTTGAAATGTTATGGTTAAGTTAGTATACAATAAGCTTTCCTGCTAATAATTTTTTCTTTTATTTTATTTTTGTTTTTTTTTTTTTTGTTTTTCAATTACTGTTATTTTTTTCAACTGCGATTATTGTTCAGTGTATTTATAGATGCTAGACTGTAGTAGCAAACCGCAACTATTGAAAGAAAGCCAAGTACTATTGCAGATTTTTAAATTAAAAGCCACTCATAGTAACCTTTAAGTACAAACGATGAATGTCGAAGATGTACAATAACAATCGTAAACTGTTTTTTCTTTGGTCTTTAATTTATTTTTTACTTTTTTTTTTTGTCTTTATTGGACTTTAAATGAAAGTGAAAAAGACAGAAACAATTGTCTAACAAAATACTTTTTGTGTAGTACTAGACTTTTTTATTATTTTGTTTTTTTTTTCTTCTTGCATATATTGTTTGTCATACAATGAAGACAATGACGTTAAGACCTATTAAAAGTGTCCTGTTGAAAAATGATATGCAAAAGATCAAAAGATTTTTGCGTAACATATGTATTACTAATATTTAACTTTAGGATTTATTAATGCTTTTTAAAAAAAATTAAATTGTGAAAAGTATTTTGTAGTAATATATTTTAAATTTATTGGAAAATAGAAACTAAAATAAAATGTAAAGTAAAAATAATTGATTAGATAGATATGAATATGTACCTCCTTTTTTATTTGATGACATTCTCACTTAAAAATAGGTTATAATCTCAATGTACCGGAGGATTCATGTCCATCTTGCAATTGCAACTCTTTGATATGTATAGAATAATCTAAAAACTCTAAAAATAATCTTACCGTTAAAGAAGATGTAAGTGCTCGAGTTTAGTATAATAAAAGAGATTAATCGAAATAAAAAAATATTCGACATCTAGTATTTACATTATACTAACATTACTAATTAATGTTAATTTTATTCCGAAAAACTCTGTTAAATTAAAAAATATCTTAATTTGCTTTATAGGGAGTGCATTATTAGTTATCATTTAAAAGTGCAATATCAAAAGAAGTTAGTTTTACAAGGTAAATAATTTAGTAAAATGTCTTATATCTATATATAGTATAATGTCTATAAATATTTATGCACTTTCGCACTTATAGTATAATAAAAAAAAAAAACTTACTCTATTTAAGTATATATATATATATATATTCTATCGACTCTCCTTTTTTTTCTATTTGGAAAAACAATCAAAATTAATTTGCAATAAAAGCAATTTATCATTAGCCATTTACTATGAAACAAATACAAAATATTGAAACCGTCATCATTTTCATCAATAAATCTTTTTTTTTTTTATTTAAAATTCAATAAGAGTTGTCTTGAAAAAATCATCTCAGGGGGTTAGATCATCATCTATAATAATTACCATTATCGAAAAATAATCTAAACTCAAAGTGAGTGTATATATGTTTTTTTATGGGGCTATTTACCTTTTATTATTATAAATATTATAATAATATTGTTAAGAAAAGTAAAAAAGTAAAAAAGTTACCTATCGAGTTAAATAAAAATTGATAATATAATAAATCAACCCCATTTTCTCTTGAATTATTTTTTATTTCTCTTTTTTTTTTTTATATACTTATTTCTTTTTTGTTTTTTGGTGATTTATTGTTAAATATTTTTTCAGTCACACCTCAACCTTAAAAACACATTTTGTGGAATGTTTTTGTTTTTCATTCTTCTTTTTTACTTTCTTTCTTTTTTACTATTAATGTTTTACCATCAACTTATCTTTGCATAAAAAATACCAGAAAATTAAATTTAAATATAACTGTATATTCCCACTTACTACATACGGTAAATATTGAGTTTTTATTTTTTAACTTCTTGAGTAAATTCTTAAGAATCCCTAAACGTACACAAAACACAAAAAAAATAGACAGAAAATAAAAAATGAAAAAAAGATAATTTTTTTTTTTAGTAGTCAAAAAACCAGAGTTCATAAGGTATCTTGTCTTAAGGGATAAAGACAGGAACCATTAATGCAAAACACAACAAGGTAACAAGGTAGATTTCAATTTAGTAAAGATAAGTTACATTATAATACCTACTGTTTAAGATCTACATATATGGTAAAATTGGTTAAGTATTTTAAAAATAACTTATGTTAAGTTTATATTGTGACAAATATGTATTGCTACACGCACATATAGTGCACAGCTAAAAAGTTATTGCATAGTTGAAAAAAGTGAAAAAAATTGTAATGAAACTGAATAATTACCATTAGACTCATGAGACTGTAATATATAAAGTATTTTTCTTATATTTTTCACACTTTAGATTATGTTTGAGTATAAAAGAATCAATAGTTAAAAATATTTCCTGTTAATAAAATTTCCATATATTAACTATAGTAAAACCACAACATTCCATTGTACAATATTAGTAATATATTCATAGCAATGATTTGATTTTGTGATAGTATTCAGTACTGAATATCAGCTGATTACTAGTTTTCAATACATTTTTGTTTTAATTGTGAATGATAAGTTTATATTAGAATAATTTGTTAGCGAGATGTAAGATATGCATGAGAATAACTGATATTTTATATATCTCTTAGTCTAGAATATTAATTTGTTAAGATTGTAGAAAAATCTCGTCCTTCAAACATTTGACAATTGAAAAGAAAAGTTTTTTTCTGGGAAATAAAATTATAAAAAACGAAGTTTAGACATCATAACATCATAATCATAACAAAAGTAAGGATGGTATGTGATGAAAACTAGATCTGCAAAAGCTTTGCTAATTATTTCTTTTCCAAAACAGAATTTGATCCGTTTTATCTTCTATACCTACAATATTAATAGTGCACTCTTTGAATAATGAGAAAAGTTAACTGTAACGCCAATATGTTTTAATATCCTTCTACATTTTTAATTTTTAAGGCGCTAAAAACAAGTTTTTGCAAAACTTTTCAATACTAAAATTAATAATTTTAAGTCAGTCTACTGATGATAATAATTTTAAGCATCATTTTATAATACAAAAATAGCTGTTTAAAATATAAAATTTATTTAATGTACGTACACAAAATCTATAAGATCCTTTAATGATATAATGATATCTAAATCATACAAATAAGAAAATCAGACCAAAAAAAACTTTTATTTTACTTTATAATCAGATAGTGCCTCTAGAGACTTAATTTTTCGTTTTCAATTTTCATGTCCTTGAACGATTAAAATTAAGAAAATTTCTTTCAAATTTTACTTGATTTCTACTCGATTTTATTTAAATTTCATTTGATTGAAACAGTAACCAATTGGATAGGCATTAATGTTGTAGTATGTAAAGTTAAGGTAAATAAGAATGAGATAGGTACTATATAGAACAGCACAAGGAATAGTAAATTTCACAAAAAAATCGAAAATCAATGAAATTTATTGAAATTGAATATTTTAATTTAAAGAATACAAGTACAGATATAAATAAAAAGAAGTCCTTTAGATGTATAATATATATATATATATATATATATATATATATATAATATTATATAGTATATATTTAAAGAGAGGTGTCTGCGGATTAGAAATTACTTTTAATGACCTTGGCACTTTGGTTTTGTTATTTTTTTTTTTGAAATGAGAAAATATAATGGCAATGACTTGATGTCTGCACTTTAAATTTTGTTGATTTTTTTTAATATTTTCTTGAGGTCAGGTATTGAGTGATGATTTCATAAACTTTCATTTTTTTTTTTTTATAAAGGTATACGAAAGGTGCACAAAAATCATTAGAATTTACTGTAATAAAAGTTAAATGACCTCAGTAAGTATTTGGGATTAGAACAAAATATTAAAATTAAAATTATGTTCAATAATAAAATTTTAGCTGTCTAATACTCAAAGTATTTTGTAGGGATTTTTTTGGGGTATATTTTTTTGACTTTGTAGGAAAAAAATTAAGTTATTTACGTACGTATATATAAATTTTTAATATTTTTCAATTAAATTTTTTTTTCGATAGACAAACAAAGCATTATTTTAATAAATAAATATGATGATGGTGGCTGATTTATTATTAGTTCTACAGCAGATTAAAATTATTAGCTATAAAAATATTAGAATAGAATTAAATACTTTAGCCAAAATGTTGTTAAAGGTACGATTTATTCTTTCCAAAATAAAAAATATGAAAAAAAAAATCATTATCGAAACGAAGTACTTACAAACAATTGAAAATATGAACAATTGGAAAGAAGAGTTCGAATAAAATTAGTATGGAAATAATAAATCTATAACAAAATATTGAAGATTAATTGCTTTAAAAACTTTCTGCATATTTTTGTCGGATTAAACGAATTTTTTAAAATAAAATTGGTAAAAAATTCAAAATATATTCAATAAAGATTTTTGTTTTTTATATTTATATTTTTGGTAACTTTCATATTCTATAATTTATAAGTTTATTATAATATACTATTTAATTATTATGCATCTCAAGTTTGACATGTTATATTATGTTAAACTTGTGATGCGTATCACCAATAATTGTAATAAAATTAACACCGAAACTATAAAAGTGTTAATTCTATTTTGAAACAATAAGCCATTCATCAGGATGGTTATATTTAGCTTTTAATGTCCAAATAAATTAAAAAATCCCATGCCTTAAATTTTGATTTAATACAAAATTTACGTGTACGCATCACAAGTCTAACATGATATATGGTTTTTAGTTTAAAGCTAGGTTTATTATTAATAAGGTAGAATGTAAACCAACGATTTTTAAAAGCGCACATTTAGAATTGTGACTTGCATAAAAATTTGAAAATTTCATGTAATAAGAAAAAATGGGAAAATAGGTTTTTTTTTGGAATTTTGCGGTGCAGTAAGTCCGGAATCCTATATAACTAAAAAAAGCCGTTAACACGAGTAAAAATATATTATTGAACCTTTAATTTTCATGTCTTGCCAAAGAAAATTTTTTACAGGTGCCTAAAAATAGCAAATTTTCAATTTTTGAGGCGTAATAACTCTTAAAGAGGGGGTGGTACCAAAAAATTTTCTGAGGAAACTTATACTAATTCTAAAAGTTCTTTCTTGTCTCAAAATTCTCAGGTTTTTATCTAAAGGCGTGCCGGAGTTATGAAAGTAGAAAAATCATGCAAAATATGGTTTTCACATAACGGTAAATTTAAATAGTAAATTACAAAATATTACATAATTTTGATATTGTTTTATATAGATAATAAAATTTTCGATCTTCTGGCTGTTTTAGATTGCAAAACTATTGCGCAGAGCCTGAGATATATACTTCTGAAAATGGAGCTTTTTCGAAATTTTGAAGAGCTGCAACTTTGGAACCCTTTACAACTAAAATAAACCTTTAACACACGTAAAAATATGTTACTGTAGCTTTAATTTTTATATCTTGCGGAAGAAAAATGTGTACAGATTCCTAAGTTACAGGTGTTTAAAAATAGCAAATTTTCAAATTTTGATAGCTCATAAACAGGGGGTGGTCCAAAAAAATTTTCTGAGCAAACTTATACTAATTTTAAAAGTTCTTTCTTGCCTCAAAATTTCAAGCCTTTATCTAAAAGCGTGCTGGAGTTATGAAAGTAGAAAAATCATGGTTTTCACATAACGGTAAATTTAAATATTAAATTTAAAAAAATTGTATAATTTTGATATTAATTTAGAAAGTTAAAAAAAAATACCTGTCGAATGACATTTTCAGATTGAAAAAATCTTAAGCAGAACATAAGATATATGCATTTAAAAATAGGGCTTTTTCAAAGTTTGAGGGGTTGTAGCTCCGTAATGGATGGATTAATTTAGTTTAATATTCGTCTTCTGGTAAGTTATTTAATATTAACAACTCAAACATATTGAGAATTAAATCTTTTACAAATTAACTTCTATCTCTGGGAATAAATTTATGAGAAGCATCTTTCTGATCAGAAAACACTTTAAAAGATTAAAATACAAAGAAAATTTCAAATTAAGACAAAATATAGTGAATCACCAAATTTTATTTATCAAAATATCTATAAAAACATGAGATACGATTATTTAAGCTATGAAGAACTTTTGTTATTTGCAGTAGTTCAACCCAATACATTTAGGTTTAGTTTTACGGTTTCATTACATTAGTGTTATTCTTTTTAATTTACACAGATCTTGAACAAAATTAATATTTAGATTAGTTTTATATCATCTCAAACATTAATCCGCACCTATGCAAGATTTTATGATATTTTTATGAATCCATTACAAACAAAATATAACTCAAGTTTCATTTTTTGCTAATCAAATTTCCAAACAAAAAAAAAAACAAGGTAGAATGTAAACCAATGGTTTTTAAAAGCGCACATTTCCAAAACTCAATACAAACTGTTTAGAAGTGTGACTTACATAAAAATTTGAAAATTTCATGTAATAAGAAAAAATGTGAAAATAGGACATATTTGAAATTTTGAGGGGCTATAAGTCCGGAGTCCTATATAACTAAGAAAAGCCGTTAACACACGTAAAAATATATTATTAAACCTTTAATTTTCATGTCTTGCCGAAGAAAAATGTTTACAGGTGCCTAAGTTGCAGGTGTCTAAAAATAGCAAATTTTCATTTTTTGAGGCGTAATAACTCTTAAAGAGGGGGTGTTACAAAAAAATTTTCTGAGGAAACTTATACTAATTCTAAAAGTTCTTTCTTGTCTCAAAATTTCAGGTTCCTATCTAAAGGGGTGCCGGAGTTATGAAAAAAGAAATTTTATGCAAAATGTGGTTTTCACATAACGGTAAATTTAAATAGTAAATTACAAACTATTACATAATTTTGATATTTTTTTATATAGATAATAAAATTTTCGATCTTCTGGCGGTTTTAGATTGCAAAATTATTATGCAGAGCCCGAGATATATACATCTGAAAATGGGACTTTTTCGCAATTTTGAAGAGCTGCAACTTTGGAACCCTCTACAATTAAAATAAACCTTTAACACACATAAAAATATATTATTGTAGCTTTAATTTTTATATCTTGCAGAAGTAAAATGTGTACAGGTTCCTAAGTTACAGGTGTTTAAAAATAGCAAATTTTCAATTTTTAAGCCCTAATAGCTCATAAACAGGGGGTGGTCCAAAAAAATTTTCTGAGCAAACTTATACTAATTCTAAAAGTTCTTTCTTGCCTCAAAATTTCAAGCTTCTATCTAGAAGCGTGCCGGAGTTATGAAAGTAGAAAAATCATGCAAAATTTGGTTTTCACATAACGGTAAATTTAAATACTAAATTTAAAAAAATTGTATAATTTTGATATTAATTTATAAAGATAAAAGAAATACCTGTCGAATGACGTTTTCAGATTGAAAAAATCTTAAGTAGAACATAAGATATATACATTTAAAAATAGGGCTTTTTCAAAGTTTGAGGGGCTGTAGCTCCGTAATGGGGGGGGCTACATGAAAAAGTTGTTCCACAAAATTATTTTTTTTATGAGACCTACCTATGGTTAAAATTTTTTTTCTCTATCTTTAACGGTGTAGAAGTTTTGTAAACAGACGGACGGACGGACGGACGGACGGACAGAGTGAAACTAATAAGCACATTTTTTCAAAATTTTTTTGGAAATGTGCTAAAAAGTGTTTTATTCAATTTCGTTTCCTTTTTTTTTGTTTTTTTTTTATTAATTTTGTGTAACACTCTTTGAGTGACTTTCGACCATTAAAATAATCTGGAAACATTTTATTTTTTTTAAAAGTATAAAACTAAAAGTTTTTAAGAGTTAAATTATCTTCTAATGGACAACTAATTTTTTGATGGAAGATTATAATTGAATTGATTCGTTTTAGATGGTATTAATATTATTGATGGTACATTTTTCAGGGATGATCTTTCAAAAATTCTTAAAAAAAAAACAGAAAACAACAATGTTATTAAAAGAAAAAAGAAAATGGTGTTAAAAGAGTTTAAATTTAATGTAATAATGTTAGTTAGTCACATTAGAAAAATGTGATAATTGATAATAAAAGAAAAAGAAAAATGAAAATTTTAAGGATACAATACAATTTTATATATGGTTTTAAATATTTACATAAAATATTTTTGTTTTTATATTCAAACGTTACTATTTATAGTATTAGGTAGCTAAATATTATACACTTTTAACTCAAAAATAAATTAATCGAAATATTTTTTATATATTTATGATTAAATTTAATTAATTTTTCATATTTTTCTTTCAAAGAAACAAACATTTTTATTATCCTTCGTATCCGTATGGCTTAAGTTAAAATATTAATGTGGAAATGTTTTTCGTGTACATATTTTTTTAATTTAACAGTACCTATCAATTTTTCACCTAAAAACAATTTTCATTGCAAAAAAAAAAAAACTTTTAAAGAAATTATTCCAGAATAAAATTTAAAATTTAAAAAAAGTTTGTTAACTTTAAAATATTTGAAAACGAAAGAAAATATTAAACATTTACATTGTTTTTTAGTAAAAAAGTTAAATTTTTTTAAATTAAGTTGTTTAAAATCATGAATGTAATTATTTTTCCAATTAGCATTAACAGGTTTTTACCTTAAATTCTAAAAAAAAAAAATCTTTAACAATTTCTAAATTTGAAACTTTTTAAAATTAATTTGTTATTCGATGGCATTTAATTTGACAAAGAAAAAAAAAATTTAAAAGTTCCCAGGTACTTAAAATTTCATTTAAAAAAAAAAAAAAAAAATTAAAAATGTAATTTTCTGCCCCATTCTTTTTTATGCATTACATTAAATTTTCACTATACATATACAAACAAAAAGTTAATACAAATACAACTAGACTATTCAAGTAAGTGCTTTACAAACTTCATACATACTTATATTAAGAAATTCACTGTCTTTGTAAAATATAAAATTCCACCAATTTTCAAAAATATTTTTGTCCCACTTTAAAATTTTCATTAAACATTCAATTGGGTTCATTAACTTTTATCGTTTTTAATTCAAAAGTATACGCTAGTGTATTATTCTAACAGTCCACTTCTGTACATTTCAGTTTTTCTTGAATTCTATATACTTTCAATATTCCCACATTTATACCAAATTCCTATTTTCAGGATAATTTTATTAGATAATATTAACCTTTTTGTTTTTTATTTTTTGTTGCTTTTTGGTTCCTATTAATAAAAACATTTAAAAACGTGATGTACTTTCGCTGAGAAAAGTTATTTAACTCTTTGTTGGACAATGTAATAAAATTGGACACAAATAAATGCTTTTTAACTTTTAAGAACTCAAATATGAAGGCTATACAATTCATTATTTTATTAACTTATAGTTTAGTTTTAAAGAGCTGATCAAAAGTATGTATATTAAAACTAATACAAACTTTTAATTCAGTTTTTTCCAAAAGAAGGTTGAGTATTTCATTCAAAATTTTTTTCTCCAATTTACTACGTTGTTGGAACAACACTTCTTTTGCTTTACTCTTTAACATGATCTTTACCGAGATTTGTGTCTTTATATAGGAATTAAATTTAAGAAGATGTGGTTTGACTAATTGAAAGTGGCACTCAAATAAATAAATATTTTTTTAAAGATTTATAATCAAATCTAACCATTTGTACTACAAATTTTCATAAATCGCGTAAGGGTTAAGTCAAGTCTCTATACTAATTTTGCTTAAGATTAAACTTAAATTTAAGTTATTTCTATATAACTAATAAAATCTGAATCAAATGCTATTCAATTCTATTACACCGTATTGTATTGTATTTTATATGTTATTACATGACCCCACAAAATTTTCCACTTCATTTCATTTCAATATTGCTTATTAAGTGGCTCAGATTCAATGCTATAAAACCATTTTTCAAATAATTTCCCTAAAAATGGGAAAAAAGTGATAAAAGAAACAAAAAATAACATTTATTCATTCTACATTATTGTCCTTTTTCTCATAAGATATTGCTAAAAAAATATAGGTGGTATTTGTGATGGGTTGGGTACAAAATTTCAAAAAAGAAAAAAACCATTTCCAAAATGCCTTTTACATAATGCCAAAATTTAATGGGAAGCATTTTAAATAGTGCTAAAAGCACCCGCTAAAGAAGTTATTGGGACTCTATGATTTTGTACAACTGTTAAACCGATCCTAACATCTTTGTAGATACACATTTCAACAACAAGGCATTTAAAATAGTGGGGCTACCATTTCCAAACTACACTAAACAAATTATTGGACCCTGATTTTGTGATCAACTATAAAATCCCACCTATTTCTTTTTTTAAGTAGTAAATAAGTAGTAGTAATAATTGAATAAAGTAGGAGCTGCCACACCAAGCCCCCGAAAAACAAATTATTGAAACCCTGATTTTGAATTCAACTTTAAAATTCCTCCTAATTCAGAATCTTACATATAGGTACATATTTTTTTTTTAATCCATTTCTCTGCCACATACCTAAATGTGGACAGGAAATTACACAGCCTTTCCTGTTCAAACGTGGCTGTAAATTTCGTAAGGGGGAATAACTCTTACGACGTGTGTGGGATTCTAACCCACTTTACAGCGTATTTTATACGCTCTTACCCAGTAGGCCACCGAGGCCCCACATATACATATTTATACATATTCAGTAACAGGCGTGTAGTCCTGATTTTGTAATTAACTTTAAAATTCCTCCAAATTATATTTTTGCTAACATATTTTAATACCAAACTATTAAAAATAATTGGGGCTATTGCCCCCAAAATCAAAATTTTTATTTTCGCACAATAGAGACTCTCGCTCTCACTAATCAACTTTTTAAAGTTCGAAGTTTCAAAGCTTGTTAAAAAACTTTATAGTCAATTACAAAGAATGCATTTCATTTGTGGACTTTTTTCAATATTTTGGAATTTTGTTTTTTGAATTTTTTTTTTGGAATTATAATACCATCCCATTGGTGATACCAGTATCAGAAGGCATTTTAATTTTTTTTATACTAGAGTTTTCATAGGAAAGAAGTGATAATAATACTTTCTTTGTTCTTTTTTTTCTATTCTTTTTTCCTTTTTTGTGATTGCCTTTGGGCGGTTTTAATGAAGTGTTCATCATTGGAATTTTTATGACTCTTCCGTTTTCTTGATTATATTATTTTTTAACTTTCATATCCTTGGTGGTAAGGACAATTTAAAATTGAATGGTATGTTAAACTAGTTAAAAGAAAAGTATGATCTTTAACAGAAAGAAATTAATAAGAACTTTTAGATGAATTTAAAAGAAATTTAAAGAAAGAATTAATATTAGATCGGGATTGGAAGATCATAAAGAATAGAGAAGCATAAAACTTAACCTATTATAATAATTTCAAGACTAAGTCAAGAACATGAACAAATGAATTTTTTTCTTCTTTGGCAATAAACATTTCAAACATTTTTTAAAACTTTTTAATAATCAGACTTAAAGCTGTGCTAAGAGTATTCGTAAGATATAAATAGTCGATCTATTCTTATTACATACCATTATAAATGAATGTTTTGAAGTAAAGTTAATCAGATGGCATTGTGTTTGTTGAAAATTATCTGTTGAATATTTTGAGAATTATCACACGATTGATATAAAATTGTCTTAAGAAGCTGAAGTTTAAAAAAAATTATTCAACTTAAGTTTCAAACGGTTTTGCCTTATATTTTTCTTTTACATCTATTTTTTTAAGTCTTTGCAGATATTTAAAAAAAAGTATAAAGTAGATAGTGATGGTAAAAGATATTTTTGTCAGCTAAATAAAATAAAGTTGTTTGACATAATTGCTACATTTGTAAAACATATATTTGAAATCTATCATAGTTGTTCGAAAAAGATGACTCTAAGTAAAATAGAGTATAAGGAACTTGTAAGTGAACATATGACTGCTGTAAATAAATGCCAATCTTTAAATATAATGAACATAATTTGCCATGATATTGATATTCTAATAAAGTATGAAAATCCCGAATCAGATACAATTGGATTTGAATTTCTTTACATTAACATTCACATTCTTTCTGCTACCTCTACCATATACATTTAATTTCTAGCAATGGATCCTTACAAACAATGTCTTATATTATGTTGAAAGCTTTATCATTAATTTAAACAAAAATATGGTATCTTACCAATTTATTTTTCATTGAGTATATTGTTTTCAAATTCTATTGTATTTCTGTTATTGAGGCGGTATTAATTATTGTATATAAGTTAAAATTAATATCTTAAAGAATAT
This sequence comes from Poecilobothrus nobilitatus, assembly GCA_947095535.1. Lineage (NCBI taxonomy): Eukaryota > Metazoa > Arthropoda > Insecta > Diptera > Dolichopodidae > Poecilobothrus > Poecilobothrus nobilitatus. Next base: position 264,943,391 of record OX352774.1, on the reverse strand, counting down.
AAGAAGAAGATTGAAAGAAAATGAAAATGAATATTTATAAAAGTATATTTTTTAAGTATTCATTTTTATTTTTTATTACCATTATTACAATTTAATAGACCAATTAATTGGTTTTTTCATTATTTTTATTTTTTTTTTGTTTCCATAAAAAAAAATATTTAAGAAATAATAAAAGGATGAGAAAAAAATTATCTATTAATAATGTAAACATTTATTTTAAGAAAAAAATGTCCTTAGACATTAGTTTGTATTCATTGGTTTTTGTATTCATTGTAAAAAAAAAATTAAAAAAAAAAAACTTTGAAGATGAAGATATATTATATACTTTAAAAGGATCTTACTTATATGAAATATAATATGGTAATTCAATTGGTCTGGAAATTGGAAAAAGGATTTGTGATGGAACTTGAATTTGTTATTGAATGGTTACAGATATAATGTTTTAATAAATTTAAGGATGCTGTGCTTATAGTTTGAATTATTATTACTTATAATTAACATTCATTGAATTCAGGATAAATAAAGTTTCTAAAAAAGGATTAAATATATACACTTTTACTGAAATTAAATTTTTTTCAGAATAGGTGCTGTAAAATACCTGGTCAACCAGTTCCACATCGACGCAACTATATGGAGAATGTATAGAGTATAGATTCCATACATCACATATTCAAAATCTAAAAAATGTATATAAAGAAACTAAGCTTTTCTAATTTTTTTTTTTTTAAAACTCAGAATCTTTTAAACTTCAAATTGGCTAAAATTAAAATTAAAACCAGGTAGAATGTAAACAAAAGGTTTTTAAAAGCGCACATTTTCCAAAAGCCATAAAACAGTTTTGATTTTTAAGTTTTCTTAAAATTTTATTTTATGTAACAAAAAATTGCGAAAAATCAAGACATACTTTCTTCAGTTTTAAAGAAATCCTTTATAATTAAGAAAAGCTGCTAACACATTTAAAAATATAATGTTTGAATTTTAATATTTACTTTGAAAAACTTTGCACAGGTGCTAAATTGGTGTCCAAAAATAGTTTTATGAGGCACATTTTTAATTTTTTAGTCAAATTTCTGGTATACGAGTATACGAGTATGATATATCTTAAAAAATTTAATTTTATTTCATTTTAAGACTTTTGCCCTTTTTATTGTGGTAAAATTGAAATTAAATAATTTACAAACAATTGTTTTATAAATCAATAATAATAAATAATTTTATGTAAGTTCAATAACTTTATAGCGAAAACACAGTATCTTATAATCTATTATTTTATTGTCCAAAAATATTAATAAAATACATTAAAACTTTTTGGTATAATTTTTAGTTTAATCGTGGTGAAATCATTTAGAAAATATTTTCAATATAATTTTTGGCTAAGAAAAAGTTTTAAATTTAAATTGAAAAAGTTTTAGAAACTCATCGATTATAAAAATACGTGAAATGAATTTACGATATTCATTTTAAAAATATTTTTCTTTTGCAATATTTAAAAAATGATCATGTGGTAAATTTTAATATGAATGCGCTAAAAATAACTTTACATTTCAATATTGTACCGTACGGTTTAAAATTTAACTTATAAAAATAAAACGGAAAAGGTTAAATATTAAAAAGTAATGTATTTTGTATTAAATTTAAATGTATTTTGTTTTGTATTAAATTTATTTTTTTCACTAATTAAAATTTTATTAATTAAAAATAAAAAATTTACTATAAAAGTTTTAATTGGAAATAATGTACGTATAGTAAATGCTTTTTGTTTTTAATGAAAATGTGAATCATTCATCTATGTTTTATATAAAGGAGAAAGTGTATTTGTTTATTATTTATGCATGCCTACATAATATGTAGTACCCGATTGTAACTAACTTTTGTATGAACATTCCTGTTTTGGATCCCGCATCAGAGATCCCGCATCAAAGTCCTTTTTTTGCGTTCTCCTATCTATATTGTTCCACCGATTTACTTTAAATCTTGTGAAAGAACAGCCTACCAAAGCAGTTCTCTGGATTGATAAGATCAAGATGTATTATTCCGTTCCAGAACCCGGGTCTGTCAAAAAAAAAAACTTCGAATCATTATCTAATTTCGCGGCGTGCTTTAGATAACAAATTTGATCAAATTTTGGGAAGTTCCGTTAATCCTTCCTTCCCCTTTGACTTTCTACATCGTCATGTCTGTACTTTCCGATCGATCAGTTAAAATTTTTTAAAGACAAAAGAAGTTGTTCATTAGCTCGTTGACTTAATTTGGTTACGGTCCGTAACCAAATAAAATATGGTAAACTGGTAAATAAACCAGTCAAATGACTCATGATAGTAACTTTGAAAAAATACAGACTGTATTCTGAAAAAATACAGACTCATGATAGTAATTTTTGTGTTACTCAGTGAGCTTTAATTCATTTTCGAAATGGACTTAAAGCCCACGATCTTGATTCTTTTTTAAAAAGGATTTAAAGCCCACAGCCGTTAAAGCCTGCGGGCTTTATTTCCTCGGGCGTTCTGTCACTGCACCTTCCCAATTACTTAAATCTATGTAAAAATTTTTAGCGATTTTTGTATTAAAAAAAAATTTAAATACTATGAAATCAATCTTTCATTAGTGTTCATAACGGTGCTTTTCAGAAGCAACAATTTCAATAGAGTTATTAAAGAAATGTTGAATGGGTTCGAACGACACTAGTTAATAATATCTACCATTGATAAAAAAATTTTTTTTTTTAATTCCTCATATATTATTATTACTCCTCTTAACTTTATTTCATTATTTCATTTTTGCAAAAATTTTTATTTATTTTATTTTAAAGTTTATATCGAATTTTCTAAAATTATTCTTTAATAATAATAAAATGTTCAAACTCTAATTTTTGTTTACTTCCATTTTAAAATCTCCGGAATAATTTGATTAATTACAATAAAATGTCTGGGTTACAAACTATCTTTTTTTTTAAATTTTACATTTGAAATTAAAATATCATTTTATGGCGTTTACATTCACAATTAGAAGCATCCCAACTTTATTGTATATTAAAATATTGATTAGAAAAACAATTTTTCTCACATTTTAAATTTTCTATAATTTTAAAATTTATATTCCATTAATTGAATGAAAAATTTAACATTTATTTTCCATACCAATAAAATTTTTCTATTTTTAAGTAGGTATTAAAAACAATTTTTCTTTTTCTGGTGTTATTTTGTAACAAACGTTCAAAGGTGACAACTTAGAAAACCCCCAAATTCAAATTACTTTGCATTTGAATTGCTTTCGGACAACAAAAAAAAAAAAAAAAATTAAAAAGTCATCTTCCTTTGTAATATATTTGAAAAGGAATGCTTTTGTATGTATTGAAAATAGTCCATACAAAATCAGGAAGCAAAATATTGTAATAAAACGCATGTAAAATGCTTTTGGCATTTTAAATTATTGCCAAACTTTAATATAAGGAATTGAATTGTAAGAATATTTTGATGGTAAAGATAATATAACAATAAAAAAAAGAATGAGAGAAAGAGACAGACAAAGTTTCATACATTTTTATCTATTATGCATTAAGCTATGTTATGGACTATGGTGTGCTTGGTAAAATCGATACGATTTTTTTGTTTTCATAAAAAAAAAGCAAACAAAAAAAAAATCGAAATAAAAATTAAATTTGCATATATTTAAAATTCATCCAGATCAACGATAGCTCTATTAAATAAAACAACATTGAAACATTTTAGAATATCACATAGTGATGAAAAAGATATAACAATACTTTTTTATTTTTGATATATTGCTTGTAAAGTGGTATGATTCACCTCAGTTACCAAAAAAAAATAACATTAAAAACAATAAGAGGTACATAATAGGAGCAATATATAGCAGCTGCGTTTAATTTAATATCTATTATATTCTAAATTAAATATAGTAATAGTATCCAACATACATACATACATTATTGCCTGTAACAATGAATGGTCCAGACATTAAAAAAAAAAAAAAAAATCGAATTGAAAAGCAAAGGTGAACAAAAAAACAAAAAATAAAACAACATTATATCTCTTCATCTTTTCTATGTCTGAAATAAAATTTGAATAAGGAATTGGATTGTTTATTCTTTTGATTTTCTTTTTTGTTTTTGTTTTTTATTAGTTTATGTTGGCTTTTTCTTTGCGGGCTGCATTAGTTAAATTTATAACATAAAATATAGAAATTTATAATGTCCCTTTAAGGTTATGAACATATGTGTGTGGATCACGTTCCATGTATATTGTGACATTCCGTACTGGTTTTTCTTTTGTCTTTTGTTTATTTGTGTCAAAAGAAGAACTGAATTTAAAATATTCTTTTTTATTATCTTAGTGCCTTGTTTAGAGAGCCAATATTTTATTATAAGTTGTAATATTTTGCATTCTAAGTATGAAATATGTGTAATATTTTGGTAAACTTACATAGAGTTTTCCAAAAATGTTAAAACTATACTATATATATGACGTATAAAGATATATCTTTTAGCTAAAGAATGTCGCTATTGAACTTTAAAACAAACTGAACATTTTCATTCTGTTCTACAATCAAAGGAGTAATAAAAGATATATTGTATAATTTAGAATATATTATTAATTATTTAAATTGAAATATGATTTCTGGTGAAATAAAAGATTCTTATACATAAATCAGAACTGCGGATACGTTTAATTTTTTTTTTTTTTTCGAGGCTAGAGGGGATGCTCGCGCGAATTCTCTTTGGTATAGTGTTGACATTTAATTAACAAACGCCACCAACCTTTTAAAAGCAAATATTATTAGATTAGAATATGAAACTATATCCGGTTTATTTTGGGGATTGCGAAAATAGAAATAAAGAAAATTGGGATATATGGGTAACTGGGTGTTGGGAGGTTTGTTTAAAAAAAAAGATGTTGAAATTCTTTTTAAATTTAATAATATTATACACGTTATAGCTGTCAATTTTTGGGAATACTTCCGGGAGCAAACTATTGCTTAAAATAATTATTTACTTTTGTTGCATTTACAAGTATTATTTAATGTGGTGTGGTGTAGTGTAATAACATTGAATATAAACTCCAAAATCTTCGGTTTTTGATAGGTCAAATTAAATAAAAATTTATTACTGTTAACTTTTTAAAACTATCACTAACTTTAAAGTCGGAAGATTTTAAAATTTTAATTGATTAACAATACGTTGCTTATGAAAGTCATCTTTCAAAGTTCGTAGACCTCTGTAATATTTCAGTCTTAAAAATTAACAATGAATACAGATAATTAAAACAAAAAAAATGCATTTTAAAGACTTAAAGAACACAATGCAATATGTTTTTACAAAAATTATTTGAGAATCAAAAGTAAATTATTTTTTTTTGTAAATAAATGAAGAATTTAACAAATATCTATATACAAGTATATAAATTATAGTATATAGCACGACCACCCACAAAATACATCCAATTAAGGTCAAAAAATATTGTTGTCAAATGATTTTCAATTTTCTTTCTGGTCTGATCAACTGAAACTCATATAGAAAATAGGTCTCAATAGAAATAATATAAAATAATGATGTATAAAGGTAAAATTATGAAAACAATAAATCAAAAGAAGAATAAAAGATGAAAAAATGAAGTAAATTTTTTTTATTTAACAATAAGAATTGAAATTTTTTAGGAAAACTTGAAAATTGAATTTAATCAAAAGGATTGTATTTAATTAGAAAACGAAAAATTGAAAATAAAGGTAAGAATTTTTTCATGGCAAATGAATTTTTCTTTTCCTTCAAAAGGAAAACATTTATATTTTGTTAAAAAAGAAATTTTAAGGTATGATTTTTATCGCAAAAAAATATATATATATATATTTAATTATCAATTTCTTATTTTGTATCCAATTACATAAAATTGTAAAAAGAAAATAAATTTTTATTACAAAATTGTAGATTTATCGAAGAAAAAAATCAAAATTTAATAAAAAATTGAAAATAAGTGTTATATTGTTAATTAATGTCTTTTTTCTTCAATTATAGAAAGTAAATTGTTATTAATTAAAATAAAACTGAATATTGAAGATGATAGGAGTTTAATTATAAAAATATGCTCATTATATCTACGGTATATGATTTAAATGATTTGTAGGTAGGATTGTTTGCAGGTTTGATGGTAATAGGAATATTATTAAGATTTCTTATATATTGACTTGTTTCACATTTTCTTTAACGATTCAGTTTGTTATTTTGTATTACCATTCCTATTGGACTTCACTAAATTCTACCCAAATAAAGTTTTCTTCACTCATCGATATTTAATTTTAATTTCTAAGTTGATCTGTTACTTTGGTGTAGTTCGCGATTACTGTTTTAGTACTAGAGTTTAATAATTATTTTTCGTTTGTTCAGTTTAGGTGGAAAACTTTAAAAGTCATCCAGAGAAATTGCACGTTCTCTTCCGGATAGTGTTAAACTTTAACCAATCAAAATCACCCCCAACCAAACCAATGAACCATAATTTAGGTTGGGACCTTTAATACAAATGATTTATAAAAAAAGGATGTGGGTGACATTTAGAATTGTAGAAAATCAGAAAAAAAACCTGCAGAGACAGTTTGTAGTGTTTATCATTACTTTAAATTAAATCGAATCATATTTAAAATTTCTTTAAAAACAGAGTCACATATTATAAAATAAAAATTTTCTGTCTAAAATGAAGTTTTATTATTTCTTTGCGCAAAAATTAATTGTTTTATAGTGTATATATATAAGAAAATATTGTCGAGAAGGAGACTTTTTACTAGTGACTCTCGAAATAATGAAAGTAAATGTGTAAATGTGTCAACTCTATAAAAACAGAAAATAAAATACTTATATATTAATTTAGTTTTAAATTTTTTATTTAAATTTAGTTCAATCTACGAAAATATCACCATTTTGTTTTTATTGTTTAAAAAAATTTTTAGACTATTTCTGCATCGTTGCTCGATATTTTCGTACAACTTCCTAAACACTAAAATGATTACTCATGAAACAAAATCTCATTAACACATGATTTCTGTGTCAAATATAATATTGTCTCTATATAATTATTCACTGTACACTATACATCATAGATTTCTTTAAATAAATGTAGCATAAAACAGGTATCACAATTATTGATTTCGATTTTTTTTAATGACTTAAAAAAAAAAATTAATAACAATGAATATTCTGCCTATTCATTTGTTATATATTTTTAAAATTACTACTAGCCTAGAAACAACAAAAAAAAAAAGAAAGAAATTCTATTCTATTTCCGGAAATATCCATATTACAATAGAAATATTGAATGTAACATTAGAAAGAAGAATAAACCCTAATTTGTGATTATGGCATAGAAACAGAATTCATGGTCGAAACAATGAAAAATTGCAAGCAACAACTAAAATAATAAAAATAAAAATAAAATAAAAAAAAAACATATTAAAAAAATATATAATATATATATGTATATATATATATATTTATTATATAAAACTAATGTTTTAATGTAAATGGAAACCATCACTAATTTATGGGTTCATTCATTCAACTTTCTATGAATAGCTATAGTGATTTTTTTTTAAAACGTTTTTTTTATTTTTCTTTTTATTGCCATTAAAATTTCCTTGAATAATGTGTGGTGATTTAAAATCGCGGTTTAATACAATATTAGTCAATATATTATAATATTGTTTAATAGGAAATGAAAGTTTTAGAGGTGGTCTTAATCTCGTCTACGTTTGTAATACTTCATATAAATAAGTTATGAGTTATGAGTTATATTATATCACTATAATATCATTTACAAGTCTAGAAAACAGGCAGCTTATCTGATAACGTTCGATAAACTGAAGGTTAATTTATAGCTCATTGGAAAACCTTTTAGAAAATTCAACTTTCGTTTTATTCAAGATTTCTTTTTCTAGAGGTAATCTTTTACCAATTCTTGTTATTTTATTCAAAATCTATCCTAGAATTCCAGTATTCAACTCAAGTTTTTTATTATTTTGCTATTTCGAGTATCCAATCAATTTAATATGACAAGAGAAACTTTTAAAATCCCCAGCTAATTTGGAATACATATTTTTATTGGAAGTAAAATTTGCTTTAATTATTAGACAATTACTAAAAACTTTTTGAGTTTGAGTTATATTCAATTTTTTTTAAGGAAATATTTTCTTTTTATTTCTTCAACTATTCGCAATGGTTATTTTATATATAATTATTAGTCTTCCCATCGGATCTTCCAATTTATACCATTTATTTATAATTGTTATCAGAACATCTTTAATTTGATTGGCTTATTAATATTTTAATAAAATTTCGCCATTTAACTCCTTTAAGATTAAAATCTTTCTTTGAGAATTAGGAAATCCTTTTGCAGTAGAATATTCGTCTCAACATATTAATATTATTGTTTGTATGTGTACTTTAAAGTCTTTCTTAAAGTCAAATTTCTAAAGTTTTTATTTATATGATCTTTTTGGTGTTATATTTTTGCTCTTGGTGTTATACATTTGATCAAATACATTGTATAATATATAACTTTTAATAATACATACATATTTATAGATTTGCTTTTAAGTGTTAATTAATACTTAACTAGTTGTTATTTTACATTTTATAAAATGGAAACTTTGAGTTATGGTCACACCAAGGCATTAAATTCTTTTTAATAGTGTTAATGAAATTGTGACTGGAGGGTGTATTTTTGAAGAATCAATCGATTATTTATTTAAAAATATTTTAAAATTAAAAAAAAGAAAAAGAAAACAAAAATGAAATAAAATATTATATTATGTCCATGACCAAAAAACCGAAAAAAAAAAACAAAAAATTGTATGAAACAAAATTGGAAAAACCAAAAACATTTCATTCAAATTAATTGACAGGAAATAATGGAAATAGCTTCATCAGAATATCAAAAAAAAAAAAAAAAACAATAGATATATATAAAAGCAATAGGTAATAGATTTTTCCTTATTAGTTATTTTTTTAAATATTGATTTGAATTAATAGTAGGTATATTTTAGAATGCGCTATCTCAAATTTAAAACAATTTCCAATTTTGTTTCCATTATCATTAAAACATATTCTTTTTGGTTTACGCTAATAAAAGTATCCTTAGAAAACTGATTTACTTTTATTAATTTAAAGTTTTTATGACCTTTCAGAAATTTTGTAGAAGCACCAAGATATCAAGTTAAATTATAAGAGGAAGTAAACATTTTTCTGCAGTGATGACGGCACATTTCTCACTTTTATTTCTTTACTTTCTTCGACATATTCGGAGCCAACCATACCAACAACATTATACCAAACATTATACCAAACTTTAACAATTTTCAAAATAAATTAGGCTTCAACTTACTTTGCTTATCTTGAATACTTTAAGCTAAGAGGAGTCAACTTTAGCAGCATTAAGCAAATACCTTTATATCCACTCAGAGTTGAAACGTTTTGTTGTTTGTTTACAAACAATGTATAAAAGGTTCGAAGGTGTTAAATGTTTGTATTCAGACTATATCTTATTGTTCTTTAAACTTTCGGTGTAATAATATCTTAACTCTTGGATTTCTACATCAGGTAGAAATATTTATTGCATAAAACTTTGTATTTGATAAATTCTTTTAAACAACTATTAATGTAGTGAAGAAGACAAAGAAAAAATAAATATCTGATTTATAAAATAACAAACCCCCTTTTTCGGATAAGAAGAATTTTGGAAGTAAACAGTTTAAGGAGAATTATAGTATTAAATATTAATAATGCCGTATATCGAAAGTATTTAAAGCAAGAAGATATTAAACGGGAGATATTAATTTTTTTTATTTGACGAACTCAAAACTAACGATACCCAAATAAAAAAATTGTTACCATAATTTCGATAGTGTATATAAATTTATTAATTTATGATTTTTTTATTATATTACTAATAATCGTGTTAATTGTAACACAAAGCGATATGTATTGATTTTATATGCATTGATGCATTCATTATTATAATATACATTATTTATTATAATGTACATAATATACAAATAAAATTATAGCTATATAAATATATAATATATTTGAAAAATAAATAGACTGGTCAAGAGGGAAATTAGGTAGGTTATTGTTCAATAATCAATATTATTAGATATGCAATAGTATATATAATAATATCTTGATTTATTTGAATTCCTATATATATATATATATATATATAATATCTTTGTATTTTATATTCATATATTTTATATTTAATAATATTTTGTACACTTCATTTGAATACTAATATAATTTTCTTTTTTGTAAATGGAAAATGTAAAATAAAAATTAGATAATCGTTTTGAGAAAGAAAAATCGATTTTAAATTTGATATGCTAAAAACTGGAAGAAGCATCCATTAAATTGTCTAATTTTTGTAAAAGAAATCATTGTACAAATAATTTATATTAAAACTATATATTTAAAACTAAAAGTAAATCAACAAAATTAAACTTAATTAAATAATTATGTATGAAAATTATAACGATTTTTCCAGAATTTGGTATTTAGAAACCTATACTTGAAACCAAGTACAAAGTGTATGTGTTATTAATGGATCTCTTGGTTAAAAAGATCTTATTTTTGTAAAAGTAAATTTTCGAAAAAATAAAATGTATACAACGTATTATATGTATACTATACAAAGCGATTATCAGAAATATAATAAAAACAATTGTAAATTAATAAATTTATACACCTACAAGTGTTTTGCACTTTTTTGAAAATAAATAAAAAAAAAACAAAAAAAAAGATATTTAATTTATGTATCTATTGTCTATCTAGTTATTTGTTTGTTAGTTATTCACCCGTAAATGTTTCATCCAGCCAATGCTATTCTGAACCCAAAAAGCTTTCTCGTTTTAGACGTAAATCAAATTTTGCAAATCAAATCTTTGATCTTTATCAAAAGGGTATCATTTAGTTAATTTAATTACGATTGGTGAATCCGTTTTGGAATCTCAAGTTTGAATGTAATGTTTTTTTGCAACCGAAGCAAACAAAATATTCTATGGGAATTTAATTCCTAAAAATAATTTTAGGAACACTTTTCTATTAAAATATCGTAAAAAATATTACATTTTAACGGGTTAGGACTGATATTCCACAATCGAAATCCCAAATTCAAAATCCTAAAATAAAAAATTGCAAAACACATAATCCCATAAAAAAAAATTCCAAATGTACAAAATTTCAAGAAATACTTCAACAGCAAAGCATACAAAATATTAAGCATATAAACATCCTAATTGTGTTACCAACTCTAGAATGCTTCCTAATTTTTTTTTTGAATTTTGTAACTAGGAATTTTCATATTCTTTTTACTGCGATTTTTTATTCTGGGCCTTTTTCTTTCTTGGGATTTTTTATTCTGGGACTTTTTCTTTCTTGGGATTCTATATAATTAAGATTTTTTTTTTTTTGGAACTTTGATAGACTCCCCTTTTTAAGAAACAGGCCAAGTAATCCAGCCAGGAGGCTTATTGGATTCCTCATCTTCCTCTTGTCTTATTGGATTCTCTTTTTTTTTTTAATTTCTAAGATTTTTAAGAGAAGTTACTGTTTTCTTAGTATTACATTTTAGTTGAATTTAAATGAATTTAATAGTTAAAGACGACTTAGTATGTAACACTTCAAAATAAATATTGCAATAACTGAAATTTATGCTAAATTTTAGGAGTTTTCTTTTAACTAACACAATTTTTAATTAATTATGTTATGTTATGTTAAAGTGAAGTAATTAGATCATTTTTATGTTTAAGGGCTAATTAGTTCAAAAAGAGCAAGAATGTGATGAAAAAATGAAAATGTCCATTATAAAAATACATAATATACTGATGATATATTATTATATATATATATATATATATATAGATATGTTGATATATAAAGATATTATGATATATAATAAATTGGTTATCAGAATTAAAATTACATAAGGGTAATAATAAATGTTATTTTTTCGTATATTAAATAACTTCAGGCCAATTTCATTAGTTTAAGCGCGTTCTATTGCACAAAGAACAAAAAAAAATAAATTTTTTTTTTTTTTCATAAAATAATAATAAAATTAATTAAGTAAAACAATAAACATTAAACATTAAATTTAATTTATAAAATAATGTAAATTGATATTTGGTATTATTATTTAAAAAAAAAAAAAGTTTCTCATTAAATTTCATTTTGTTATTTTAAAAATAATAAAAGAAAAACTTTAAAAAAAACAGCATTAATATATACTAATTTCTATTTAATTTAATAGGCATTCATTTTGTTGTTCTCCATAATCCTTTGTACTACCAAGAAACTATATTTTACTCCTTAAAATTAAATCATGTTGAATATGAATATAAACAAATATTTAATAAAAATAAAATAGAAAAAAAATATTATTAAAAATAATTATTGAACCAAATAATAGATGACACACAAGTAGCTTCAAGAATTCGTTAAAGTTATTGTTCGTTCGCTGGTTTTCATTACTGCTCTCTAGAATTCTATTTGAGAGCACATATTTCTATCTATAGCACAGATAACATATCGTTTTGATACTGTACCATCTTATATTTCGTTGTCAACAGCTATGTTCTACTTGTATAATTAGCCCGCAAAATTCAGAAATATAATTAGTTTTCAAATTTTACTTTCGGATATGTAACAGTTTAATAATGTGAAAATAGGTAATCCGCAAATTTTAAGTCAAGTAATACTGTAAAAGGCAAAGATTTAGATCACGGCAACACTGAAGCAATTAAAATATGATTAAAAAGTTTAGAATACTTTTAAAGGTAAGGAAAATTTAAAAATATAGAATAATTTATTTGTTTTCTTCTACATATACCCCATATATATTCTCAAAATCGTTATCCGTTCTTTCTCCTATAAGACCTTAATTATTTTCGCCTCCTCTTGCAAAAATAATACTATATGAACATGTTAATTTTTCTCAAATTATTTACATATATGTACGTATTTTCTCCCACTTCGTAGAGCTGTCTTAAATCGAAGATCGAATGTTTCATAGTCCTAATTTTTTGATTGGTATAAGTGACTGATCCCGTCAGTCGTGCCATATATCACAAATAGTGGGTTGACACTATTTTGCTATTACTTCCGTCAGCATAAAGCTTATATTAAGGTTAGGTTTTAATTTTAGATTCGTTTCGCTGCTTTCAATCATAATCCCAGTATCTTTGAAAAGTAAAAGTAAACGAAATAAATATTGTATATATTGTAAAACAAAAAATTATTTTTTTTTATATTACATTAATTTTCTATCAATAGAAAATCTTTGGAGGTTTTCTTAAATTAACTAAATTCTATGGAATTTAAAGATCAATTTTATAAAACTTAATTAGAAAAAAAATTTTAAATTAAAATGAGATTTGTAAAAAATTGAATTAAGGATTCAAAGTGATTTTTTTAATAAAACAATTAACCCCAGAATATTGATTCATCTTTTTTTCTTTCCTTTATATAAAAATATACTCTGATCTCTGACCACACTTTTAGAATAGAATACCAACTATATATTTAATAACAATTTATGACACAAAAGACAATGTTGACAGAAGCACTAGAAGACTAAAAGAAAATTGAATATAAGTGGTGTGTAGTTTTTAAACGTTTTACGATCAAATTGCAATGGTTTTTTTGTACTTTTTTTACATTTTTTTTTTTTGTCATCAAAGGATTTTTTATTTTACACATAATTAAATAAAGACTTCAATATATACTTTAATCTTAAAAAATGGTTTTAAACTACAATAAGGTGATGGTAAAATGTTTTTAGTGAACATGTAAATAACATTATATCATAATATATACTATTGTTATATACAGTAATACTTTTATTAATGCGGTCTTATTTAGTTAAGTGTATGTACTTTAAAATTATTAACAAGTTTTAGGGATTTTGTTGTTATCTCTTAGAAATTATAATATTGCAAAGGGTTTTTAAGAAAAATCCAGATATAGGCGAATTAATTGAATCTTTTTCTAAACTTAAGTTAAAATACGTAATTTGAAAGTAATTTGAGAAAAAAATCGATATATGAAGTTTTAACGTTTTATTGAAAGTTGTCATCTTGAGATTCGAACTTTTAAACATGAATGATTAAACAGAAATACCCCCTAGAAAAAATTTAAGTAATATCCTACTTAAGTTTTGTATAGAAGATGTATTATGAACCTCTGAAATATCCTCTTATTATATTACCATTAGTTTTATAGTTCCTTTAACTAACTTTAAAAGTTTCCTTTTAAGTTCTCTATTCCGGTTTATATTTAAGTACATATCTGCTGTTTTTGTATAAGGATTACTGCCCTAAAAAAAATTTTTTATATTATATTATACTCTAATCCATTTGATCACATTAGATTACATATGGTTATAACCTTAAGGTTATTTCTTGTTTTTTTTCTTTTATCACACAATTTTTTTTTCTTTTTATGGTATTATATTTTTTATTTCGTTGGTTGTTTCTGCTTTTAATTTTTTTCTTAGAGTCCATTATTCTATGTATTCATATAAAAAAAAAACCTAGTAATTGCATGTTACAAATTAAAAAAGAAAAAATAAAAGTAAAATAATTCAATTGCAAGAGTAAAAACAGTAATAGTGGCAATGGTATCATCAGCTTCTGCAACAACATTAAAAACAATACTAGTAACAATAGTTACTATATAAATATGAAGCTATTGAAGACCCAATGCATAGAGTACTTTTTTTTTTTTTTTGTTATTGGCATCCTGTGCATTAAATTTTGTCTTTCTATATTTTGTTAGTACATAACATACATGTTTTTTTTTCCTTCTTATTGTAACCAGTGCTCAGCTTCCTGTTTTATATTAACACTAACTGTAATTAACTTAACACTTTCTTTTGAAGCGTCATATTAACTTTCAGGGAATATAGTTTTTTATTTTATTTTTTGCTTTTACTTTATTTTTATTTTTTTATATTTTTATATCATGTTTTGTATTCATGGTCTTTTTCACTCTTTCATTTAGTATTTTTCATGCACATATTCCCGGTTTTTATATTTATATTCTATAATATAATATTTTATTTAGTTTTGGTTTTGGCGTTAAGGAGTTCCTTTAATATTTTTTTCTTTTCGTTTTCTTCTTTTTTTTTTTTTTAAATATTGTTCTTCATAGGTTTTATAATATTTTTGTATAAAATTCCTTGATTTTTTTTGTTTTTTTTTAAAATTTGTTACAACCAGATGGAATTATTTATAATAGTATAATAAGAATAGACCAGCAGGTTAAAAAAGTTTATATGGGTGGTATGAATATAAGATTATAAAATAAATTAAAAATTTTAAGCTTAGAATTAAGTTTATGAACAAGAAATCGAAAAATACTTTGTCTTGAGGAAATAAGTTTGATGACAAATCAGTTAGATACTAAAATACAAATATAGTTGTTCTAACAGATGATTTCATCTAACTGTAAGTTCTCGTTTAAGATTCTTTTCGAAAATTCCTCTTTTTTGTTTTTTCCTAGACTGTGACCTCTAAGGTTATTTATTTGTTTATAGGTTTTCCTTTTAGCTTTTCTCTTTTATGTTTTTTTTTTAGAGAAACTGCACAAAAATAAAGTATTAAAAATTTCATTTATCTTTATGAATATGAAAGATAAGTTTTAAGAAAAAAAAAATGAATTAAAAGCAAGTAAAATTAGTTATCATAGCCATAAAAAATGAGGAGAATGTTTCCATTAAATATAGAAAGTCTTTTACATTTTTAAGTTTTCAAAATACACATTTTGGAATATATTTGGTGTTTTTTTTCAATTAAGTTAATTTTTGACACCTAAAATCATTTTCTAAACTGAGTATACACCTACCAGAAATTGAAAAATAGATAAGTTGAAAGTTTCCTTGAAGATATTATTTTCATATTTGTTTTCAGATAGGTACAGGGAACAATATCAGGGTAGTGAC
Organism: Poecilobothrus nobilitatus; assembly: GCA_947095535.1. Taxonomy (NCBI): domain Eukaryota; kingdom Metazoa; phylum Arthropoda; class Insecta; order Diptera; family Dolichopodidae; genus Poecilobothrus; species Poecilobothrus nobilitatus. The sequence continues at coordinate 264,927,399 of OX352774.1, read as the reverse complement.
TGTATTTTAACAAAATATGTTTTAGGCATCATAAAATGTTTTGCCTATTATGTGAACAACATAAAACAAAGGATATAAAATATAGGATATTTTAGTTCTTGTACGTTCATGTATGAAAAATACACAAAATTTCTTCAAAAACCTTACAATATCCTTTTCTGTTGTTATTCTTCTTTTTTATAGTTGATTTTTTTTAATAATATTTTTTTTTTCTCGAACTTTGGAAGCTTTTTAAAAAGTTAAAATTGTATTAAACAACATTATGTTACCATATGCTAAAAATTACATTTGTGTTTTTTTTTTTTTTTTTCAATTGGTGAAAAGGAAAAAAAAAAATTGAAATAAAATTAAAAGTATACTCTTTTTAAAAATCCATTTTTTTTACTTTTGGAAAATAACCAAAAAAAAAAAATTAAAAAAAAATACATATATATATATAAGGATATTTGATACTAATGGAGATTTTAAATCATTATACGATCTGAAAACGAAAAATAATTTTCATTTTTTCTGTTTTCTCTTTTTGGCCATTAAAATGTGATAAAATTCTGGTTAAATTAGCAAAATAATCCTTTCAAAAATTTCTTTTTTTTTTTTTGTTATATTATTATTTTCTTTTCTTTTATTTTTCCGTTAAAATTTTTATTTTTCTATAGTTTTGTAGAAAAAGGATGTATTTTTAATGAGTTCTAAGCGTAAAATAAATATACGTACATATTTTTAAAAGTAAATTTTTGTAAAGTGGTGGTGGTTCACAGTAAATTCTATTCCATTATCAATTTCTATTCTAAAAATCTAAATCTGGTATCTCTTATGCTGTATTCCCATACTAAATTAAGTAATTGTTGTAATAAAATTTTATATTATAACGCATTGTTAATATAGTTGCTTTAATTACACAAAAATTGTTTATATATATATATGTAGTGTATTGTATATACATATACTATATATATGCTGTATATATATACTGTATATATAAATAAAAAAAAATAATTAAAAATATAATTTTGGAAAGTACATATTCGGTTTTATAGAATTTCACTAAAAAATGCATAAAAATCAGAAAGAGCTCCTATAGAAAAATCTGCCAAATATTTAAAATGGTATTAATTTAAAATATTTCATAATTTTTGTTTTGGGTTTTTTGTGAAAATTTTATTAAAATACCTATAAAAATTAAACATGTTGTTCAGCTATTTTAAAGGAGTCATTTTGAAGCTATACAGATTTTTACTTATGATTGTATTTTCATGAAATTAATTGGATTAAATAAGTTATAAGACTATATAATATATTGGGTGTCATTCAAATCATACAAAGTAATAAAATAATCTTTTTTCTAGTAATTAACAAAAATAAATTATTTTTTTAAGGAAAGTCGGAAACTTCTAAAGACAACAAGAACTTCCTCTTTTGTATTGTCAGACTACTCATTCTGATTGACTATCCCACTTCCTCCTTTAGCAAATATTTTTTTTTTTTTCTAAGGGAGGTGGGAATCTTCCAAAGACACCAAGAATTTCTCCTTGGTGGTGTCAGATTCTTACTGACTAAACCCACCTGCCCCCATTTTAGCCAATATAATGGGATGAAACGCTTACCTGCAAACGCAATATATTGGCTAGGAAGTAGGGATAGGAGAGGATAGAAAATGGATACGGAAACATTGAATTGGAAATTCGACTGTAAGGAAACAATGAATCCGTCTATTACTATTTTGCTAGCCATTACAACAGTTACAACATGTAATAGTATATAACACCTTACTGCATGAGGTAATTATTGAAGGCAACCCCCACTGTTACTGTAGCTGCTGTTATTATAGGTATTAGTATTGTTATTAATATTATTATTATTTTACTACAGAGTCAGGGCCATCAGTGAATTAATGTTACCATGATATTACCTTACTGCATGATAATCAAAGATAGCTCCATTGTAGCAGCTATTATTATTATTGTTATTATTATTATTATTACTAGTATTAATTATACGATATACATTATTACGATATAAAATTACTACATATTTTTTATTTATATGTCTTGACCGGGGTTTGACCCCAAGAACCAAGAGAGTTGGTGACTTAACCACTGTGCCATGAGTCAGATAATATAATGAGATAAAACGCCTAATTGATAAAGTAATAGGTATAGGTATATTGGCTAGAGTGTGGTGATAGGAGAGGATATGACAAGGATCTGGAAACATTAAATTCGGAAGTGGGACTGTTTTAGCTGATTTGTTTGATAAAAGGAAAAACCCGTAGCACATGTGCATGTCCAATTTGTTACTGGCTAAACCACACCCTTCTTCTATTAAAACTAGTTAAACTGACTATAACCATTAATTTTATGCTATATCTTGTTTGAGTATAGATTTTATGCACTTTCATACTTTTTAAAGTAGGTTTAATTGCCTGGTTGTTAATTAACACTTTATTATATGTTATTGGTTTAAACTTAGAACGTAGGAGTCAGTAATTTTCTCTATATTTATTTTCAAATTCTAGTTTTTTCTTTTTAACGTGTTCATTCCATCTTAGCTTGACATCCAGCGTCATTCCTAGGTATTTTGCTGAATTTTCGATTGATACGTTTACACCCTTTAAATATTTTTTTGGTGGGATTTTTATAATTCTGTTTGTAAAATTAACATGAACAAATTTACTTTCATTAACTTTTATTTTCCAATTGTTCGTCCAATATCATACTTTTTCACTTGCTTTCTGTAATTTTCTTGCAGCTTTGTCAATATTTGATCTTACTGCCAATATTGCAATATCATCAACAAATGTTACATTGTCTACTTCTGGTAGATAACTTGTGTACAGCAAGTACAGTATAGGGCCTAGAATAATGCCTTGAGGCATTATTTTCAGTGTTAATGAGTTTGGTAGACATTTAAATTTTCGGGCCTCGGTGGCCTAGTGGGCAAAAGCGTATAAATTACGCTGTAAAACCGGAGGAAGTTTGGGTCCGAATCCCACATGCCGTAAGAATAATTCCCCCTTACGACATTTGCAGTCTCGCCTGAAAAGGAAAAACTGTGTAATTTTCTTGGTAGGGGAATGAACTAAAAAAAAAGAAAATGCAGCGTTATGAATTTTTACCATTAAAACTTTGGGAAAATATTTTTAGAAAAGAAAGAAAAAATATATCATAAAAATACAAGCATAAGTACAAGACGTAAATATTTTGCTGTATAAGCGAAAATCAAATTAAACTCGATCCAAATTATTTCTAGTAAAAAAAGAGGAAGAATACATTTGCCTTCATGAACTCTTAGATACCCGTACAAACCCGTTACTATGTTCATATAGTCTACCGCTCTGCTTATAATATTTTTTTTTAAATTTTTCAGTATTTTAAAATATTTGGATGAGTTTCATAATTTCTAGAACTAATGCTTGTACATATACTCAAACTATATAAATATACATTCTTCAAAAGCAGATCTAACCTTTTCCAAATATGATCCAAAACTTTTCCGAATATGATATACCTATAGTACTATTTAATATTAAGCGATAAATGTCTATATTAATTTATACTAAACTTACTACAAAATACAAAATATATGTATATTAATATGCATATGAATTGATGTTATATATTATTATATCGTCATACATTGCAATATATCTTTAAAATATTTCGTTCATATAATAATTTCTAGTAAATACAACAAAATACGTATATACGCCTCTGTATATATGTATATATCTAACTATATATACTCTTATTATACATCATTCATTCATCAGTGACATATACGAAATGTAAATAAACATGATATATAAGTATGTATACCAACATCATATAAATATAAATTCTTTATAATAATTTTATTTATTTAATTTTTTTTGTACGCTTCATCATCCTCAACAATTTTAGATTGTCGTGTAAAAAAAAATTCAGAAAAATCGTTAAAGAAATTTGTTAGAAAAATTGAGAAAAATCGAGCCACACTTACGTCAATTTTAAGGTAACCATTTATTATTAAGATAAATTGTTAACAGAAATAAAAATATAATGTTGGACCTTTAATTTTTGTTTTTTCCTCCAAAAAAATTTGAACAGGTGATCAAGTTGCAGATGTTTAAAAATACGGAATTTTCAGTTTTTGACCCCTTACAACTCCTAAACCGGAAGTTGTACAAAAATATTTTATGAAATGACTCATACTTGTTTTCAAAGACCTAACTCCTTTGATATGAAGTTTCTAACTTAAACAGTTTCGAAGATTTTGCAATAATTCAGTTTCGCATAACGTTGTTCAAAAGCTACCCGAAGTTTTAGTTGGATCTCACTCAAAAAAAGTAGGGAACCTATAAATTAATCCAAAAATATTTTCTATTAAATTCAATACTCTAGTTTTCTTAGTTTTTAAGTTATAGTGTGAACGGGCGGACAAAGTCTAATCGACTTAGAATTTCATTCTGATCTGATCCCCTTTGAAGGTATATCTAGCTGGCTTATTTCGAGGTGTTACAAACGGAGGAGTAATTTTATTATACCCGATACTTATCGTACGGGTATAAAAACCATATTGTCCAATAAAGTTTAACAACTTTTTTGGTTTTTATTCAAACAACACAATTCTCCGAAAAAACGATTAATTATATCCAAATTTAAAAAGAACAAAAAAAAATACAAAATATATTTATTCGCCAATTCTCTTCTTAATTAGATCATCATTATAATTAGACCGTTCTTATAATACAATATATTTGTAGTTTTTTTTTTGGGAAACCCAAACAGCAAAAAATTTAATAATTTCCAGTCCACAAATTTTTTTTTTAACAGTTAAGTGTTACTAAATTAATTAAAAATAAATAAAAAAACATAAATTCCTATACAAAAATATAAAAAATTTAACAATTAATTGTTATTTTCTCCTAAATTTCTTCGGAAATCATTAAACCGTCCTCAAACAAACAAATTTAGTAGTCCAGAACAATTTTTCCATTTTATATTTTTTATTGATTTTAATTTCTATTTTTAGAATGAGAGAAGACCTTAAAATTAATTCTTTGTTTTTTATATTCAATTATTTAACTTTGAAATCCAATAAATTTGGTGGTAACCTGCCCCATCCTATTACTCTTTATAATATTTTGTTCGATTTAAATTCAATTCTTTATTTTAGAATAGAGTTTTTCTATTGACAATCTAATTGATTATTTTCTAAAAAAAAGTTGTTTTTTGTTTTGGTCTAATAAAAAAAAAAAAAAAAACACAAGATAGAAAGAATTTTAGAATAATTACCAAAATATACAAAAAATTAAAAGTTTAAGTACCAAAATTTCATTTCATTTGGTCAGGGTGAGGATCAAGTTTATTTTTTTAGTTTTTTTTTTGTTTTTTTTTTTTTGTTATTTGATATTAAATTTTACGCTTCATAAAACCGATTGGTCAATACCAAAATTATTTGTTATATTTATACTCATTTAAATTTTATTTTAAATTCAATAAACCAATAAATTGATAATATTAAAATATATTGAATAGCTCTGGACTTATTAGAACATTTTAAATATTAAATTACCTTGAAAAATAATGAAATTAAAAAAATGGCTTAAAAGTAAAATAAAGATTTTTACAAAATAATTAAATTTTTTTGAAAATTAATTCGAAAAAGATTGGAATTCTATTAAATTATTGAAAAAAACGAATATTTTTTAAACACCCTGTTCTAAAATATTGAATATTATGTTATTTATTTATGTCCCTGCACCTTTTTAAATGAAACTTTGTGACCTTATACTTTTAACCTCTCAAGAGCCATAATAAATCCTTTAAATTTTGAAAAGATTTTGAATTCAAAATTCAAAGTGTGGCAACGATCTCTTAATGACGTCATCGGAAACCAATTCTTCCAAAAATTTAATTTCATGTCATATATACTATATCTTTCTGCAAATTTTGAGGAATATTGAAAATGGGACCTTTTTGAAACTGTACCTGACTCATTATAATATTATAAACCTTATTAAATGTTATTTTATACACCCTGTACTTAAGCCATTGAAAATTATATTATTTATTTATGAACCTACACCTTTTTAAATTAAATTTTGTCACCTTTCTTTTAAGCTCTCAAAAAAACCTTAATAATCCTTTAAATTTTGAAAAGATTTTGAATTCAAATTTCAAAGTATAGGAATGAACTCTTAATTACATCATCGGAATTCCAATTCTTTTACAAACTTAATGTGATGTTATATGCAAAGTTTGAGGAAAGATTAACCAAAATTTGAAACCAATAACACTTTAATCATTTAGCTTAGTCTAATATTAATAAAATAAAATTCCTATGTTCTTATAGTTAGTGTTAGTTTTTGTTTTACTTCAAAATATAATAACTTGACAGAACTTTAATTGAAAATTTTAAACTGTAGATACTGTAAATACTCTAAACTCTACTAAGTTTCACTTCTTTTATTTATTATTCATATTAATTAGTAGGTACTATAAAACTATTTAATAAAAAATATTTTCTTTATATTTAATACTTTAAATTTTAATATATTTTTATTTTTTTCTAAAATTCATGTCAATCCATTATCTAGAGATCCAACGGAATTAATGTAACTTTAAAAAAAAATTTTCGAAACAAAAATTAAAATCAATTAAAAACAAAAAAAAAACTTTTTTAGCTTTAACTTTTTTTTTTTTTGTTTGCAAAATCCAATGATGATGCAATTATAAAAAAACTACTGCGGCCATAGTTTTACTTTGTTTTGTATGACAAAAAGTTTAAATTAACGTCATCAAAACCAAAATAATTTTCTATTTAAGCATTGATTTGGAATAAATTTTTAATATATCAATTTATTGAACTTCCGTTACACTTAATAAACTTGTACTCCGAGTAAAACTTCATTCATTTAGATAAAAAAAAAACATTTTCATCCTTTGTAGGTACAGTTTGTTTTTGAAACACATACCATTTAGTTGGCGGAAAATTAAATGGATTCGACATTATAAACTTTGAAATGTGGCATGATTTTTACTTCAATAGTTTGAATTTACTGTCACCATTTTCGGCTTCATATATTGCTTTTAAACGTGTTGCAGTATGTTAGTTCTCATTAATGAGATACCAGTTCTGTGTTGCTCTTATTGCAAAAAGGTCTAGGTAGATTTTTTTTTTAACATTTATGTTTGTGCTTTCATTTGGTTCAGTGACTTCCATATTGTCTGTCAATGTCTGTATAATGTTAGTCTTCTTTTAATTAAATACTAACTTATGCATCTTAATTTAATCTAAGTATAATCCTTATAATCCTTAATAACACTGTACATTTAAAAAAAAAAAAAAGGAAAAATGAAATAGAAGGGATATAAACAATAAAATAAAAATTAATTAAAAAATATATTTCAGTTTTAATTAAAAGTCCCGAAAAAAAGTTTTGTTTTCTAAAAACTTTTCATTGCATATAATTTATTAACACATTACTTTATAATATAATATATACATATACATAAATATGCCTTTATATATTATCATTTATATAATATTATAACCTATTATTAAATACGACAATTCCGGATTTTAACAAAATAAATTGTTAAACAATTGGAAAAAAAAGAAGAGCAAAAAAAAACTTTAAATACCAAAAATTTATTTAAAAAGTTAAACAAAGCAGATACAGACAAACAAAAATAAAAATTATTTTAGAATTAGGACACCTATATATTATAATATATATATGTATATTAAACCTTCATTTAGTTAAAAACACAAAATTTGTATAGAAAAAGTTTTGCTTAAATAAAAGTTCATAGATTTATTATGCTTTGAAGCGGGTCATAGAAAAACAAAAAAGCTTATATTAAATACTTTTTGATTTTTCTTATCATTAAGCGCAGATAGACAATTTTCAGCATTTTTATTCCTTACAAACAGTATATCCTTTTTAGATTTTATTGATTTAATGTTAAGCGATGTAAGCAATGTATCATAAATAATCTCCAACTTTTGTTACTAATGCTGGCTTCACTAATAATTTAGTACCTGTTGGGTTACGGAGAAGTCAAGTATATAGTCAAGTATGGATATTCAGCTGCAGTTTTGGTTGATAATCGAATTAAATTTACCCTTTTATATTTCCGTTATAAACCTACAAATTTATTTTATTAATCTAATTATTTTTTTTAATCCTTCATATTCCATTTCAATAAACCTATTACTTAGTTACATATGGAACAAGTGTATAACTTAATAACATACAGTCATATGTGTAAGGTGAAAATTAACATATTATAGTACTGAATTATGGTTTCTTACTAATCCCATCAAGCTACAACTATAATTTTGCATAAATAAACATTTGGGATTATATACCGAATATTTTGGCCAAACAGGATAAGTAATAAAATCTTATGGAAGTTAACAAAAGAAAAATCTATATAATGAAACAAATTACCAGAAGGGATGTGTGTTTAATAGAGTGTGTGTTTAATAGAAGTAAATCCAAACACACATTAAGAAAAAGTTAAAACTATTTACAATCTAAAAGAAAAGGAACGATCTGAATTACATGACAATTGTGAAATAAGCGCGCGAGATGTGAGAAAGAAGGGTCATAATTACATGGAAAAAAATTGTATTGACAGAAATGAGCGTGCGAAGTGCGAGATTTATTACACTGGAATATGAAATAGAGGAATTTGCAATAGAAGGAAAGAAACTACACTATGAAAATGTATACCTATATAAAATAATTTTAGTTAAACATATATTTTAATATATAATAATATAAAAATGTATCTATTCACTATTTAAACTAAAAATGGAAAACAATTAGATTCATCATAATATATTGAATATGCAATATCATGTCCTTTCGTATTCTTATTTTAATAGTAAACAGCATAATATAATATAAAATTTTTTCATTATAATTTTTTTTTTGTATGTGTGTCCAATTTATTTTGATGATGTGATGATGTGAGTGGATTATACCCAAAAATATGTAGAAATCTGAAACAAAAGTTTAATCGAAAACCAAAAAAAAAAAATTGAATACCGTAAATTCAACGATAAAGAAAAAAAAGTTTTTCTTTTAATTCAGATTTTAATTTAAAAATAATTATTTTTTTTTTATATTCTGGTTGTATTCATTTCTAGTCCACAACTGTATTTATCATGAAAAATCATTAAACTAAACTTTTTTTATGTTCCCATTCATTTCCTCTAAATTTTATTTATTTTATTTTGTTGTGGGTAGTTTTGTGTTGTGTTCTATTGTGTTGTCAGTGAACTTTGAATTTTAGTTTAAAAATGTATTTGTTATTGTTTTAACACTTTTGATACTTAAATTATTTTGTTGTTTAGACAACCTATTCATATTCTAATGTATGTTTGTAGGAATGAAACGTTGTTTCCTATTTTTTTAGCACATTTCCAAAAAAGTTTTGAAAAAATGTGCCTATTAGTTTCACTCTGTCCGTCTGTCCGTCCGTCCGTCTGTCCGTCCGTCCGTCCGTCCGTCCGTCCGTCTGTCCGTCCGTCCGTCCGTCCGTCCGTCTGTCCGTCTGTCCGTCTGTCCGTCCGTCCGTCTGTCCGTCTGTTTACAAAACTTCTACATCGTTAAAGATAGAAAAAAAAATTTTAACCATGGGTAGGTCTCATAAAAAAATTAATTTTGTGGAACAACTTTTTCATGTAGCCCCATCCATCAAGGAACTGTAGCCCCTCAAACTTTGAAAAAGCCCTATTTTTAAACGCGTATATTTAAGGTTGCGCTTAATATTTTTGTAATCTGAAAACGCCATTCGACGGGATTTTTTTTTACCTTTATAAATCAATATCAAAATTATATATAGTTATTAAAATTATTATTTAAATTTACCGTTATGTGAAAACCAAATTTTGCATGATTTTTCTACCTTCATAACTCCGGCACGTTTTGAGATAACAGCTTGAAATTTTGAGACAAGAATGAACTTTTAAAATTAGCATAATTTTACTCAGAAAATTTTTTTGTACCACAACGTGTTTATGAGCTATTAGGCCTCAAAAATTGAAAATTTGCTATTTTTAGACAACTTAGGCACCTGTAGAAATTGTTCTTTGCCAGGACATGAAAATTAAAGCTCCAGTAATATATTTTAACGTGAGTTAACTGTTTTTTTTAGTTGTATAAGGTTCCAGACTTACAGCCGCTTTAAATTGCAGAAAAGTCTTATTTTCACGTTTTTTCTTATTACATGAAATTTTAAAATTTTTGTATAAGTCACAATTCTAAAAAGTTTGTACTGTCTTTTGGAAATGTGCGCTTTTAAAAACCGTTGGTTTACATTCTACCTTGTTAAATATTAAATTTGTATGTTTATTTATTACACTGATATAAAAAGCAAACTTAGAAGTAATTAATTATTTGAAATTAATCATTTAATCTAAAATTCTATACAATGTTATTTGTATATGTAAGAGCTAGCATTCAATTTCTCAATTCATACATAATTATGCATACATAATTATATCAAATATCGTACTAGTCTTAAATATAAGTCCATCGATATCAGTCCATCTATAATACATTTTTAAATAAAAAGTATTTCGTTATTGTTATCGTAAGCACCGTCTAATGATAACGTTTTCCTTAAAAAAATCTTGCTTGATTTGAATTCTTCTATCAAGGAAAAGTTTTCTATACCAATTCTAGGAGCAAATTCCAGAGTAAATTTATGAAAATATTAAACAAGGCAGAATGTAATCCACCCGTTTTTAAAAGCACACACTTCCAAAAGGCAGTACAAACTGTTTGAAATTGTGACTTGCACTAAAATTTGAAAATTTCATCTAAGGAAAAATATGGAAATAGAATTTTGAAAGGGTGTAAGTCTGAAACTCTATATAAGTAAGAAAAACCGTTAACATACGTAAAAATATATTATTGAACCTTTCATTTTTTTTTATATCATGCTGAAGAAAAATGTGTACAGGTGCCTAAGTTACAGGTGTCTAAAAAAAGCAAATTTTGAATTTTTGAGTTGTAATAGCTGTTAAACAGGAGGAAGTACAAAAAAATTTTCTAAAGAAACTTATACTAATTCTAAAAGTTCTACCTTATCTTAAAATTTCAACTACATGTCTAGGAGCGTGCCGGAGTTATGAAGATAGAAATATCATGCAAAATTTGGTTTTCACATAACGGTAAATTTAAATACTAAATTTAAAAAAGCTGTATAATTTTTATATTGATTTATAAAGGTAAAATTAATTCCAGTAGAATAGTGTTTTCAGATTGAAAAAATATTAAGTGGAACACATGTTAATTCGTATATCTCGAATTTAAAAATAGAGCTTTTTCAAAGTTTTAAGGGGCTGTAGCTCCAGAATGGAGGCGGCTACATAAAAAAGTTGTTCTACAACATTATTTTTTTTATGAGACCTACCCATGGTTTACATTTTTTTCTCTATACTACTGGTATACTACTGTTATATGTTTTATCTGGTAGATTTACAATTAAATTCTTTATTTGCAATGGCACTGATATTTTGTTGACAGACAGAATATGACATACAGGATTAATGAAACTAATATGCAAATTTTTTAAAAGCTTTTAAAAAAATCTTAGAACAATAATTACTCATAATTTACAAAGTATTCGATTATTTAACAATTTGAAACAAAATTTCCTCTCGTCACCTCGGAAATTAATTAAATAATATAAAAACCAACTCTTATACTTAAAAATATTTAGAAGTTAAAATGTCTAGAAGTTAAAAAACATTGATTTAGATTTCTCAAAAAAAAAAAAAAATAATACAATAAAAAAAAAAAAATTTAATTAAAATTTTTTAAGTTTAAAAAAAACGAAATTTAATAAATCTTCAAGAGGATGTTTTCTCCTATATTCTTAATAATAAACATAGTCCAAGTGCCAATAAAAGAATGTAAACACTTATTATAGTACTACACAATCTTAAAAAAAAAATATATATATATATATTTTTTTTGGTAATTTTATTTTATTAAGAACCTAACTCTCAAGTAAATATTACCGTCATCAGATTTTGTAAAATTAGAAAAAGAAGGAAATACCAAAACAAAATTCAACATACTAGAAGTAGTCCTTAAAATTGATCATCCATTAAAAATAAAAAGCACATTTTTATTTTAATTTTTTTTTTCTTTACTTCTTAAAAGCTTATCAAAAATGCGTAAGTATCGGAGAAGCCTCTTGAAATTTTTCAAAAAATTTTGTACTATTTGCGTAATATAAAATAAAAAAAATATATATATACATATTATCTATATAGGTACTGTATTTACAAAATACTTTGAATAAGTAGATATGTATTAAAGGACATTATTTGTTTGGAATTTTTATAGAGTCCTTTATTTTGATGCTCCTAATTTCTTCTTTTTTTTTTTTGTATTTTTATGTTAAAGAATTTATTTAGATTTTTCTGGGTTGAAAATTCCTATAAATTAAAAAAAAAAAATATCGGGAATATTTTTGAAAATTTATTTTTCAATTTTTTGCTATTTTTATTCCTATCAACTTCTAGACAAAGTAACTAAAAAAATTAAACAAACTTGTTAATTTTTTCGAATTTTTAATGCCAAGATATTGTTTTCCATCTTGTAATTTTTTTATTTAAATTTTTCAAATATTTTTAGAAAAAAGTGAAATTGAAAAATTTTTAATTATTTTATTACCGTCTAGACTTTAGAGAATCTAGATCTATAATTTAGAATAGATTTTGTTACTTTGTGTTTCTTTATAACATTTCTTTGAATACGCAATTAAATAGATCTTTGATAATCACAAGAATTTTCCACTTAAGATTAATATTGCTATCTAATTAATTACTATTACGTTTTTATTGGGACTTTGTATTTATAAAAAGAGATGAAAAGCATTTTTTAATTCACGCTTATATATCACAAAACAAAAATATAATTTATGAAAATTTATATAAATTGTATAAATTTTATTTCGCATTTTAATTGCAATGGATTGTCCAACGTAAATAATTTTTACGTGATAGACCCTAGCCTTATTCTGCAGGTGCAAGATTGCTAAAAGTGCTTAAAAGGAATAAAAGAAATATTTGTTTACCAAATCTCCGGCGAAATTCCGAGAGACTTGAAATTTTCTTGCTGCAGTGACAGTGTACGTATACACGAGCAAGTGGAACAAACTACTTAATTAGGCAGATCAAATGCAGTCTTATAAGATTGTAAACTGAAATGAGTAGCATAATATCATATTAGGAAATATAATATGATCGTAGATTATCATATCCTCATATTGAGGAATATATTATAAAAACTATAATTACTTGTAAGACGTAAACAGGTATAAGATAGGCCACATCCGAAAGAAAAAGAGCCCCTCCTTTTATGGGTATATTTATATACCAAATAAAAATTTATATGAACAAAAAAAAAAATTAAGTATAAATGTATAGCACATCATCACAAACAAGTAATATGGTAAAACAAGTAATTTCAATTATTTGCTATTCAAATAATTCAAACTCAGTATAAAACAAGGATATGCTAAGATAATATTATTTCCTTAATGTAAAATTTAACAACAAAAAAAAAAAAAATCGCTCGTTAGATAATATCAAATTTACCATTCCGTAGAAAAAGTTATTAAAGTTAACAGAAAAAAACCATTTTTTTTTTACTTTGTTTTTGTATTTTGACTGGAATAAAAAAGGAATTTTGATTTAGTCTGGAATGTAAATTATGTTTTTTAGGGAAATAAATTCAGGAAATCAGAGTTCTAAATGTAGTCAGTTTTATTTTCGAAAATGAAAAAAAAAGAAAAAAAAACGAAAAAAGTATTTATGGTCAGTAAAGAAATTCTTTCTTTGTCCAAAATAATAAAAATAACAATTTTTGAAAATATTTTGTATGTCTGCTTTGGATAAGAAGAATTTTGTAACTTGGCATTTAATGTTTCTTAATTTTTTTTTTTTTTATGTGTTGAATGTTAAAAAAGAATATTTTAACAAAATAAAGGGATTTTGTAAAATGTGGAAATTCAGGATGTAAATATAGGAAAAAATTCCTATATAAATAAAAGTTTATTAAGACTTCGCGCTTAATTATTTTAGAATAAGTGGATATTTTTTTAGTTGTTTAACTTTTGATATGATATTTTAAAATATTATTTATATATTGTTTCTATTTTAAAAGGGTTATATTATATGGTTTAAAGTATTTAAACATTTACATGAACAATTTTATATTAAATATTTTGTTACAGAAATTTTCTTGTGAATAAAATATTTGTGTTTCAATTTATAATCTAAATATAATAAAAGACAAGTTGCTGCTGCTGAGTAGCGTGCCCTACTGTTATGTTAAATGTTAATTTAACAAATGTTATACTATGAAAAGAAAGAAACGTACATCTGATATTTACCCATATAACAGATAGAAAACAATAAATATTATAATGTTATGCTATGAAATGAAAGAAAAAACAAGGCAGTGTATAAATCAAAGTTTTTAGAGGGTCGTATTTTTAAGTAGAACATTATAAAATTGCAATAATATTTTTATTTAAATTTTGCTAAGTAACATTTTCTTAATTTTTTAAAAATTTTGGCATAATATAGTACAATTTTAGAATCAGAAGTTTAGCCCATAATATAGAGATATATGAATAAAAATATGGGTATACATATATTAGATTTATTATAGATTTATTAATTTTTATATAGGCAACAGTTGGACGGAATGGACGGTAAACATAAACGAACAAAAAAAAAATTCAGAATGTTCTATAGGTTATAATTTATATTTTTTAAATAGACTGATGTATAAATTTAATACTTAAAAAAAATAACAGAAAACAAAAAAAAAAGTAAAATGTAATACTGCGAAGAATAATAAATACGAATAGAAAAAAAAGAGAACAAAAATGTTACTTTGATTGTTTTTAAATATTTTTAAAGAAAAAAAGAACTATTAAAATGTTATGATTTTTAAAGAAAAAAACATACGTCTGATATTTACGTACCTACATAACAGATAGAAAAAGGAAAAAAAAAATGTTATGCTATGAAAAGAACAAAAAGTCCATCTGATATTGAGGTACATAACAGATAGAAAAAAAGAAATATCAAAATGTTATGCTATGAAAAGAAAGAAAAAACAAGGCAGTGTATAAATCAAAGTTTTTAAAGGTTCGCATTTTTAAGTAGAACATTATAAAATTGCAATAATATTTTTATTTAAATTTTGCTAAGTAACATTTTCTTAATTTTTTAAAAATTTTGGCATAATATAGTACAATTTTAGAATCAGAAGTTTAGCCCATAATATAGAGATATATGAATAAAAATATGGGTATACATATATTAGATTTATTATAGATTTATTAATTTTTATATAGGCAACAGTTGGACGGAATGGACGGTAAACATAAACGAACAAAAAAAAAATTCAGAATGTTCTATAGGTTATAATTTATATTTTTTAAATAGACTGATGTATAAATTTAATACTTAAAAAAAATAACAGAAAACAAAAAAAAAAGTAAAATGTAATACTGCGAAGAATAATAAATACGAATAGAAAAAAAAGAGAACAAAAATGTTACTTTGATTGTTTTTAAATATTTTTAAAGAAAAAAAGAACTATTAAAATGTTATGATTTTTAAAGAAAAAAACATACGTCTGATATTTACGTACCTACATAACAGATAGAAAAAGGAAACAAAAAAATGTTATGCTATGAAAAGAATAAAAAGTCCATCTGATATTGAGGTACATAACAGATAGAAAAAAAGAAATATCAAAATGTTATGCTATTAAAAGAAAGAAAAAACAAGGCAGTGTATAAATCAAAGTTTTTAAAGGCTCGGATTTTTAAATAGAATATTATAAAATTGCAATAATATTTTTATTTAAATTTTGCTAAGTAACATTTTCTTAATTTTTTAAAAATTTTGCCATAATATAGTACAATTTTAGAATCAGAAGTTTAGCCCATAATATAGATATATGAATAAAAATAGGGGTATACATATATTAGATTTATTATAGATTTATTATTTTTTATATAGGCAACAGTTATTAATATGAATGGACGGTAAACATAAACGAACAAAAAAAAATTCAAAATGTTCTATAGGTTATAATTTAAATTTTTTAAATAGACTGTATGTATAAATTTAATATTTAAAAAAAATAAAAGAAATACTTAGCGTACGTAAATAACAGAAAACAAAAAAAAAAAAAATGTAATACTGCGAAGCAAAATAAAAAGGAATAGCAAAAAAAGAGAACAAAAAATGTTACTTTGACTGTTTTTAAATATTTTTAAAGAAAAAAAGAACTATTAAAATGTTATGATTTTAATTGAAAAAAACATACCTCTGATATTTACGTACATAACAGATAGAAAAAAGAAATATTAAATGTTATACTATGAAAAGAAAGAAACGTACATCTGATATTTAGGTACATAACAGATAGAAAAAAAGAATTAAAATGTTATGCTATAAAAAGAATGAAAAAACAAGGCAGTGCATAAATCAAAGTTTTTAAAGAGTTGCATTTTTAAGTAGAAATTATAAAAAAATAAAGCGGTGCGTAAAACCAAAGCTTTTAAAGGAGCGCAATTTAAATTATAGAATCACAATTTTCAATTAAATTTTGAATGTGTAACATTTTCTTAATTTTATGCTTCTTTTATGATTTTTATTTTCTAAAACTTCAACATTATATGCACAGCCAATTTTTATTGTTTTACATAAAAGGTGCGTAAAACTTACGGTGTGAAGATTTTGTAGAGAAAGCGATAGATAAAGAGACAGAATATTATTACGGATAGAGTAAAAATTTGTTTGAAAAATATAACAAAGAAAGTTTTGAAGCATTTGCTATGGCAACCATAGAAAAATATAACAAGTGTACTATATATTATAATTAGGTAAATGCATCAGATCAGTGTAGTTTAGTTTCAAAATTATAAAGTTTGATACTGTATTTTTTTCGAAGCGAAAATTTTTGTTACTATTGGCAAAAATTTATTTACCATTGGTTTTTAATCCAACCTTTGGTTTTTTAATCCAAAGCTTGACAAAGAAATTTACAAGAGATGAGATTTATTAAATAATCATTTTTATTACATTTTTGAAAGAAACTACTTCACAGCATCATTGAGGTTTTTCATTATTTAAAACACTTTAGCAATAAATTTTACATTTATCAATATCTAAATATAATACATATAAGTATTTGAATAAATTTACTAAAATTAAATTGTTCATAAAACTGAGAAAACTTTCACAAAAGCTATATTTTTCTACTTATACCCGTCGTATGACGGGCTTTTTTACTAGTATATTATAATTAGGTAAATGCATCAGATCAGTGTAGTTTAGTTTCAAAATTATAAAGTTTGATACTGTATTTTTTTCGAAGCGAAAATTTTTGTTACTATTGGCAAAAATTTATTTACCATTGGTTTTTAATCCAACCTTTGGTTTTTTAATCCAAAGCTTGACAAAGAAATTTACAAGAGATGAGATTTATTAAATAATCATTTTTATTACATTTTTGAAAGAAACTACTTCACAGCATCATTGAGGTTTTTCATTATTTAAAACACTTTAGCAATAAATTTTACATTTATCAATATCTAAATATAATACATATAAGTATTTGAATAAATTTACTAAAATTAAATTGTTCATAAAACTGAGAAAACTTTCACAAAAGCTATATTTTTCTACTTATACCCGTCGTATGACGGGCTTTTTTACTAGTAAAATAAATAAAATATGATTTAAGATTTTAAACAAATGGTGAAAAATATTATATTTTTTGGGTTAAAACATATAACTTTAACTCAAATGTACTGCGGCTACAAAAACAGTACTATCACTAAAAAAAAAGAAAAAAACATGTTTCATCCAAAGTATAATAGACCAAAAATCTTAGGTTCGTCTTATAATGGTTTTAATTATATTCTTCTACCCTCTACCCTTTTTAATCTTTTTAACTTAATTAAATTCCAATTCTTTTAACGAAAATGTATATTCGAAATAGTGAATAATAAAAGATTTGATCATTTACATAACGATGATTAATACGGACTTACAATTTAGCGTAATAGAATAAAATAAAATTAAAAAAGTCCTTTTTGAATCTGGACACAAATCATATTTTAATTTAGAGAAGCGGCAAACTTATATTTAGCAGTTTATAGTTAAAATATAATTTTTACGAAACTCAATAAATGCTGATAATTTGTTGATATAGCTAATTGGTTTTGAGACATAATAACTTAATTGTTAAGATATTTTGTATCATTAGAGTTATAGTTTTTAACAAATTTAGCGCCTATTAGTTTCACTCTGTCTCTGTCTGTTCGTCCGTTAAAAATAGTGTCTGTTAAAAATAGTGAAATGAAAATAAACCATGGGTAGATCTCATAAAACAATTAATGTTGTAGAACAATTTATTTATGCAGCTTTAACTGTTACGGAGCTTGACAGCAGCTCAAACATTGAAAATTTGCCTGTACAAACTTTTTATCGGTAGGACATAAAAATTAAAGCTTCTACTTTATAATTTTACATGTGTTAATGGTTTCTCGTAGTTGTGTAATGATTTTTTTTAAATTGAAAATATCTCTTTATTTTTCACATTTTTTCTTATCAAGTATATGAAATTCTAAGAAAATTTTCAAATTTTGGTGCAGAGTCACTGTTAATTCTAAACAGTTTGTATGTATTATATTTGGAAATGTCTGCTTTTAAAAACCTTTGGTTTACATTCTACCTTGTTATTAAATGTTTAACGTTACCCTATTTTAGTATCATATGAAATCTAATATTTACTATTTAACCATTTAAAAACATCTTTTAAAATAACATTCTTGTATTATTAACAAACATTAAAAGGTGAATAAATATTTATGTAATATAATTGTTCAAAATATCGTTTTATTGATATTATTTTAATTAATTTAAAATTTTTATTTACACATAGGTATAAAATTTCTATTAAAATTTAAGTTTTTTTTTTATTGAATAAATAAATAAATTTTTTTTTAAAGTAAAAAAAAAAAAATCATATCATCAAATTAATATCAAATATCTTTCGCTATATTTTGTTTTTTTATCTTTATTTTACTTTTTGTTTTATTTTTATCCTTTTCATAGTTTTTTTTTTTTTGTTTTTATTTTTAAACTAATGTTTAAATAACATTCAATTGACACGCGTTGGTTACGTTCACATTAATTCTCCCCGATTGAACAAAAATATGGAATATTTTCGAAATGTACGAATATTAGTTCACTCCCTCCCTCAATCATGATTATTTACCACTATTACCAATCAACAACCAATGGTTCCAAGGTTTTTTTTTTTTTTTTTATTTTTAAATAATTTTATTTTTTGAATTCTTATAAAATCCCCTTATGCCAAGCAAAATATCAGAAGTTTCAAATGTTGTTTTTGTCTTATCAAAATTAGAAGTGATAATCGAACATCTGTCGTTATATCGAAAAATGTTAACTATAATAAAGGTGTACAAGACACAAATCACCTTTGTCAAAAAAATTTTTTTTTTTTTTGTTATTTATTGAGTTTTTTTTCTTTCTTTTTTTTTTGGAAGACGGACGTATTATTTGTCAGACCAGCCATATATTGACATAAATAATATATTATGTGAATGGTATGGTTAACAAATAGTTATTTTTGGCAAATAGTTGCTATATGATATCAGGTATGATAAAAAATCTGGATCACAATAAATTGATTAAAATGCCCTAAACTTAAAATTTCAAATGAATTATACAATTTTTAGAACTATTTGTCTAAAAAAAACTATTTAACTATGATATATACATATATATATATATATAATATATTACGTTGAAGATGTATTAGGGTAAGATTTGTAAGTTTTCAACTTGCTTATAACACAAACAAATAAAACATGTCAGATTTTGGCAAGTTTGATATAATATATATTTTTTTCATTCTAATGTGAATTCTAATGTTCCCTAGCTACTGCTGAGTCTGAGACATTTCTACTTTTTTGAATCTAGAAACTAAAAGCACAGTAAAAAAAATAAAATAGATAAAAAAAAAATTAAATTTATATGTGGGTGTGCGTATATTAACGTTCTGTATTACTTGAATTTAGATTGACACCTTAAATATTTACGTGTGAATTAAAATAGAGAAAAAAAAAAAATTATCTGTATAGTTACAGAAGTAATTATTGTTATCGTTATTATGATTGTAGTAGATTTAAATTTAAAGTATACAATCTGATATTTCATCAAATCTTTAACTCTAACTCGTTTTTAAGTCCTTTAGTTTAGTTTTGTTTTTTATCAGGAGAAATTTCAGAATTAAGACAATTAACACATTCTCTAGCTCTTTAGGTTTTTTTCTTTCAAGAAATCCTGATTTTTTCAATTAATTGTGACGTTCAAAAAGCGGAAACAAAGACACAAGTGTCCTGTATTTTAATTCGAAAATTAGGATAAATATAGCAAAAGGACAGTCAATGCTTGAAAATTCTTCTATAATTTATCTGTAAGTTTCTTTCAAGAAAATAACCAAATAGAAAAAGAGGATAAAAAACAAAAAGAAATTGATATAAAACAAGATATAATAAAAGGATATTATAAAAAAAGAAAATAAATTTTCGTGATACAAACAACTAAAAAAGAGTAAAGAAAAAAAAAAAAATAAAATAAAGTGTATTCAACATTGATTACTTCTGTTACGACATATTGAATTAAATCCTTGTCTAGTAATTTTTATTTTGTTTTTTTTTTTGTTGTAAATATATAGCAGGGATTTGGGACATTTTAGGATTTATGAAAACATTATACTGTATAAATATAGTGGACAAAGACAACAAAAAGCTAAAAAAAAAAATTTTTTTTTTTGTAGAAAAACTTCTATATTTTATGTATTTTTACCTTTACAGGTTCAACAATTACTTATTTTTTTATTATATTTCTATATAATTTTCGAAATGTTGAGTATGGGTTGTCTTGTCCTTGTTTTTGGTTTCTTAAATGTCGAAAATAAATTTTAATTTATCTTAGGTGTATTTATTGAATAAATTAGACATACATTTTTCTCTTGTATATGAAATTAAATTAAATAAAATAAATATTTTTTCTAAAAGGATTAGTAAATATATATGCAAAGATTGACTTATTTTATTTAAAAAAATTGTAACGGATAATGGTTTGATATGTCCTGTGAGAAGATTTGACATAAAAATAGGGTTTAAAAATATACAAATATAAAGTAAAAAAACCGAAATATTATAGTGATATGAAGAATTTTTAATTACTTCAAAAAATTCATTGATGTTCCATATATTATTCTTTTTTTTTTTTCAAACAAATATAAAATTATTCTCAAATGACAAATTCGGCAATGTTAAAAAAATACATTGAATAATGGAAAATATTCAGAAATTTTTCTTCTAAGAGATTACAGATCTTCTATAGGATATACAAAGCACGTATACATTATACCGATTAAATCTCGGTAATACCGACACACTCTTGTTATCGGTTTTGTTTAACTAATTAATACTAAAAATTATAACTGTAATTATTATTTTACTAAATTTTTAGTATAATCTAAAAATATCACCAAAATTATTATTAATTTCACTACCACAATAAAAATAAAAAAAAAATATATTAAAAAGACGCCTTCAACAAGCTTTTACTTTTATAATAACGAATATTAACTTCTAAAAAACAAACAAAGACCAAAATCATATTATTTACATTACATCAAAAGACAGGATATTAAAATAATAATACCATGAAGGATAAAAGCATTCATTAAATAAACTATAAAAAATTCAATAAAAGTGGCTGGTTCCAAAAAAAAAAAAAAAAACAACCATTGAAAGAAATAAAAGTATAGTTTTATTGCAGTTTTTACTTTTTAGGGCAAAAGAAAAAAAAAACAAAGAAAAACTTTAATTACTGCCATCTTCATTATAACAATAAAATTGTAAAAAAAAAAAAAACCAAATACAAATAAAACTTATAAACTTCTCTCGTTATACATTAACTATTATTTTCTAACATTTTGCTTCCAAAAATCCATTTGAAGATTCAACTAATTTAAGTCCCGATGAAGTATTTTAGAATTAATGTTCTTTAACTGAACAAACGTTTTGATGTTTATATTTCGTTAATTTAAAAAGACAGTGATCCTCTAGAAATCCATTATTTAATTAATTTTACTATATCTATAAATAAGTCTGGTTTAACCAATTAGCCAAAAAGCCATCTTAAATTACAACATTATAGTGTGACAAAGATGCATATATCAAACATTAACTAACAATATGATTCACTTATTCAGTTGAATGTGAATGGTAGCACCACGAAATCTTAAAACATAACAAATTCCAAATGATAAAATCTCAAAATATCAAAATCCCAAAACTTCAAAAAGTAAAACAAATTTACAGATTTAAGAATTATATACAAAATGAGGGAATTGTTTAGTAGCGATTTCGGACTGAAGCCCATCTGAATAATTAAAAAAAAAATTAATTTGGTAAAAAAAACTAATTTCGTGCGTTGTTTCACGTCGCTTTATATTAAGTAAATGTGAGATTCTGAATTTGAACGGATTTTTGGTTGGTTACGAAATCAAGGTTATCAGCTTCTTTCCAGAATATTTATATATATATATATATGTGCGAGATTATGAAGTGAAATTAGGACGAATTTTAGAGGTAAAATCAGGGTTTCAATCATTTATTTAGCGGGGGTTTGGGGGCAGCAGTCCCTATTATTTATATATATGTAAAATAAATAATTAGGAGAGACTTTCTATTTGGTTACTAAATCGGAGTTTTACGCCTTTAAGAGAATATTTACATATATATATAGGAGTATATGGGATATTCTGAATTTGAAGTAATTTTTAGTTGGTTATGAAATCAAGTTTATACACTTTTTCCAAGATATTTAGAAAAAGAAATATAACTATGTAGGCATATATTTGCTTTTTAATTTTTTTTCAGAGGTGGGAATCTTCTAAAGACATCAAGAATACCCATTTGGTAGTGTTAAATTCTTACTTACTAAATCCAAATCTCTCTTTAGTATATTTAGAATAAATCTAGTTATGATCCAAACTAAAGATTTTTTGTTTTTTTTTTCAAAAATTCGGATAAATCTATTTTTTTTTAGGGGTCACAGTTTTTTTTTTATTAATATTTAAAAAAGTGGTAGGATCAAAGAATAAAAATGAAAATAAGATGGAAGGATTTATTACAAATGTAAAAAATATATTGTAGTTTTGTTTAAATAAAAAAGAAAAAGAAGACATATTGGGGAATAACTAAAAACTATTTTAATTACTTTTTGTTGTTGTTGTAATACCGCAGTAAATTGATGTAAAATATGTCTGTTGGTTGTTTAATTGTTTTGTAATTATTTTCTAAGAAATCTTAATAAACGCGGGGAAAGATTTTATTAAAAAGTTGGTTTGGTTTTATTTTTAGGGTTTAATATTGTAAAAGTTTCTTAGAAAATATTTGGGGTTAGTTAACATTTTGCATTTGTTTTGCGGCAAATTAGTAGCCAACAAAATTTTAATAAAACAAATTAAATAAGTTTGGTTTTGTCAATGGTTATTTTAGTTATAAAAAGTGTATATTTGACGGTTAAATAGAATATATTTTGCTATATACATATAAATAAAAATGTTTTAAAATGTAAAAATAAATTAAAATTAAAGCTTATATTAACGGGTACAGAATACGAAGAATAGACTTGGAAAAAACAAGAGCATATCATATATTGAACCTGTTATTCCCTATATATAAATTAGTAACCCTATAATTAACTGACATTTTTAATAAATGCATTAGGATAGGAATAACAAATTTTTAAAAGAAAATTTTGAATTTTGAGTTAAAAAAAAGTTATATTTAAGATTTATTTTATTTTTATTTGATATAACTTTGGGCGGTTATTTACCTTTTGACAAAGCAGTTTTAAAAAGGTTTCCTTTTACAAAATCATTTCTTTACAAATACAAACAAAAAAAAAATTTTTTTTTTGTAATACAACAAAAAAATTTTATTGAAATTTTTCTCCAGGATATCCTGTTATCACTCTTAATAGGTTTTAAAATTCATTTAATAGCATAACAAATGACTGACTTTGGTTTTTAGCTTTTAAAAAACAATTTTAGCGTAATAAAAAGTTTTCCTCAAATGAACAAATGACCCGCCTTTTTAATGTTTTTTTTTCCAATTGTTTAATTTATACCAAAAAAGTAACTTAAGTTTAACTTTAGATTTTCATCTTGTATTTGAATTTGAGCGAAAAATTTTGTATATTTTTTACCATCTAATTTTTATGAGATATTGCATTTATGTTTTAATATGTATATATTATGCCGACTAACCGCCTTTATTTTAGTTTTAAACTAAAATTTTTTTTATCAAACAATTTTCGTAACAAAAATGATGTAAATTTATAGTGATTGAACGTTGCAGGCGTCAAATATCAAAAATGTCAATTTAAATCAGTGGGAAAAATATTTATAATTTAAAATATAATAATTTGAATAATAAGAATATGTTTTTTTTTTTCAAATTTAAATGTAAAAAAAAAAACACCTTTTAAAACTTGTCAAAGTTATTTGTTACTGAGAAGAACAATTTTAGCACGATTTGATCCGTCGTAATGTAACACATTTAAAACAGAAAACTTGTTTATTTTTTTACAAATTAGAGTTTAAAAATGAAGATCGGTTTTAGGTGCCACTAGGACAGATCCAGATCTTAATATTTTTAAACTTCTGCATTCTGCTTCTGCAACAACAGCATTTAAAATTTTAAATAGAGCACTAGCAATGTCGTTGCTTGATCTCCCACTCCCACAATATTCGTACCACAGTGAACAGTAAGTGACTTTGTTGTTACTACAATATGCAGTAAGATTGTACGCACTGAATTTTCTTTTGTAAAAAAAATTAGATGCGTTACCATGGGGCAGTTGAAACACATTTTGTAGATCATAGCTTAAAACAACCACTTCTGGGTTGTTCATTTTTCGATTTGAATCCTTATGTGCTTTAGCTTTCTTTTTTAATAGTACGTATTTGTCATATATTTATTTTTCTCATTCTCTGAAATATCAATATTATTTTGGAATTTTAAACAGTCGTAAAACCTAAAAAAGATCAGTTTAGGTATGAAAAATGACATATTATATTCGGGGTTAAATATAGTCCTGTATATGTTGTATTTTGCATACTTCTCTGAATGTCCTTCTTTATACATATTATATATTTTTTGTATCGAAAGTCCAGCTTCACGATACTGTTTTTTGCTCGTAAATAATGTGGGTCAAAAATAATACAAGGAAATTTTTCAATATGTCTTCGAATTTCATTCTTAATATTTTCGCCTAAGGTACGGTCTTACTATGTTTACCTTTTGTGATTTTCTTCGTCAGTAAGGGTCCAAAAATGGTTGTGTATATGCTGTCTATCAGATTCCATGAAATTAGTACTGCAATTGAAGTAGCAAGAGTTGGTGAATTTTACTGGTAGTAACTTGTTAGCTTATATTTTCTTTCCTAATTTTGTTGTGTATTTCTTACCTTGTTGTCTCATGCGTTTATTAATTATTCTCTTCCAGTTTTCGGGTTGACGTTTTCTTTTTCTGGCAGGTTTTGAAGTACCTGTTACTGACCGAGGATTTCCCAGTCCATTTGCAGATACTGATTCAAGAACAACAGGAGTGCTTTCAGAATAGGAATTTTACATGGATCAATAGCATTTTCTTCAAATTCTTTTGTGTCCGGTTGGTAAGGAGGATCACCACAAATATCAGCATCAGAAAAATCAAGTTTATCACTTCAATGTACTGAATTAGAAATTATAGGTGATTCCAAGACTGTCGATAATAATCTGTCAAATCAAAATTAAATCAATGAAAAGAATATTTAAAATTTTAGGTAGTATATGTTATATACTTTTCTTGGAGTTGGAGAAGAATCTTCTTGAATTGATAAAATTTAATTGTAAAATTTAATTATTGTTTATTTTTATTTGCTATTTTGTGTTTTGTATAATTTATTATACTAGAAAATACCCTGTGCAATTGCACAAATTCTATAGATTCAAAAACATTTACGTTATCATACTGACTCCCTTAATAAACTACCTAAAAATTTCATTTTTACATCAGCACCATTAAAAAAACTTTGAAATCACTTACTTACTTGTAATAGAAAAAAAACATAAAACAAATCTAAACACATAAAATTAAAAATGTTAGGTACAGTTTATTAATTTATTCTCGCCGTTTTTTCGTGGCGATAATTTTTGACAGTTTTTTAATTATTGAGAAAAAATTGTCCAAGCTAAAAACACATTCAGGGTAAAAGTTCGTGCCGATATCTCAAAAATTGTTTGAAACACATGTATAAAGTGCACAATAAAAACCGGCGAAAAACCAACCAACACCAACCGCTACATTTATTTTTTGTTACATTTAAAACATCGAAATAATTTTAATATTTGTTAAAATTTTACTCTCTATTTTTCTTTAGTTTTAAAAAAAAAAATTTTATGTCGATGAAAAACAGTTGTTTTCGCCGCGAAATTACTTCATTTACCTTAAAACTACTTTCAAGTCTTTTGCGTTTATTTTTTTTTTGCTTGAAAAAAATTTGCTGAATTTATTTTATTCAAATGTACTTTGGAAGAGGTCTTTGGTATATTTAATAAAAGATTCATGTCTCTGATAATGAAATTTCATAAATTTTCGGAGGCTTTTTTTTGTGAGGGTCGTTTTCGACAGAATTTAATGGTCTAATAATAAATTAGTACAAAATTATGAATCTATTGAGAGAGAAGGCTTCTAAAATGATATTTTCTATGTTATTTTTTCTTTTTTTTTTAAGAAAAATATCCATTTCTATAATATTTAGTAAGTTTCTGATTTCTGTTATGAAATATAATTAGCTAAGTCTGCCGAATTTTATATTAATAAAAAAAATTCAAATATTTTATGTTATATCAAAAATTCAGCTTAAAAAATCAAAATTCTAACCTAAATAAACAAAACTACTATAAAGTCTGTTGCGAAGCTTTTACCAGCTTTTATAATAGTGAAAACAAAATCAAGAATTAAATCGGCCTATTATTTTTTTCTTATAAATATAAGGCTTACTATAAACTTTGCTCTTTTCACTTTCAGGTCTTTTAATTTTATTAAGAGTATTTTTATTTTTTTCAAAACAAAGAGTCATTTGAAAACTGCCAACAGAAGAATAATAATTTATTTTTAATTTACCGCTGCGACCAGTTCATAATGGATGTGGCGGTCAAATTTAAAAATTAAAAATTTGCTTTAAATTTTGTGTCGAAAGTACTTTTTAAAAAGTAAACATTTGTGTCTCTGATAAGACTTTTAGTCGAAGATTTATGTCTCTGATAATAAAATTTTAAATTATTAAATAAATATATAGAAATATCATCATTGCCAGTTTAGTTTACATTCAGTGTGAGTGGTTTATTATATAAATAAAATATTTTTTTTTTATATGTTGGCAAGGTCTTATCATTATATTGTGTATATTATCAGAAATTCAATCATTAATTCCTGGTATTATATTATCTGATCTGATTAATAAATCTTATTTTTTTCCATGGCTAACAATATTATTAATGGTCTAATAATAAATTAGTACAAAATTATGAATCTTTTGTGAGAGAAGGCTTCTAAAATGATATTTTCTATGTTATTTTTTTCTTTTTTTTTTAAGAAAAATATCCGTTTCTATAATATTTAGTAAGTTTCTGACTTTTGTTATGAAATATAATTATTTAAGTCAGCCGAATTTTACATTAATAAAAAAAATTCGAATATTTTATGTTATACCAGTTCTACCGAAAATTTAGCTTAAAAATCTAAATTTCAACCTAAATAAACAAAACTATTTTAAAGTACGTTACGAAGCTTTCACCAGCTTTTATACTAATGAAAACAAAATCAAGAATAAAATCGGCCTATTATTTTTTTCTTATAAATATGAGGTTTACTATAAACTTTGCTCACTCTCACTTTTTCACCTTCAGGCGTTTTAATTTTATTAAGAGTACCTATTTTTATTTTTTTTTTTTCAAAACAAAGATTGAAAATGCCAACAGAAGATTAATAATTTATTTTTAATTTACCGCTGCGACCAGTTCATAATGGACGTAGCGGTCAAATTTAAAAATTTGCTGAATTTATTTTGATTGAAAATGTGTTTTTTAAGTATGTACTTTTCCTTTTTTGACTGTACTCACTTTTAATGAAGGGTTTGTGTCTCTGATAATACATCTAGCGGAAAATTTGGTCACTCGTAATAATATTTACTAAATTTATTTATATTTTTAATGAACGGTTTGTGTCTCTTGATAATACTTTGAGTCAAAAATTTGTGTCTTTGGTAATAAAATTTTAAATTATTAAATAAATATACAGGAATATCATCATTGCCAGTTTAGTTTACATTCAGTGTGAGTGTTTTATTATAGATATAAAATATATTTTTTTACATGTTGGCAAGGTCTCGCCAACATCTTGTGTATTATATTATAGATAGGTACCTACTTTCTATCAAAACTCATTTTACTTGATTTTTTTTTGCACCGAAAAACTGAATCAACTGAATTTTAATGTAATTCTGATACACTTTGAATGCTTTTTTGCATTTTTCCATATGATCACTTGAACCGGTTTATGTCATAAATTTTACATTATTTACATTTTTTTCATATTAATATAAAGCATTTAAGCACAAAATTGTAGAATTAGATATTATATACTTAATACAACATAGCTATAATAAAATAAAAATTGATATTGGGCACTTAACCATCAAATATATTAAAACATTAATCAGTGCCTTACATCCATTTCTTTTAATATAGAGCACTTATGCATAAAATCACAGTAATAAATCAAATGTATGAAAAAGTGCTGTTTGTGGAACAAAATATGTATATTGGTCATTTAAGCACTTGAAATTAAGAAAATATTTGGGATATAGGGTAAGTTGCAACTGAGTTTCATCAAAACTATAAGAGATAGAGCAATTGTGATTACAGATTTGGAAAGAGCGTCATCGAAAACCTAGGAATCGCTGTCTAACTCATATAGCGAAAAAAGTGGTGTTTAAGGCACTTATGTTCTCACATGACGAATTAACATTAACTTTGGTTAGTAAAATCCTTATAAAATAAGATTTTTTTTTATTGAAGATTTTTGCGCATTCAATGGATTCAGTAACAACAGCAATTAAGTATACAACGTACCTCAAAACCAGTAAAGCTTATCATATTATTTTTCTCTTATAATATAACTTCAATTCATTTTCTGCTACATTACATATGAGACGTACGCTCTTTTAAACCAATTTAAAGATTAAAATCTTGTAATATTTTATCCTTTAATATTTTTCTTCCCCTCCTTTTTAATAGTTTTATATCTTGGTTCATATTAAACTTATCGATTTAAAAAAAAAAATCTTTAAAAAATATTATTTACTTCAATATTATTATGTAAGTAATCCTTTTTCGAAATGTTATAATTAACTCAAATAAAAAATAAAGGGTTTAACCCTCAAAATATTCCATAAAAGTTTTGAACTCTTGCAAAATTGATTATTAATGGTAAATATGTACGTCTTTAATGGATATTTCTTGTTATTAAATTTTTAAAGTATTTAGTTGACTTTTAACTCCCGTCTCAATAACTAGGATTCGATACTACTTTTTGTTTTGTTTTTTTTTTTTTTTGTTTTTTTGTTTTAAATTAAACCCTTTAATATTTTCAAGTTCAATAATTATATTTAAGGAAAATTTTGTAATAATATTATGACAACTTGAAATTTATTTTATGAAATCTTTTTCTTTATTTTAAAGTTATGATAAACTAAATTAGGGTAAACCCTTTTTTACTTTACCAATTTTAGTTTATATTTAACAATACAAGTGAATTAAAAGATTGTTATTTTTTTGTATTGTTGTAAGGAAGTTATAGTGAGGGTTGACATAAATAAAGACTTAAGAGTGACATTTATTCCACATATATTTAATATTAATATAATTATTACTTAAAGATAATAAATGAAAATAAAAATATTTATGTAAGAAAATGGGGGAAATTGGGATACAATTAAATTTTCTTAGGCAAACCAGAAAACAAAAAAGCAAGAAACAAAGATAAAATTCCTTTATATACTCGTTCATTTGACTAGGTAATTAAATTCAACGAAACAAAGTTGATATGAAAAAAATGATTTTTTAATAAGCACTTATCAAAATATTTTTTCAGTTCATATTAAGCAAATTTTAAAAATATTTTTTTTTGCCAAAACATATTTACTATTCCAATGTCAACACATAACAAAAAAAAAGGATATTTATTATATATATATTTTGGCTTTCCATTTTATATTCTTACAATAAAACTATTTTAGACTGTAGATAACACCTCTTTTACGTTAAATGTCCTTAATTTTAGATCTATGGAAGAGTCTGAAGCTTTTACTGTTTCATATGAAATGGCAGAAGAGATCAGATTCGTATTACTCCGCTACAATGAGATGTAATACAATGTTATTAAAACTTTTCCCTCATATCAGAAACGTAGGAAAAAATGTTTCAGACAAAGAAAGACTTTGTAATCAGACAGAGAAAGCCTTTTGTTTTTAATTTATCTTTAGTATTATAATTTCATAGATTTATTTAAAATTGGTGTCATATTATTGTCTTGAAAATTAAATAATCGCATCACTGCAATTTTTCTATAAACTATTTGTTTACCCTAAGACGATATCGAATTATAAACAGTATTTGATTAAATGGCAATTAGAAAAATGTTATTCCAAAAAGTACTTAAAAATCAGACAAAGAACAGACAAATTATTAACAAACCAAAAATTTTTCCTAAAATTTCAATATACTGAAAAAAGTGCTTTTAATTTTGTATATGACTGTTGTAATTAAATATACTCCTTCAATGAATTCAAGTGTCCTTTCATTCAATTGAAAATAAAGTAAAGTGGATGTATTCATTTAAGGATATTTTGCGTATTCATATACAGTGATGGAAATTCAATTAAAGACATATAAAAAGATAATTTTTTTTGGTAACAAAACAATGCCGAATTGATTTTATTTCATATTCCTAATTTTTTTTTAAATGAACAAAATTGTAATAATACGAACTGCCTCCTTTTGTAGAAATGTATTAATATGTAAGCGTTTTTAGAGTTGGTTACGCAGTACTGTTTTATTTTAATACATATTTGCATTTGCGTGCATTTTAGAGGTTGGCCACAAAATCAGGATTTTATACTTTTCCCAGAATGTGCTTATTTTATTTTCTAAAATTAATATTTGAAATACAATATTTTGGAAGGTTATTTCATGCCTGTTTTCCTAAAAGAAAAATTTTGTATTTATTACATAGGTACCTAATACGTTTTGCAAAAATTTTGACTTTGAAAGATGAAATATTTTCAATTTTTACTTTATATGACGGAAATATCAGCCGGAGGTTCTAAATTACATCATATAAAAAAAATGGATTAATAAAAAATTAACTTTGAAATAGAGGAGGAGTTAGAAACGAAATCCTGTAACTATTTCAAAATTTACTTCCGATTTATCTTCAAAACTCAAAAAAAATTTACCCGAATAAATTAATTTTTTTAAAGGGATAAAATAACGATTTTATAATAAAAAAAAGTTTCTATTGCAATTTCGTAAAAAATTAGAAAAACCTCAAGTTTAGTTTTACATATTTTTGTTAGTAGCTCTTTAATTTATAAACTGTTTATTTATAAAAAAAAAATTGTTAAAAACCCATATTAGGTACAATCATAAAAACATATAATTTTCCTTTTCTTTACAAGCTATAACCAAACTGTAGGAAGGATTTGTTTATACAAAGTTATTGTAGAATTAACTAATGGAGGAGGAGTAATAAGGGGGAAAAAAGGATAACAAGAGAGAGTTGGAAGGTAAAATTAAAGTGAACCTGTACAGATTCTTTTTGAAAGATGAAAATTGTATAATAGACCACATTTATCAGACGGAAACACATTGCATATGAAATCATGTTTCACATTTAATAAGTTTTCATAATCAGTTTTAAACCATCTAGGAATTTCCACAGTTATTGCGATGAAATTATTTAAAGAGAGGGATTTTTGATTTTCGTTCAATAGAACAAGCGCCATTACCTACACAAAACATAGGTGGTTATAACGGATAGATAATGCTCGAATATTTCAATATATGTTAAGAGCAGTAAATAGGATCAGAATAAATAATTTATAAAAAAAATAATTGTTTCAAACATATCCACTTACTCTCATAAAAAACTTAAAAAATGAAGACTTGTTAATATCCTGAAATAAAAGATTTTAATACTATGTCTTTTATTGAATTCCCATAACTGTTTGTAAATAAATTTTCTTTAGAGACAAAAAAATAAGATGAAGGGGATTATTAGCGGTAAGGGAGAATATTTAGTGTCTGCATTCTATATGCTGATGTTAAAATTTCATTAATTTTGAATATTCGATTACTTTTCTTTTTCTTAACGTATAATTCTTTTGAGAGGATTCCGAAACTGAATACAAAATCGTATGATAAGGAGAGGGTACAAATTAAATGTACTCGTAATATACTCTATACTTTATTTAAAAATAAAAAATACAAATTATAAGAAAGGGAAAGGTTTTCTTTATTTGTTTTTTTTTTTTTTTTTTTGGATTTTAATTTGGTAAGCGTTACTAATTAATTGTTATTAAGAGTACAATCTTTAAAGAAATAAAGAGAAATTTGATATTTTGGTTGTTAGAGTTTGCAATATATACATATTATGTTTTTTTTTTTTCATATTAACTATTGTATTTTAATTTAGTATGTCTTTAAATATTATTCAAAGTTCATTGTAATTTTAATTACAGTATTCTTTAATTTGGTTTCTTACTTTAATTTGAAAGTTTCAATTGAATGTTTTTTTTTTTTTTACTAAATTAAAATTAAATTAAGTTTTGTAAAAGAATTGTGATAAGAATTGTAATATTTTAATAAAGTTTATTGGGAATAAATTAGGACTTAGATTAAAAATAATAACAAATTTAAGATCAAGGTCTGTTTAAATTGAATTTCTAAAAATATTTCATCAATTTTCTTAAAACAAGGTTTGATAAATAAAAATATTTTAATTGATCATTTTTGTTAAAAATAAAGAAATTTGAACCATAATAGACTTTACTTTAGTGGTTTTTCTAAACAATGTTTTTCCTTACTTCAAAGATTTTTTAAATTAATTTTTGCGGAAGTAGAAATCGAAAGCTTCTTTCATATATTTATTTTTATATATTTTTTCTAAGGTTCATAGAGCACCAATTGATTTTGTGTACAATTTATTATTTTTATAGCGCTACTCTTCTCTGTTATCTATTGTTTGGTGAGTATAAGTAGCTGATCTTATCGTGGTGGTGATAAAGGTTCCTTAAGTAGTACCTTAGTATAGTTCTACTACTACTTTCTAGTAACTAAAAGGCTTATATATAAAATCTATATTGGGTTTAATTTTAAATCCATTTTGCGACTTTCAGAAATTTTATCAAGCTATTCTTCTGGCTACAGACATTTACAACTGAAGTGTAAGGCATTTATAGGGGAAGTATATAATGGTTTTGTCATTCTATTAAGTACAACTATGGTGACATGGTAGATTGAGTGGTATACTTAGTCTGGCCAGTGTCCCATGAACACATCTATTGATTTGCTATATATATTCTCACATATTTTTTTGTGGAATTTTAGTTTGGCGTTTCTGTGAGGTACTATCAGACACTTTTATGTACTAGATGTATATGTTTGCACCATCAAATAAATGTTTTCTCTTGTTGTACGAAATTAATTATATTTCCTTTCCGTTGTAATATAAGATATATTTCTTTTTAATACTATGTTTAATACTATACTTTGATACGTCTAATAATAAATTAAAGTAATTTTTACTAATGTTAATTAGTATTATTTGGATATTTGTTTTAAATTGCATTTATTCCACTTTTTCGAATTTGTTTTCTTCCGTATATGGAAAAATTTATAAAAAAATTAAACCAAAAGGAAATTTGAAATAAATCTCAATTATTATTTTTTAAAGTTTTTTTAATACTTAAACATAAATATAGTACAATTCCCTAAGAAAAAGTTTTGTCGTCTTTTCTTAATATTTGAAAAATTATTTGAAATGAATGTAATATTTTATGACCATAATTATGCAAAAAAAATATTAGTTTGAAGACAAAGGAAAAAGAAGAGAACACAAAAACAACTGCAAGACCCTTTATTATATAGAACAAAAGAAATTTCCTTAAGCAATCCCTATAATATTACATTTGCCTCCAATGAACTTACATTGAAATGAAAGGTATTGTTTCTAATAAAAAAAAGAAGCCATTCTTGCAGTCATTTTAATTTATTTTATATTGTACACTATTGGCGTAAATATTTACAACTAAATAATAATTTGTCACTTCTGATCAGAATTTAATCCTTCGGTATAACATCGTAAAGACGAAAACTTTCTTTACTTGGGCTACTTTGGCTTTAAATGAATGCAATATCATAATATTTTCAATGTTAGTTTGAACAATATAAGAAAAACATAAAAGTATTAATTAGGATTTCTGTAGGATCATCTATTTACTGATCAGAAAATACTATCTATCTATATCTATATCAGATAAACTATCATAGAAAAACTGCAAGTACTTTTTTACCTTCTGCATTTTGTAAAAATGTTATTATATTAACTGCATCCAAGGGTAGTTATGTTTCCTTTCTATTTTTAAATTTTCCATCTATACCTACTTTTTAAGACCAAAAGTATAAAAACCTAGTACTAATAATCACAGTCATTGTTATTTCAAGAATTTTACTTTTTTGATTCAAAATTGTAAAATAAGAATTATTACAAATGTCATAAAGCCCATAATTTACGAATATGACTTTATGACTTATTCAAATGAATCGTAAAGGCATAATTAAATTATTTTCAGATAAAAATATAATTTGCATTATTATTATTTCTTAACAACAAGTATTTTTAGGATATATTTTATGACAAAATTAGGAGATAAGTGCACATGTCAGAATACCATAATTTTATTATCGTATTGTACCTCGACATAGTTCTCAAAAATCATATTTTTTGTAGATTTTCTAGAGAAGAGGTGTATCGCTAATGTATGATATCTGAGGAAAATGTCTATGGTGTGATTCGGCCAGTTCGCTGACATAACGCATTCGTGCATTTATTATACCTGAAGATATTTCCAACTTGGTTTTATTTCATTTTTAAAATAACGGGCGAAGCAATTTTTCAATTTTATTTTTCTCTTAAAGTCATTTTAATTTAATGAGACCTAACGAATTTATAACGCATTCAAATAACTCATAAAGCTCTAAGATAATAATTTAAGAGAATTCGACTTTATGACTCTTGTAAGTTAATTTATGTCCTCTAGACCCTATGGTCTCCATCTTATTTCACGGTTCACTTTTACAATTTCAGATGAGATTGTATTGGTGTAATACAAATGGTGCAAGAGTCTGCTCCGAATAATCTATCTACACTAACAGTAACTTATTTATCTACACTAACATCGAATAAGTAAATAAAATTTTCTATTTTATACATGCAGTATTTTGTTTTATATTGTATATTTGTATATAACTGCATGTGTATAATTTTATATTATGTTAAATAATATATTTGCAGTTTTCTATTTCTAAAACAAAACAAAGAAAAAAACAGAAATAAAACTTTTTTTTGTGAAATTTTAAATAATTGTCCTTATCGTTCATTTTAAAATATATTCTCTTCATCAGTCTCAACTATACCTAAGTTGGTCTACAAACGTTTTATGCATAATATATACAAACATATTTAAAAAAGTATATATGGTTACTATCACAATATTGTATGTGTAGTGTATATGTACATATGTATATAAGTCAAATAAAAGGCAAGGTAGTAATGTAACTAAATTTATGATGACATGATAACTATTCTAGTGATACAAGTAATAATGTCGGTATTGACAATATTCCCTGCAGCACATTCTTCCTCAAGTATAAAAAGATATCAGTTTAAAAAAAAAGATACTTCTTTTTTATGTATGTTAGTGAGGGTAAGTTTATGTTTGTATGAACATACATATGTGTTTTCTTTATTGCATAATATTAATATCAGAAAATTTTATAAAATTTGTTTTCTTCAAATGTTTAGCTCTTTTACATTTAGTCAAGTTAAATTTTATTAGTGAAATTGATTATGATGATTATTATGATGATGATGATGATAATAATAATTATGGTTACTTAGAATAATGATAATAGTGTTATTGTATACTACTTTATGGAGAATTTTATTAAAAAAAAGCAAATTATTAAGGTGGATCAAAATTTTTAAATTTTTATCCACCTTAATAAATTTTTAATATTTTTTTATTAATTCAATTGAATTCAAATTCAATCAATTGTTAAGGTAAATAGTAGTCGCCCGTCCCTCGAAATTCGAGGTGTTTTCATAAGCAATTGCAATTCAATCAATCAATAACAAATATTCGGGTTTTTTAAATTTACTCTATCATATGTAAATGATAGTCCTCAAAAAGTTTTGTGTATTACTATTGTATTTCTTATTTATACATTGAACTCGAAATTTGAGGTTGTTTGATAAATAACTGTGATTAACCATAACCACAATTATCCGTAGCCAATATTTGTAATTTTTTTAGTTTACTCTAACTAATAAGTATTTCGTAGCCTTCACAAAAGTTTTATTTATATTTGATTTTAATTCATAGGTCCATTTTGAGTTAAAAAACGAAATAAGCAATTTTATTTTTTTTTTATTTAAAACGTGAAAATAAAATTTTCAATAATTAATGCCTTTATGAATTTAAAATTTCTTTGTAAACGATGTTTTTTGTAAAAACACGGTTATTATTATCCTTTAGAAAATGCCCCTGATTTATTGAATATTGGAAACTCAATATATGTATACCTATTATTTATATTATAAGATGCATTTTATTAGATGCCTTGATTTATGTAGTAATTTTTAAAATTTTATTAAATTTTACATGTTACATTTCATGTTTATCCAAATAAAAAATCCTAAAATGACAAACCTAAAATGATTCTAAAATCATTTCCAAATCTTGTTTATGTACGTAGGAAAAAAAAAAAAGAAAAACGAGGAAGAATACAGTTGACTTTGTCAACTCTTAGATACCCGTACGAACCGTTAGTATGTTCACAGCCTGTCACTCTGCCTACAATATTATTTTTTTAATATTTTAGTATTTTAAAATAATTTGGGTGAATTTTATAATTTCTAGAACTTATGGGTTGTACATATATTCAAACTATATGTTTATATGTACATTCTTCTAAAGCAGATTCTAACCTTCCACATAACGATTATCAATCCAAAACTTTTTCAAATATTCTATAGTAACATTTAATACTAAGCGGTAAATGTATATTAAATTTACTTAGTACAAAATAGTAAATATAATTTTAAATATTATATTATATTATATTTAAATATTCCATTGACAGAATAATTTCTTATAAGTACAATAAAATACATATATGTATGTAAATACGGCGCTATATAATATATATATATACTCTTATCATTCATTCACTAGTGACATATACGATATGTAAATAAACATGATATTATATAAGTATGTATATATATCAATATCATATAAATAATAATAATAAAAATTCTTCAAGCAACCGTTATGTTGTTTATTTATTTACATTTTTTTATACTACGCATTATATCCTCAACAATTTCAAATTATCGAGTAAAACAAAATGGAAAAAATTCGTTTTAAAGAAATTTGTTAGAAAATTTGAAAAAATCAACTAACACTTTCGTCAATTATAAAGTAACCCTATATTATTCAAAAAAGTTGTTAACAGAAATAAGAGTATAATGTTGAAGCTTTAATTTTTGTGTATTAATTCAAAAAAATTTTAACAGGTGTTCAAGTTACAGGTGTTTAAAAATAGGAAATTTTCAGTTTTTGACCCCTTACAGCTCCTAAACGGGGGGTGATACAAAAAAAATTTCTGAAATAACTCATACTTATTTTCAAAGATCTAACCTTTGTCAAAACTTCAAGTTTCCAACTTAAACCGTTTAGAAGATAGAAGGGTTGAAGGATTTTGCAAAATTTGAGTTTCACATAACGGTAAATTAAGACACCGTATGCCACAAATATATATTTATTGTATATATTCTTTTAAATCTAATAAAAGTAGTAATCGTTTGGCGTTTTCAAAATGAAGATATACCTTATATAACTTGTGCTATAACAATTTAAATATAGAGCTTTTTTGAACCTTTGGGGAGCTGTAGCTCCGTAACGGGTGGGGCTACAAAAAAAAGTTATTAAAAATAAAATTAATATTTTTGTGAGATCTATCAGCAGTTAAAATTTCATAGCTCTATTGCAAAAAAAATGTCGGGATCTAAAAGTTAGGTGTTCGAGAGCTACCCTAAGGCTTGGTCCAAACTCAACCAAAAAAAATAAGGAACCTACAAATTACTCCCAAAATATTTTGTGTAAATTTCAAGATTCTAGCTTTCTTAGTTTTTGAGTTAGCGTGTTGACGGACGGACGGACGGACATGGCTCAAAAGTCTTAGAATTTTTTTCTGATCCGATCCATACCTTTGAAGGTATATCTAGCTCGCTTATTTCGAGGTGTTACAAACGGAGGAGTAATTTTATTATACCCGATCCTATCGTACGGGTATAAAAACGGAAAATTTAAAATTTATTGGAAAGAAAAGAACAAAAGAAGAGCGCCCTATTTGAATATATAATAGATATAGATTATACTATATCATAAAATAATATGTATGTATATTCTTTACACGGGTTTTTAAAAAAAATTGGAAATTAATAATGAAAATCAGAAAATTTTTAAAAAATATTCATATTGTAAGATGGCTCTACTGGAAATTTATCATTTAAAAAAAAAAAAAAATTAAAATCGGTTGGTAAATCATTGGGTAAAATTATTTTAAATGTCTTTCATTTACAGATTAAATATTCA
This sequence comes from Poecilobothrus nobilitatus, assembly GCA_947095535.1. Lineage (NCBI taxonomy): Eukaryota > Metazoa > Arthropoda > Insecta > Diptera > Dolichopodidae > Poecilobothrus > Poecilobothrus nobilitatus. Next base: position 264,888,192 of record OX352774.1, on the reverse strand, counting down.
CCAATATTCTTGAAGACTCATCACTTACGCGATGAAAATATGTATCACATCACGTCTATATAAATTTGTAATTCTCGAAGACTCACGATGAAAATTTTTGTTATGTTGGTAGTAATTTACTGTCAAATGAAAATTTTGCCATATTTAAACGTTCAGCTAAAATTATTAAAAAAAAAAGAGGTTTGATTTTTAAATAGTAAATGAAAGTACATATTCATAAGTTGCAAGAAGCCGTCGTAACTTGCGAACCAGAAATCGGACCGAAGTGATTTATGATTATAGGTGTGTCAAAAATGTTAACTATGTATTTACAGAACTATGAACCTTAATTTTTCAAAACAAAAAATTTTAATACGATTTTTTATAATTTAACTTTAGCTAAATCTAGTCTGTAGGGACATTTGATGATCGAAACTTGTTAATATATTAAATAATTGGAAGGGAAATAGGATAAATTAGCTTTCATCTTTCTTTTTCGTTCTCTGTGACGAGAGAACGAGCAATACATGTAGCTGGAAGAAAAGTAGTTCAAAAATTGAAGAGTAATAATAGAAAAACGACGTCGGTAATAGGTTAAAATTTAGTTCTATTCGAAGAGGAGAAATTTTCTATAGTAATATGAATACATTTTTATTTTGTCCCAATCTAATTAAAATCCATTAATGTTTATCATACACACTTATGCATATAATGTAAAATGCTTAGTACTTACTTTTAAGAAAATTTTACTATCAATTTAATAATAGTTATAATTTTGGGATTTCAACTTGGTTTTAAGAATAAAATCTCTTTAATTTTAATATTGTGTTATTTAATGAAGATAATAAACACTTTTTATAATATATTATATAATATTATATTATGATGTATATTTAAAAAGAAATATTTATATGCAAAATATATTGAGATAAAATAAAATTTGCAAAAGAAATAATGCATTACATTTTAAATATATTGTAATTTAAAAATATTTATAATTGCTTTGGGTCTATTGTTGATGGTAACTGACCTCTAGGTTTAAAAAGAAAATTTATAATGTATCTTAAGAATAATAAAATATGTATAAAGAAATCATTTGTTTAATTTCATTCACATCTTCTAAATTTTGTTAACACTAAAAGTTGGTTTCAACAGTAATAAGTTATGAGGTTATGAGGGAGGCTTAAAGCATTCGTAATTATTTAATTTATTATATTTTATTAATTATTTGTAACAAATAATTGTGTTAAAATTTAAATTTCTTAAATGATATTGATTTGAAAAAAATATTTTAGTTTAGATTAAAAAAACATATTAAAAATCTTTTGGAATATGAAGTAGTTTTATTTATTTTTTCTATTTATTAATGGGTCTTTTAAAGTATTATATTATCGGTTTCTAAAATATTTAAATTGGTGATTGTTTCAGTTTCTTTGTCTTTAATAAAGATGGTGTGTTGATTATTTTTTTTGAACACTTAAGTTCTGTACCTATATAACTTCAAATTCTCTAACAACAAAAACATGTTTAGCACTATTCCAATCTTCCCATGGCTTTTACTCGATTTTTTTTTCGATGGTAGGTGGGAATCTCGAAAGACACCAATTAAATGAATGCGCGAATTCTCCTTGATAGTGTTGTACTTTAACCAACTAAATGCCACCTTTAGGTTAGAACATATTGTATATTATTAGGTTAGAACGTATGGTATTATTTACTGCTTGGTTTGGGGATTGGGAAAATAGGAATAAAGGATGAGTAGAAGGTTTTTTGTTTACTAAAACTGCGCTATTTTCTTTATTTTTACAAAATTATAATTATTTATTTAAAATCAGTAACCACTCAGGCACAAAGAAAATTTTAGTAAATTTGTCAATCTATTGAGGCACAAAAAATGTACACTGTCTTGATTATATTTAAATAATAGGTAATGCATATTTCATATATTAATAATAAAGAAATGCATATTTTCTTGGAATAGTCAAATTTTAAAATTCTTAAAGCTTCTTTTAATTAAACTTTCTTTTAAAATATTTTAGTACAAATTTGCTTATTGTTCTTCAAAGTGTTTTAAATTATTTACAAAAGATTAGAAAAGAATATTTTTTCTCAAGGATTAAGACGGGAGTATCCTATCAACAATAAACTTTTAATATCAAGAAATGAAACAAAAATCCCTTAAATTATATAATTGGAAGGGCAATCTTAAATTATTAATTTTGTAATCTGAAGTCAAGAACTAAAAACATGAAATTTGTAAAAGTCAAAATATTGTTTTATTATTTAAGTACTAAAAGCGAATAATTTTAGAAATATAATTTTGATTTAGGTCTTAATGTTATTGACGAAAAATATTTAGGTACCTTTTGCATTTATTTTCTACATTCTTCTACATTTTTCTACATTCTCGCTACAATTTGCTACAATTATTTTAGTTATATAAATTTTTAATATACAGAATGGTTTTCGGACTGAGAGAATACATCTCTTAAATCATAAGTTACACTACAAGTTTCGGAAATCGAGGAAACATTTTTTTTTTTTGATATTTGTGTTATTCTGAAAAAGAATCATTTAATTTTTATATTAACAGTGTGACCTGTTAAATGGTAAGTTGAAATGGTTCAGAGTTTTTGTCAACTTTCAAATAAATTTTTAGAACGGTTAAAAGTTATTCTGGGGGAAGTGAAATTCTTTTTATTTCAGTTATATCGTGACGACTGTTTTTATTTTCTGTACATTTTAGTAATGAGAAGATCTGTTTTAGTCATATACTTTTATTCTTTTATTTATACCACCACCTACATAAGTCATCAACTTTTTTTACTACTTAGATATTACAAAATTTAAGTGATTTTTTTTGACATAGAAGTTTTAATAACTTATAAAACTTTCAAAATATGATTTTGTGTTCAAAGGTAACAACCCAGCTTATTACCGTAAAGATTTTCCATAATAAAATTTTAAAATATTTATATATATTTTTTCATCTTATCTATGGTCACGTGCGCTAATATTCAACACTATAACCACTTAGTATTATCTTAAAATATTCGTGTATTATGTAATTTTTTTATATTTATTATAATAAAAAAAAACACAGTAACAACAAAAAAAAAAAATAATAATAATAATAAAAAACATATCAAATTTCAAAGTGTAAACGTTGATTTATTACCTATCGTCGTTCGTCGCGGTTGTCTTATTGGAAGAATACCTAATTTTTTTTATATAAATTTTAATTTTTTTTTATTTTTTTATTTCTTCCATTATTACAATTTTTGCTTCGAAACAATACTCTATTCCTTGTTTGTACTTATATTTCTTTAAGGATTATCTGTTTTTACTTTTCTTTTTATTTTATTTCGCGTGACACCTGTCTTTGTCTTAATACCTATTATAAATAATATTTATTCTACATTATATACCTCATTCACATTTCTTACTGTATTACTCTTCTCCTTTTCAATTATGAATGGTTCCTAACACTTTTCATTTATTTTGTTACTTTTTCATTACTTATACTCTCACCTTTACAGAATTAAAAAAAAAAATAAAAACAAAAACATGAAAGAAATAATAAAATATCCTCGTCCTGTTTCGTTATTTGAATACAAAAAAAAAAAAAGAAAAACAAATAAAAAATTACATTGTTTCGAAATATTTAGAAAGTGTGCTGCTGATGAGAAGTGTTACACAAACCCAATTTTTATGACTAAAATCGGTGAGTGAACGTTAGTTGTGATTAAATGTTTGTAGTTTTAATTCTATCATCTTCGTCATGTAGTTTCTCTATTCATCTTCATTTCCATTTGAATTTTATTCACAATTATAAAAAAATATTAAATAATTTTAGAGTAAAATTCAAGAGAATTCTAATAGGAGAAGGGGGCTTCGGTAGCCTAGTGGGTAGGCGTGTGGCGTATTAACCGAAGGAGTGTGGGTTCGATCCCTGCACATGTCGTAAGTGTTTTTTTCTTTACATACCCCCCTTACGACCAAATATAATGTAAATATATAGTATATAATATAAACAAAATAAATAATATTAGTATATAATTTAATAATAGTATAAAAAACCTATAATGGCCTTAGTAGCAGATGGTTCAATAATATTGCATTACATTTATGTATGTAATATTAATATAAATAAATAAATAAATACTAATAGGAGAAAGGGCAACAGAAAAAGACCACACTATTGACATAAAACTGTTGGCTAACGTAATTACTTTGTTCATGAAATTTTTATGAAACGCACTATGCGAACTAATTTTTATACGAACTTATTTTTATGATTTTTAGAAGCTTATTTATGGCTGCAATATATAGTTCATTTATGGCTAAAATATGGCCAAAATATTTGTATCTCAAGATTTCACCACATTTATAATAAATTTCCTATTTTATTCCGGAGAGAATTATTTTTCTAGGAGATATTTTCTATGTTTATTTATTATTCTATCAAGCTGATAACTGAATTATGTATAATACCATCACGTTTCTAATGCACCTAGTTTTTATATAGCAAGTAGGAGTGGCCATAGAAAACTCTAGACAAAAAAGATCATAGTTACGAGTGGCAGCGTTAAAACACGATTACATAGCTCTTTAAGCATTTTAAGTTTGCATAGCTAAAGATGATCGTCTTAGTTCTAACCTTTTTATATATAAACGATCTTTTTTAAAAAACTAACATATTGGTCAGTATAACCAATGAAAACCTCTATCATATACCTACTACAATTTTGATTATCTACAATTTTATTTTATCACAACGTCACGACACAATAATGGTTTTTTTTTCAGTTGTCATTGTAGAAAATTGTTCTTATCACAAATAAAATATACAAATGTAAATAATAAATACAAGCAAAACTACACGAAAATATTAAATACAGCATATACAAATATGTACATATTTTTAAAGCTGAGACTATTTTTAGTTTCTGTCATACTGGGGATAAAAACTTAGGCGCCTATTAAAAATTTTAACAATCAGTACCGTTATGATTTTTACATAAAAAAATCATGTTCGAAATATTTAATTTTTTGTTAGTATTTTTCAAAACACCGTTTTGTTTTGTTACTTTTTTAGTGATATTTTAAGTTACCTGAAGAATATACTGATTAGTTAATTTTTTAAAATTTCTTTTGCATTTTAAAAAAGAAATAGATATTAAAAACAAAATACTAAAACAAAAGTAATTTTCAGCACATACATATGTATACTCTTATATGTAAAGTAAAGATCATAAAGATACAACGATTTTATGCAAAAGATAAAATTATAATTGTTTTTCATTTCGATTTTCATTGGCCAAATTTTCATTCTTAGTATGTACTTGAAATATTGGAGCCTGACTTTTCGTTTTAATTAGATCGCTGTTTTCGCATTATATAATATTTAGGTTTTATGATTAAAGGAAAATATTATTCAGACATAAAAGAATTACAAGCCTCTTGTTCATGGAGCTGAATGTTCTGTTTATTCAATTAATACCGTTTATGCGTTAATATCACGTAATTTTATTATAATCGAAACAAGAGAATTGAACCTGTAGTATTACAGAAACTTATTTGAATCAATACACTACATAGCAGATAGAATTTTAAACTTATGGATGGGTTGTGGTGGAGATCTACAAATATATTAAAGTGAACAACCTACGAATATTTGTTGTTTTTTGAAATATAATATATGTGAAGCTTTCCGATTTTAGTGCGTATATAGTTATCATGATATGTTTAGAAAGAGCTCATAGTGAAGTGCATTCTTGTACTCCCCACCAGAATCTTGTACTCCTTAACAGAATCTATTGTAAATAACATTGTAATCAACTCTTTTAGATTCGGTGTTCTAGTTGGTAAGAGCGTATGAAATAAGATGTTAATATTGTGCGAGTGTTGGTTTGAATCCCAAACATATCCTAAAAATAATTACCCCTTACAACATTTGTAGTCAGATCTGGAAAGAAAAGGCTGTGTAATTTCTTTGTATAATAAACTAAGACAAAAAAAACTCTCTTAAATACATTAGTTTTTTCTTAATATAATTTTCATAAGTTAGATTAGTTAGAGAAATTTTATAACTTTTATGCATTTGGTAACTGGACTCTTTCTCTAATATTTTTGTTCTATAGTATAGTATTGTTAGTTCTATAGTCACATTTGTATATTCAATAATATTTGTTCAAAAACACATATTTAAAAATTCCGTTATGTATAGTTTTCTTTTCTTGTGGTAACTCGGTTTATATTTTCATTTAAAATTTTTTTTTCATCATATTTTTAAAGTGATAATGTGTCGACATAAAATGAGAGTCAGTTGTTTTGATAAGGATTAAAGGTGAAAAAATAAAGAAGGCTGCAACTTTAAATAATATAATGGAACAAAATGAAATGCAGTACTGTAAAATCATTGATAGTCATCTGTCAGTATGATAAGAATCTATGGAATTTGACTTTTACTTACTTTTTCAAACTTGTATACATAGTAAAGACTATAGCAGTGACAGAAACTAAAAAAACAGGAAATAATTTTTAAGAGTTTTTTTTTTTATAATAGGTACATATAAAACATATAATACATATAAAAAAACGTTTAAAATTATTATTTGCCTGTGTTTATTTATCATTGCGTAAATAAAGAAAACAAAAAACAGTAATAAAAACTTACCATTAGTACCTATTGCCTATTGTGTCAAAAAAATTGATTAGATTTTATTACAAAATTTATGAAGGTTTTAGAAACTGAATGTCGTCGTCATATCTTGTTTCACTTGAATAATTTTTACACTTTTCCATATGGACATATAAAATGATGCACACTTTTTTGTTTGTTTAATTCTAATGATATAAATGCATGATTTGTTTGTTTAGAAAAAACGCAAGCGTTTAAATTAAATAATATATTTTCTAGATATTTAAAATTTATTTTAAAAGTTAAGGTTAATTTTTCATTACAGCTAACAAAAAAAAAAAAAAAACAAACAATTTTATTTCTAAACAGCGGCGTTTAAAAGACATTCTTGTTAAATGTTAACTATACTGATAGTAATTAATCATATTGCATTTCTTTGTTTCTTTAAACATAAATTGTTTATTATCATATTTTAGCCCACCATTTATTCTTATCTAATTCGACTTAAAGAGAACATTATAATATTTAACAGTAAATTGTTATATAAATAACGACAATATTGCATGTGTAGTTCAGCCTATAGCTAATAAAATCTTCTTAGCATTAATTATATTGATATCAATTATTTATGAATCCTTAATGAATTGATATGAGTGATTATTTATTTGTTTACTGATACATTTAAAGCTAAAATTAGTTACGTTTAAATATTTCATTATTTGTCAGTCTATATAGTTTTTTTTATCGGTTAAAATATTCGAAAAAATATTAACATTGTAATTAAAAACATAATATATACATACATATATACGTATATCCTGGAAAAATAACGTTTACTCTTTAAGTGCTTTTATAAGCATGATTATGCCAACAACCACTAATTTCATCTTTTCGAAAAAGTATTTTTAATTATATTTTTTTAGCGTTTTAACTTCAACGAATTTGAGGATCAATCGAAATGTAAACGAAGTGAATACGAAAAAACTGTACGTTTTTTGAACTCGTAGTGAGATTCTATATCTTTTTGATACATAATTTAATATGTTTGCTTCAGAGTGTATTCCTATGATATAATAATTATTTGCCTTGAAAAATTTTACAATATTTTTGATAATGATGAGAAATTTAAGTTTCGAGATTCAAAAAAATTAGTGAATTAATAAAATGAAGATTACTTGTACATTAAACCTTTTCGGTTTATTAAAATTGTAATAAATATAAATGTTTATTATACTTAATAATATCGCAAAAACCTGTACATACATATAACTTTAAAAAAAAATACCAAAAGTAAATCTTAAAATTTAGTGGAGTTCCGAACCAATAAAAAAAAATTATGATAATAATTATATGTGGAGGTATTATGTACATAAGTCTAACACATTAAAAATAACAAAACTGTTATTTTAATGACGATAACAACATTTATTATATTTACTAGTTGTTATCTTAAGATTCAAGTTTAAAGAAGAAATATATTTTGAAAGGGTTAATAATAATTATGTTTTCATATTTTCATTTCTGTATGTATAAATATTAAATAATATAATATAAAGTTATGAATTTATCTATAGATAAATTATAATATTATATGCCGCCTGTCTTTTCAATTATTGATGGGATGAGAAGTTTTTTATATATTTTTTTTCTTGAAAGATATTTGAAAATTTTTTGAATTATTCTCCCCCCTTTCTAAAATTTATATTCCACTTTATATTTCTTAAAGAATTTTTCATTTCTTCTTAATATTTTCTTAAAGGAGTCAGAAGTACAAGAAAATATCACTTTTGATGACAGAGATATATAAACTGAAAAAAAGGGAGAAACACGATTCAACAAAAAAAAAGAAAACGAAGAAGAAAACTGTGATATTATCTTAATTTTTTCAGCATTGTTTGATTATCTTCCAATTCAATCCACAGAAATAAAAAAAAAAAAAATTTTCGATGGGGGTAAAAAAAAAAATGAAAACAATCATGAAAATAATGATTATGAGTTTCAGAAATGAACAACCTCGAGCAAAAATAATATTTTAAAAGAAAATTTTTTGATTAAAAAATTTGGTGTTTGCTATCTCTTTCTTTTTATTTGAAAGAAATGAATAATTTTTCTTGTACACAAAAAAAAAAAAAAATAAGAAAATGATGATTATCAAAAATTAAAGAATCATCAAGTTTATCTATGCTTAAAGATCCTGTTTTATATGAAAATCAGGATGGTAATGATGTGTACGTTGTATTGTAGGAAAATGGAAAGATTTTCATCTTCAATATTGAAAAAATTATCATTTTTAATTCTGGGTTATGATTATTTTAATAAAATTTATTTTATATAATATTTTTTCTTTTTTTTTAAATAGCAAGAAGTTAATTTAAAATGAAAAGAATTTTTTAACATTATGTTGGGTTACGATGGTTATTAAATTTAACAGTTTATTTTTTAGGATAAAGAAAATTCATTATAAATTTTTGTTTTTTTCATAATAAGAACTTTATCGCAATAATATTAAATAAATAGAATAAATTACAATAGAAACTTTTAAATTTGGTTTAATTTTAATTTAGACGAAAAATTTCAAGCGAAGATATATGAAAAATGGCTTATAGATGACATTTGAAATGGCGTAGAGATGACATTCGAAAGCTAGAATAAAAAATTTATCGTATGTATACCAATTGAATTGGTATCAATTCAATAGAAATATTTTATTGTAGAATTTTTTTGTAGTAGAAAAAAAGTATAAAATCGAATCATTAAAAATATCGGCATCCAGTTAATGATGTTGTGATTAAGACATCTGTCATTTCATTCGAAAGATCTCGCCTTCAAACTGTTTTTGCGTCTATAATATAGATTTTTTTTTATAATATATAATTAGTATAATTTAATTAAATAAAAAATACTACATATAATTAATAATAAATATAAATATAAAAATATATAATAGAATAAATAAAAAAATAATTCTTGTATAAGATAATAAATGACGCACAAATAAAAATATTTATTTTCGTTCAATTGTCTTGTATAGCCAAGATATAGCCAAGTAATCAATGACTTTGAAAAACTAATGAATCCAATATTAAATGACTTAGCGAATATCCTTTATTGCTTATACGAAATGAAAGGAAAACAGAAATTTTTAATATATTCAACCATTTTCGTAATTTAACGAGAAAACTAATATTTAAAACTTAAAATTTTGTGACGATTTGCTTCTTCTTGAAAATCATGTGATGATTTTAAAAGTAGAACTGATGAATAAATACAAAACTGTAAATTTGATGAAATAATATCACAAATATCATCAACTGTTTGTTCTTTGCAATAACATACCTTTACATGTTCTTCTAAATTTTAAATTCTATATTTTGTACAAAACATACGGCTTATATTTAAAGTATTATTTCAGCAAAAATTCTGTCGTCAACGCTTATGTTTACACTTGTATATTATATAACACAATATATTGTAATATATAACAATTGATTTACAATTGCTTTGGATAAAATTCTAGAATACTTAATCCAAAAAAAAAGTTTTATATCTCCCCATAATAGTCTATAGTTTGCAAAAGCAAAAGCTTTCTATTACAATAGTTTTAACTTTAATTCTATCACTATTTGCCTGTCAATTTTTTTAACAAAAAATTAATTTCTCATCAAAGAAAATCAATTGAAATGTTATTGAATTCCTTGTAATTTGCCAATTTATCAAAACAAAAAAAAACGAATCCTTTATACACATAAAACGAAAAAAAAATCAAAGAAAAAAGCAGTGACAACATAAGCATTTGATTACAGCATAAAATAACATAAAAATTAACTATAAAATAAAAATTCATTTAACTCAGTCTCTTGGTGCCAGCAATCTCCTTTTGATCTCAATCCGATTTTAAATTCATGTAAGTTGCAATTGTAAACGCCAAAAAAAAAAAAAAAAAACAGCAATAAAAATAAAGTAAAATTTTTGTCACGCTATGATGATATCTCATCAGGTTTCCCAAATATATTTAGCGTTCATTGGACGCTTATATGTTATTAGCAGAATTAAAGTAAAATAACAAAAAGAAAAGCGACGAAAAACAAAAAAAAAAAAAAACTATTTTTTCAACTTAAATTGTAAAGATTTTTTTTTTACTCATTTTTTATAAAATTGTTTTTTGTTAATTAACAAAATTTGTTGACATGAAACATACCACTGCCAATTCAGACATAATAAAAATCAGTAAAAAACAACCAACATATATACATATATGTATACTGTTGGATTCTATCAGAGAATGGAATCGAATTCATCATTATTGTATCCAAAATAATAAAAAGTAACCAAAATAAAAAAAAAAGAATGATGTAACCCAGATCACAAAGAGTTGGGGTTTTTGGCATTTAAAATATAATAAAAAAAAAAACAAAAATTTGGTAAAAAAAAAAAGAAAGCAAAGAATTTTGAATTGAAATGCAACAATAATGAAAATAAAAAGGGAAAAAGATGAAGGATTAACAAAATAATAAAAAAAATAAAATGCAGAAAGTTATATTGAATCCGAAATTGTGAAATAAATTAATTTGAAATCTCGTTATTTTTTGTAATTATTGTTGTTGTTGTTGTTGTGCATACATATATATAATATTTTCATTTTGGTTTTAATCGCTATTTGGTTTGGTTTTATTTATTTGCAACATGTAAACAACAACAAAACAAAAAAAAAACAAGAAAACAAATTTTTTTAATTTCAATTGGTTGCCTAAAGGATGTCATTATAATCTCATGGAGCAACACCTGAAACAATTAAAATTGCAGGATTTAAATTTTCCTTTTTGATATTAGAGTATTAAGAATAGTTTAAGAAGAGGTTCACCATAAAGCATTTTTAATCAAATATTTGAATAATAATAAAAAATCCTATACGATGTCGTTTAGTCGTGCGAAGAACTAACGTACTATGTGTGGTTATGTAAACCGATATTTTAATACATACAATATTATTTACTTTAATACTTAATATAATAATTTCCTATATTTCCCAATTTCCTTAATCCTATTCCTTCATTTTTATTTTCTCTCAACCTCTATAATCAAACAGCACAAAATCAAACCAAACTTGATATTTGGTTTAAACGGGGGGCGCTGTTTAGTTGGTTAAATTTCCACACTTTCAAAGAGAATTCGCGCGTTGATTTCATTGGTGCATTGCAAAAAAAAAAAAATTGAACTTCAGTAAGGCTTTAAAATACTAATTATAAGATATGCCTACTTTTTCAAATATTTTCTTTAAGTTTCTTTTTTTTTACAAGGGCTAATATTTAAAAGTCATTGAGAAATTCTAAAGCTTGATATGTATGTGTGCAAATTTATCAATATAAATCGAAGAAAACATTCCAACTATTCTTACTCTATGAACAGTAGTACAGTGTATCAGTTAAGAATAAACAGTTAGACAAACATATAATATAATTAGTTGAAAAATAAAATATTAACTTGTGTGCCACATTATGTACATTTATATATTTAAATGCTATAAATTTAAAATTCCATGAATAAAATGATAAAATCGAAAACTCCACTTAGTAAATAAACTAATAATGAATTATTGGATTGGTTGTCAAGTTAAACATAGTAGAGGTTATCCACATATGTGGGGGTTATATTGTATAACCGATGAGCATAAAACTGTAAATATTTTTATAATATTTAATCTTGTTATAACTTTAGATATATTATTATATATTACGATCTATATATAATATATGAATGTATGTATGTATGTATGAAATTAATATAAAAATAAAAGTGGCGCTTATTAGACTGATTGTTATTTTAAAGATATATTAATATATTGTATTCTTATAAATTGGATTTATTAATTATAATTTTAAATATAAGTGCTTGGAATTTTATAAGGAAATTTTGTTGTAATTGGTTAATTGGTAAAATGATCAAAGAAATTTATTTTCATTAAAGGATATGTAATTACAAAATTCTAATAATTTTTGGTAAAATTTTATTTTAAAATTTAAAGTGTATGAATGATTGGATGAGCGAAAATAAATTTTATTAAAAAACAACATTACTATGTTTATATCATAAAGTTTTTATATTATACGTATATTAGAGGGTAATATTTATATACGGTTCCGTCAATATCTACTGAATGCTATTTTAATTTGGACTATGCATGTACGGACATTATGACATAAAGCATGCATGTATATGAGATAAAGTTTGAAGAATATCTATTCCAGGTGTTGCTGTAAATATCGTAAGGGGAATTTATTCTTACAATGTCTGTGGCATTCAACTCCCGTAGTTTTCAGCGTATTTTGTACGATTTTACTCACTAGGCTATGGATGCCCCATGAAGTAAAACCAAACTATTGAATAATTAAATTTGGGATTGGTTGTCAAGTTTTGTTATTTTTTTTTTCTGTTAATTTGACTATTCTGTTTGATAAATTTTAGAACTAAATAGAAATATTATAAAGATTATATAATATTTAAAATAATTATTATAATAAATATAATTAACTGATTATTGGGAAATTAATTGAATTTGTATTAAATAGGTACTTAAAATTTCACTAATGACCTTGTAATTAATTGCAATTTAAATTCGTTATTATATTAGTCATAAATTTCTTTCTAAGCTCTTAATTTTATTAAAATAAATATATATTTATTTTCTAATAAATTAATTCCTTAAATTGTCCTTGAAGTTTTATCTTCGTTGTATATATATATATAAATTAAAATATAAATTTTCATTAACATTTAATTCGAATAATATACTTAACATTTTTTTTTTGTTTTTTTAATTCTTAGTTTCAATTTTTCATATTGTGCTGGTAATTTCTATATACTTTTTACTTTGTGTGCACCGAGTTATCACTATTATTATTCAATATACAATTTTATACGCAGAACGTTAGACTTCAAAAAGGATATAATGATATCTATATAAAAAAAATTCAAGGGGTGACCATTTATATAAAGTTTCAAAAAATTAAACAAAAAAAAAAATTCCAATGTTAAACTTTAGATAATCTTTGTTTGTAGCTTGACAGTTTATTTCTCGTTTTAATAACATAAAAAAAGCAGGAACATGATCACCACTGAATTTAAGCGTTGCCTACCTGATGATGCCTCAATAGGGCGAAAGTTGTTGTTTTTTCTTTTTGTGTTTTTGCACAAAATATATATAAATTGTAAAACTGTAACAAGTGTTTCATATTTAAACAAATTTAAAATGTTGTTTCATCAAGTGCCAACAAAAAAACCTATTGATTTTATTTTAAAAGTTGTGCTTATCGAATTATTTCAAAAACGCGAAAAGTTATTATGATAGATTTGTCAGAACAGCTGGTAATCTTAATATTTAAACATTGACGTCCAGACAATCGGATAAAGTATAGTTTTTTGTAAATCAAAAATTATGTTTTAAAAATTTTATTTAGTTTTTAATAATACTAGTGCTTTAGTTTAATAATGTTCCTTATTCTTTCATTTGTGACATAATCATAATTATTAAAACTGTTTCGTTCTTTTATAGTAGCTTAGCTTTCCATCAACAGAGAACTATTTAATTCATTGAACGAACTATACACTGAGCACTAGTAAACACAAGTTTAAGTTTATGGAAATTATTGTCAGGAAATCGAAATATAAATATATTCTCTTTTACATACAACTTATATAACGCAATTTGTTAACTGAAAAATGAATTAAAATATGACTAAAAATTGTGTCCGGGTCATAATGAAGACTGAGAAAATGTCGACTGAGAAAATGTCAACTGAGAAAATGTCAACTGAGAAAATGTCGACTGAGAAAATATCGACTGAAAAAATGTTGCCTAAGAAAATGTCGACTGAAATGTTGTCTAAGAAAATGTTGATTTTGATTTTCTTAGACAACATTTTTTCAGTGAAGATTGTCATTTTTTCAACATTTTTTCAGTATAATAGTTACTTGAGGTTTTACTAATTTTTACCTATTTTTTTTACAAGAATAGGTTTGATTCTAAATTTGAATATTTATGTTTATTAGCGAGGAACATGAAGTTATACTAAAATCTATTTTTTATTAAATTTATTTATCGTGTTGTTTCACATATAATTATTATATCTATTTTTTCTTTTAGTTTTTTTTATTGAATGGATAAATATTATGAATAGAAAATATTGTTTCTAGAATAAATATATTGTTATAATTTGTTTTTTATATTTTTAATTACGTCGACATTTTTTTTATAGTCGATATTTTCACCCATTCGACATTTTGTAAATCGACATTTAAAACTTGAACTCTAAAAATTATTACTTTAAGACGGACAGGCATGTATTTAAAGTAGCATTTCTATTAAATGGTCACTAATTTATAATACAACACATTATATAATGAAGTCATACTTTAGCATATAAATATTACATTAAATGGTACATTTAAATATTTAATCAAGCGAAAATCCTCCAGAACCTCCACCGTTGAAAAATAAAAATTTTCCTTTTCACTTAATTAAGTTTAGGGTTTCTCTTAAATTGAAATTTCCCTCACTTTTTAATAAAATTCAATATATTTTTACTGTATTTTACTTGCATTATATATTTTTTATTATTATGAATTATTTTTGATCAAAATTTTTAAATTTAAGATATAAAAAATAATCATAAAAAATAGTTACAATATAAAAAAAGACTGTAAACAATAAGAATAAGAATCAAATATGGTATGAATGTACATTAAGTCTTATGACATAATTCATTTGGCAGATGTGTTCTGTCATGTTGTTTTCTTTTTGTTTCTTTTTTTTTGTTCATGTAACCTAACATTGTATTGCACGCTTTTTTATTATGAAGAAAAAAACATATCCCTAAAACCTCTCTAGACATTAAGTCGAGTTTATTACTGATGATGATTATAATGATATTCCCATAAGGAATGTATATTGGTACCATCATAATAACAACAGACCATAAGATTATCCAAATATTATAATTGCGGCACTAACAACAAATAGTGTAAGCAACAAAGGGATAATCAAAGTACAAGCAAAGAGAGAGAGAGAGGGAGAGATGAAGAAAAAGAATCGAATAATAACAACATCATTATTAACTATAGTACAAAAAAAAAAATGGGAAATGAACAGACAGTAAAATATTAAACCTGAAGCCAAAAAACAAAAGAAAAAAATAAAAACAAAAAAATGATATATAAGCAAATTGTTGAATGAAGAACTCCAGTGGTGATCATATACATATGCATATTTGTTAGTTCCTGGACATTTAAATTTTTATTAGGTAGCCAGTTTTTTTTCATGTTCTTGTTTACTTTTTTTTTTATTCTGAACGAATACTAAAAATTAAAATTCGATATGTTTTTCTGTTATTTTGATCATTTTTGGCTGGCTACTGGTATTACTTTGATATTATATTGTTCATTTTTATGGCTACTTAACGAAAAGTTTGTTGTCAATATAACAGGTAATAATAAGAAGGAAGTTATTAACAAAATGTAAATTAAAATATCTTTTGAAGTGATGCAGACAGTTAAGATATTTTTTTTTCATTCACATTATTCTGAAATTTAATGCTATTTCATGTTTTGGTTCCTCGCCATTTATATTTTATATTTAGAGATAGTAAGTCCAATAAAAGTCAATGAATGTTAGTTTTTAAATTTATTTTAATTATGTAATTAAGATTGTGATAATTAAAAAATAATATAATAAATTATAAATTTTTATTTAATTGAATTTTTTAAAAACTTGACTTTATAGATAATTCTTTTTATGTTGGTCTGATAATAGAAGGTATCAGATAAACTGATTTGCTTCTGGAAATTATTATTTAATATTAACTGGATGAAAAAAGTACCATGAGCTATATCCATTATAAAGATCCATAAACACCCTGACCGAACATGATTTAAGAGCACGATTTAAAATATCTTAAGTTATCCAATTCCATAAATGAGATATAAGCTCCATGTTTATGAGACATACAGACAGCATGTAAAAAGAAAAAGTTTTTTAAAAGGCACTTTTTTAAAATAAAAAATTATCAAAAATGAAAAGCTACTTTCTTCAATTTTAAGGAAATTTTATTATATATATAATTAAGAGAAGTTGTTAACGTAATTTGTAAAAATATAATATTGGAGTTTTAATTTTTTATGCTTATAAGTTTTATAGTTATGATTATAAGTTTTTTTATGGAACATTTGCACAGGTACCTAAATTATAAGTGAATAAATAGCTCTTAAACAAGTATAAGTACAATTTTTTTTCTGAGAATTCATATTCTGGGAATTTGCATTTTTTCAAAATTTATAAAAACATCTAACAACGCTTCGAATTACGGAGGAACCAAAATTTAGCAAGATTTTAATTTCAAATACTAAATTTAAAAAAAGTTTTATATAATTTTTATATCGATTTAAAAATCTTAAAACAATTTCATGTTGTTTGACATTTTTATAACATTAAGGGACTGTAACTTCATAACGGGAGGGGCTACACAAAAATGTTCTTCTACAAAATTAATCTTTTAATAATACCTTTCTTCCATAATTAAAATTTAATTGTTCCTTAAGGTCAGACGATTAGACAGAGTAAAACTAAAAAGCAGATTTTACAAAGGCTGTTACAGATTTTACAAAGTTCTGAAAAAGTCTTTAATTTTATAACTGCAGAAATTTATTAAATAGCATAACAACCTAGGGATGTTATTAAACTATAGAGAATACTTAAATATATTTTTATTTTGGTTTCAGTCATAATTTCATATATGTTCCACACTTATTTGTTTCGATCAGATAATAGTTAAAAATTATAGTAGAAGAAAATGAAATGAAATTCAATAAAAAAAAAAGTGAAAACGCTTTAGATAATTTGTAATTGAAAATTTTTTGGTTCATTGACAAACCAAATTGATTTTTATGCATTTTGAATGCCTCATTAAAAAATATTTATTTATTTATTTTTTATTTTTTTTTGCAAATCATCATAAATCCTATTAATAGTTTTTTTTTTTGCCAGAAAATTAATTTTAAAAGAATTATTCCAATTTAAATTGTAATCCAACAAAATATGAAATTGAAATTTATTTCTTTTATTCTATGACCGCATCATCCAAGCAACCAATTCTTAAATATATTTTATTCGATTTTTATTTCAATATAGAAATTTATCATCAATCAACAGCGACACGCTTTCCATTTATTTTTTGTTGCTCCATTTTTATTTCTTTGTTGTCTGTATCTTCTATCAAAAATCGAAAAAAAAAATTAATAATTCATCAGGAGACAATCGAAAAATAAAAATTTGTATAATTTCAAAAAAAAAAACAACAAAAGTAAAACAAAAAATTTAAAGAGAAGAGTTGAAATCCAACAATACTTTTGTTAATATTTACCTCATTAGTCAAATTCGCGTGTTTTTTCAGACTTTTTCGCTTTTTTATCGCAACATTTTTATTTAAAATAAGAATCTAGATTAAGTTTTTACGACAATATTTTTCATTTAAATAATTTGTCATTCAATATGTCTGTCTCTTGATAATTTTAATTAAGATGAAAAATTAATCATGTCTTAAGTTGCCACTGAAACATTTCATATTAATAAATAACTTAAGTATACAAAAAGTAAGATATTTTCAATAATATAAAGATATAATTAAAACAATTTTTAAGCGATTTACAATCATGATATGCTAGTTAGTATTGTTAAATACCAGTATTTAAATTCTTATATAAAAAACGATTTATTCAAAATGGACTTTAATTTTTAATCAGATTTCCTCATAGTGACTACTTTGACTACTGTGATTTCCTCAGTCACTATAAGTTTTCACTGTGGTGTGATTCTCAGTCACTGTGGTTTTTAATTTTTATATTGGGCTATTAGTTAACTTTTAATTTATTATACAGTTCCCTTATGATATACATTAGGTATATTATTTTTTATGATATGACATTACCTATGTATGTTTGTTATTATGTGTTAAATGTTATCTTTTAACTGTTAATAGTGAATTTTGAAGAATTCTGTCCCTTTTTGAATCCTTAATGTATTACTACAGGTAAAACATTTTTCATTATAATTTTTTTCATCTAGAATATTTTTTTTCTTCATTTTTATTTTGTATTAGGTTCAATTCTTACCATACTGTTCAATAAGTTATATTTATTTCATTATTCAAATGTGGTTCTTCCATAAACTTCTAATTTAACTAACAGTTTTAAGCCTACTATTTATTTTTACTATTTACTATTTATTTATTTACAGGTACCGTGGTACATAAATATAGCAGGTAGCTAAAATCTTTGTTTCCTGGTAAGAATATGGGTCTACTCTTTGCAGTCCACCCAACCTATATATTTTAGACTACTTGTACAAAATGTTACTTCAATTTAAACGACGTTAAAATTATGTTTCAATACGACTTTTTATACCTACTAATAGAATATTAAATAGGCGTGCGTTCATTTTATATGGAAAATACGAGTATATATACAACCTACATTCATTATAACGACCAAATTCACAAGACGTATTACTCCTTTGTTTTTGCAATTCTCTTTATTGTATCGGTACATATGTCCAATTTTTCGATTTTAATAAATTACCTCTTTTTTTGTATTGCTTCTGTTGCATTTATTCTTGTTGTAACCAAATCCAAATATGGAAATAATAGGTTGAACTAAAAATAAAAATTAAACAATTGAATGAAAGTGTTAAAAAACTATAAAGAGGTTAAACTTTTTGTTTTTTTTTTTTTTGCAACATTGAAATTATTGTGATGACTCTATTTTTAAATATATCGAAAATAATCTTAAAATTAAAATTAACACTTGGGTCATAAAATGAAAATAATGAAATGAAACAACATCGTGACATATTCTTATATGATGACAAATTATTTCTTATACATATCATATATTTGAGTTTTTTATTATCCCCAGTGTGGCATTTTGAATTTTAAAATTTAAATTGGAAAAGGATTTTATGCGCATGGGAACGCTATATAGGCTTTTTTGATCTTATTTAGACTATTAATTTTTGTTTAACGAAAATATTAACAGTTCAAGTATTAAAATTTAGCAATTAAAACAAAATTGAAAATAATTTGTTTCAATAGATTTATTTTATTAATAGTTTGTTTGTATTCTTTAACAGAAGCTGCTGTAAGTTTTATAAGTTCTAAGTAATAAGTTAAATTCAAGGTGAACGTTCTTTACTAAATATACATATTTTTTAAAGTTTTAAAAATTTTTTTTTAATAAAAAGCGAAGGAACTTCTAATTTTATAAATTGTGTTAAAACTTAAATGGTTCATTGGTTTCAAATACTCTTATACATGCAAAATTCGAATAAAAATTATTCAATTTCTAACCACATTTTTATTACATTTTTTTGAATAGCATTTCAAACACAGATGGCGCTCACGTTATTCATTTAATAGTATTTTTTAAGTATCTATATATATATATTTAAAATTTTGCAAAAAGTCTTGTTTTTTTTACGAATAGTAAATATTTGCCTCCAATCTAAACGAATTATTATTATCTTTAATATATTTCATTTTTATAACCGTATGAAGATAGATTTTAAGGGTATAATAAATTTGCCATTACATTTGTAACACTGACCCTGAAAAGGAGATGAGATTGAGAATCGATTATAGAATATTCTTGGTCAGAATTGCATTCTAAGTTGTTTTAGTTATAGACATTCATCCGTTCGCAAGTTATCTAAAAAAATAGAGATTCCAAAATTTTTTCCATTTTAGTTTTATATAAACACCACCATTGATGCAAGTTTTTATATAAATACCACAATGAAATTGTACAAGTTAAACCATCAGTGGGTTTGAGTAGATGTTGTACAACTGTTTTATATATGAGCTGTGATGTAAGATGTAATATTATATGAAATTTTGTCAAAAAAAGTTAACAACGAAAGTGGTAAGTATTCTGCAAAATTCGATTGTTCTAACAAAACATATCACATGTGGATATTATGCAATAAATTTACACAAATATAGCTTGGTACTTAAGTAAATCAGATATCTGAAATTTTGTAAAACTTTTGTATCCTACAGTTGACAAAGTCAACTCAACACTCTTACTCGTTTTATTTTAATTTTAACCAGGTGAGATAAAGAGTAGGTGTGGTTGTATACATACCTGAGTATGAGCGTGTGTACATACAAGGTAATGAATGTTGGTGAAGAAAGGTGAAAAAAAAATTAAAGAATGTAAAAAATTGAAAGAATGTATTAAATATGAAATTATTATGTTGAAATTATCTGCCACCAGGTTTGAATATCATAAATTTTAACGATCTATATGATTAGGAGTACATATAAGTGCCAAATATGTACATATAGTATATAAAGAATTAAGAACTATTGTGTATTTATATTGCTAAAATCTTTAATGAAGTTATAATAAAAACAAAAAATAGATTTAATTTTTTAAAGGAATTTAAAAGAAGTAAATTAAAAGTGTGTAATAATTTAATAGTAAAAAAAAAGTGAACAAAATTTTAGTTGTGCCTAGTTGTACATTTATTGTGTAAGATTTTTTTTTTTATTTTCGAAATGTGTGATAAAATGTAAAATTTTTTTATGATTAAAGGATTCAAATTATACTTTAGAAGTATTTATGGTATTATTGGATTTAAAAGATATAAAAATATTTTATTCCTATATAATTTTGTGTTTTTAAAGACTATTGAATTAAAATAATGTTTTGTAAATGAAAAAAATTAGATTCGAGGTAATAAAATATTCTTGCTATTAATTTTATAGTTCCATTTGAAAACTTTTATGCTATTCATTCAATTTTTTTACTAGTGCGAATGGTAAGTTCTAATATGATTTTACGTTTTTATACCCTACACATTAAGTATAGGGTATATTAACTTTGATATGGTGTTTGTAACCACCAAAAGAAAGCGAGTTAGGTATAGACATGTACATATATTTTGAATCAGGATCACCGCCTGAGTCGATTTAGCGATGTCCGTTCGTCCGTCCGTACGCACGATAACTCAAAAAATAATGATGCTATCTTGATGAAATTTATACTGTAGGTTAACAATGACTAAGGTAAGGCGGGGATTGTAAATGGGCGAAATCGGACCATACGTTCGAGTACCTTCCATAAAACTTCCAAAACCGAATAAGCATATCTTCGAAATTAATAAAGATAGAAACTTCAAATTTGGAACTAGGGTGTTGTTTCATGAATCCCTTATTTGTCGAAAATTTGAGATGAATTGGAGGAGCTGTTCGGGTACCTCCCATAACTCTCACAAAACCGAACAAGCATCTCTTCGAAATTAATAAAGATAGGAACTTCAAATTTGATACGAGGGTGCTGTTTCCTAAATCCCTGATTTGCATAAAATTTGAGATGAATTGGAGTGGTCGTTCGGGTACCTCCCATACAACTCCCAAAACCGAACAAGCATATCTTCGAAATTAATAAAGACAGAAACTTCAAATTTGGTACTAGCGTGTTGTTTCCTGAATCCCTGATTTGTCCAAAATTTAAGATGAATTAGAAGGTTTGTTCGGGTATCTGCCACACAACTCCCAAAACCAAACAAGCATATCTTCGAAATTAATAAATATATAAACTTGAAATTTGATATAAGAATGTTCTACCCTGTTGATGTCTCTAAAATTTGAGATGAATTGGGGTGGTGGTCCGCGTGCCTTCACACACTTCCCAAGACCTAACAAGCATATTTTCGAATTTAATAAGAATAGAAATCTGAAATTTTGTACAAAGGTTGTAAAAGCATTTATTTTTTTAGCTTATATTAAATACCTAACTAAAATAACTTATGGATTTTTAATTTAATTTGAATTTTTTAGGTGCAGGGTATAAATAAGTCGGTTGCATCGACTTACGGTTACTTTTACTTATTTTTTCTTTTCCTTGCCACTCCTATGAGGAGTATTATATGGCTTCCACCAAGTCATTTATTATTCATATTTGACTAAGCTTCAGTTTCGTGAATCATTAATTTCACTAAGCCGTTGATTACTCGGCTGTAGCTGTTGTACAATACTAAGCCGTTTCTTTTTTATTTCTATACGCCATCTATTATCTTATACAAGAATTATGGTTTATTAATTATTATATTTTATTATATAGCTATTACAATATGATATTAATTATAATTTATAGGACATAATACTTATTATAATTATTATTTTAATTCAATTATATTCTACTAATTATTATATATTATAAGAAAAATTTTTATTATTTTTTATAAATATATATGACCCAGCCGAGGTTTGAACCCGAGACCTTTCGTATGAAAGGCCAGTGTCTTAACCACTACACCATTGGCCATTGGCTGCTTTTACGTTAGTGATACGATAAAGAAGATGGGATAAATATGGGAAGTTTTTATAATATATACATATATATATATATATTCTTACTTCCGATTGAATTTTAAGTTGATTTAGCTATTTGTGTCCGTCAATCTCCACGTTAACTCAAAATTTTATGAAGCAACTATTCTAAAATTTTTACTATTTAATTTTTAAATATATTTCCATTAAATTTGGACAAATACAATGGGCGGGTTCTTATAGCTTTCATACAATATTTCTTTAAAATGAAAACAATTCAGTGTGAGGTTAGCATCTGGAATTTTTTAGAAGTTAAGTTTTATCCAAATAACTTCTGCAAAATATACCCCCCTTACTCTTATTTTAATGCTCCAAATTTTTATATATATTTATAAATAAGTCAAATATTTGAAGCTGTCTAAACATATATTATGTTTGTGCGTGTATCCTAGATATGATACACTAAACTTTACACTCTTCCTTATTATACCCGTATGAACTATGTTCAAGGGTATAATAAATTTGCCATTACGTTTGTGACACCTTAAAGGAGTCGAGCTAGATATAGTGTCAAAGGTATGGATCGGCTCAGAATCGAATTCTGAGTCGATTAAGCCATGTACGTCCGTCCGTCCGTCCGTCCGTCCGTCCGTCCGCACGATAACTCAAAAAATAAAGGAGCTAGGGGGCTGAAATTTTTTTTACGTCACTTTTGCAAAATTGTTAGTTTTGCTATTTAAATCCAACATTTTCGGTCGGCGGGTTCGAGTAGCTGCCATACAACTTCTACCTTTATATAGAAATAACTCAGTATCTATTCAAGCTAGGTTTCCGAAATTGATGATCAAGTTTTATGGCAACAACTTCTGTAAAATTTGGTTGTGCTGGTGCAGCGGGTTCGGGTAGCTGCCATACAACTTCTCCGTTTAAATGAGAATAACTCAGTGTTTATTGAAGCTAGGAATCTGAAATTTAGTAAAGAGGTGTCGAGTTACATGCCAACAACTTTTGTAAAATTTGGTTGGTCTAGAGCAGCCGGTTCAGACTTCTTGCACCTCTTGGAACCTAATGAAGCTAGGCGTCTGAAATTTTGCAAATGATGATCAAGTTTTATGGCAACAACTTTTGTAAAATTTGGTTGTGGTGGTGCGGCGGGTTCGGGTAGCTGCCATACAACTTATCCGGTTAAATGAGAATAACTCAGTGTTTATTGAAGCTAGGAATCTGAAATTTAGTAAAGAAGAGTCGAGTTATATGCCAACAACTTTTGTAAAATTTGTTTGGCCTAGAGCAGCCGGTTCAGGCTTCTTGCACCTCTTGGAAGTTAATAAAGCTAGGCGTCTGAAATCTTGGAAATGATGATCAAGTTTTATGGCAACAACTTCTACAAAATTTGGTTGTGCTGGTGCGACGGGTTCTGGTAGCTGCCATACAAAATCTCCTTTTAAATGAAAAGAACTCAGTGTCCGTCCGCACGATAACTCAAAAAATAGAGGAGCTAGGAGGCTGAAAATTTTTTTACGTCACTTTTGTAAAATTGTTAGTTTTGCTATTGAACTCCAGCATTTTCTGTCCCCGGGTTCGGGTAGCTGCCATACCACGTCTTTCTTTAAATAGAAATAACCCAGTGTCTGTTCAATCTAGGTATCTGAAATTTTGCGAATGATGATCAAGTTTTATGGCAACAACTTCTGCAAAATTTGGTTGTGGTGGTGTTACGGGTTCGGGTAGCTGCCATACAATTTCTCTTTTTAAATGAAAATAACTCAATGTCCGTCCGCACGATAACTCAAAAAATAAAGGAGTTAGGAGGCTGAAACTTTGTTTACGTCACTTTTACAAAATTGTTAGTTTTGCTATTTAACTCCAGCATTTGCGGCCGCCGGGTTCGAGTAGCTGCCATACAACTTCTTTCTTTAAATGGAAATAACCCAGTGTCTATTCAATCTAGGTATCTGACATTTTGTAAATGATGATCGAGTTTTATGGCAACAACTTCTGTAAAATTTTGTTGTGATGATATGACAGGTTCGGATAGTTGCCATACAACTTCTCTTTTTAAATGAAAATAACTCAGTGTCTATTGAAGCTAGCTATCTGAAATTTAGTGAAAAAGTGTCGAGTTGCATGCCAAAAACTTTTGTAAAATTTGAATGGTCTAAAGCAGCCGGTTCAGGCTTTTTGCATTTCTTGGAACTTAATGAAGCTAGGCGCAATAGATTCGGGTAGCTATCATACAACTCCACAATTTACATAAATATATCTCTGTAGTTCGGTACTAAAACTCTGAATGTTTTTAAAAGATGATCAAGTTTTATAGAAACAGGATATATTACGTTCATACGGGTATCCCAGAGTTGACACAGTCTACTCTACTGCACTCTTCCTCGTTTTTTTAAAATATTTACACTATTTAATATGGCAACATGTTTTTGAAACTCATATAATTTATAACAAAATTTAAAAGTGAAATTTCCAATTACCTCTATATTTAAATTTTTTTTAGAAAGCTCTGATCAAATCGTAATTTTATTTTTTCGAATATACTTTAAAAAACCAAAAAACTATTTAGTATAACATTATGATAATATGATGTTGGGAAGACTATAAATTATTATATTGGTGTTACATATTTTGTGTTCTTGACTTGATTTGTGTGTTTTTCATTTGTCTATATTTTCATACTTCACCCACCGTAAGCGATCCATTAATTCTTGTCAACGATCTTCCAATGTAATTTTCAATCTTGTCTTTATTATCAACATTTTAACATTAGATTTGAGCTTCTAGAGTGCATATTTTTATAGTCGTTAAATCTTCTTTCTCAAAGATTCTCTGTAGAATTAATTTTGCTTCCATCCTTCCATTCTTCCATTATTATTTCGTTTTCAGTTTTCACTCAAGTTCTACTAAAGTCCAATATGCTAATATGACTCTACTGTTTATAAATATCTGTTTATTAATTCCTGTATAATTAATTCCTAATGCTCAAAAGAAACCATGTATCCAATTTGTATCTGATCATATTGTATCCTTTACATTTTCTAAGTTTTTAATTTTATTTTTATGATTTACTTATTATCAAGACGTATTATATTTTAAAATATCATATAAAGAGAAAATTTTTAAATAAAAAACTGGATCTTCTAACACTTTTAATTTATGATTCTAATTGTAGTTGAGATTTTTTTTTAAAGAAGCATACAAAAGACCTTGACTAATTCGAAATGTTCTTCTAATCGTTTTATAAAACATTAGATTAATTTTATGATCTGTATTATTCATTATCATTTCATTCTTTACTTTTAATTATTATATAATTTCATTCATTTAAACTAATTTTAGTGATGAACGTTCCCATCATTTATAATTAAATTTTATTCAAAAAAAAAAACAAAAAAAGAAAATAATCAAAAAAATAATTTAAAGTATAAAACTATTCATTTTAAGCCGATTTGGGGAAATTCTATTTTTTTTGTGTGTGAAGAAAAAAAAATAATTTTTTGATGCCAGAAATTTAATGATGTGTACAAATAAAATTTACTATTTCCATTATAGCATCCTTTTGATTTTTATCTCAGAATATATGTCAGATTATTATCTGCATTTGTGTGTTTGTTTAAGAGATACATGTGTAAGCAATAAACAAATTTTTATATACAAAGTTATTTTAAAATAAAAACAATTTTTATTTTAATGAATTTTTATGTTATATTTAATATATATAATATATAGTATATATATATATATATTAGTTTGTATTTATGTATACATAATATGCACTTATGTTTATTTTTATATTTATGCATATAAAATACTTAAAAATATCTAATATATTTTTTTCAATTTATAGATTAATGCAGTCTAATTTCAAAAGTATTAAAAACCACTTTAACGTTTATGAACTACGACAAATAATTTGAGTTCGTTTCTTAGAAAATTTTTAGAAGTAATTTTTAACTTGTTGAACGTAATCGTTATTTTTCCTTGATTAAGTAAAACTATAGTTTCCTCTGTTCCTTGAAAAGTTTCTAACACAAAGTCCTGTATTCAAAGAATTTTATCGAACTGCAAATGTTCCATTCTGACTGATTGTCTTTAGAATTTTACAGTCATAAAATTATCAATGATTTCTCAATATAAACTGTACTTAACATTTTTTAAGTCTATTTAAATTTGACCTGTTCATTAATTATTAATTTAAATTTATATAATCTATATGTGAACATGGACATTATTTCCAGTTTAACTAAACCCTTTGTTGATATATTATACTTTTTCTTAGAAATATTTAATTTTCCAGTAAAGTTTTAGTTAAAATTATATAATTTTAAGTAAATATGAGAGTTGATAAAATTAATATAATAATGAGAGTTACAATATTAAGGTCTAGACATTTTTATTTTTAAATTAATATATTTAATTCTGTATAATTCTGTAATTAATATATACTTTTTTTTTTCCAAAATATATTAAATATAAATTCAAGGGGTCTCGGTGGCCAGTGGGTAAGAGCGTATAAAATACCACAGTTCGAATCGCACACATGTCGTAAGAATTATTCCTCCTTCCGACATTTACAGGCACGCCTGAACAGGAAAGGCTGTATAATTTCTTGTCCACATTTATGTGGCAGAGAAATGCATTAAAAAAAAAAATAAATTCAAGAAATATTTACATAATATTTAGAATGATATCGCATTATTTCTATTTATATTACCTAGAAAAGGACTAATTGCCATGCTATTCAAATTATTTACATAATTTTAGGTAAATATAACCTAAAGCTATCTTGTTCAACTGAATTTTTGCCTGGTTTTCATTTAAAAATGAAAAAGAATATTTGTTACAAAAAAAAAAGGACAAATAATAGAAATTGAGAACATTATGCTCCATCTGTTCTATGCACCAAAAACAGTACAACCAAATCTTTTGTTTCAGTTTTTTATTTTTTGTTCTTTTTTTTTTTCTTCACAATATTTTATCTAGTTTTGCCACTTAATATGTTCTTTTTGAAAGACAACTTGCATAAGCATCCAATATCCAATATAGGATGAATAGAATATACGAAAAAAACAACAGGAGGTGCATTTTTACCATATGTACATATTATTATGTATGTATATGTATTACACTCCAATACAATGGCGAAGCAATTTTGATGATGACACGAATCCATTTTAGTATATTTTTCTTTTTTCTTTTTGATAAATAATAAACTATTCTTTTGAGTGTATCAGATAGATAGATAGATACTGATGATGATTATAATAGCTGTTGTTGTTTTTGTTTAAGGTAATGATGATGATGTGACATTGTTAAAAAAAAAAATATATCACAGGATTGTTCTGATTTTGTAATTCAGTAAAACTGAAATTTCTTAAGTTTAGTTTTGCCAAAAACTGAGATGGATATTAAAAAATTATAAAGTAAAAATTGTGATTTTGCAAAATTGTGAGAATGAAATTTTAGCCATCTTAATATATTTTTCAAATAAGGATTAATATTGTTATATTCCATTAATGACAATTCATTGTATAATAAACGAACGCATATGACTTGACTGGGTAATAATTTAGCTTAACTATTAAAAAATCTCATGGACTATGGCTCGAATGCATAAAACTGAGCCTGATATAAAATTTCACTTTTCCAAACAAATCGTACTAGTTCAACAGTAGTTTTTGTTTGAAAAAGTGAGAGAGTTCAAGCTTAGTTTTATGCATTCGACCATATGTCTCAGTTTCTCGTACTAAAATACTTAAAAATTAATAAAAGAAGAACATTTTTATAATGGAATTCTCTTTTAGATTTTAAAAATTTTTTGAACTCTAGTATTAGAGGTTAATATAAATTTTAATGTTATTCGTTTTCTTAAATAAAAATATAATTAATAATGTTTAAAAGTTAACGCTTTATTAAATGTACTGAAAAGTATAAAATAATTTTCTTTTTGTCATTATCCTGTAAATCACAATCTTAAATTTTCATTATCAATATTTTAAATACTTATATGTATTTTCAAGAAAATATTTTGTAAGGTAAAAAATCAATATTAAAATAACCTTTAGAAATATTAATATTTTTCATTATATACATATATATATATATGGATTTTTAATTACTATTATTGTTTTTTGTAAAATCATATTAAAATCATGTATTATCATCGGACTTACCCTAACTAATGGCGAGCAACGGATTTATCGAATCATCGGACTTATCTGACCCATGACGTAAAACTTAATAAGTCGCCAGCCTCTCAATCAAAGGGCCTTGGGTTTAAACCACGGTCAGGTCAAATAAAACATAAGTAGTAATATAGTAATTATGTATATCGTATATAATAATGATTAATAACAGTTCCAATGGACCTACCTTTGGTTACATCATGCAGGAAGGTATTATATTATTGTACGATGTAGCTGTTGATGGATATAGTCATCAATAGCAAAATAGTAATAATAATAGGTGGATTCATTGTTTCCTTACTTATCTCAATTCAATGTTTTCGGATCCTTATCCTACTCTCCCCTATCCATACTTCCTAGTTAATATACTACGTTAGTAGTCAGCGGTTTCATTCCATTATATTGACTAAAGGAGGAGGTTGGTAAAGTCAGTAAGAATCTAAAGCTACCAAGAAGGAATTTTTGGTGTGTTTGAAAGATTTTCACCTCCTCTAGGATAAACAGAAAAAAATCCTCAACATTTTAACCCGTTAGAGCGATGAGAAGTGAGTTATTTCAAAATTCCGTTAGTCTAGCACAAAGTCTAGCAAAATAAAAAGAGAAGTGCTTAAGGAGAGAAGTGCTTAAAACTAAATATATTTTTAAAAATTTTTAAAATTTAAAACTTTAGTTCTTGCAAACTATAATTTTTCATAATTACTGCAAATATCATACTGGCTGATTTATCAAAGAGGAAATATAAGTTATAATGGGGCCTCGGTGGTCTAGTGGGTAAGATCTTATAAAATACGCTGTAAACACCGAGGGAGTGTGAGTTCGAATCCCACACACGTCGTAAGAGTTATTCCTCCTTACTACATGTACAACCACGCCTGAACAGGAAAAGCTGTGTAATTTCCTGTCCACATTTATATGGCAGAGAAATGCATTAAAAAAAAAAAAAAGAAATACGAGTTCTAATTTAACAAGATTCCAAATACAAGAAAATGTTACTTGGGAAATTTGAATTTTAAAAATAGTAAACTTTATTTATAAAAAAAAAATTGTAGTACATATGTATTATGTTC
This sequence comes from Poecilobothrus nobilitatus, assembly GCA_947095535.1. Classification (NCBI taxonomy): domain Eukaryota; kingdom Metazoa; phylum Arthropoda; class Insecta; order Diptera; family Dolichopodidae; genus Poecilobothrus; species Poecilobothrus nobilitatus. Next base: position 264,857,936 of record OX352774.1, on the reverse strand, counting down.
TGTATAACATAATGGGGATGCCTTAAGCAAATAAAAGGATTTAAAAAAATATACCTTCCTAGCAATCTACCTATCAACTATATATTCTATTGTATCTTAAATATTCTATAATATAAAAAGAAAGACTATGACTTTATTGAAGATAAATATAAAACGATCATCATTCGATTTATTGTCCTTTTTATAAACACATGTGTTAGTATGTCCTTTCTTTTTCAGAGAAAAATACCATTCTTTTTTATTTTGTATCTTTTATTTCTTTTTTCAATTTTATTTTAAATTAAATGTGTTTTGTTTTATTACCAATTTCAGTAGTTTGAGTCTTAACTTTTTATAGTTGTACTTGATTTTCGTTTTTTTTTTTTTTTTTATATAAATTTGCAACATTTTGGAACATTGTCCTTTCAAGGAGAGGGCACTTGTAATGAAATTTTTCTAGGCAATGTAATAATAATTTGTGTATTTATATACGATTATTGAGAATGATTGAAGTATATCAATTGAAAAAAAGGACGATGATTTTTAAATGTCAATTAGTCCTTTGTATTATTAATTGCTGAAATATTAAACCAATGATGAAGTTTAAAAATAAACAAAAAAAATAAAAAGGACACACAAAATGAAATTAATAAATGATAGTTAAATTCAACATTATTATGGCATTTTCTTTATGGTTCAAAAATTAAAATGATTCATTAAAGTACATAAATATATTTCTGTTACAAAAAAGGAATAAATAGAAATTACTTTAGCGATCTGAAAATTAATTTAAAGTAAAATTATTCAAAGGAAAACAAAAATAAAGTTCATTACAGTAATATTTTTCATTTTATTCATTTTTATGATTCAACTATTGAACCTTATCCAACTATTATAGATTATAGATTTTTCCCCTCAACTTCAGTTAATTTTATTAATATTTTGTTAGCTAGAGCCCATGAATTACCGAATATTATGAACACTCGTAATTTTGTAAAATCAACGAATTAAGGAATGCAAAATATTACTTTAGTTTTGTGAATGAATTTTTGATAATGTTTTAATAGTTGTTTTGAAAAATAAAATTCTTAGAAATGAATAAGACGATCATTTTAATATTTTTAATACAAGGAAACAACGAAAAATTAAACATAATTTTGTTAAGAGATCGCCATGAAATCCCAAAAAAAAAATACAAATGAAAAAATTCCACATTAAGTATAACTTCCAAATTCCAAAATCCCAAACTGCAGAATCCTAAAATAATAAAATTCCAAAATGCAAAATCCCAAAAAGCCCGTCAGGATTTAAGAAAAACATTAATTGGGCAAATAATTAAGAAAAAACTTAATTTGGTGCGTTGTTTGATGTCGCTTATATATGTACATGCAAATGTGAGATTTTAAATTTGAAAGGATTTTTGGTTGGTTATGAAATTAAAGTTATATGCTTTTTCCAGAATATTTAGAAAAAGAATTATAAATATATAGGCATATATTCTTTGTTATATTTTTTTTTTTCAACACTTTTCGCATTTAATATTTTTCTTTTCAATAAATCGACGCACGAAATAAAAAAAGTTCAACAGGAATTATGCTAAGGAAATTTATTTCGGCTTTTGAAATTTGGAATTTTGGGATCCTGATTTTTGGGATTTTGAATTTTGGGATTTTGTATTTGAGATTTTATATTTGAAATTTCGTGGTAAACCTAATTTATCAATTATGAAATCGATATTAATTTTTACGCACCGCATACAATTATGTGTAAGGTAGGTATTGTTTTCATACTAAAAAAAATGAGTACCCAAGATTTTGGCAAATATGCACCACTACGGTGCGTAGAAGGCTGTAAAGTAATTTTTAGCGTGATGTATGTCTGTATGTGTGTGGGTGGGTGTGTACTAGTATCATTTTTAGGTTTTTTACGAATATTTCGTAACAGTAAAATATTATGAGAAAAATTACAACTTTGCCATATAACATTTTTTGATCCGACTAATTTTAATTTCTAAGTTCAAAATCAATATATATATTATTATAACACGCCACATGAATTTGTATGAAAAAATTTATTTTGTTTTTTTTTTTATATCTCTAAAAATTTATATACTTATTACTTACATATATCTATGCATATTATTCTCTTGTTCTCTTGTTGTTATTAGAAGTTATTTTGCTTTAATATAAACGAGGAAGAATACAGTTGACTTTGTCAACTCTTAGATACCCGTACGAACCGTTAGTATGTTCACAGTCACTCTGCCTACAATATTATTTTTTTAATATTTTAGTATTTTAAAATAATTTGGGTGAATTTTATAATTTCTAGAACTATGGGTTGTACATATATTCAAACTATATGTTTATATGTACATTCTTCAAAAGCAGATTCTAACCTTTCACAGAACGATTATCAATCCAAAACTTTTTCAAATATTCTATAGTACCATTTAATACTAAGCTGTAAATGTATATTAAATTTACTTAGTACAAAATAGTAAATATAATTTTAAATATTATATTATATTATATTTAAATATTCCATTGACAGAATAATTTCTTATAAGTACAATAAAATACATATGTGTATGTAAATACGGCGCTATATAATATACATCTATACTCTTATTATTCATTCACTAGTGACATATACGATATGTAAATAAACATGATATTATATAAGTATGTATATATATCAATATCATATAAATAAAAATTCTTCAAGCAACCGTTATGTTGTTTATTTAATTACATTTTTTTGTACTACGCATTATATCCTCAACAATTTCAAATTATCGAGTAAAACAAAATGGAAAAAAATCGTTAAAGAAATTTGTTAGAAAATTTGAAAAAATGAAGTAACACTTTCGTCAATTATAAAGTAACCCTATATTATTAAAAACACTTATTAACAGAAATAAAAATATAATGTTGGAGCTTTAATTTTTGTGTATTACTTCAAAAAAATTTTAACAGGTGTTCAAGTTACAGGTGTTTAAAAATAGGAAATTTTCAGTTTTTGACCCCTTACAGCTCCTAAACGGGGGGTGATACAAAAAAAATTTCTGAAATGACTCATACTAATTTTCAAAGATCTAACTTCTGTCAATTTCAATTATTATGTAAAAAATCTATAAAATTTGGCTTTATACTTTTCGTATAATAACCGTCAGTCCTGTGGTGGAGGCAGCTGATTATACCCGTACGATAGGATCGGGTATAATAAAATTACTCCTCCGTTTGTAACACCTCGAAATAAGAGAGCTAGATATACCTTCAAAGGTATGGATCGGATCAGAAAAAAATTCTAAGACTTTTGAGCCATGTCCGTCCGTCAGCACGCTAACTCAAAAACTAAGAAAGCTAGAATCTTGAAATTTACACAAAATATTCTGGGAGTAATTTGTAGGTTCCCTATTTTTTTTGGTTGAGTTTGGACCAAGCCTTAGGGTAGCTCTCGAACACCTAACTTTTAGATCCCGACATTTTTTTTGCAATAGAGCTATGAAATTTTAACCGCTGATAGATCTCACAAAAATATTAATTTTATTTTTAATAACTTTTTTTTGTAGCCCCACCCGTTACGGAGCTACAGCTCCCCAAAGGTTCAAAAAAGTTCTATATTTAAATTGTTATAGCACAAGTTGTATAAGGTATATCTTCATTTTGAAAACGCCAAACGATTACTACTTTTCTTAGCTTTAAAAGTATATATACAATAAATATATATTTGTGGCATACGGTGTCTTAATTTACCGTTATGTGAAACTCAAATTTTGCAAAATCCTTCAACCCTTCTATCTTCTAAACGGTTTAAGTTGGAAACTTGCAATTTTGACAGAAGTTAGATCTTTAAAAATAAGTATGAGTCATTTCAGAAATTTTTTTTGTATCACCGCCCGTTTAAGAGCTGTAAGGGGTCAAAAACTGAAAATTTCCTATTTTTAAACACCTGTAACTTGAACACCTGTTAAAATTTTTTTAAAGTAATACATAAAAATTAAAGCTTCAACATTATATTCTTATTTCTGTTAACAACTTTTTTTAATAATGTAGGGTTACTTTATAATTGACGAAAGTGTTACTTGATTTTTTCAAATTTTTTCAAATTTTCTAACAAATTTCTTTAAAACGAATTTTTTCCATTTTGTTTTACTCGATAATTTGAAATTGTTGAGGATATAATGCGTAGTACATAAAAATGCAAATAAATAAACAACATAACGGTTGCTTGAAGAATTTTTATTTATATGATATTAATATATATACATACTTATATAATATCATGTTTATTTACATATCGTATATGTCACTAGTGAATGATTGATAAGAGTATATATGTATATTATATAGCGCCGTATTTACATACATATATGTATTTCATTGTACTTATAAGAAATTATTCTGTCAATGGAATATTTAAATATAATATAATATAATATTTAAAATTATATTTACTATTTTGTACTAAGTAAATTTAATATACATTTACCGCTTAGTATTAAATGGTAGTATAGAATATTTGAAAAAGTTTTGGATTGATAATCGTTATGTGAAAGGTTAGAATCTGCTTTTGAAGAATGTACATATAAACATATAGTTTGAATATATGTAGAACCCATAATTCTAGAAATTATAAAATTCACCCAAATTATTTTAAAATACTAAAATATTAAAAAAATAATATTGTGAGCAGAGTGACAGGCTGTGAACATACTAACGGTTCGTACGGGTATCTAAGAGTTGACAAAGGCAACTGTATTCTTCCTCGTTTTTTTTTAATTTTTCACAAAAAAAGCAAAAGAAAAAAGAAGGCAATTTCAGACAATTTAGAATATATTTGAATGAATTCCACTGCTAAATGGCAATGGTTGGAGGAATATGTAGCAAAATAAATTAGAGATTTACGTCCACGTACGTTCGTCCGTCCGTCTGTCAGTCCGCACGATAACTCAAAAAATAAAGGAGCTAGGAGGCTGAAATATTTTTTACATCACTTTTGCAAAATTGTTAGTTTTGCTATTTAAATCTAGCATTTTCGGCCGTCGGGATCGTGTAGCTGCCATACAACTTCTTTCTTTATATGTGAACTCTGTATCATTGAAACTGTATCATTGAAACTAAATATATGAAATCTTGCAAAAAGGTGTCGACTAATAGGACAACAACATCAGTAAAATTCTCTTATGCTGATGCAATAAAATCGGGTAGCAGCCATGCAACTTCTCTCTTTAAATAAAAATAACTCAGAGTCTATTGAAGCTAGGTATCCGAATTTTAGTGAAAAGATGTCGAGTTGTATAACAGTTTATGTAAAATTTGGTTGTGCTAGAGCAGCAGGTTTAGGTAGCTTGCTCATCTTGGAAGTAATAAAACTAGGCATCTGAAATCTTACAAAATATGATGAAGTTTTAGGGCAATAATTTCTGTAAAATTTGGTTGTGCTGGTATAAGAGACTCGGGTAGCTGTCATACAAGTTCAAATTTACATACATACATATATTTCGGTATTTAACGCCAGTACTAAAACATCTGAAATTTTGTAAAAGATGATTAAGTTTTATGGAAATAGCATATAATGCGTTCATAAGGGTATACCAGATTTAACGCAGTCTACTCTACTGCACTCTTTCTCGTATTATTTTATATAAATTTAGTCTTACGTTGTTTGTCATAATATCTTGTGGTGACGTATAAAAATCTCTAAAGACACCGATGAGATCTACGTACTAATGCGTTAATTCTCTTTAACAAATAAACGCCACCTCTCTTTTAAAGCAAACATTAAGTTAGAACCTATGGTACAATGTACTGTTTGGGGATTGGGAAAATAGGAATAATGAACATTAGGATATATGGGAAGTTACTAGGTGTTGGAGGATTGTCTAGAACAGATGTTGATTAATAACTTATTAAAATAATTATTTTAAAAGCCAAAAAAAAAATTATTTTGTTTTTTAATTTTTAATTAGTTATTCTAAACATAAAACCACTTTTAATGCGATTTATAAAATCCTGTTTGAAATGTTAAAATTAATTTTGATCAGATTCTTTTATTAGTATGTATATAAAAAAAAAAAAATAAAAACAATTTATTTCTTAACAAAAAGGGCAAGAATTTCATAAAATTAATGAGGTAATACTTAAGAAAAATAACATTGATTAAAAACGATAATGAAATTTGATGAATAACACTAAAACCAATTTAGAACCACAGTCACAATTTGATTCATATCATATTATCCTATAATTAATTTAAATCTTCTTTTATTATCACTCTTTCTAAAATCATTCAATTCATTTCTAATCGTTGAATTTTTCTATTATGTATATCCTTTAAAAATAATTTCTCTTTTTCTGTGAGCTTTTAACAAAAGAATAGTTCCTTTAACCTCTTTATTTTGTTGACACTTTAAATCTTCTTCAACTAGAAACAGTTTTGACCTATCATTGATTTTTTTTTATCTACTAAATAGAAAATAATAATGAAATCAATCTGATGATCCTTTTAACTTTAGAAAAAAAAAAAAATTAAGTATACACGCACTTAAAAATTTAATACCAACCTACCTAAAATCTTATCTGTAATCTCCCATCCCTTCTCTTCTCCCATTCAATAGAAAAGGTCTTCTTTTATCACGTATTAGTTTTTCTTCTTCGCCTATACTTGTTTTTTTTTTTAGAATTTTCCGATCTCTTTTACCATTTCCAGTCTTTATTATTTGTGCATTGCTATCTCTTTCGCTCATTGTTTGTATATAACAATCAAATAAGTCGTCCTGTTTTATGACACAATCCTTAATACACGAAATTTAACATCATCACTATTAGGATATTATCAAGAAAAGACTAAAAATAGTAAACAAAAAAAAAAAACTGTAAAAAAAAAAATAGAAAGAGTCCACAACATAATATTATCTTGATAAATAAGTTAAAGGATAAGGGATAAGACTATAAAAATTCCTTTAGTAATTGTACAACAAAAGGATAAAAATTGGGGGGATTTTGTCAACAAGTTTTAGTTTTTCTCCTATACTTATATACATCCTATATACACTGTTCCTATTATAAAATTAGTTTCTATATAAAAATCAAAATATAAACTAATATATCTACAGTTAGATACAAAATTGTAAGACATGTTTGATGAAATGTTTTTTTCTTTTAACAAAAGACTGAATTATCAATCACTTTAGAAAATTATTTTTGATTAATAACGACTCAAGTCTTGTCTTAATTTTTATTTTTAGAAGATCATAACATGTAATTAAAATGTATAACTATATAGTTTGGAAATTCATTGATTTCTATATTAACGTATAACGGTATTAGAAGATAAAACTTTCGAGTGAAGCTTAACAATGAAGCTTCAGAGTGAGAAAAAAAACCGGAAATACGAATTAAATATGAACTAAAGTTTCATATACTGTATGTGAAAGCTTTTTCTCTATATTGTACCAACCATAATATACCATAGAGGTAATAATCTAACAACTTAAATAAGGGGGGATATTTAAATAAAAAAGAACAAGAAAAAGTTTAAAATGAAATAATAAAAAACCTCACGCTTATTTTGTCCGTATTTTTTCTCTTTTACTCTTACTTTCACGATATTTAACATGAGATTGTTATTATTTCTGTCTTCCACTTTCTTGTTTTTTAATATTAGAAAGAAGCAATGATCCTTAATCTTGATATCGACAATGATGATGATGTTGATAATTTTACGACGGTTAGATTGTTACAAGAGCGTAAATTTTTTATGATATTAGTAGATGAATTGAATATTTTAACTGTTACATACAATTCAGTAAAAAAAAGTAAAAACATTTTTCAAAAACTAAAAGAAAGACAGATAAAAAAATGAAGGTTTAAGTTTAAATGAAGAATAATTCTTTAGTAAAGAGTTGAGGACAATAATTGTGATGTTCATTTTTATTTTGAATTGGAGTACTGTATTTTTTTTCGAAATGATCTGCATGAGTGCTTTTGGTTGTCTATTATTTGATTATATCTAATTTTCTTTCTTTTGGTTGATATTATTGACTATATTCCTTTTTATTTTTGTTTTTCTTTAAAAGATTTTGTTCTTTTTAAATTTGTTTAGGGTTTAAAATGTGTAATTTATTACAATTTAAACATCATGCTTTAACCAAGAACTATATTTATGTGTAGAAGATTGGTATTTTGAAGTATCTGTAAATTAAAGTTTATTTAATAGATTATAAAATATTTCTAGTACTTTGCATTAACATAGGCTGCATTCATTATCGTAAACATATCGAATCTGATTAATGTGTCAAAAAATAATATATCTATTGAAATCAGCATTTTAATTAGAACTAAAAGTAAGAGGTGGTCATCTATTTAAACAATCGAGCGGTAAATGTTATATTATTACAGGTAAACGTTTTATGTAGCATAAAAAATTATTGTAAATTACCTATGCCGAAATCGGACTAGAGTTTCAATAAGGACAGATATTGGCCTCAATATAAAAATTTGAACATAACATATATGTATCATAAAAATTTTTCTTTAAAAAGGCATAGATAAATTGATAGGTAGCTAAAACCGCCAAACTATATTTTTTTGTATTGATAAGTAATAAAACATATTATATATTGTGAATGCGTCTGTGTGTGTACATAAAAATAATGATGACAACCATTATAATGTAATTTAATTTTTATTTTTTTCTCCTTGTTTTTTATTAGACAGGCAATAATTGCAAATACTATAAATTTAAAAAGGGAAAGCATAAAAAATGTTGTTTATTTTAAAAACACACAAATATTGAAACTTTGAAAAAATTTGGGGTCGATTATAAAATTAAGAGGTTAGGATTTTTTTTTTAAGTTTATTCGAATCATATTAAACTTTTTGTTCTTATCTTTTTAAAATTATTGTATGAAAAAGTTCAATGATTTAAAATATGATATTTTTCCCTTTTCGGTAACAAAGTTTGAATATTTTAGTTTATATTTTCTTTTCTATTTAGTTGTTTACAAGTTTTGTACAATCATTCACAAATACCTCACACGTGGGCCGAAACTTTCACATATAAATATTATAATAATATAAGTTTTTAATAAAATTTTATTTGAAAAACTTTTTAACTACCAACTTACCTACGTATTGTATAGTCCTGCTTTTTAAATTCTTTTAACTAACCACTTGTTTATGTTATATTTTCTAGATTAAAGTATGAAACTTTAACGTGTTCAGGATCAACAATAATAAACGAATAACAAAATAAAACTAATTCTAATATTTTAACATATTAGCTATTTCTAAAATAACTTAATTTTATTAAAGAAACTCTGACAAAGTACGGACAACCAATTAGATTGTACTACTGATATTACATAAAAATTTGACATCTCCATTTTGTTTGGACACCCATATCTACTACTCCCTTGAGAGTTTCACTCCAAGACGGTGCGAGTTATGTTTTTTAAATTAAAAGGGTGACAAAGGGCTTAAAGGGTGACATATCCACCTCCATTTTCCTTTTTTTGTTGTCTCAGTATGGGTTCCTCTCCTCTAAGTCTCCATAAAACTTTACTTCTTATTCTGGCAGGCCGACTATTCTGCATACGTTGTGAATACAGCGGTTAGCGAACACACTCAGTTTTTGGTGGATGGTGTTGGTTATATATAATACATGTTTCACTACTGTAAATGAGAATTACTTTTACGCAAGTATTGAAGATCTTTGGTTTGCTGGAGATTTAAGTGGTTTCTCCATACTGGATATAATCATGCTGTCATGACTTTATTAAGTTTGCTGTTGACATCTGCTGTTATCAACATTGGTGATAGTGGGCATCTCAGCTGCTTGATGCTGATATTTCACCCGGCACAACTCTTTTTTAATGCTCTCCATATGGTACTGTATTCATAAACTTACTACATATTAACTTACATTTAAATTAAATTTAGGTTATTGTTAAGCTTTTTAAATATCTAAAAGAAATGTATTTTATTATAGATCTGAGTTTAAGAGTTAACTAAAAAATTAAAAAAAAGTTTAAGCTGTTAATAACATTTAAAAGTTATGATCCATCTCTTAGGTCATGTGTTGTATCTAACAGGAAATCATATTTATGTGTATGTCTAGTAATAAAACGAAGAGATTTTTTTACCTAAATGCGTAAAAGATATATAATCAATAGTGGATTAAAGAGATGACCTTGTAATATTTATAATATAGTAAATAACGGTATTTTTATTAAATAGACTTTATATAATACAAATATTAAATATGAAGAGGTTTCCAATATTATAGAATTAGAGGAATGCATATGTTATAATATGAAAAAATAAAGTATATATACATATATGTAATAAAATATATATGTAATATAATATGAATGTATATACTTATGTAAATATAATATTATAAACAACATTTTGTTGGTATTATATTCAATTTATTAATTTTTAAATATTAGTATGATTTATAAAAAAGGGGTCTGGATCTATAAAATTTATATCCATATAAATATTTAGCATGTATGTACACACCTTTCTACATATAGGTACATTCCAATGTAATTAAATAATTTTTATATAAAATTAAAAAAAATTTTATGTGAAAGGAATTTTCTTTTTTTTTTTTCAAGAAATACATTTTTTTAGAACATAAATTAGAAGCAAAAAAGCTTCAAGGTTTATCTTATTGAGAAAAAAAAAGTTTTCAGACAAAGGTTGAAAATATATATATATATTTTTTTTACACAAACTATTTATAATTTATAATAAAAAAAAAAATTATTGGTTATGAAAATAAATACTGAAGTGTGTAGTCTATAAGAAGAATCTTATTTGAAAAATATTTTGAACCATGTCCACTTCAAACTGTTTATTGATTTAATTTCTTTCAAATTAAAAGAAGGTCTTTCATATCTTTTCATACCTTTAAGTTTTTGTATTATTAAAATTTGCGTATTTATAATTTTAGTTTAAAGAGATTTATGTAATAAAAGTTCTTAACAAATTGAAAAAAGAAATCATTATTAATAAAAAAATTTTTTTCTTTTTAAAATTTACAATAATACAAAGTATGCTCTTTCATTTCTTTTTGCAATTATCATTTCTCTTATATTAAAAATTAATAAAGTAAATTTTTTTAAGGATAATTTTTAAATAATAAATTGTCTATTTTAATTAAAGACAATATCGAACTTTTTGAAACAACTTGTTTTGATAAAAAGGAGATTTTTTTTTTAGATGAAATTTTTCAATTCGATTAAAATGTTTTTAAAAGTAGTTAAAAAGAATATTTGCGGATTTAATATTAACTACTGACATTAAAAAAAAACAGATGAATAAATTTGGAATTCATATTATGGAACAATAGATTTGAAAAAATAGAGAAATTTCAAATATAAAATAAACGTTAATTATAAAAAAAAAAAATTATTTTAGATCATAAAATGATAACTGAAAATTATAACAAGAAATATGAGAAAAAAATTTCACAAAGAAATATTGGTGCCCGGAATTAATGCACCAGGAAATAAAACCGAATCGATGAGGAAATAAAACTGAAATTTTGAAAATTCTGTTTTTTTACTGCTTTAAAAAGGATATAAAATCGAATCGAACTTATTTTATTTTTTTTTCTTTCTTTATTATTATAATCTCTAAATCTAATACAATAAAATATAAATTCATTAAGTTTACCTTATGTTTTTGTGACAGTTTATAAAAATTAGTTTTCTGTTTTCTTTTATTAATTAAATTTCTGTTTTTCTTTTTAGTATTGACATCATGATGGTATATGTGGGATTTTGGATGAAACATATGTATAAATATGATAAATTTATAAGTAATTAATATGTATAAATAATTAGCAAGGATTTTTAGAGTTGGATACAAAATCATCAGTTACTCCATTTTTCTAGAACAAATATATAAATACTTTGGAAAAAGGGACAACACTGATTTTGTAATAAACTCTAAAATTTCTGCACTTGGCTGCAAAATGAATGTTATAAGGTTTTTATAGAAGCATTTCGAGATTCTGAATTAGGAGAAATTTTATATTTGGTTACAAAATCATGGTTTAAATAATTTGTTCAGTAGTGGTTCGGGGGCGGCAATCTCCTCTATTTGAAATACTTTGTTTTATAAATATGTGTGTACAAAAAATTAATACGTTTGTTGAATTGGTTACAAAATCAGGATTCAATAATTTTTTTAGTCGGATTTTGTATTAGCGAGTTGTTTGATTTTAGAAAGCGGGTCCTTTCGTACCTATTCGCGTCCTTTCGTATTATTATTTGACTTATCTTTTAATTTAGTCTTTATTTCCTTCTCAAAACGGCCGTAATAAGGTCAAATTTGAAATATTCGCTATTTCGGCTTTATTTGCGCATCGAAAAGGAAATTAAGCCGATTCGGCTTTATTGCCTGAGGCATTATTTCCGGACCCCGAAATATTTAAAATTTTAATAAAAATTTTTATTTAATTATAATAATATGAAAAATTTCTTTTTACAATAATCTTTTCATTTTATAATATTTACACTTTATCTTTATTTCAACATTCTATTTAAATTTTTGCGAGACTAAACTTTCAAACTAAAAGTATATCTAATAGAACTTTAATAATTTAAAGAAACATTAATAAACAATAAATCTCAATCTAAATTTAATTCCCAATTAATTCAAATCATAATATGTTAAAATGAAAATTGGATTAAATAGATAATAGATAATCTTTCTGTGACGTTTTTCTTTAAATCGAAAATCTCTCTTATACTGCTTATATAATTTATACCATTATTCAATTTCACACAAAAACAAACCAAAAAAAAAGAAAACAAAAAAAATTTCAACAGGAGGAAAACAAAAGAAAATTTTAATAGAAAAAAGAAACACAAGCAAAAAAAATAAAACGACAAATTTTCATTATAAATGAAAAACACGGAAATTAATCAAAAATAAATTTTCTACCCGTCTAAGTTTCAATTCAAATAAACAGCATAAAAATTAAAAATTTATAAAAATAGAATAAAAATAAAAGAAAAACAAAAAAATAATAGGAAAATCAACAAAAGTTTTCGCTCTCAAAAAATTTTATTGGGCAAAAAAAATTATATTTAAGTAAATAATATATTATATATATAGGTACATATTATATACATAATAATATATTATGCATAATATGTTATATTAAAATTTTTATCAAAATTCGACATCTATAAATTATAAAATTACTCATCATATCGTTTTCCTATTTTTATTTTTTTATTTTAAATATATGTACGTTATTATATTATGTATACTATCTATACTGTTATATACTAAAATAAAATGGTAACGGAAAAGGAAATTTTGTGTTATTATGATTTCATTTTAATTTTTTTTTAAATTTTTTTTTTTTTTTGGGGGGTCGGTAGTTTTTGAACTGAAAAATCGTTTTTATTTTGGAAAATTTCATGTCATTACATTTATCATTTAACCCAAAAAAAAAAAAAACAAACTCAAACATATTATATAAATAAATATAAATGATTGAATTAATATGTACGTATTTATGTATATTTATACAAATATATACATACATACATTTAAGAACCATTCATATCTATAAATTCATCACATTACCTTTAATAAAAGAAAAAAAAAATTATAATAATAATAATATTGAAGGTGTAATCACGTACTAAATCGTTTCATCATAAGAATTTACAGTTACAGAAAAAAGAAAAAAACAGAAGTAACAGGAAAAACATAACAATAATAATAATAAAAAAAAAACAAAATGAAATGATACAATCAAACAATAAAAATAAAAACAAAAATAACAGTAAGAGAATTTAAAAACAATAGAAAAAAAAACAACACTGACAAAAGGTGAGATACACCCACAAAAAAAAATAAATAAATATAACAACAATAAAAAGGAAATATTAGCAACAAATATGTTATAGCATGTGCCTTACAACATTAAACATGAAAAATAACAAAATGAAAAAAAAATTGAAATTATTATTATGATATATGGTTGAATTAACAAATATAGAGATACATATACATGCGTTCATATATATTATTATATATATATATACTATTTTGTTTGTTTTGTTTGTGTACAAAAATATATTTTTCTAATTGAACTGTCATTCGAAAAAAGACGACATGTGAAAAATAAAACAAAAAAAAAAATTTGTTTTTTGTTTTTATCAAATACGAAAATATGTAGAAAAAAAAACTTTTTTTTTTCATCATTTTCAAACGTCAAACAAAAAAGAAAATAAATAGTGTAAAATAATAAAAATATAAAAAGGGGGTTACCCTTAACTTTTTATTTAAGAGTAGGTTAGTTGTAGATGGTTGTAGTCAAATAATATAATTTAAAATTATTATTTATATATTATAAATAAAAACAAATTTTCTGTTTAATGATTTAAAAACACAGTTAAGAAAAATTTATATAAAACGTAATAAAATTAATTTTTCAAATTTGAATAGTATGAGCGAGACTTTCTCCATTTCTACTTAAAATAAACCTTTAACAGTAATATGAAAAATCTGTTAGATATAACGACGTCTTCGTAAATAGATTTTATAACAAGAAAAATATTGGCGGTTTTTAACAGTTTCAATATATCCGAACTCCAAGCTTTCCACAATAAAAATTTTTTTAAAAATATCTATAAGATATGCAAACACTTTTGAAGTGTTAATAATAAAAGTGTTAATAACATAAACAAGGTAGAATGTAAACCAACGGTTTTTAAAAGCGCACATTTCCAAAACTCAATACAAACTGTTTACCTAACCTAAACTTTGTGCCTAAGTTACAGGTGTCTAAAAATAGCAAATTTTCAATTTTTGAGGCGTAATAACTCTTAAAAAGGGGGTGTTACCAAAAAATTTTCTGAGGAAACTTATACTAATTCTAAAAGTTCTTTCTTGCCTCAAAATTCTAAAAATTCTTTCTTGTCTCAAAATTTCAGGTTCCTATCTAAAGGGGTGCCGGAGTTATGAAAAAAGAAATTTCATGCAAAATGTGGTTTTCACATAACGGTAAATTTAAATCGTAAATTACAAAATATTACATAATTTTGATATTGTTTTATATAGATAATAAAATTTTCGATCTTCTGCCGGTTTTAGATTGCAAAACTATTACGCAGATTGCAACTTTGGAACCCTTTACAACTAAAATAAATATTTTCACACACGTAAAAATATATTATTGTAGCTTTAATTTTTATATCTTGCAGAAGTAAAATGTGTACAGGTTCCTAAGTTACAGGTGTTTAAAAATAGCAAATTTTCAATTTTTAAGCCCTAATAGCTCATAAACAGGGGGTGGTCCGAAAAAATTTTCTGAGCAAACTTATACTAATTCTAAAAGTTCTTTCTTGCCTCAAAATTTCAAGCTTCTATCTAGAAGCGTGTCGGAGTTATGAAAGTAGAAAAATCATGCAAAATTTGGTTTTCACATAACGGTAAATTTAAATACTAAATTTGAAAAAATTGTATAATTTTGATATTAATTTACATAGATAAAAGAAATACCTGTCGAATGACGTTTTCAGATTGAAAAAATCTTAAGCAGAACATAAGATATATGCATTTAAAAATAGGGCTTTTTCAAAGTTTGAGGGGGTGTAGCTCCGTAATGCGGGGGGCTACATGAAAAAGTTGTTCCACAAAATTATTTTTTTTATGAGACCCACCTATGGTTAAAATTTTTTTTCTCTGTCTTTAACGGTGTAGAAGTTTTGTAAACAGACGGACGGACGGACGGACGGACAGAGTGAAACTAATAAGCACATTTTTTCAAAATTTTTTTGGAAATGTGCTAAAAAGGAGTTTGGTATTTTAAGAAGATTTTATGTATAAGAAAAATATAACAACTTAAGGAATAATTAAAATTTTTAAAATTTAACATAATTTCAAAGAAAGCTATTCTTTAGCCAAATTTAAAGTACCCATTATAAATTCGGTAAAGTTCATCAAAAACCAATGAAATTTCTATACAGTCCCAAGAAAATCTATTGATTACTTTTACTTCTGATTAATCCATTTAGTTCAGATCCATATTTTTTTTTTTGTATTTGACTTAACTTTTAAATATTTATGATTTCATTAAATTTCTCAATATTATCTTTATAATCAATGTCAGCAAAAATTTAAACAATTTTTAACAAAATAATATATTTTAAGCCGATTAAATAATCAAATTAAAAAAGGAAAAGAACAGTCGGAATAACTACAACAGTGTTAGTGTAAATAGTAATAAAAAACCCTTAACCTAAAATGTAAATAGAATAAATTTATTTATTTATTTAAATAAACAAAAGAAAATTTAATGTTTTAAGGGTTTTTTTTTTTATTTCTTTATCAAAAAATTGTTGTGTAATCACATTAAAAACGAAACGAAACCCAAAAACGAAAAAAAAAATCCCGAAAGGACTTATATAGTCAAGTACCTCGTACGATTCAAATTTTAAAAGTACACCTTAAAGGTAAAAAAAAAAAAAGAAAAAAAACATTTTTTTTTTTTGTTTTTGTTCATAGGAAAAAGTCACAAAAATTTACATAAAATATTCGAAATCTCAAAATATTTGAAAACTAAAAAATCTTTTTTTTTTTGTTTGTATTGCTAAAAAGGTGGATTTATTTTATACCTTTCTTTTTTTTTTTTAGATTCCTTAAAAAAAGGTAGTAATAGCAGTAACAAAAAACAAAAAAAAAATGACAACATAACGGTATCTTTCATTACATTAGAGTATTTTTATTTTGTTGTCTTTTTCTAATATTCACATACTAACTTACACACATGTTTAGTAAAATTTTCTTTAAAAAAACAAATTTTTTTTTTTGTTATCCTTAAAATATGCTAGGCATAGATTTTACCTTTTTATCGAAAGGTAAAAATAAAGTAGAAAAAGACAAAATATGATCCTGGAAATCCTACATGGTATTACAAAAACTTTAAAGAAAATGAATGCAAAAAATATTATAATGATAAGAGAATACAAAAAAAAAAAGAAAAAACCAGGCAACATATACCTACATTTAATTCTTAAAGCATTACACTAGTAAAAGCTTACAACAATATAAGATATAAAAAAAATCTACTAACACATAACATAATTTAATATTATGCAAACTTATCAAATTGTATCATATAATTATGTATATATATATGTATATATAGTTGAATATTGTACCTATAATTCTAATCCTTACAAAATAAAAAAAAAACAATAAAAAGGACAACTGATATATTATTTATATTCAATCGAAATGGAAATAAAAGTTAAATTAGTGGATATACTTGATTTTAATTAAAAATAAATTTTTGCCGTTATAGCAATAAAATGGAGTACACCTGCTTAACGTTTTAGGCTGCAGATCCTTTCATACACAATTTAAAGTCGAATTTAAAGTAACCCGAAATATTCATAAAATTTACAAACGTAGAATAAATAGTTTGATCTAAGATGTATTTTTTATGATCTGTTATATTTTTATGCAAAAAATACATTTTCACCTCTATTTTAGTGATTCAGGATTCGTAAAGATTTATAAAAAATAAAAAAAAATAAAATCGTTGTGGTCAAAAATTACTTTGAACAAAATTTATCAGTCATCAAAGTAGAATTTTTAGTAAAATAAACAATACAAAATATTATGCAAGTTTAAGTTTCAATTGGCGACAAAAGAACACCAGATTTACATACATATCATATTATATGTTGGACTTGTGACACGTATCATTAAATATTTCATCCCCTGACACTTTGAATTTTGTTTTGGATACAAAAAGTTAAATAACAATACTAAAACGTTTATTGTGCCAGCATAGAACCAACATTTGTAAAGTTTAGGTTTTAATTCAGTGAGAAATTTTGATGATACAAAGCCTAAAGTGTTAATTTAAACATTATAAGTTGAATATAATATTTTGCATAGATATATGGTATTTATCAAAGATGATATTATATTATTTAAAAATTCAAAAATTAAAATGTAGAACATACAGACTTGAAAATAAAAAGTCTTTAAAAAATAATTCATTTAAAATATATTTTGTAAAATGAAGCATTTATTAATTTTATTTTTTTCAATATTTTTATATTATTTTGTTCGATTGAAAAAATTTGTAGAGTATCCAGTATTTTTTTTTTAAAAGACCATAAATAATCTAAATACTAAAAACCACATAAATATCATAAACATGATTTCATTGTGTGTAACATTAATTGTAGGAAGATAATTAGAACCTTTTCAACCAAGTAAAAAAAAAAATAGATAAAAAGTTAACTTTTAACCTATAGATTTAATTTTAATGTCAATGTTATAGTCAAGAGATTTTTAAAAGTTACCCCACCCCACATAGTTTCTTTTTTTTTAATGCATTTCTCTGCCACATAAATGTGGACAGGAAATTACATAGCCTTTCCTGTTCAGGCGTGGCTGTAAATGTCGTAAGGGGGAATAACTCATACGACGTGTGTGGGATTCAAACGCCCACACCCTCGGTGTTTACAGCGTATTTTATACGCTCTTATTTACTAGGCCACCGAGGCCCTTAAGCCTACATAGTAAATAAAACTTTTTTTAAATTTAAACTTTTGTTTTTCCTTAAAATGTTTGTTTTTTATTTACTTTTTAATTACTTAATCAGGTATTCATTATAACTATTTGTCAAAATTAGAAAAATGCTCTTCTGGTTAATCTTTGAACCAAGGCAAAGTAAATCGTTCTTTTATTTCCATATTTGTTTTGACTTCATCCTACATTATATTATTTTCTAATTCTGAAAAATTTTTGTTCTCTTTTGATTTCACCTCAAACTCCCATCTATAAATTTTAATTTTTTAGTTTAATTTGGTTTTGTTTAAAAGCTTTTTAATTTTATTTGAACTTTTTGTTTTAGTCAAATTAGAGTTGTAATGTATGATATTATTTAAATGCAAATTTTAGAACTAGTTACATAAAAACCCATTGTAAATTAAAGAATCTTATAATATATTTGCAGATATATTTCAGCATATCAAAACTTTTTCAGTTTTTTATTTTTAAAGATATAAATTAAAACAACAACAATAATACTAAAAATTTAAAAATAAAATTTTGTTTAACAAAATGTCAAAGGGATTTATGTTTAGTTGTCTGACAGATCAATTCGTCAGAAAAAATACAATAAAAACCAAAATACAAAAAACAAAAAAAAAAAAGATTCCTATAACAAAAAGCTTTAATAGGACCCACCAAATGTCATATGAGCCAGATAAAATTTATTACCCTTCAAGGACTTAAAACGTAAAAACAACAGAAAAAATAATAAAAATGTAAAAAAGTTACCAGCATTAAAATGATAATCGTGTTGAAGTTACAATTTTACAAATACCATGTATCCGCAAAAAAATAAACGTTTCAATTTAACAATTCAGATTTTAGTGTGTGGTTTATTGATATCTGATTGCCGACAAAGACTTTCAAATAATAAAAAAAAATAAAAAATTGTTAAAATCAAATCCTTACATTCAATATTTTTTTTTATATAATTATTTGCCATGCAGCATAACAATGAACAAGGATTAAAATCTTTAATTTTTAAGTTCTGTTTAACTTTAACGAAAAGAAGTTTCAGTTTAAATTTAGCAAAACTGTAGAATAGTTTTTTTTTTTTTTTTCATAATATATTTATTATTGTGACAGTTAAATATAGCAAAAAAAAAAAAAAAAAATTAATTTTTCATGCTTTCAAAGGCGGTAATTTTATTATATTGCTTCAAATTATATTATGGGATTTATTTGTATGTGTGTTTGTCGAATGCTATTGAAAAAAAAAAAATAATTAAAATTCTGCCTTTGTAATCTGTTAAATTTTTTGTGTAAAAAATCAAATTTTAACAAACAGAACAGTTAAAATAAAATATGCCTCTCTTAACCTTTTTTTTTTTGTTTTGATCTAATTGAGTTTTAATGTATAGATTTTCATATTAATTGGTGTTAAGTAGTTGCACTATAGATAAATTTAACTTTAATCATATTTTCTTTCTACTGAAATTTAAATATAACAACTTTCTATTTTCCTTTCAAAAATTTCACTTTTAAAAATTTTCTTTTATTTTCTGTCTTATTTCATAAATCAAAATCAAAATCGAAATTAGTAATGTCACATGTATCTTAAAGAAACATCCAATTAAATCCTACAGACACAAAACATATTCTTTATGTATATATGTAGGTATGTAAATTAAAATTCATTTAATTATAATCCCTTCATTTTCAATCCAATTTAATAATATTTAACCTTTTGTCTAGATTCGATATAAAAAAAAACTCATGACGTATCGCATCATCTGTTGATGTCATAAAAATAAAAAAAAAAAAAATAAAAAAATCAAGAGAAAATACGTTTCTTCCGTATTGACTTTGTCATTGATGATTTCACCATACGTTTTTAATCCCCAATATTTAATTCCGTTTATTTTTTTTTTTTCATTCCTATTTTGTGTTTATATATACTTTGTCTAACTTTCCCGAACCATCAAATTTTTCTTCAATTTTATTTTATCACTTAACAGAGAGAAACTCTTAAAGAAAAAATTTCTTTTTTTATGGACATTCTAATTCAAAACTGTGAATAAAAGTGCTTTAAAAACAATGTTGTAGCAATCATTTAGAAACAGCATGACCCTTTATATAACCCTCAAAATCGTATCACATCAGATACACATATATATAATATTATGTTAATGTTGAAAAAGTAACAATTTAAATTTTAAAAATTATATTGAAGGGGAAAATATAACATTGTTTTCGTAAATCAGTGCTTATGTGTACAGTCTGGGAAATAAATTTTGAGTGAAATTTTAATTAAAATAATAAAAGTGTTAAGAAAGTTTTTATTGGAAAAGTACGAAATCAGATGGTATTTTCTATATTTCCCTCCTGATTTTTATGGATCTATTTTGAGTAGTTCATTTGTTATAGCATTAATCATTACAGTTCTTATTGCCCTATTATTTCCAGGTTCGTTTTTAAATATTTTTGCATTGCACAATGTTTCTTTTATCCCAATTCTCGTAGTTACAATATATTTGAACCACTTGTAATAAAAGTTAATAAATTGAGGAAAAGCTAGAATTTGATAAATTGTTCGCTGTAAATAAATTTGGCTGTTTAGGATAATAAATTTTTTCCAGGACTGTACGTACCCCCATGAACAAGCTATTAAAAAGAACAAAAACAAAAGAGAAAGAATAGAAATAAAAGTGAAATAGAATGAGAAATGAAAAAAAAACAACTAAAATCAAAAATTTGAATAAAAAATTTTTATGAATTTTTTTTTTTTTTTTTGTGTTGTTTTGGGCGATGACAGAATCAGACTTTTTATTATAATTCTTTCGTTTTTTTTCATGTTATATGGTGTTATTTTAATTCTATTCCTAAGATTTGTGGTTTTTTATGGTTTTGTCGCCATAATAATTATCAATATCAATAATATTATCAAGATATATAACATTTCAATACAAATATTTTGTTATTCACTCATTTTAATATTTTTAAAGTAGTATAATGGATCATTGTTGGTGTTTGTATATTGATGGTATCATATGCGTCATTGTTTCATTATTATACACATTTGCTACTGTCGCATTCTATAATATTACCGTCATAACTTTTATTTCTCATTCTGTTCTCATATCATTGATTTTATTGTTGTTGTTTTTCTAATATACATACATATACTTGTATCTTTACTATTGTAAATAACCGTAACCATTTCAAAAATATGATATTCCAGAGTTATATCTTTTATATATCCATCAGTGACAAAGCATAGATTTGTAGTGGATGCCCCACAACTTCAGATTTATAAAGTTTAAAATTTAAAAAGAATATTAAGAGAATGTATAATTTTTTAACACTTAGAATAGGACAATGATTGGTTTTTGTGCTTGGTTTAATTTAATATAAAATGTGGTGGAAGCGTTAATTTCTAACATCCTTTAGAATTAAATTTATTATTCCGTGCGTATTCAGAAATATACAACCTATACTATTGTGTAACTTTGAAATGTTTTGTCATTAAAATTATGCTCTAGATTTTTCCCCACATGCTTTATAATTTTCATTTACACTCTAGCTAGACTAACTGACTCTTGTGATACACCCTTTAAATATATATCTAAATTATAGTGAATTAAATTTTATGTATTCAAATTAAATTTAATAGAAGTTCTCAGGTTCAAGAGATTTTTTTTATGATTCTCTAGTTTTTTTTTTTGTAAGACATAAAATTTTGAAAGATTTTTTTATTTTTTGTTATACAATTTAGTAAGAAATTAAGAGTTAGAAGTCGAGAGTTGGTATCATTGATATTGTTTGTTCCTATACTATATAGATATTATTATATTTGAGTGTAAGATGCATTTCTTAAAATATTGTTTTGTATGTTTCTTATACCGTACTTTTACATTTTTCTTTTTAATATGAAATAAAAATTTGAGGCATTTAAATAGAAATTACTTTAACAAAAAACAAATTACAAACGCTACAAAGTATAGAATAATTCCTAAGCCATTTTTAGTTTTTCTGTCTTTTTTTTGTTTTTTTTTTTTTTGTTTTATTATACTTTCTCTTTTACATTTTAATAAAGTTATATGTCCTTTTTCCTTTTGTTGTTTTAACTTTTGGGATGTTTCTGTATATGACAGATATGGTGATAGTAATTATGTTTCAAAATTTTTGAAATAAAGGAAGGAAATTGCAGAATTTATTACATAAATATTATTTTTTAGTTTGAAATTTATTAAATATATGATTGTTTTTGTTCTAAAATATTTTCGAAGCAAATTTATGTCAAAATGAAAACTAAATTAGATTATTTTTATAAAGTAGATATTTTATATTTTAAATTATGTAATTACAAATGGGTTTATTATCTTTTAAACTCTAGAAATCGATTTATAATCTTAACTGAAAAATTTTTTCGAAAAAATTCTTTATAAATTTTTCACTGCACTTTTGATTCATTCATTCATTTCATTTAAAAAATTCATTTAAAAGATTCATTTAAAAAAAAAAAACTTTCAGAAACATAATCATACAGCAGCGTATTTTTTAAGCTCTTATATCCAATAGGCTCTCAAAGGCCCTTCTGAAAGTTATTTTTTTTATTTTTCATTAACATAATTCAATGATATAATTAATTTTCCTTTGCGTTTGTGACACCTTAAAGAATCGGAGCTAGAACAAAGATTAAAGTGTATGGATCGGATCAGAATCGAATTATGAGTCGATTAAACCATGTCCATCCGATAAATCATAAAATAAAGAAGTTAGAATTCTGAAGTTATTACCACGTTACTTTTGTAAAATTGTTATTTTTGCTATTTAAATCCAGCAAGTTCGGTTGACAAATTCGAGTAGGTGCGGTAAAACTTCTTTCTTTATATGAGGTGTAAAGTTGAATGCCAACAACTCTGTAAAATTTGATTGGTCTAGAGCAACAGGTTTAGGTAGATGGCACATATTGATGCTTAATTAAGGTAGACATCTGAAATCTGAAATCTTGTAAAATATTAACAAGTTTTATAAGGCAATCACTTCTGTAAAAAAGGTTTGATTCGGGGTAACTGATTCGAGCAACTGTCATACAATTCTCAAAGTTACATAAAAATATATTTGTAGTTATTTAAGCAAATCATTTGAAATTTTAGTAAAAGATAATTTGGTTCTCATTTAAATTAATATTCTCATTGATGTACTAACTATTAATGCTTTGTTTTGAGTATTATTGTTTGTATTTGTTCTTGAACATTAAAAGTTTCTTAAACATTAAAGGTTTTATTAATATCCTTTTCGAAATATTGGTTTAGTATTCGTTCATTTTTTTGTCCAAGAGTTACTAGAATTAAAATATTTCGGAAAACAATAAATAAGCAATAAAAATAATGTGTAATTTCTATGACCAAAAATATAAAAAAAATACTTTAAATTTTCGTTCATTAGTATTTCAAAACCATTATAATTATAGCGAAAAAAAAAAAAAAAAAAATGTTGACATCACAAACAATTAAATTCTACAAATGGAACCGAAAATTAAGAAATAATTCCATAATTAAAATGCCTTAATCAAAAACACTTCTAAAATAATATCAAAGAAAGCAATACTTCGTACAATTTAATTTTTGCGTAAATTTCTTTTGAAATGAAATTTCGAAAATAAAAATATAAAACTAAATTACTTTTTTAAACTCTTATCTTTACTACATTATATTCACTATATTCATTATTTCAAAAATTCAAAACTATACTTCTAAAGTCTATACTTTATTTCAAAAAACGATTTCAAACAGTTGATCAATTATTCCAATTTATTCCTTATGATTTTAATTAATTTGTGTTAAGCATCATGTAAAACATTAGTAAAACATTAAAATAACAAAAGAAAAACCATCTAAACTAAACTAATTATAATTTTTTTGGCTTTTAAAAACAACAAAAAAAAAAAATAAAAAAAATGATGAAAAAATTGAAAAATATTTTTTCCCGGAATTTTTCGTAATAAATACACATTTTTTGTGGGAAAATCTCACTATAATAACAACCAAAACAAAAAAAAAAAAAACAAAAATACTACAAACATTATTTTAATTGATCGATTTGTGTCCGTATTTGATTTATAATAAAATCAGTTCATAAATATTTGCTTTTGTTAAAAAAACAAAAAAAAAAAAAAAAAAAAATTTCTTTTATTTCTAAAAATATACAAAATATTGTACATGTATACGTACTATTTTCAATTATAATGAATCTATGGTAAAATAACAGACTGCATCATTTCATCATCATCATTATGAATACAGTTAAATTCAGTAAAGTCAGTATAGCAGCAGTGAAATTAAAAATTTCATCATAGTCATCATTATATTATCACGAACATTTCGCTTTCTCTCAATAAAATTTGGTTTACCTATTTTGCATTGAAACAATTCGATTCTAAATTTAACACACATACAAACATCATAAATATATGAATTTGCATAAAGTAGAAAATTTTAGGAACCGGAAGATTCTATCATATATGTAAAAAATCACTTTTTATTTGTTTTAATTCAAAATATTTATATGAAAAGTATTGTATTCGACTTCAAAAATTCGTATTTAAAATGTAATTTGAAATTTAATTCTTTGAATTTAATAAAGAATAACTTTTTGACTTAATTTTGTATATTTCTTATAGTGTGTCCAATATAATAAATTATTTAATGTCCTTTTTTCTGTGTTTAGGAATATATTAGGATGCGATAAAACATTTCCACCGAATACCATTCTGAGTTAGTTTTTTTATTATGTGTAATTATTATCTTAAAAACAATTTTCTTTTTGATTTGATTGTAGAGTTTTTAAAAAACTTCAGACAATCGAATATAAAACACAGATAAAAGCAATATTTTGATGGGAATTCTATTAAAAAATTTTATTTCTATATTTTATAAAATTTAGCAAATTAATGGTAAAAGGAATTTTATTTTTGGGTGAGTTACGGATCGAATTTCGGATCACGTTTCATATTGAGTTTCGAATTTAAAGCAAAAACAGGTTTTTTACAAAAAGACATTTATTGTGATTATAGATGAAATCATGTTGATATACCACTATATTATTAAAAAGCATTAAAATCCTTTTTTTTTTAGCTTTGAAAGGAAAATTACATTATATTTGAATAAAAATTGATGCGTTAAGAGTCCCAAAAAAATTAATATATTATTATATACCAAAATACTCTTTTATTTAAATTATGTATTAAAGTGTAATATTCGGTATATACGGTAAAGTTCATAGAGGGAAAATCCTTTTCTTATTTATTTTACAATATAATGTACATATTTATAAATTTTCATAAATTTTATTAAGTTCCAACTGACTAAATCAAAGTCAATATATATTTTTTGTTTTATAAAGTTTTAAATAGTATTTGTAATTATTGAGTTTTTTTTTTTTTTTTTTTTTTTGCAACATTATCACATCATAATAGAACATTAAACAGCCACAGACATTACCAGATAAATTGAAAACTAACAAGGGTGCACAAAAATATTAATGGAAAATTTTTTGTATAAATTTTAAAGTAATTAAAACCATAGAATGTAAAAACCGCAAAATACGTATATTATTTTTTGGAAAATGCATAATTTTATTTTGACGCATTATAAACAATTTTAATTGAAGAACTTAATTATTTTAACAATAATAATATTAAATATTATTTCCAAAACACAGAATTTTAAGAGTAATTCAAGAAGTGGCAATGACTATTTCTAAATAAAGTTCAATTTTTGACTATAATTTATATGATTGTTACCCCTTTGTCTATAATAGACTGGTATGTTACAAAGTAATACTTTTTATACCTAACCTAACCTAATACTATATTTAGTTAAAACTCCTTCTCCTATAATATATTACAAGATAAAAAAAAAAGGACCTTCAAGCTTTCTTTTCAGTATTTTCTGTATAGGAACTGCGGTATTTCCAATGTAAATAATTGAATAAAAACTTATGATTACTATCACTACTACTACGAGAATTTATCATATTATGCTTCCATTTTAGTACAAAACAAAAAATAAAACAAGTAAAAGTAACAATAAGTCGATGCAACCGACTTATTTATACCCTACACCTAAAAAATTCAAATTAAATTAAAAATCCATAAGTTATTTTAGTTAGGTATTTAATATAACTAAGCTAAAAAAATGAATGCTTTTACAAACTTTGTACAAAATTTCAGATTTCTATCTTTATTAAATTCGAAAATATGCTTGTTAGGTCTTGGGAAGTGTGTGAAGACACGCGGACCGCCACCCCAATTCATCTCAAATTTTAGAGACATCAACAGGGTAGAACATTCTTATACAAAATTTCAAGTTTATATATTTATTAATTTCGAAGATATTACTTGTTTGGTCTTGGGAGTTGTGTGGCAGATACCCGAACAACCATTCTAATTCATTTTAAATTTTGGACAAATGAGAGATTCAGGAAACAACACCCTCGTACAAAATTTTAGGTTTCTATCTTTATTAATTTCGAAGATATGCGTATTCGGTTTTGGGAGTTGTATGGGACGTACTCGAACACATGGTCCGATTTCGCCCATTTACAATCCCCGCCTTACCTTAGTCATTGTTAACCTACAGTATAAATTTCATCAAGATAGCATCATTATTTTTTGAGTTCTCGTGCGTACGGACGGACGGACATCGCTAAATCGAATCAGGGGGTGATCCTGATTCAGAATATATATATGTCTATACCTAACTCGCTTCCTTTTGGTGGTTACAAACACCATACCAAAGTTTATATACCCTATACTTAATGTGTAGGGTATAAAAAAAAAATAAATAAATTTTCCTTTAAAAAAAGTTTAATTTTCATTAAGCTTTTCAAATATTAGCTTTAATTACATGTAGATTCTGTTCAAAATCTCTAGATTTTCCGTAATATAACTTTAAAACATTATAAAATTAAAAAATAAAATTTGTAAGAACTAAAATTATTTTTTATTCTCTTTTTTTAGCAATTATTTTAAAATTCAAAAAAAAAAAAAACAATTTCACATCAAATCAATAAAATTCGTTTAAATTTGAATGTCTAAAATTGTTTTTACCGGTTAAGTGAAGTTTCACACAAAGTTCTCGCTTACAATTGGATTTTGGTCCAGTTTAGGTAAAAAAATTAGAAACTAAATATAACCATTATATGGTTGTACTGATATTAATCCAAATAAAACTCACAACAACATTTTGGAACAAAAGAATAACAAAAAGAACAGAACTGTTAAAATTGTAAAAAAACGAGGAAGAGTGCAGTAGAGTAGACTGTGTCAACTCTGGGATACCCGTATGAACGTAATATATCCTGTTTCTATAAAACTTGATCATCTTTTAAAAACATTCAGAGTTTTAGTACCGAACTACAGAGATATATTTATGTAAATTGTGGAGTTGTATGATAGCTACCCGAATCTATTGCGCCTAGCTTCATTAAGTTCCAAGAAATGCAAAAAGCCTGAACTGGCTGCTTTAGACCATTCAAATTTTACAAAAGTTTTTGGCATGCAACTCGACACTTTTTCACTAAATTTCAGATAGCTAGCTTCAATAGACACTGAGTTATTTTCATTTAAAAAGAGAAGTTGTATGGCAACTATCCGAACCTGTCATATCATCACAACAAAATTTTACAGAAGTTGTTGCCATAATCATAATTTGCAAAATTTCAGATACCTAGATTGAATAGACACTGGGTTATTTCCATTTAAAGAAAGAAGTTGTATGGCAGCTACTCGAACCCGGCGGCCGAAAATGCTGGAGTTAAATAGCAAAACTAACAATTTTGTAAAAGTGACGTAAAAAAAATTTCAGCCTCCTAGCTCCTTTATTTTTTGAGTTATCGTGCGGACGGACACTGAGTTCTTTTCATTTAAAAAGAGATTTTGTATGGCAGCTACCCGAACCCGTCGCACCAGCACAACCAAATTTTGTAGAAGTTGTTAAATAGCAAAACTAACAATTTTGTAAAAGTGACGTAAAAAAAATTGCAGCCTCCTAACTCCTTTATTTTTTGAGTTATCGTGCGGACGGACACTGAGTTCTTTCATTTAAAAAGAGATTTTGTATGGCAGCTACCCGAACCCGTCACACCACCACAACCAAATTTTGCAGAAGTTGTTGCCATAAAACTTGATCATCATTCGCAAAATTTCAGATACCTAGATTGAACAGACACTGAGTTATTTCTATTTAAAGAAAGAAGTTGTATGGCAGCTACTCGAACCCGGGGACAGAAAATGCTGGAGTTAAATAGCAAAACTAACAATTTTGTAAAAGTGACGTAAAAAAAATTTCAGCCTCCTAGCTCCTTTATTTTTTGAGTTATCGTGCGGACGGACACTGAGTTCTTTTCATTTAAAAAGAGATTTTGTATGGCAGCTACCCGAACCCGTCGCACCAGCACAACCAAATTTTGTAGAAGTTGTTGCCATAAAACTTGATCATCATTTGCAAAATTTCAGATACCTAGATTGTACAGACACTGAGTTATTTCTATTTAAAGAAAGAAGTTGTATGGCAGCTACTCGAACCCGGCGGCCGAAAATGCTGGAGTTAAATAGCAAAACTAACAATTTTGCAAGAGTGACGTAAAAAAAATTTCAGCCTCCTAGCTCCTTTATTTTTTGAGTCATCGTGCGGACGGACACTGAGTTCTTTTCATTTAAAAAGAGATTTTGTATGGCAGCTACCCGAACCCGTCGCACCACCACAACCAAATTTTGTAGAAGTTGTTGCCATAAAACTTGATCATCATTCGCAAAATTTCAGATACCTAGATTGAACAGACACTGGGTTATTTCTATTTAAAGAAAGAAGTTGTATGGCAGCTACCCGAACCCGGGGACAGAAAATGCTGGAGTTAAATAGCAAAACTAACAATTTTACAAAAGTGACGTAAAAAAATTTTCAGCCTCCTAGCTCCTCTATTTTTTGAGTTATCGTGCGGACGGACACTGAGTTCTTTTCATTTAAAAAGAGATTTTGTATGGCAGCTACCCGAACCCGTCGCACCAGCACAACCAAATTTTGTAGAAGTTGTTGCCATAAAACTTGATCATCATTTGCAAAATTTCAGACGCCTAGCTTCATTAGGTTCCAAGAGGTGCAAGAAGTCTGAACCGGCTGCTCTAGACCAAACAAATTTTACAAAAGTTGTTGGCATATAACTCGACACTTCTTTACTAAATTTCAGATTCCTAGCTTCAATAAACACTGAGTTATTCTCATTTAACCGGATAAGTTGTATGGCAGCTACCCGAACCCGCCGCACCACCACAACCAAATTTTACAAAAGTTGTTGCCATAAAACTTGATCATCATTTGCAAAATTTCAGACGCCTAGCTTCATTAGGTTCCAAGAGGTGCAAGAAGTCTGAACCGGCTGCTCTAGACCAACCAAATTTTACAAAAGTTGTTGGCATGTAACTCGACACCTCTTTACTAAATTTCAGATTCCTAGCTTCAATAAACACTGAGTTATTCTCATTTAAACGGAGAAGTTGTATGGCAGCTACCCGAACCCGCTGCACCAGCACAAGCAAATTTTACAGAAGTTGTTGCCATAAAACTTGATCATCATTTGCAAAATTTCAGAAATCTAGCTTGAATAGATACTGAGTTATTTCTATATAAAGATAGAAGTTGTATGGCAGCTACTCGAACCCGCCGACCGAAAATGTTGGATTTAAATAGCAAAACTAACAATTTTGCAAAAGTGACGTAAAAAAAATTTCAGCCCCCTAGCTCTTTTATTTTTTGAGTTATCGTGCGGATGGACGGACGGACGGACGGACGTACATGGCTTAATCGACTCAGAATTCGATTCTGAGCCGATCCATACCTTTGACACTATATCTAGCTCGACTCCTTTAAGGTGTCACAAACGTAATGGCAAATTTATTATACCCTTGAACATAGTTCATACGGGTATAAAAACAAAAACAAAAAACAAAACACTAAATGGTTCGCATATTCGTAAAATTTGGATTGAATGCGAAACGAATCAGAATCGAATTATTTAAATGAAACCAACATATAAACAAAGAATAAAATTAAAATTCACATTGATAAGCCATAAGTGCGTTAATACCCATTAAAATAAAAAGGGGTGTAAAAAGGGAAAAAGAAGGGAACTTTTTTGGTTTAGAAAACTTTAAATTTTTTATATTATAAATGTACGGATAATTTCAGTACTTTAAATATAATTTAAAATATTAAAATAGATTTAAATTATATTTAATTTATACTTATATACTCCATATATTATTTGTATATAACGTATACATAGTTATAAACGCTTTTTTTTTCTTAATTTTAAAAAGAAAAGAAAAAGAAGAAGTCATTTTTAGATAGTGGCTATTAAAATTTAATTTCGTTTTTTTAAAAATCAGTACATAATTATTTAGTTGAAGAAAAATTAGTTAAACATTAGCAGAGTTTTAGAATATTAACGATAATAAACTATTTTTGGACAAAAATCAATAAAATATATTTCATGTTTGATATCTGATCATAACATTTCACTCCTACTTAAAAAAAAAAAAAAAACAAAAATCTTTACAAGGATTATAAAAATTTAAAACAAAATATTTGTACTTCGCTTAAAGTCGATTTTCACTATGTACATAGCAGAATTGCCTTTGTAGTTGACATTTAATGGTGCCTACATCAAATGCCTTTGTAGTTGACATTTAATGATACCGTGACATCTTATGTCGTCATTATGTCTGAATAGCACAATTTTATTGAATAGTAATAGGAATGTGTGAATTGAATATATGTATAAGATAAATTATTGAATAGTTAGTGTGAACAGGATTAATATTGAATAGGACAATTTTATTATCAATTTTATGTCACGTCGACGTCGATTTATATGTCACGTCTGACGTCGGTATAGTGTGAAGAAAATAAAATGCGTTGCCATCGCAGCGTATTCAAAAACCATTGTAATGGGAGTCGAAGTTTGAAAATTGGATATAAAAGATAATAAAAAATTAAAATTCATAAAAAAGCACAGTTAAAAAAAAACTTTCCTAACAATTTATAGAACAAGAACAGTATTAATTGACAATAACAATCAAAATATCGGGGTTGAATTCTTAACTTAAATCTGCTTTCATTATGAATTAATCCATTAATAATCCAATAGTTGGTTTGTTCTAATATTCGTATACATAAAATATGATTATGTTAAAGTATAGTTTTTTTTTTAAATAATGGAGGTGGTAATCTTTTAAAGCCATCAATAATACTCCCTTTGAAGTATCAGATTTTTACTGACTAAACCCTGCTTCCCTTTTAATCTTTAATATAATAGGGTAACATTTTTCATTTCCAAGAACTAAATTGATTAGGGAGTAAGGGTTAAAATTGAAATTAAATTATTGTATTTAATGGTTCGTTTTTACAGTTAGTGCTTATACATACATTTTACCGCGCAATTAAGTTATATTGATTTTAATATATTTCTATTTTATGTAAAAGAAAAATTAATTAAAAGAAAAATATAATTAAAAAAACAGAATTAGTAAAATTAGAAATAAAATTAATTTATTATATTATTATCTCTTTAATAGCTTTCTCTTGCATTAAGTCCTTAGAATTTGAAGGTGGTTCGCATTCGTATTTCATATTTTACACAGATTTTATTTATTTTATTTTTGTTAAGTGTATTATGAATATATATTCATCCATTCTATATCTTAATATTCTATTAAGGTGTATTAACCCATTAAGACCTTATGTCACCTTACATTTTTATTCATATGCTATCATAAATTTTTATATTATACTTTAATTAAATTGTGCATAAAATTTGTTTCATCTCTGTTTTATATTATATTTCTCTGCTGTTTGATTTCAATTTTTTTTTTTTTTTGTATTTTGCAAATTCTTTTTTTATATTTTAATAATTTCTACTTTTTGATTTTTTATTGAAATTATTAAAAAAAAAGTTAAAATAATACCAAATGTAAAAAAATATCTCCAATAAATTTAAAGCTTAAAAAAATAATTCATGGATAAAAGAAAAATGATTTTTTTTTATTGAAAATTCATCGCTGGCGATAAAAATTGCCCCATAAAATTGTAAATATTATTATATTTGTTTAAAATAAAGGTAAATTAATGTACAGTTGTGGAAATATAATTAAAGTTGATATCTTTTATAATAGATAATAGAAATATTTTGCATTTATTTTTCTAAACAATTTGTATTATGCGTTTTATGTTTTACACAATGTCATCAATTTATCTTACACGATAGTATGTTTGATAAGTTTTTTGTTTTAATCCAAATAAAATGACTATAATTCAATTTTGAAGGACACTTTCATATAATAGAATGTAGGTACTCAGGGTTTGTGTAAATGAAATTCAATATAGATCAAATTTTTATAGTATATCAAGAGACTTAGTGAAATTTTAGAATAGATTTTAGATAATTGACAGCGGGGCTCCAATAAATATTCAAATTATTGAATTATTAAAACTGATATCATTCAATTGTAGGTGGTTGTTCATACTTATTAAAAAAAGCCTTTAATTATTTTATCGTCATCATAATACAAGTAATTATTATTTTTAATATAGGACTGCAAGTTTTTTAATGAAAAAAAAAAAAGAATATTCAGTTGAGAAACATTTAGCGAATAACGTTTTTTTTTTGAAAATGAATGAAGGTTTGGTCTATTTTAATTTTTTTTTGTTTTTGCGAGGGTAGGTAGGAATGTCGAGAGATACCAATGAGATCAACGCGAAAATTCTTTTTTGGAAGTGTTGGGCTTTAATCAACAAAAAACGCCATCTCCCTTTCAAACCAAAAATTAGGTCAGAACCTATGATGCAATGAACACTGTTTGGTTTGGGGATTGGCAAAATAGGAATAAAAGAATAGGAATAAAGGAAATTAAGAAATACAGGAATTTATTAGATGTGGGGAGGATTACCTGCGGAACATAGATGGTTATGTGCTTTTTGAATTTACCATTATCATACACGTTATGGTTTTAAATTTTACCTAGGATTTATTAAAGGTCATATAAACAGCCAGTCATTTTTCCTAACGAAGTAACGATTTATTATGTTTCAATGAAAAATCAGCGAAACAAAATTTTTTTACCATCCATTAAATTCCACCTGAATTCAATTTTCAAAAAAATTTATAGCTACATTATATAGTATTTAAAGGTTTATCTATCAAGCGTGAAAGAGCCTACCAATCTTCTGCTAAATAACCAAACCTACCTTTGATAAATTTTTTTTTTCATCTTTATTACCTTTTATGAAGCCTTTATTGAAAGTCAGTAAATTTTTATTGTTTTTAAATAAAAAAAAAAAAAAATTAAATTTCTTTTATATGAAGATATTTTTATATTATGTAGATGTATTTGTTAAATATAAAACTTGAGTATTTTGTACAAGTATACAAGTTATAAGTACGTAAAAATTATGTGTACCATCTTTTATATATTAATATATTCATTTTCTTGTTAAATAAAAACGATTATTAATTTTAATTTATGATTTTTTTTATTACATCCTAAAAAAATATAATAAAAAAAAAACGTAAATATTTTGTTTGTGTGTGTATTTGTGTATACTATAAAATGCAAAAAAAAAAAAAATCTTTTTATATCTAGAGATTTTTGCACCATCTTATACCCCAAGTCAAATTGAATTGTTTGCTTAGGTTTGCTAAAATTAAAGCATCTGTTTTGCTAATATTATTTGTTAGGTTTAGCTGTATTTTTGCTTTTTTTCGTTTTTTAACACATTATATGATTCATAGAGTAGTATTTTAAAAAAGTAAATATTTATTATTTGTTTTTGTTACAGTTTTACAGGGTGTTTTTTTTTTTTGTTGCACCTAGTTTTAAATACATTATAAAGTCGAACTTAAAAGTGTTATTGAAAATTTATAAATTTTCTTTACTCACTTTAAATCTAATTACCCGTCTTAGGACGAACTCAGGACTCGCCGTATTACAGACAAATTTCCTAAACTAAGACCATATTTTATATTAAATATTAAACTGCTTCAAGACTTAATGCTTAATGAAATAAAAATAACGAGGACATAGAAAGTTAAAAGTAAAGGATAATAATATAAGGATAATAAGGAGTTTTAGTCTAGTTTGGACAAAAAATTACTTTACCTGTTAGAATTAATTTCTTTTATTCAGATTGTTTTTTTCTTTATTTTACTATGGAAATGGGTTATTTTCAAATAAGTTGCAATTTTGCTGGAGCTCAGAATTTATGCAAATTTACAGTAATCTCGCTAAGATTTTCTTCAAACAGTTTTCATTTTTTTTGAATTTTATAACCAAAGTAGATTTAAGTTTTGTTACCATATAGTTTTAAGGTAATTTAAGATTTTTATTTGAAAATTTTAGAGATGAACTGGGTCCTAAGATATATCTTTGTTTCTTTGTCCTTTGGACCTGTGTAATCTATGCAAGTGTTCAAATTTGTTTAAGCCATTGTATGGAAACATCTCAAAGTATAAGTAGGTTTTCTAGTTATCTAGCAGTAAACATTTTTTTTAACTATACACTCAGTTAAGGTGTATTCTTAAACAACTTTATTTAATCAATTTCATTTTTTAAGGTTTTTAACAACTAAATTTAATATTTCTAATTTACATCACTAGCCCTCTAATGTGCATTAGTTTTTTACTACTATTGAATTCGTTGTTATGAATTATTTATTTTTAATGTCACCCTGTAAATTATAAACAAATAAAAAAAACATTTGTATCTGTGCTGCTCTAGAAAATAAGTTACGTCAAAATACACATAAAATCAAAATAAAATAAAAAAAAAAAAGAAAAACCTCAGTATTTATATAACGTATTATCATCATAAAAAAGCGATAATTTTTCACAAGATTAACAAAATCAGTCTACTAGCTGTTTACTTATAATAATATAAAAAAAAAAAAAAGGATCGGAAACAAAGGAAAATTGCGGAAAAAAAGCAAAAGAAATATCAAAGAAAATCTATATTATATCCGATTAGAGTTTTGTATGGTTTAAGTTAGCAGAAAATTATATTGCAGCACAGGTTCAACATGGTAATTTTAATATTTTTATTATATTGTTGTTTATTTAAAAATAAAACAAAAAAATGTTTATAAAATTCATGTTTATCATCACTATAGCGTAAAAAAAAAAAAATTTTATTAAAAAATAGAAAGAAATAAACGAAAACACACATTAAAAAATATTTTAATATGACACGGAGTCACCAAGGATTTGACTGACAATTTGAAAAACCGCATCGGTATTTTCTAGTTTATTAATTTAGAAAAGCATTAATATATATATATAAATATATAAATATATATATTATATATTCAACGGTGTACTGGAACTAAAATAGCATTCTTTTAAATGATATGCGCGGTCATTAAAATACAGAGCAAACATATCATATTTAAATTATGAAGGTCAAAGCGTAATAATATTCGCTAAAAATGCGCTAAAATATGCTAAATTTTTAATTTATATTTTTTTAAATAACTATACAGAAAATCTTTCCAGTTTTGTTATTAGTTTTTCTTTTTTTAATAGTTGTTATTCTTGATATTTTATGTTGATCCGAAACAATCGGCTTATAATAGAATATATTAACCTTATGTCTATAAATTTCAATTTGAGTAATTTTGCATAAAATGCATAAATGGAATGCAACATTTTCAGTTTTTCAAAATGATTTTTCATTTTAAAAATTGTCAATTTATTGGTAGAATATTTTAATGTCAAATTATATGATTTAGTTCGGAAAAATTAATAATTTTGTTTAAAATTGATTTATATTAAAGAAAATTAATTAATGTTAGTTGAATATCTTTAAAATATGTTTTTTGTTATGTTGATTGATTTATTAAGGATTTATAACAGATTAACTAAAATAACAGTCAACAAAAATATACTGTTATTTTTATTTTTATGATTAAAATTAAAATTTTTATTAATTTTTATGATTAAAATGGAAGTTTATAAAAATCGTGCTAAATAAAAAAAAATATTACTAATATTTTAGTAAGAGTTAATTTATGTTATAAAAAAAACAAGTAAATTATTTTAATTACAAAGAAATAAATAGTCGCAGTTATTGAAATTTAATTTATTTAATATTTAATCTGGTTGATTATGAAAATAGTATTTCTTGGGTTTTATGATTTAGATAATCGTGATTATAATTATCTAAATTGTTGTGTACGAGTTCTCAGTGTTTCCAAATAATTCCAAACAATTTTTGCAGTCTATTGATCGAAGTATCTCGAAGTCATCAGTCTATTGAACGAAGTTTTCTTTTTTACGAAGGATGGTGGAAAATATCGAAAGTAACTGCACGCGGTTCCTTTGAGTGGTGTTGGACTTTAACCAACAAAAACCATCCCCTTTAAAACTAAATTTTACGAAGGATGTTTTAATATATAACATAATGTATAGTTCGGTTTTGGCAATAAGGTTATAGAAAGCATTATTTGGCGAATTGGGCTTAGGATAATTAGGGTTATGGAGGATGAAGGGGAATATTTGTAGCGTTATTTTGAGGAAGATGTTGATATTCTACAAATTAAATATGTGCACTATACTCCATTTTCGGTCTAATGAATTTTTAGCTATACCAAATATATGATTTGACCACGCCAATTTTTGATTTAACTCAATTCCCAGAGTGTTTAAAACTGTTGCGAGCTGCAGAGCTTCACCCTGAAATATCAGATTGGATATAGTACGTTATATTACGACCATAGAATCACATTGTTATTATTTTATGGTGTGTACTAGTACTTTTTGTTTCTTCACTATTTTTCTGATATACATATGAAAGTATGTAGATGTGGTCAGTTTTTAAAACATTAAAATCCGTTATAAGTCTAATAAAAGTAATACCAAGGTTTTTGAATATTGTTTATTGGAGGATTAACTTGAAGTTTATAATGGAATAATTTTTAATATTAATAAAATTTATCCTAAGAGACTAAAAATAATTAAGTTGAATAAAGGTACGCATGTATTAGGATAAAAGTTATTATTTCGTACATTATAGAAATAATTTTCAATTTTCATTTTTATTATTATTTTTTTTTTAATTGAAATTAATTAAATCATTCAATTATTATTTTTTTTTTTTTTGACAAATATGCGACACCCTTTTCCATATTTGATGTTTTATATTTTAATAATTCAGAAAAGGAGGAATTTAACAAAATTTTAAATAAAAATTAACAATAACAATGAAATTTATTAATGTAATCTGATATACATAGGGTATATAATAAAAAACATACTCATAATTTAACGGGTAATTCTTGTGCAATTCATTTTGTATATTAATTTTCATTACACCTGTTTCTTTTCGTCGTTACGTTGTGAGTGTAAACGAATCGAAAATATTTTTTTTTTTTTCATTTTTATGGGTTTTTATTTATAATCAGATACAGTTAATGTCGAATTTATTCAAGAATTTGAACAAAATTAAATATTATATTTTTCTTGTATATAAAAATGCATTAATAAAATTTTTAAATTAATTAAAATGATACCGTTATCAAAATAGCAGTACCTGATTTACTTGGTTCTAGCTGACCAAGAAAAATCTGTCAGACTCAACCAGTAGATTAATTTTTTTTTAATTTCATAATATTGAAGATATTCAACGATATTTGGGACATTCAAAACGAAATTGTCCTTGATACCATACCATATGATACCATAATATAGTATCCAATTTACATTTTAGTTAAAAATTATTTATACTTTTTTTTTATTAAATATTTAATTTTGTAGTTTTATTTTTGATAATAGTGCCTTAAACTTGCCTTGAAAAATAACCAGGCTTAAAAATTTTTTATTTCAAATTTCAATCACTATAGTAACATTTTAATATTTAAAAAAAAAAAAAAAGGAAATTTTAAAAAAGTGGACGATCATTACAACATAAAGTAAAAATTTTATAATTCATTTTTCCTTTCTTATTTCTTCAAAAAATAAAATTAAAATTAAAAAAAAAAAAACAAAAAAAGCAATTACACACATATCAATATACAATGGATGTCGGTGAATATGTGTTTGTAATTCATTTACACATAATTAAATTATACAAATGATATGGAAAATGTGTAACATTCAAAATTTTTGTTATTTTTTACACTGTCTGTTTTTTATTTGTTTTTTTTTTTTGCTGTATTTATCTCTTTTAGGCATACCAATGTAGGATTTTCTATTGCGTCTTCTCTTATGATGACTAACCGATTTTTCTTTTACTTCTTGTAAAATTAAAAACAATGGTAAATAATAAATTTTCTTTGATGTAGAAATAATTTTTTTAATTACCTACTTTTGTATGTGAAATTTTAAAAAGAGTAATTCTTTTTTATAGAAAATATTTTTTATAGAATTCTTTGATTCTTGGAAGAAGTTTTTAGTTTTCAATTTTCCTTGTTGTTTGCACTAATAAAATAAAAACACCCTAAAGTATTGACAGTATTGAATTAAGTTAAAATTCTTGTTTTTTTATATTAAGCACAGAGTCGTTAAAGTGTTGAATTTATTTCAGGAGCCCAGATTCAAATTTCATTAAAACGAAATCATTTTTTTTATTTTGATTTTTGAACAGATTCATCTACCATTCTCTATTAAGTTCAAATTCAACGGCAGACAATAATCAATACTTTTTATTCAATAATATAAAAAAATATAAAGATATGACAAAAAAATATTAAAAGACATTTACTAATTTTAACTTTATATCTTATAACTCACAGATAACCAAATATCCTAATTTAAGGTTAAGTTAAAAATCAAAATCTTCAAATATTCAAATGTATACATATATAACTAAAATATAAAATTCTAACAAAATGTAGGCAAATAAAATTGTATTGATTGCAATTTAAGTGCGATTCTACATGCGATAAAGATTAGTAATGTAATAATATGTAATTATTGACCGTGAATTGATTGATATCAAATATATTAATAAAAGCATGTTGATACTTCTCTTATCCATAATCCATAATATCCCTATTTTCCTATCTTATTTCGTTTTTGCTTTAACATCCAATGGTTTAGACAATCTTACAGCTCAACAATTACCAAGTAAAAAAAATCCCGTTATTCTAAATTTTTGGGAAATTATGATAGTAAATTAAACTAACACACTTAAAGGATTAACTTAGGCAATCGTTAATTCTTTTAAAATAATAGATACCTGAATAGAAAATAAAAAAGACTAGATTAAGAATTTAGAAGATTTAGTTAGCTCCTCTCAATATATTAATAATTATTGGTAAAAGTGGATTTCTTGTTATTTATAAAACTTTAAACTGATTCTAAAATTTAAACTTTAAACTGATCTAACACGAATATTTTTTTTCTTTTTTTATTCGTCTACTAAAATAATATAAAATCAAGTTACATATATATGTACTCTACAAGTCTTTTAAATTAAAAGATCCAAAAAACTTTCGTAATTGGTGAGTATCCTGATCCTGAGTTAGAATTTATAGCTAATTAATGTTATAATTTCGAACTTTGGTAAAGGAGATCATTTTCCGAAATTATCTTAAGCAAATTAGAATACAATTGTAGTAGATAATATATACCTAATGTTCACATTCATAATAAAATATCAAATAAAAAAATTATTTTGCCTAATTACAGAAATGTAAATATATATAGAAAAAATCTAGATTTTGATTTCTATTTTTTTTAAATTGCATTGTTAATATTTAAAACTAAATTTTCCATTCTTTACATTGAAAATCACTTAACAATGATAGGCTCTCTTGTCTTTATTTTATAAAAAGTCTAAATTAAAATTTATGTTCCCTAATTTTTTATGAACCCTATTTTTAATATTGCTCTTTAATAATTCCAATTCTCTCTTCGTTAAAATATAAGTAAATTTTCATGTTTATGTTTTTCTGGTCATTAATGTAATTTTTTTTTTTTTTTTTTATTCAAAATCAACTCAAAATAAAAAAAGAAAAAAAAAAAATTAAAATTAATTAACCAAACAGTAGCATCATAATGCCAACTAATTTATCATGTTAATATTAATAACCATACATCGTTTTGAAATTTATCCTGTCCATACATACACTAATATTACCTTATGGTGATACATTCATCAACATATGCATATATATAACCATCAGCACCATAATATTATGTCATATCATAATATGATCCCTTATTAGTTTGCTGTCATTATCGTAGAGTTTCATCATCATCATCATTATTATCATACTTATCATTATCATCATTAATATTAATACATACATTTAAAACCTTTTCCAAGTTTTTAATTATAAAACAATCCATTGAATCTATCCAATTAATTTAAAATTGTTTGTATACAAATTTTTATGACAAATCAGTTTGTTGTCAGGTTCATTTAACATCATCATTCATAATCAAAATCATCATCGCCGTTATCATCATCATTATTATCATTATTTTAACAAAAATAACGACATGAAAATAACGTTTTCAATTTTTCATTTTGTTTTTGTTTCCAAAAAAAAAAAAAAAAAAAAATACATTATTTTTTTTTTATCTTAGTTTTGTCATCTCTAAAACGGCTAGTGTTAATTGATACTTTTGACACCTATATTTGTCCAATTCTTATTGTCTAGTTTCAATCATATTCATCTTTATTTGAATGATAATAAATTTAGTATATAAATTTGTATGTGGGTTGACCAAAAGATAAAATTTGAAATAACGTTTAAAATCCACCTAAGCTCTTTGTGGTGAAAGAAATTTAATTTCTATGATTAAAAACTGCAGATCTTTGTTTATTGATTGATTCGCTCGGTTCATTTAAAACAATAAAAGATTAAATTTAGAGTATATGACAAAAAAAAAAAAAAAAAATTAAAATGATTTGCTTTTCATTTACTGAATTATTTGACTTTTTTGTCAGAAAATAAAATTTTTTTTTTTTGATTTGCTCTTCAAAGTGATGTGGAACTTAAATTGTTTAACATGATGATTCCATCATAATATAAGTGTAGTCTGTAGATCAAAAAAGTGTGTTGCAAACTAAATTGAGAACAGTTTTATTAAATATGTTAGTATGAAGGTTAAAGGATTCTCACACTCATATTTTCATAAACTATTCATTAGCTTTTTGAAAATGAAGAAATAAGTAATTTGAGAAAATATTTGTTATATATATATACATATATATATTTGAGATATCTGTATGTATACGTATATACTAGGGCAGAAAAGTCAAAAAATGTTCTGGTTAATTATAAAAAAAGAAATTTGTGATCTAAAATAATTATATATATTTTAACAGTCTCTTCTTATAAAATTGTACAAAATTAAATACTTTAATATGGATAAATTTAAAATTGTTGTAAATTGTTGTATTATACCTTCTGCATGAGGTAACAAATGAAGACAATTCCCAACTGTATATTTAAACATAATCCTACTATTATATTTTTACATAATATTAATTGAAAAACTTTTCTTAAGTAAATAACGTATTTGAAATGGAAGAACTGCCCCTTGAGTTCAACAATATCAACAACTTTCTTAATTTATTATTATTAAATATATAGAAATAATTACGTATTTCCTTAGTTTTAAATCCATATAACTTTAAAATATTTAGGTCACAAAATCAAAGTGAAAATGTAATAGAAAAGAAATATACAAATTCATATTTTCTTTTTTAAATTATTTGAATAATGTTTACCTACGTATACGTCAACTTTTTTTCTGTTTCTCTAAAAGTGGTGGGAATATTTCTAAAATAACAAAAATACCATCTTGGTGGTGTCAAATTTTTACTGACTAAATGCATCTCCCTCATTTTGTATGTTTATGTATGTATATTGGAATGTATACATAGGTCGCAGCATATTGGCTACGGTGTAGGGTTAGGAAAAAGTATAGAATAAGGATGAGAGAACTTTAAATGGTGGTGGTAGTGTATAGGAACAATGAATCTACCTATTATTATTACTATTTTGTCAACAGTGATGAAAGCCATCATTCAGTTAAAACATCCATCCTTCCTTTCCGAGGTACCAAAAGAAGTTCTACTGTAGCAGCTATTATTATGATTATTATAACGATATAAAATCTCTATTAAATTATTATTAATGTGGTCTGATCGGTGTTTGAAACCAAATCCTCCAAACAAAAGGCCGGCGACTTAAACACTACACCATGAGTCAAATGACTAATGGTGTACGTCAATTAATTTTTTTTACCCTCATTTTTATTTGTGTCCGTTTTTATTACACAGCCACCTAATTTTAAAATATTGTTCTGTTAGTTGGTTCTTAGATATTGATAACTTTTTATTTATAAAGTATTTTAATAATAATAAGTTTTTTTTTTATTAAAAGCAGTCTAGAAAAGTATTGATGTTAGTTTTTTTGGTTTAAATTAAATAATGGATATATAGTTTCATTCATTGAAATTCTAAAATCTGATTATTTAGAAATTCATTTTATTTTATCATGTTTTTATATCATAATATTTAATCTGTAAATGACAGACATTTAAAACCATTTTACTCAATGATTTACCAACCAACTTTCATTTTTTTCTTTTTAAATGATAAATATTCAGTATAGCCATCTTACAAAATTAATATTTTTCCAAAATTTTCTAATTTTCATTAATAATTTTCCATTTTTATAAAAAACCCATGTAAAGTATATACATATGTATCATATAATATGTATAATCTATACCTATATTATACATTTTTAAAAAAGACGGTCTTTGATTCCGTTAAATTTTTGTTTTATTTTTGTTTTCGATTAAAAATTTTAAAATATTGGTTGTATGGTAGGAGTAGGAATTTCACAATATAACTGATTATAAAGATTAAAATTTTAGTTTAGTGTTGAGTACAGCGGTAGAGTGTGGGATTATTAATAGTTGCTTTTTGATTTTGCAAGTTCGATTCAGTTCTGTTTTTTTTTTTGTTTTTTTTTTTATATTTTAAGCGAAATAAATTCTTACATATCATAATATCATAATAATATTTAATCTGTATAAAATAGATATTTAAAACCCTTTTACTCAATGATTTATCATCTTAGGCTTCTTATAATATATACATATATAATAGGTATATATTGAGTTTCCAATACTCAATAAATCAAGGGCAACTTCTAAAAGATAATAATAATCGTGTTTTTACAAAAAATATATTTACAAAGAAATTTTAAATTCATAAAGGCTTTAATTATTGAAAATTGTATTTTTACATTTTAAATAAAATCATAAAGAAACTATACTGTATATATTGTATTGTAATTGCTAATTAAAACACCTCGAATTTCGAGGGGCGGGCGAATACTAGTTTATATAATTGTAAATTTAATTTTCCTTACAGAATTTCAGTTTTATAAGTAGTTTTATAAATTCGTAAACCAACCTTAGAATCTTCGTTATTTCAGGATCTTATTAGGTTTTCATCTTATTTCTATCCGCTATTAATACAAAATATTTTTTGTTTTATAAATTAGTATACTAAACAACAATGTCTTGACACAAACTATAGAAATTCAAATTTTTAAATCACCAATTAAAGCACAGATTTATATTAGGTACTTAAAATGTTATCCTATACAAGCACAATTGCTTTTTTTTCAGGAATCATTTAATTTACTATAAATTCTATTTTAAATTCATATATTATTCTTTTAAAAAATCTCGTAAATTAAAAATTTCTTTTTTTTTATATTTTTGCAACAATTATTTTGCAATAAAAGTTTTTTTTTTTTTCATATACTAAAGATATAGTGACTTATCAACATATACAATTTACCTACACCTACATTAAAAAAAAATTTATGTGTTCCTTCCAATGTCCTCATTTTTATTTATATATTTTGTTCTTTTTTTAAAAAAGATTTTGTTTTTTTTGAATATTCATGTCACATCTGTGACTTTCATACTGTATAATATTGCATATTGCTGCCATTGATGTACAAAGTGGTACAAACTCTATTTTAGTTTTCTTTTAGTTTTTGTTGTTTCTAGTTTGTTCTCGTATGTTAAAATTTCTAGGATTCTAGGATGACAATTTTAAAATTCTAACAGGAAACTACTAACGAGTCAAAAAAAA
The DNA here is from genome assembly GCA_947095535.1 of Poecilobothrus nobilitatus. Lineage (NCBI taxonomy): Eukaryota > Metazoa > Arthropoda > Insecta > Diptera > Dolichopodidae > Poecilobothrus > Poecilobothrus nobilitatus. Next base: position 264,813,212 of record OX352774.1, on the reverse strand, counting down.
AAAAAAAATATTCAAAACAAATCAACTCATATTCAAATTCAAGTCTAAGGATAACAATTAAAAGTTGCAGACTTGTAGATTTCCACTCTGATAATTTAGTAAAAAGAGAAGGAAACCTTTTTTTTTTCTTTTTATCTAACACCCTTAGCTTAACATATTCAAAAACAATTTTTCTTTTAAATAAGTCCTAAAAAAAAAAAAAATATCAAAAATGGGTTATTCTTTTTTCTGAAGATATTGTATACTATTTCAAGGCAAGTAGGTTAATTACCTTAGATCTGACAATCAAAGATTTAATGAGGTTTTTTGAAGAATTTTGCATTCTACTCCATTTTTAGGAAAAGTTTAACAATAGATAAAAGTTTTTTGGACATTTTAAGAGTTAAAAAGTACAATTGAAAGAAAATATGACCTCGGTTTTAATTGCCACAGAAACCCAAAAAAAAAGCAAAGAAATATGAAAGTAAAAAAAGGGTAAACATTATTTTTTACTTGTTAAGTTTTTGCGTACGTTACATTCATAAACTTACATACTTTAATAATTAGTTGACTTATATAATATCCAATTTAAATACAAAAACTCTCAAAATACCACAGAGCACTAAAATCTTTTATATGTACTTAGTGTTAACATTACTTTTGAAAAATTTAGTATTGCTGCATATTTTACTGTATTTTCTAAATAAATAAACTAATGTTCCTTTATAAAATATTTTATTGTTGTAAAAGTTAAAGACGACTAAAGATTTTTTCTTTTTATATTACAGAAAAAAATGCTTCATAATATCAAAAATACATACAAATATTAAATTTTTACTCTGTTGAAATGAAACAAAATGAAAACTCAAAATTGTGTCAAGAACAAATTACAATACAAAAGCATCAAAATTATTAAAATATGAAATTTAAAAAAAAAAAACATTTTTTTTCAAATGCAACTTGTGCAGCACACAACACGCATCCAATCCAAACTGAAAATGAAAGAAAACAAAATTACTCAAATATTTAAAAAAGAAGAAATAGTGAATAATTGTGATGTGCATCTGCATGTGATATTGCTTATGCTTTCATTTTTCCTTGTAATCAAACATAAAATTGCAACCATTCATACAAAAATATTACATAAATTATTTCATACATTTTAACATAACATTTTGTTAACATACAACTAAGATGAACAAAATAAAGGTTTAAGTGTTGGTTGTATTGTAAGTAATACAAAATTAATAGTAGAAAAAAAACAAGCAAATTTGTATTAATCGATTAAATTTATATAAGATTTTTTGTATGTATATACATATAACAGTTTGAAAGCTTTTCTCTGTACTGTACGAATTATTTCACAGTCAGAAATCAGAACTAAGAATAAAATTCAGATGTGTATAACAGCCTGTATACTTAAATTTAAAAGCAGGTCGTAAACTCGCATACTCGTATTGCAGATATGAGATATGCTCGATAAAATAAAACACTCAAATTTAATGAGTGAAACTAATTTTTGGAGTTGGTATAATTTTTTTTCAGATCGAACAGAATGTTTGTTAGTACTTAGTGTAGTGTTTGTTAGTACTACATTTGAATTTGAATAAGGCGAATTTAAAATTATGTAGCTGTTATTTTATTACTTATTGGTGTTTTACATTTTTATTGTAAATGTATGATAGAATTTTTTTTAAATATTTTTGTTCTAAACAAATTTTCTTTTTGGTCGCGTTACATTTTGTTGTTTTGGTATAGTGTTTATTGTTGTTTTTATGTTTATATAAAGCAAATGACATTGCAATGGAAGTTCTTGAAGAGAAAATAAAAACAGGGACTCAAAAGAAAAATATTTTGAAAAATTATGAAAGCTATTTTTAGAATTTTTAGTTTTTTCTTTCTTGTTTGTATGTATTGTATTATAGAAAGATAGGATTGCTGTTGTTGTTGTTGTTACTATAATATTATGTTTTACAATGTTTTTGATTTTATTATTATTCTATACTTAAGTATTTATTATTATTTTTATTTTTATGTACTTCTTTTAAGATTTAAAAATATTGTTTTCATAAAATTACTCAACTGTTTAATGATTTTATGAAATGAATGTGTGTTTTTTTTTTAATGATGATGTTGCACTATGAAATCTTTGAAAATAAAAGTTATGATTAAGAATTTAGGTGTGTTCTATTAGAAACAAAGTAACAAAAAATAATATTAAGTGAAAAATGTTGTTGTATTATTTGTATTTTGTGGTTTTTGGTTTTTGGTGTAATTTTATTTAATTGAAAAGTAATGTTTTGTTTTTGTTTTGTTTTGTAATGTGGTGATTTAATTATGATGGTTGAATGATTTGTTGTCCATTAGCAAAAGGAAAAACTTTATAAATAATAATATTATGTATGTATATGGGTTTTATGTGTGATATTATTATCTTGTGTTAGATATCATGTTAAAAAAGTGCTTGAGAACTGAATTTTTATTAATTGGATTAAGATATTTTAGCTAATTTTTAATTAATCCTTTTCCTTAATCATTTTTGTAAATAAGTAATTTCGAAAAAGTGTAGGTAAAACGGTTCGATACAATTTTTTAAAAATTTTTAACTATTTTCTGTAATTTTTTAAATAAATACAATAGATCTTAATAGTTTTAAGCAATAAACTGAGCCTACAGTTAAATCTGACTCTTTCAAAGAAAAACGACTGTTGAACTTTTTTTTTTATTACTAGGGTTGGTGGAAAACTCGAAAGTCACCAAGAGGAACTGCATGTGCTTCCTCAGGGTAGTGTTGGACTTTCACCAACCAAAACCACCCCTTTTAAAACTAAACTTTATGATGGAACCTTTAATACAAATGTACAGTTTGGTTTTGGGGATAGGATTGTGGGAAGGATAATTGCAGAAATTGGAATTAGGAAATTTTGATTATGGGGGATAGGTAGGCAAATTTGGACTAACATTTTGAAGAAAGATGTTAATGTTCTTCTTAAACTTAGGTAACTAACTTGTAAAATTTGTTTAAAAAAGTGAGATTTGAGTTTAAGCTCAGTTTTATGCTTTCGGCCTATTGAGTTTAATTAAATTTAATATAATAGTTGTTTAGTTGTGTTAAACCACCTTATTATTCAAATAGGAATTTTATTTTTAAATTGTTCAATTATTAGCTTTTGTAGAAATTTTCTCTTCTTTTTCAGCCTTTATCATATTTTTGGCTCTAATATTTTGATTTAGTTTTACAGGTCTCCTGCTAGGATTATTCTGATATTAATTTCAAGGGTCATATTGAGTTAAAATTTATCACATTTTTCTATTTTTCAAGATCCAGACCATTTTTATTTTTTATCATTTTATTACAGTTGTAATTTCATTTTTCAAAAAAGAAGAACAATTTGTTAAAAGTACAACTACAATTAGTTAAAAATTTTATTTTACACGAAAGAAATTATAATCTTTAGAAGGTATTTAGTAGTCTTAAACTCCATTGATGTGTAAAATATTTATTTACCCGAAATATCCCTTTCCAACCAAAATAATTAAATGGTAAGGTATTGGATAAGAAAAGGATATGAGAGGATAATACAAATATTCTTTACTTTTTTTTTTAATTTTGTATATCTTATAGATACGAAGTGATATAATGTAGATCAATCTTATAATAAATGTATTAATGTGCTATTATTATATATTTTACTTCACATTATATTTTTTTCCATTCAAAAATATTGTCATATTTAAAAATTATTATCTATTTAAAATTGCATTGAATAGTAATCCATTTTCATTAGAAATGAATAAAAAAAAAAATTCAATTTAATTCCTAATTAATTTATTTTTAATTTTTAATATAAAGCAAACTTTTTTCTTATTAAATGTAATCTAAATGTCATTGTCATTCACATTAATAATTGAAATTAATTTTTTTAATGAATTTAAATTAATTAAATTATTATTTCTCCTTTTTAATATTGATTTATTGACAATTATTATAAGTTCTCGTATTTCTCTATTTGAAAAATATGATTAATATTTAATCTTTTTTTGCAAGTTAATTAACTTTCCTGCTCGACCCTCACCAAATCTATACTTTTAACGACAAAGCGCTTATTATTATTCTCATTCATTGAAAAAACTTATTTTTTATTATTTTGTATATAGAATTTTTACAGCCAGGATAACGCGTTGCAGACTTTTGTTATTAGATATATTTAGTTAGACACAAAACTCTGTTAAGAAGTTAAAAATGTCATATAATGTAATAAAAACAAAAATTAAAAAATATGGAAATAGACTAAAATCAAATACAAAATAAAAAAAAGAGCAAGTATTAAATAATAAATGAAATACATTTTTCACAACCCTGCAATCAAATATTTTATAACCTTATTCTGTTATAACTTAGCATAATTTTGTCTAATTTTGAATAACAACATTTTTTAAAGCAAACAAACATCCCTGAATAAAAAAAAGAACAGTTATTTTTTTTACTAAGGGTACATTTTACTGTTCCATTAAAAAATATCTATACTTTATACCAAACAAGTATGTATAACAAATAAATATGTTGTAAAGAAATGTAACAAAACAACTAACAACAGAAAAATAAAAACAGAATTAATCCAATATGATTCCAATATTTTATTTTTTATAAAAAAAAAGAACAGTATCTAGATTGCGTATATTTTGTATGAATGAAATGTAATAGGAAAAAAACAACAATAATATAGAACATGGTAAAGATATAACAGGAACTACAATAACAAAAAAATAATATGTATTATATATAATATTACAGAAAAATAAAAACAAAATAGAAAATTGAATCAAATAAGAATTAACTGTATAAAAAAAGTAGGAAAGAAAAGGCAAGCAACACAACACGAAAATTAGTAAAATAAAGTGAAAAATAAAATTTGCCGCACCAAAAACAAAAAAAGAAAGATACAAAAAAAAATAAAAATAAGACAAAAAATATAATGTAAAAAAAACAGCAGCAAAAGTAGATAAGAAAAGAAACAGTACAACATACAACAGAACATTAGAATTTAAAGAACAGAAAAAAAAAAAAAAAAAATGTTGTATGTTAACATTTTCCGTTTTGTTGAGTGTCAATTTCTCACATTCGTTTGGTTTTTCAGTATGACTTATCGCGCGCGTTTAAGCACATGTAAGGTTATGTCGCTTGATGTTTTGAAAAAATTAAAAAGAAAAACGTAAAAAAATAAGTAAAACATCAAAATATCTACGAAATAAATAATATATAATATAGAAAAAGAAAATAAAACTTATGGAATAAATATTTACGGTATTTATTTATATTGTAATATATTTATGTATTTTATACAGGTACATATATTTATTTTTATCATTTTCATACCTATATCTATCATTTATATAAATCAAAACAAAACAAATAATAGTGTGTAATTAATATATATATATATATATATATATATATACCGTTATTTCATATAATAATATTCTAATATTTATGAGCATATAAATATATTTATGAATTCAATATATTAAATATAATTTTGTATTTTGTTTATTTATTTTCTAAGAATAACAAATTATTATTTTAATTTTTGGTTTTTTTTTTTGGTTTTTATTTTTTTATCGATGTATATTTTTATTTTTAATACAAACTATTTGCTATTTATACATATTATTATTATTATTTTCTAAATTAGTATTTATTCATTATAGTTATTATTTTAAATATTAATATTATTATTATTAATACATAATTTGTTATTGTATTAAAAAATAATGTATTCTTAAGAATGTCTATTTTAATATAAATTTGATACCTAATTAATTTTAAATAAAATGAAATTAAACAAACATCTATAAATATACATATAAAAAATTAAATAATAACAAAATATTTACAGTTAATATTATTTCAAAAAAAAAAAATTCATTAAATTGTTCCGTTATAATTCAATGAATTAAAGGTGACATTTAATGTTTACATATTTATGTTGGTATATTATTATTTATTTCTTAAAAAAATAAAATTATTTAAATGACAAGAAATTTTACATGAAACATGTTAACACATTGATTGAAAATCAAATACAATTAAATTAAGATTATTAAATTAGAAGAAGCAAAATAAAAACATACTTACTACCTAATAATAAGAAATTAAGATTATAATAACATAAAAAATAACAAAAAAAAAAAAAAAATTCTAATAAAAGTTAATATCAAAGTAAAAAAAAAAGTGTCAAATAAAAGAAAAGTTAAAAATTAAAAATAATCACAAAAAAATCACAATAAAAAAGAAGAAAAAATAAATAATGTAAAAAAGAATTTGCAAAAAGTAAAATATGTGTCAAAGTTTAAAATAATACAAAGTAAAAAATAAGAAGAGAAGTGTTGATGTTAAATGTTAAAAGAATTAAAAGAAGTGTTAAAGTAAAAGAATTATAAAAAAAGAAAAATAAAGTCAAAATTAAAATAAGTAAAGCACATTTCAATTCAAAAAAAAAATTAAATAAAATATGAAAAATTAAGTAAAGAAAGAAGGGGATACAGTATTAAAATAAAAAAAAAGAAGTGAAACCAAGTAAGGAAAAGTTTGTATATGCCCGTTTTTTTTTTATATTTAAATATTTTTTATTTAATTTTATTGGATTGAGACTTATTTTTTTGTTTTTTATTCTGATATATTTTTTTTTTTTATTTTCATTCTTCATTTTTATTTTTTGTTCTAAGTGTTAAACATTTCGATTGTTGTTATGTTGTTTGTTGTATAAGGCGACGATAATAGATTCTAATTTTGGATTCCTATTATGGAGAGCACAAAAAAAAAAAATTAAACCAAAAATAAAAACAATTAAAAAAATAAAGTTCAAAAAGAAATAAAAAAAAAAGAAAACTGTCATTTACAAAAAAAAATCCTTCTTCTAGAATAATTCTAAAAATTTGAAAACAATTTAAAACAAAAGTAAGATTTAAAGTATGTATGTTTAATTGTATATAATATTATAAGTTAGGTATATATATTTATGTTTATATTTATTTATATGTATGTATTTTGTTAACATTATTTTATATTGAATGATATACAGTTATATAGATATGAAATAGCTCCAACAACTTGTTAAAAATATGTCACAATTAAATCACGAATTATTTTCTTATTTTTAGATCCCTTTCTTAAAAATAACTAAAAATAAATTAAATTTTAATTAAAATAATGAAAATTTTTAAATATGTCTTTAGCAGTATATAAATTTTTGTAATCTATTATAAATTAAAAAAATGTTAATGATTTTTTAATATTTAATTTAATTACCGAACATTTAGACAATTTCGAAAAAAACATTTAATTAATTTTACAATAAAAATTCTTTTAATTTGCAATTTTAATAATGATTCGAATATATATTTACTTAATTTAAGAATAATACTTTTAATAGGTATTGCGCAGGATCTTTGAAACCCCATATTTTAAAATTAATTAATAATTGAAATAAATTGTTATTATTAAACATGAAAGAACGCTATTGACTGTTAAGCGTTTTTGGGTGTAAAAAATAACAAATTGTAAAAATATTTATAAAAAAAATCCGGGATAATCGAAAATATCGGGGAAATGTCGAAAACAATAGCTTTCATTCACTGTATACAAATATAATGTATAAAAATTATATATCTTATCTCTTTATAAAACATACAAAGATTATACAAACCCCGTAGTTTTCCTAGATTCTTTCAGTAGCTGATAAACTGTACTTAACATTCATAATTAGCCTTTGAAAATTATTTTCGTTATCAAATAGTTAATTTTTAAAAGCATATTTGATATTTTTGAATTTTAAAATTCAAATTTATTTAAAATAAAAATAAAGTTTTGCATTAACAATACAACCAACACACCCAACTGAATCAAATATTAGTCAAGACGGTGAATATTTGAAATTGCGTTATAATTATTAAAGTTTCTATAGAGAACATACTGAATTTAAAATTAGACAGTGGGCTGAATGCATAAAACTGAGCTTGAACTGAAATCTTTCTTTGTCAAACAAAATCTACACCTGAACTCGTAGTTTTTGTATGCAAATGTGAGATTTCAAGTCAAGCTCAGTTTTATGCATTCGACCGAATATATAACGCAGAAGATTTTTCAAAGGGGGCATTTTCAAAAATGCAATATAAGGAAACAATTTGGAAGAAGAAAAATTTTTGGAAAATTAAGAGGAAATTTCTTTAACAAAAAGGGACTGTAACCCCTCGGAAACGAATATGTAGGAACAATAAAAAAGTTCAACGCCCGCCGGCGAACATTTTTAATGATAAAAACAAGTACCTTAAATTAGGATTATCTTAGGAATTACCTTAAATTAGGCACGGGATTTGAAACATTTAATTGAATAATGTTCACCCGTTGTACCCGTGGGAGTCAACGTGCTAATAAGACCTGGTTAAAGTATCTATCGACCTGAAGGGCTTAGAAGTTTTATAAACAGACGAACGATCGGACGGGAAAAGTCAAAATAATTAGCGAACTTGTCAAAAAGTTTAATTTTAGTTTTAGTTTAATAATTTTAAATTTCAAATTAAAAATTTAATTGATCGTTTTCAATAATTTAGAAATTTTCTTATCCACACCAACTGAACGTATCAATTAAAACTTAAACCAACCAACCCACAACTTAAAATTTATTTAAATTATAAATTAATAGAAAAATAATTTTCTTATTTTATATTTAATTCCTATTTATTGATTAAGTAAATAATAGATACCAAATTCAAGATTTATATAAACATAATATTATATAGATAGCTAAGTAATGTTTATTTAAGAAATTTCTTCCAATATAACTGCCATTTCTCATAAATAAATTTAAATGAATTCTGAACACAAACTGATTCTTTATACTTATAGGTACAAGATATACATACATATATATAAAGATATCTATTCAAATGTTACTATTTTTATCAATAATTTTTTTCTCTGTATTCTTTTTTTCCCTTTATAATAACACTAAATAATTTGTATCTACAGATCAACCAATCATAAGTTAAGGAGACAACAAGGAATACATTTTGTATAATTGTATCACGCCTTTGCAAAAACACAAAAAAAATTTGTAAATAAAAAATGAGATCTAGAAAAGATTAACTAAAAACCTAAAGAAATCTCTCCATCATAATATTTGAACTTCTTCCTTATTTCTATTTTTAGCTGTAGATAAAAATAATACAGTAAATTTTGTGTGAAAACCCTATAGAAAACTTTAAAACTCTGTAACATTTTATAAAGTTTGGATAAGAAAATCAAAAATTTAATATTTAAATTTTTTTTTTTTTTTTTTTGAAGAAAACTTTTTGAATTTGAAATGAAAACCATAGTAAAAAGTAGACAAGAAATCCAAAATTTTTAATATAAAAACGAAAAAAGAAAAAAAAAAATATTCAAATCTCTGTGTTTCTAAGTAGTTTCAAAAAGAAGAAAAAATGTATGATAAGGTCTCACCTTAATTAATATGAAAAAGAAAACTTTTTTAATTAAAAAAAAGAAAAAAAAAAATGAAAAAAAAAAATTAACTAAAAAGCAAAATATACCCCAATAAAAATAAAAAGAAAAACTTTTATTGGCCTTATCTATCCCTTTTACCATTTTCTTTCTCTGCACTTAATTTTTCTCACCTATTTTAAAGCCAAAAATTTATAAAAATAAAAACATTGTTTGTAGGTGAATAGGTCAAAATTGAAATTATTTAAATTTATATTTTGCTATATTAAAAGAAATATAAAATAAAATATTTAAAAAGAAAATCTGGGAATTAAAGATTAGTTTTTTTTTTCTACACCGTTATAATAACAGTTTTTTTTACTTAAAATACCTTATTTTTGTAAGTTTTCCACGTTTCACCTTTTCTAACATTCCACACGAAAGTTTTGTTTTGAAATGTTTTGGCTCAAATCGGGTTAATTCTAGATATTATTTTTTATTTTTATCTTCCTTGAAGCTTCTTCTTTTATTCAAGAGTTCTATTTAATGTAATAAATTTGTTCGAAAATAAACGTTTGAATTCTTTTAGTCTGTTAAATTGTTTTTTTTTTAAATGTTCAGTGTCGCTTGTTTCATTCAGCATATATTATTGAAAGTTATAATTATCGCTGGATTCGAAACTTGGATTTCTTTTAATCGTCCATTTGCTTTAGTGAAAGATCAATAAATATTAATCACCAGCTCTTTATAGAGCAACATTTATATATATACTTACAACAGCTTTTTGTATGCAACGAAATATTTCCAATTCTGTAAGGATCTTAGAATTATAAGTCAGTATACAGATTTCTGTAAGAAAAAAGCAAATGAGTATACTCCTATTATGAACAATCTTGCTGTTTTTAATACTAATATAATTTTAGTAAGGAATTCTTCTTTAAAATTACTTATATAGTAAGGATATAGTAAGAAGTAAGAATAAAGTTCCGTTTGAATTCAAGACAAATTTCGCTTATTAAAGAAGAAATTCGCTAGAGAGAATTGGAAACTATCAAAATAGTTACTAAACTTTGTCTCATAATTCTAAGAAATTTCGATGTCTTATTTTTTTTTTAATATTATAATTATTTAATATATCGGACAGACAAGTACCTTGTAAGTAATATTCGTTTGAAACAAGAAAGTGATAAAACAAAAAGTGATTTCTAAAGTTCATACTATGTACTTAATGCAAATCCATAGATATCATGTTTATAAATTGCTTCTCTAATATTCTTTGTTTATTTTTTATTCTAGATATATTCTTTTATTTTTTTATTAAATTTTTTCGACTGTTTTAATTGTGCCAAAGGCAAATTGCCAGGAAATTCTTTGACGCATCACATTTTCCTCAATTTTTCTTCTTTTTATATTTTCTTTTCTGCTTTTATTTGATCCGAATCTATTAAAGATAAATTTTTTTTTTTATTTTTTTGTTTTTATTTTTGTTATTCTTTTAATTAAGCAATAATAGAAAATTAATAATTTAAAAGATGGGGTAGCCCATATCTACATATATACTTACTTTATATATAAGAACGCATTAATCTAAATGTGTTCTTTTTAAATGAAAAATTTTGAATGAAAATGAAAATTGTTTTAATAGAATGAAAATATACAGAAGAAATAAAAAGAGAAAAAAAAAGAAGAATCAAAAGTTTTCCCATGGACTTTTTCGAACAGAAAAATATAAAGATAATTTAATAAAATTCTATTGAAAACAGCATAGTGGTTGGCCTTCCATTGCCTTTTCAATCCAATCGAAAGGTTTTGGATCCAATAGTTGTCTAGATCTCTTCTTATAGTTTATATAAGTAATATAAAATAACTGGATAAATAATTTTTGTGGAAGATAATAGATGGCGCAAATATTTGTTTCATAATCCGGCGCAATAATAACAATATGTGACTTTCTGGATTTATACTATTATAGAATATACCTTGGTAAAAATATTTTTTTTTTGGAAAATCTGAAATTAGCGCACTCACACATGATATGCTCTCAGAATCTAATTATAATCTAATTATAGAAAAGTTCACTTACCCAGATCTAAACATTTTGCGTTATCGTAATATCAAATAGATAAAAATGTTTCCATTAATTTGATCTTTTTAATTGCAATACTTTTCCTAGACTTTACATAGCAAAAATCAGAAAAAAAAATATGGATTTTCTCGAATAGATTAAAAAATTTTAACAAAAGAAAAGATATAAATTTATTTTATAAACAATGATTGTTACCATACATTTCAAGTTTTTGACCATTAAATGATCGAATGAATGAATAAACTGTCAATTTTTTTTTTCAAAAGAAAAACATAAATAAATTTTATCTTTTTAAAATCGATCATTGTATCCTCATCTGACATTAGTAAATAAAATACAAAATATTTTTGCAGAAAATAAATCGATTTGGATCGAAAAATTGAAGATTTTTATTGACATGCCATGACATCTATGGCAGTTCATTTTAAGAAAAAGAATTTTAATTTTTTTAAAGAAAAAACATTAGCAATAAAATTAAAACAAATATACTGACATTTTAAAAAATTGATTTGTAATATTGATAATTGATTTATTTTTTTTGTGTTGATCAGATTAAATTTGTAATATTATGAAATACAAAATTAAAATGAAATATTTGACGTATGCATTGGATTTTTATTATTTCTAAATTACTTAGCGTTTTTAATGATTCGGTAAATTACCTCGAAGTGAACTCTCATCTAATTATAAAAATTTCGATTTGGTTTGACTTTTCTCTAAGGCGGATGATTTCTTAATTTAAGTTATTAATTTGTTTTAAGTTTTTTGTCATAATTTTTGTTTTTCAATATTTTTTTTTTGAAAAATTTACTTATTATTTTCATTCTGTCCGTCCCTCCCGTCAAATTTACAGTTAGAAGGCTTTACAAGATTTTTTGCCCTTCATATATCCAAAATTCTTTTAGGTAGAACCTTGAAATTTTGAGAGAAGAAAAATCTTTTGGGATTAGCATAAGACAGCACAAGAATTTTTTTTTGCTTCTCCTCGTGTTTAAAAGCTATTAGGAAAATTCAGTATTTTTAGACAACTGTAAAAATTTATTTAAAATAAAACATAAACATTAACAACGTTATATTTTTACATGTGTTAACAGCTTTTTTTAATTATAAAGCGTTTCCTTAAAACTGAAGAAAATATTTCTTGATTTACTTAACTATACACAAAATTCGAAGAAAACTCATAGTTATTTACCATTCGTAGTACCATTCGTAGTGGGACACAACTAGGTCTGTGCACCTTAACAATCTATTCTTTACACATTTTTAGAATAGAATTTTTTTTTTATTATATCTAGTTATTTATAGAAAAGTAGTTCTCCCATTATATAAATATAAAGGGGAAACGTTTAGAACAACCTTTCTCTCTGTTGATGTTTTTTTAGTTTATTCCCCTGCTACATGAATGTGACAAGGAAATTATAGAGCTTTGCCTTTTCAGGCGCGGTTGTAAATGTGATAAGTGGGCATTATTCTTACGACGTGTGTGGGATTCAAACCAACACTCAAATGTCACTTGTAAAAAAAATTTTTCTTGTTTAATTATAATATATTTAATTTTTTTTTGTCACTGGAATATTTTGAGGACGCCGATCGAAAATTTAAACAAAAATTAAAAATTTTAAAAATATTTTAAAAAAATCTCTAAGAATAGCTGTTTAAATTAGTCGAATATTTATCTAATAATATTTTAATATTTTATAACTTTAATTAATTATTGTTTATATAAAAGATAGGTTGCAATCACTAGATGAATAAAATTCGTATAATATAATAATATAACTAAGTAATACTTATAACATTTCCTATAAGGAAGCCATAATATCCCTAAAGTTTTAATATTATTTTATTATTGTTGCTACAACAAATAAATGTAATATTGGATATCGAGTCTCCGAAAACCCTTAACTAAAATCCTTAACTTTATTATCCTATATATAACTCTGCAAAAAATGTCATAGAATATGGTGAATATGGTTATAGAATGGTGATGATAATGGTTTCAATTTACATACGTTTTAGAAAAACGTTAACGCCTTCGTTTATCACAAAATCACAATATTTAAATTATAGACCATTTTATTTTTACACTTTAACATCATGCTGCATCCATCAACGTTATATGCAATAATTTTATATGAACATAGTATCAAACGTAAACAAAATCTTAATTAAAATTGTTATGATGTTGATTGCATGCAGCAGAAGGTTGATGCAGAAAGTCTAATGTTACTGCATGCAGCATGATTGTGCAAGTTATTAGAATATTATGACTTTAGATATACTATACTATGACCGTATAAAATTATTTTTAGTATTTTAATTAAGTTTCTTAATAATTAATATATTAAGATTAATTGTGTCTATATTAAAAAATGTTTATTAAAATAAATATTTTAAGGATTTAAAATAATTCATGCATTTCAAATTTAATCAATTAATTTGTAAATATTAAAAGCGTAATTAAAAATATTAAGCTTTTAAGCGGATAAATTATTAGAATATTATGATTTTATATTAAATTTTCTATATACTTAAAATATTTTATTTATAAAAAAAATATGTACTATATAATTATGATTCTTAAAATATTAATTATTTTATAATAATTTCTTTTTTAAAGATTTTTCATAAATTTTTCATCGTATTTAATTTTGTTATTAGAACAGGAAATAATTAAAACTAATCCTTTTAAAACAATTTTTTAAATTCAAAAAATTGATTACTGATTTAATTTTTTCTATGTAAATTAAATAATAATGGTATACAACTACAATAAAAGAAAAATATATACATATATACCTCGTATATAATCGCTAATTAGCCCTCTATATTTTCACATTTGATAATGGCTAATAGTATCTAATGATACTTAAATTAATGATAATAATTATGTGTAACATTAAAATTGAACTTAAAATTGGAATAACAATTTTATGCTATTATTTTGTTCTTTATTGTAACAGAAATTATAATTAGTTTTTAAATTTTTAAAAAATATGGAAAATTTTATTATTCGCTTATGGTATAATAGAAGACAACTTTTAATATTATACAATAAATTGCTAGTATCATAATATTTACAATTTTTGAATAATTTTTTGTAGAGTTTGTGAAGGGACAATTCTAGCAATATGCTTTCTAAATTTATTGTAGACACTAAACTTCTACAAAATAGCATCAATCTTTTATTAGAATGTTCTAGAATCTAGATGTTTAAACAGAATATTCTGCAGAGAAAAGTATTTATAAGTTTTATTGACTACATTTGATAACGAAAGAATTGGCAGAACAAAAATGAATTAGTTCAATTTTTTCAATTTTTCATCTTATAAGATTTTTCGAATATACATAAGTGTATATAGTTTGTTTTTTCTTTATAACTGAAATTTTGTAAAATTAGATACTTAGTTATAATATCTATTATAAATTATATTACCGGTTTTTTCAATTATCTTGATGTAAACCTTGATGTAAAACATCATCTTACTTGTCCTTTTTTTATGGTCTGTCTCAACTTTTTCTTTCAGGTAATATGGAATAATATCATGTAGGTATATTTTCATATGTTCATACATAAATATAAGTACACCTTTCAAATTTTCGAACTTTTTATGCTAATATTCTCCATATACCGACGGATACGAAAAAGTAATATTTTGACCGCATGCCAATTACAGAGAGAAGTATTGGGTGTCGCATAGATTGAAATGCATAAAACTGACCTTAAACTCAAATCGCACTTTTTCAAACGAAAATTATTTAGAAGTTCAAGCGTATAGTTTTTGCTTAAAAAAGTAAGATTTAAGTTCAAGTTCAATTTTATTCATTCGACTCATAGTTATCTGTACGTAATAACAATATCTTTTTATTATCGGGAACCACATGATATTAGTTATTATTCTTTTGTTTTGTTCTTCCCCATCATTTTTATTATCTTTTAAAATAAATAAAACTGAGCAGTAAATTTATAAGGAAAATTTTAAAAATATCAATTTAATATTTATATGTATGTAGTTCATATATATATGTATATATGTAAGTATTACTTTCGAAAAATAATGAAGTTGCTGTTAACTAAATTTCAGAAAAAGTTTGAATACTATTTCAATTTAAAATTATAATAGATACTTATATTTTTACTTGAAAGTTTAAATAACCTCTCTAACAAAATTTTCTCTAAAGTAGGTAATAAAAGTTTTTATTACTTATCTGTCCTAAAGTATTCTTGTACAACTATCATATTTCACAAATTTATCATTATGGATACATTTAAAAAAATTTATAATGTTTTGAAAAATTAAACCAAAAAACATAACAAAAAACACCTTCTTTAAAAAAAAAACAAAAACAAAACAAAAAGACAAGAATAATATCATAACTTTAAACCACTTTATATACATATACATTTACACACACCTAAAATTATATTTTACATTTGATCCAAAAATTAAAAATAAATTAATAATGGAAAAAAACTAAGGATTTTCAAAAAAGCACATTTCCAAAATTAAAAAATATTCTATAATAAGCCTGGAGTAAAGAGTAGATATATTGAAAAATAAATTTATAATAATATAAATTACGTATTTTATTAATACAAATTATGAATTATAATGAAAACAACAAAAAAAAATTGAGAAAAATCAAATCATACTTTCGTCAAAAAAATTATGAACACAAACAAAAATATAATGTTGTAGCTTTAATTTTTGTGGATCCCCATCGATATCCTGTAAAAAAATAAAACTGGAACAAAAAAAATCTTGAATTAAAATAAGCCCTTAAACCTTCAACTCCTAAACGGGGGGCAACACAAAAATATTTCTTGAAATGACTCATACTTATTTCCAAAGATCTAACTACTTTCAAAATTTTAAGATTCTAAGTTAAGCTGTTGGAAAGATAGAAGGGGTCTAAATTTTTGCATAAATTGAGTTTCACATAACGGTATATTAAAATATCGCATGGCAAAGTCACATATTTATTTTATATTATATTTATAAAGTTTATAAAACCAGCAATCGTTTGGCGTTTCCAGATTGAAAATATGCCTTATAGAACCTGTGTTATAACAATTTAAAGATATAACTTTTTGGAAGTTTGTAGGACTGTAGCTCCGTAACGGGTGGAGCTACGAAATTTTTGGCGATTCCTATCCGTAGTTAAAATTTTATTGCTTTATTTCAAACGGTGTAGAAGTTTTGTAAGCACCCAAAAAAACGGACGGATGGGCAGATCGTCAGATGGACAGAGTGAAACTAATAAGCATTTTTTGCAAAAGTTTTTCAAAATGTGTTAAAAAGGTTATCTGTAATGTTATGATACACATGTTATTTTAAAATAATTTACATTGACTTTTATGAGATCATTTATGGTTTCAGTTTCATGATATATTACAAATAATTAAAAAAAAAAACTATCTATAAATATTTTTATAGTTAATGTCACAATATAATATCTATACTTATTATATTATTTATAAATAATTATATGATTTAATAATTAATTTCATATATTACCTTTTATAATATGTATTATTTTTTTTTTTACTAAAAGTTTATATTAATACATATTTATTTTAATTATATTAATCCAAAAAAAAAAAAAAATTAAAATTATTAATTAATAAGGGAGATAATATTATAAATGTATAATATAGAATCTAATATACCAATATATAATTTTTAAAAGTGTGTGTCAGTCATTCCAGAATAAAGGTAAATAAGTAAGTATGATACAAAATAAGGAAATTGTAATAGGAACTGGGTATAGTAGGTTAAAAAGGTACATGGTGAAGTCGGAGTTCGAACCCCAAAGTAGTCGGAATTTTTTCTTTTTCTATCTCATAGGAGTTTGGTGTAGTGCTATATCGGAGTTCGTATCCCGAAGTAGAGTAAATTTTATTTTTCTATACTATTGTATAATTTAGAAATGTGTGTTCCTCATACCGGAATAAAAACAGAAATTTGGTGTAGTGGTTAAAAACATTATAAAGTTGTATGTAGGTCGGAGTTCGAATTCCGAAGTAAACTGAATTTTTTGTACTTAGTGAAAATCTTGAAAAATTGAACGAATATATGGTTTAATTCATTTTTCAACTTCAAATTTTTTAATGAAAATAATGTAAAATACTTTCTTTGTATCTATTAGTGTTAAAAATGAATTCCATATTAAGAATATGATAATGGATTAAAAAATGTTGCTGGTTAATATGCTACATACAATAGTCGAGTTTTTATTAGTGAAAGATAAAAGACCCCACTTTAATTTTAATGATAAGTTTTCCTCCATCTGAAGGACTTATCATTACTAATTTGACACCAAATATAATCCAAGGGTCCGTTATTAATGGTATATATCCTAGAAAGAGAGTATTTATTATTCGAATAATTCTATCTTCATATCAGCGACTCATTACCTTTTGAGTTACACCGTCAGTTTCCAATTACATCTGCTTATACAATGATAATAAATAATAGTCAGCGACAAACACTTGACAGAGTTGCTGTATTTTTGGAATATTCTGGTATTTAAACATGGTCAACTTTATAAGGCTATGTCACGTGTTAAATTCAGACGTAATGTAAAGATTTTTCGCTTTAAAACAAATGGAAAATTTCTAACAAAAACTGTTTTTTTGAATAGGGGGCTAGTATTAGAGGGCTAGGACTAGTATTAATATAATTTAATATAAATAAAAAAAAAAATAAATAAATTTAGGTTATATAATACTTATATATAAATATTTTGATAAATTGGTTCTTATTAAAAATTTTAACTTCATCTAACAAAATTTTCTACAGATGTTAAAAATATGTTTTTTTTTTCTGTTATTTTTGTATATTCATTTTCAATTAAATACTTAAGTTAAAAAGTTAGGGTAAAACTTTATTTTATAAAATATACTTAGGTGCATCATTATTAACAGATCGTATTCATTATGGTTAAAAACTTGCATTAACCTTTAAAAAATAAACTTTTTGGAATTTTAAATAGAATTGAATTTGAGATATATTAAACTTTACCTTTAAATAATTGTAAATTTTTTCTTTAATACACGGATATGTGTTACAAATTACATTAAGCACTACAAGTGTAATAAGATTAAAGAATTTGAGTATACAAAATAAGTGTACCAAAAAATTGATCATTTTCAATGTTACGGAATTTTATTTTAGAACAATTGTAGCTTTCCATTCAAAAAATATAAGGTGGTCTAAAATTTTTGTTGTGATAGGAATTATAATTAATCAATGACATTTAAGTAATTTTTTTTTTTTTATCCTTTTGGCAATTTAGATCCACCACTAGACATTTCCACCAAATTCGGTTCGCAGCTATTATTTTGATATTTTCGCATGATATTATGCTAATCTTATTCAACGCCAGAAGAAATGTTCATCCCCAGATATTGTTCGGTCATCCGTGTTTTTTAGTGCGTTGCAGGTTTGATTCTAGATCATTCTTGTTATGTTTTCTCCTTGTTTTCCAAATGTGATATTTAAGTAATAACAAAAGTTATTATTTAATTTAAATAAAATAAATAAAATAATGAGTTAAGCTAAAATAAATCTTTTAAATTAAAAATGAGAAAAAAAGTTGTCAAATTTTTATTCAAACTCAATATAACTGACTCCACATAAGGTATCTGATCTTTTGAGTGAAAAATAACATTTTTATATGGATTTTTGTTAATTTATATTGTACAATTGATTGAGTATCATAATATTATGAGTTAATCCTTAAAATAATAATTAACTATAATATTATCCAGATATACTTATGATTATTTTAAAAATAAATAATTATTTTATTTTTAATATCTATCAATATAAAAACCAATAAAACAAAAGCAATTATAATATTCTTAATTAATAATTAACTATGCAAAACAATATATTTTTTTTTTATTTTTATTTTATAATGTAATAAAAATAATATTAAAATCAGAAATAAATATTAAATTATTTTTTATTAATCCTGAAATGTATAGGTGTGCATTGATTATCATAACATATTTTTAGTATATAGGTATTCATAATATAATGAAAAATATTTAAAAAAAATATATAACATCCTTATTGAATTATTCTGTTCGTTCGTCCTTTTGAATTTGAATTTTTAGATTTTATTAAAATTAAATTTAGCAGGGAATCTTTTTCTCTATAGTCTCATCTGTATGTCAGTCACATCTACAAAAAGTTTAAAAACCCATAATATATAGGTACCTATATATCATAATGCGGTTATATGTATAGGGTGTTCAAAATTGAGGTATCATTTTAATTTTAATAAAAAAAGACTTTTTTTTTGAAATATTAAATATATTTTAATTTTAATTTATTACAAATAGGTTCCGGTTAATAATGAAAAATTATGTCGGCCAAGTGACCCGCTCTACTACTTCGGCAGGCTTCCAATCTTTTACCAAAATTCTGAATCACGTTGTTCAATAAACTGTTCTCAATGGTTGAAATCTGCTCGATAATGTTGTTTTTAAGCTCTTGAATTGTTCTGGGATTATTGCTGTACACTTTCGATTTCACAAAACCCCACAAAAAAAATCCAACGGTGTCAAATCGCACGATCTTGGTGGCCCCATCACTCCTCCTCTACGAGAAATAATGCGATCTTCGAACTTTTCCTTCAAAAGATCCATTGTTTCTCTTGCTGTGTGGCAAGTGGCACCGTTCTGTTGAAACCACATATTCTCTACGTCCAAATCATCAATTTTCCGCCACAAAAAGCTTCGGATCATCTCCCTGTAGCGATTTCCATTGACCGTAATCGCATTTCCATTTGCGTTTTCAAAAAAATATGGTCCGATGATTCCTTCTGACCATAAACCACACTAAACCGTAACTTTTTGTGGATATACTGGTTGCTCTAAGATAACCCTTGGATTCTCTTCACCCCAAATGCGGCAATTCTGTTTATTGACGTAGCCATTGAGCTGGAAATGAGCTTCGTCGGTGAAGATTATTTTGTTAAAAAAATTCTCATTTTCTCCTTGTTTTTCGATTGCCCAAGAAACGAATTGCCGACGTAATGCATGGTCAGTTGGTTTTAATTCTTGCGTCAGCTGGATCTTATAAGCCTTTAAATGGAGATCACGATGCAAAATGTTGAATAATGTGGATGGTTTGATGTTTAATTGCTGCGAACGATGACGAATAGAAGTTTTTGGATCTTCTTCAACACTTCTGCTCACAGCTGCTACATTCACGGTTGAACGGCCACTACGTTGATAAATGTTGCCTCTGTTATCAAGAACAGATCCAGTTTCTAGAAATTTATCAACCATCAGCTTGATGGCACGATTTGTTGGAGCATTTTCTCTACCAAATTTTGTTCGAAATTTCCTAATTACATCTTGAAAACTTTTACCATTTTCAAAAAATGTTGTAATATAGTTAATATTGAGATATAACTCAAGTTCTTTTAATAAATTATATAATCAAAATTTATATATTTTTTTTAAATTTAATAAATCAAAATAAAATTTTAATGTTATTGTATTTTTTAATTTTTTATAATTTCCCTTAAAAAAAAAAAATGAAAAGTCCAAGTAAAATTAAATTTTGAAGTAAAAATAAATTCAGTATAGTATGTATATAATTTAACTTATACTGAGCGAAAAACTTAAGTACAATGATCAAAAAATCAAGTTTATCTTAATCAAATTCTAAGGTGTATTTTAGTCTATACTAAGTTGGATAGCGTGGAACCGTCCTTTATCCAAAGTAAATTTGGCCTCTTTAGTTTAAAATAGCCAAGTATTGTTATTAGTGTCATAAAGCCAGTGAAATCAATATAAAAGTTGTAGGTAATATTTTAAAAATTCAAGTTTATAGTTATGCATTTATTGCCTCCAGCTTTTTCTTTCAATTTCACAGGCTTTATGACATTTTTATATTATTTGTTATACATATTAAAATAAATTTTTATAATGAAATTTCGATTGTAACAATATAATTTTGAAAATTACAGAAAAATTCCGAATTTTATTTCTATTCTATAAGCTGTTTATACCCGTATGAACTATGTTCTATGTATAATAAATTTGCAATTACGTTTGTGACATCTTAAAGGAGTCGAGCTGGATATAGTGTCAAAGGTATGTATCGGCTCAGAATCGAATTTTGAGTCGATTAAGCCATGTACGTCCGTCAGTCCGTCCGCACGATAACTCAAAAAATAAAGGAGCAGGAGGCTTGTTTTATTTATTTATTTTTTTTTGTAATGATTTCAAGACTTACAATTTCAATAATTATATATACGGAGTCAAATAATGCTCCCATGGTGTTATTTCTCATTGGTAAATGAGAAATACCGCGGGAAGTCATTTCTCTTACAATTTAATTTTCGACTTCTTGAGAAATAACCAAAATATGAAAAATTGTTTAATTTCAAGTTTGAGTATTATAAAAGTGGATTTTATTACATATTAATAAGAAATAGCACCCGCGCGTCTTATTTCTGATATGTAATGAAGAAATCAGACAGCAACATATGAGAATTAACACCAGGGACTTTATTTCTCAAAATGTCGAAAGTTAACTTAAAAGAGAAGCAGCACCTCGTGGTTTTATTTCTCATTGAATGTGGAAAAACATTATGAGAGCATTATTTCGCAAGGTCTTATTTCACGGCGCTCGTAATGCGTAGGTATATGTAAAAACAATTATTTATACATTCATATAGAAATAATACGGGAATAATTTGAGTACTTTTTTTTATTGTACCTATAAGTTTGCTTAATATTTTTATCAACTAAAAAAATTTGTAAGTTAGCTAAAAGTTAATGTAAAACAACTTTTAACTTAGCTTTCTAACTTCTTATATATCTTGAAGATCTAACTTGTTTTTTTTAGATAATATTAAGGGGTCTTTCAAATTGTGTTTGCAAAAGTAAATAATTAAAAGACATAGAATTTGAATTGAAACTGGAAAAGTTTTTATTTATTTTTGAAGTACAATATCATTTATACTCTGAAAATGATATCTCCCATGTGACCACCTCTTGCGTCTCTACAGTACCTGATTCTTTTATCAACATTTTCGGTCACATTCTGGCATAGTTGCGGCTCTATCTCAACAATAACTTGATTAATTTCTGCTTTCAATGCTTCAACGTTTCGAGGATTATCCTTGTAGACCTGTCCTTTCACATAGCCCCAGAGAAGGAAGTCTAACGGTGTCAAATCGCAGGATCTTGAAGGCCAATTTACGTAACCGAATCTGGAAATAACAAGGTCTGGAAACTTGTATGAAACTTTGTATGAAACTTGTAATTGCAGTGTTTCTCTGTCGGTATAACATGTAGCCCCATCTTGTTGAAACCACATGTCCTCAGTATCAATATTTTCCAGTTTTGGACATAAAAAAGTTGTAATCATGTCGCAATATCTGGTACCCTTAACGGTTACAGCTCTCTCAGCATCATTTTTGAAAAAGTACGGACCAATCACACCACCAGACCACAATGCACACCAAACAGTGATTCTTTGTGAATGCGTTGGCTTCTCTTAGATCACGCGGGGGTTTTTCTCTCCCCAAATACGACAGTTTTCATTATTAACGTAGCCACCGATCTCCAAATGTGCTTCGTCCGAAAAGATGATTTTTTTTGCAAAATCGTCGTTTTGTTCCGGTATCTAATTGGCAAAGTCCCGACGCATGGAGTGATCTTGTGCGAATTGAACTTTGTAGGCCTTCAACGCTAAATCTTTGAGCATAATAAGCCATATAGTTGACTCAGAAAGTCCCAATTGTTGTGAACGTCGGGAAATTGACATGGTGGGGTCAGCTGTAACACTATCATAAACATCGCGTAATTTTCGAAATATATTTCTTACAGAACGACTATTTTCATAAAATAATTCAAAAATTTCAACACGTTGTTATAATGTATACGACTCCTTTTTTATAAATGGCAAACCTTCAACTGTCAAAATGACATATAATATGGGTTCGTTCGGGTGCGTTCCGTGTTTGAAGTATGTTACTTTTGAAAACTCAATCTAAAAGACCCTTTACTTCTTGTATAAAAGAAAAATGTGCAAACTACAAGAAAATTTAGTTACCCTGGTTTAAGTTTAAAAATTCAATACAAAATATTTTAGCTAAATCGATTTGGTCAAATTTATTATAGTTTTGTGCCTCAGTGTATGTTATCGTTCTGGAAAATGTTCACTTATAAAATCCTTGTGTTTTAAATTCTACCCGATTTTTTTTTTTATTTAATATCCTTTGGTAATTAAAAAATTTCATTTTAAATTTAATTATATTTCAAATGTTCACTTTTTTATATATGAAATTTATATATCAAAAAAATAAAAAGTTAAAATTTTTTTGCTTAATTTATATTACGTGTATGATTTGCAAAATATAAATATTATATATATACATACAATTATAATATACATATTATGTATGTATATAAAAAAAAAAAAAAGATAGTTAATTAACCAAATCAATTGTATTAAAATACTTAAAATAAGCAAATTAATTCAATCGAAATTTATAAAAGTAAAAAAAAAAAACATGAAAATAAAAAAAATTTAATTATTTTTAAATTATAATATAATATTTTTGTAGTTTATTTAAAAATAAAATAATTGTTTTAATATTTTCTTTCATTATTTAAATGCATAATTAAATTTTACATTAATATATATACGTAAATGTTTATTTTAATAAAAATGAAGTTAAGTTAAGAAAATAAAAATTTTTTTATTTAATCCTTAAGAAATTTACTAAGAAAATGTTTAAAAATTTTCAAGTAAACCATTTTTGCATTTAATATTTAAAATTAAAGATATATACAGTAGATTTTTTTTCAATTTTTTCAATTTAATTTATTGATATAAAAATAATAAGGAACACAAGGATAATGCCGTGGTTTTTTGCATTTCATTTTACTTATTATTAATTTATGGTTTATCTTGGCAGTTGTTTATATAAAATAATAATAATTTTTTTTTAAATGGTGATTCTATCTAAAATGAATCTGTCGATAATTTTTTATTTTTTTAAATTTATTATTTTATTTATATAATATCTTTTGAAATAAGTTTTCTATGTAGCTTCATCTATCATAGTGTTATGGTCCCTCAAAATTCGAAAAAAACCTATTGTAAAATTATTTATATCTCAATTTCTGTTTAATATTTCTTTAATTCTTAAACGTGAAACCTGTTTAAATGATCGAAAATTTATTAATTACTTAAATTATTATTTCTTACCTCTAATTAACAGTTTCACTTACCTCTAATATACAAAATTGGATTAGAGGAGATTGAAACTAATTATATAAAAGCGATGCCGCATATATGTTTACAATCTTCATTTGAATAAAGAACCCAAATTATGTATTCTTGAAATATAAATAAATATTTAATAAATTAAATATTAAAAATAAAAAGGTGCCACATAAGTTATATTAGATAACAAAACAATTGACAAGCGAGAGCTTTTCCTAAAAATCGGAAAAGCTGACCGCAAGTTTTAAAAAAAAAAATTTGAATTAAATTCTAACCGAATTTTTGCTGGTTTAGTAATTTTAAATTTTGTATTTGGCAATCTATATCTATACATTATTATCATCATAATGGCAGCCTTCACATCTACCTAATTTAATTTTTGTAAAGAGTTGGTTAATTTTACAGCAGATAAAATTCTAAAAAATATTTTTGAAATTTCTCACAGCATTATCATAACCTTTGTTAGGTCATAAAAGAATTATAATTTAGAAATTGATTTTTAATGGTTTTTGAAAAATAATTTATATTTTATTTATTTTTAAATTATTAGTACCTACAAATTTGTAGAGATTAAAAAGAAATTTTAGATTATTATAGGTATCTATAGTTATAAGATAACATTTATAAAAGGATAAGTGATAAACTGTTTAACTGAAAAAAACCACTTCTAATTATACTCGTATAAATTATGTTATCCGATTCACTTCAAAAAACGATTTCTTGAAATTTAGTCTTTCTCAATGTTTTTTTTTATAATACCTTGAACTCCGCTTTAAATAATATTTTTATTCAATTACATAATCTTTCTATTTGTAACCTCCTTCTCAAATGATGATTTTGCAATTACAATAATAACATACAACATCTTTGTACACTGCTTCTTATCAATGTTTTTAATAACACAAAAAAAAGTTTTTATTTTTTTTTACATTATATTTTTCCTTTCTTTTTGTGTTAATTCTGTTTAAAAGTTTTCTTCTAACAATTGAATGAAATGGCCCACATTAGAGAGGAAAAGGGCCATAGCATAATATTTATATTAAGTATTAATAAAAAACTTTCTAAATCTAAAATCTTATTGAATGAATGTATATTGCAAAATTTATAAATACATCCTTTAAAAAAATTCTGTAACCTTAAACAATTTTATTTAGAATTTGCTTTGGTATCATAAATATAAAAAAATAATTATTTTCATTCATGATAATCAATTATAACTTAATCAATTGTTCGGATCAAGTATTCAGATGGGGTTTCAATTATCACATTTAAATTAAGTGTATACCTACACTGAAGTCTGAAACAATCAAAACAGAAGTGATATACATATTTCCAAATACATATAACATTTAGAATATTAAAATAATCACTACATACATTCAAAAAAGTTACATTAAAAAGAAAATTATTTTTACAAAATTTTTAAATGTTAATTAATATATTGTGAGTTTTTAATTTAATGTTTCTTTCTCTTTCTAACTAGCTATACTCATTTTATTAGTTTTCCAATTTATTGATTTATTTTTTTATTGTTGTTTTATTTATAGCGGTTTATACTGTTATAATATATGTATGTATGTATGTATATTTTATTTGAATGTCAATTTTACTGACAAGGTTAATCTAAGTATATCAATTTTTCTTCCCTACATTTACCGTTGTTTCTTAATTATCTATTTACCTTTTACCGTTACTTGCGTGCTAATACAATACAATTTAATTTCTTGAAGCTTTAGAAAGAAAAACTATTCTAACAATATTTTCAATCTCTTAAAAAAACTATTGAAGCATACATTTAAAAAAATTAAACATAGTATTGTATTATATATATATATAATATATATATATATATATATATATATATATATATATATATTATATATATATATATGTATCATAATATTATGTAGAATAAAATGATTTTATATACTTGTATGTGTGTGTGTGAATATATATTGTAACATTAATGTGACATCATTTTATAAGTTAATTCAATGTAAGATAATAAGATTGTGTGGTAAAGAAAGTAAATTAAATATACAATATAGTGATATAAGGTTGATATAAGGTATAGAGCTGAGGTTAAGGTGTATTAAAATTAAAAATTTTTTTTTTTTGTTTTACGGAAAGCATTAAGGATATCAATTCCGATTTAAAATATTTATTAGTTATATTAGTTATCTTTATTGTATTTTGTTTTTTTAGCTTAAGAATAATATTTTTTCATTTTTATTCTTCAAATATTGTAAATAATATGCTTTTGATTATTCAATTACATATGTGTATTCAAGAATTGTTAAAAATCTAAACGAGTCTTTGGCATTTAGATTTTTAGCAATCCTCTAACACGTACATAGATACATATGTTTTTAGCAGTTCTTTAGAATAGATTTTTAGCAATTTTGTAATGCACATGAATGAACATGGAATTATGAATGGCGGATGAATATGGCCACACCAATTATATTTCCAAGCGATTTTACAGCTTTTTTTTTTTTTGCGGTAGATATAGGCACATACGTATGCATTTTTCCCGCACATAAAAAACAATGCTGACAGCGTTTTCAATGCGGTTTTCGCTAAATGTCAAACATTTTGGTTTTTAAAAATAAACAATCGTAACGAAAGAGAAAATGGAGAACAATATTGAAAAATTATTTTAATAATTATTTTGTTTTAGAAATTTTTTCATATATTCAAATGTAAATATTTTTTTAATCATTTCTATTGTACTATTTTTGTAAATAGAAACACTGGTCACTCGATGTATTTTTTGTGCCGTATATGGAAATTTTTATATTTTCACTTATCGGGTATTCCGAGCGATTTCAGCATGTATTTGTTTCCGCACCGCTACCGCAAAAAAAATACTCGTCGGTTTGGGCGGGCTAGCTTAATATGTTAACCGTTTACTTACAAAATTAAATTATTGATTTTATTACATAACTGATCTTAGGATTCATGATTCATTATATTATGGTAACTTTTTTTTATTACAACTCAAAATTTATTAACCACAACTTTAATATTTTCAAATTTATTAATTGAAAATTTCATGGAAATCAAATATTTATTTAATTTTAAATAAAGAAACAATAAAAAAAAAAAAAATTATTTTTTCTTTTTTTCTGAGAAAATTGGAATTCTTAGTTTCTTACAATATAAAAATTTCAATTAAAATCAGTATGTAATTACATAATTAAAAATAAAAAAAAATGTTTTATGCTTTTAAAAAAAAATTTCCCATAAAAATTTTACAGATTACAAAATAAATATCGAACAAAAATGTAATTACAATACAATACAAAATATCAAATGAATGAACAGATGATTATTGTATGTGTATATTTCTTTGTATACATATGTAGTCATTAAAGTGTTAATAAAAATGATAACAACCATTTTATATGGATTACAAAAAAAAAAAAAGAAAAAAAAAAATTTTAATGGTTTTAATGTCAAAGTTAATTATTGATATGTCAATTTTATTTGAATCCAGTCGCATAAATAACAATCGATTTTTATTTATTTAAGTATTTTCTTTTTTTTTTTTTAGTTTTTAGTTCAATTGTTTATTATTTTTTTTTTTTTATTTTTGTTTAATCTGTAATAAACTCAGTATGAAGTAAATTGAAAGAACAATTCTCGTTATCATACTTACAGTATGAAACTAGACATTATATCGTAATCATAAATACTTCTCATGTTTAAAAAAAAAAAAAAAAATGAATTTAAAATTAATTGAGTTCTCAGAAATAATAACAAACCATCAAAAAGTTTATAGTTTTATAAAAAACAAAAAAAGGTTAAAGAAAATAAAAACTATAGATGCTTATTTCGTTTAGTCCCTAAAGCAAAGAAAATTTTTTAATATCATTGTCTTTTTTAAATTTCTTTGTAAAATGGTATAGTATAGTGATTAATGAACCCTCCATCAAGGAACTAACTAGGTACTATTTATAATTTTTATTTTAAATTGATTTGAGATTAAATGTGAATTTTTTGCATTGTTATATAAAGAAATCCAGGATAATTAAAGTTAAAATCAGTTTTTTAAAAGAACTGTAGAATCGGATTACTGTCAGTAGCGTTAGGTATAATCATAAAAGTGACAAGTCATAAGAAAAGTGATTCTGAATATCGAACTAATCTTATTTTTATGTAATAGAAAATTTATTTGAATTTATCTGTGATAAAGTAAAAAAGTAATCAATGATTAATTAAGTAGAAGACTATCTTAAACAATTTTTAACTTAATTAATTTTTCGTATTATAATATGTACTTTTATTATAAATAGATAGATTGAAGCACAACAGAGCCTATCTAATTGAAATTTACAGGCTAATATCGTTTTTTTATTATTACATTACCAATTTTTCTCAAATTTATAGAGTTTGTATATTTTGGTCTTTCAATAGTAATAGGTACTTTTTATATTAATAAAAAAAAAAATTTTTTTTTTTTGGAATTTATTAAGTAATAATAAATATTTGAGTATATATAGAAACATTTCATACTAACAGAACCTGACAGTTTCTGTTGTTCGTTAATGGTTAGTACATATGGTTAGTACATTTGTTCAAATTAGGGTTAAAATGAAAAAAAAGTCAACTAAAATCATTTTAACATTTGTAAAGGAGGGGTATCCTCCAGCACAGATATTCAAATATTACAGCGTTCTTTTTACCCCCAATTAAAATAATACAAAGTTTCCTGTATCTGTCCTTTAAAAAATATAAAATAATTGGTACAATCCTTTTTTTTTTCAAAACACCAATATTTCAGCAATTTTAGAAAATCAATACAAAATTTTGCACTCTTTTCATTTTTTTTTCACTCCATTTTCTATTTCCTATCTATATATTATTGAGTAAACAATTTCACTCAAAAACTTCCCTTGAGTGAAAGTTTCACTCAATAAATCACTAAATTAATATTATTATGGGCATCTACATGTCCATGCTTGTGGATTGCAATTTTTATGGTGAAGTAAATTGCAGTTTTTTATGTTAATGCATAATAAATGGATGATCAGTTGAAATAAAATTATTTTCACTTAAAAAAAAAAAGAGAATTAAATTTTAATTGAATTTTACAAAAGTGATTCGGAGTTAAAATTTTAATCTTTTGTATTTTTTTTTGTCAATATATATTATTGAACTATATTTTGTATATTTATTTTATTTTATTTTTTTTTGTTTTATTATTTAATTTAACTTCATTTTCATAATTAGAATAGTCATTATATAAAAATGCCGAATACAAAATTAAATAAAAGTCCATATTCATTAGAAGTTTTCTTTTATTTTTATGGTTTAAGTTTAATGGAGTATTTTTTTTTTTTTAACAAAATACACATTAAAAATTATGACAAGTCATTTAAAATGCATATATTTGAAAATTTAAAATGCAAAAAAAAAAAAAAAAATATTAAAAAAATTATTTTAAAATAATATAATTAACAATAATATATTATTATTTTATATTTTTATGTTATTGTCAATATTTTGTGAACATAAAATTTAATATTAATGCAGTGTTATTTAGTAAATTTTTTATTTATTTTAGAAAAATTAATGGTTATAATAAAGTTATATAATTTTATTTCAAATACTTTTAATTTAGAATAAAATAATAATTGAATTAAAAATTAAATTAAAAAAAAATAAATGACATTTTAAATAATATTTTTATAAATTTATTTTAAAAATTATTTTGGAAAAATTACATTTTCCGATTTGACAATCATTAGTAGGTATTCAATTTAATAAAATCTGTATTTTAAAATAATTAGAGAATAATTAGCGAATGTAGGGAATTATTATATTAAATTCAGTTTTTTTAATGGTTTTTATTTTTTTAAATTGTATTGTATTAATTTTAGATGGGATATGTACAAAATCTCCAAAAAAATAAAATCTCTGAAGACAAAATCCCCACTAATACAAAATCCTCAAAAACAAAATCTCCAAAAATATAATCCGCAAAAAGAATAATAGTCTTTTATCCATTTAAAAATTAAAAATAATCAATGATGAGAGATTGCTTATTATGTATAAGGCTGTGGTATAATCAAGGCTCTAAATTATGAGGAATTTTGAAGTTGGATTCATATCAGAGTACTTCCATCATCCAAGATATTTATATATTATATATAATGTATAAGAGAGATTGTAAATTATGATGGATTTTAGAATTGGTTACAAAATCGGGGTTCCAATAATAATTCCCATTATTTTAATAATTAGTTTTCAAAATATGTATGAAAAAATAATAATTAGGAGGGATTTTAGAGTTGCATTCAAAAACAGGGTATGGGCTTTATCCAAAATATATTTATGTGAGATTCTGAATTTAGCGGAAATTTAGAGGTCGACACAAATTTCTCACACAAATTTCCTTTTTTCAGAATGTTTATTATATAGTGTATAATAATATATTTTCAATTAGAATGGTTTTTTTGAGTTGTTTAAAAAATTACTGTTGATCCCACCAAAAAAGTCTAAAAAATGTAATTGATTATTTTTAATTTTGAAATGCGTTAAAAACAGTAGGTATTCTTTTTATGTATTTTGTTTTTGGAGATTTGGAGATTTTTAGACATTTTATTTTTGGGGATTTCATCTTTGGTGATTTTTTTTGAGTATTTGGTCTTTGGGGATTTTGTGTTTGGAGATTTTGTGTTTGGGGATTTTATGTTGGGAATTTTGACTTCGGGATTTTATTACCAACCCATTTTAGATATAAATAGGTTTTGGTTTATTTATACCCATACGATAATCTCGTTATACCCGTGCGATAGTTACGCGTATATTAAAATTGCTTCTCCGTTTGGAACACATCGAAGTAAGCATGCTATAAACAGAGTTGTATTATTTTGTATTTTGAAAACTTTAACGGATTCGTATATAGTACGGGTATTTAAGAGTAAACAAATTATTATTGTATTTTCGCAATTGTATTATTTCTCGTTTGATATTAAATTGGTATAAAAGTGTGAAATGCTATTTTTATACCCGTACGATAGGATCGGGTATAATAAAATTACTCCTCCGTTTGTAACACCTCGAAATAAGCGAGCTAGATATACCTTCAAAGGTATGGATCGGATCAGAAAAAAATTCTAAGCTTTTGAGCCATGTCCGTCCGTCCGTCCGTCCGTCAGCACGCTAACTCAAAAACTAAGAAAGCTAGAATCTTGAAATTTACACAAAATATTTTGGGAGTAATTTGTAGGTTCCCTGTTTTTTTTGGTTGAGTTTGGACCAAAACTTAGGGTAGCTCTCGAACACCTAACTTTTAGATCCCCACATTTTTTTTGAAATAGAGCTATGAAATTTTAACTGCTGATAGATCTCACAAAATTATTAATTTTATTTTTAATAACTTTTTTTTGTAGCCCCACCCGTTACAGATCCCCAAAGGTTCTAAAAAGCTCTATATTTAAATTGTTATAGCACAAGTTGTATAAGGTATATCTTTATTTTGAAAACGCCAAACGATTACTAGTTTTATTAGCTTTAAAAGTGTATATACAATAAATATATATTTGTGGCATACGGTGTCTTAATTTACCGTTATGCGAAACTCAAATTTTGCAAAATCCTTCAACCTCTCTATCTTCTAAACGCTTTCAGTTGGAAACTTGAAATTTTAACAGAAGTTAGATCTTTGAAAATAAGTATGAGGCATTTCAGAAATTTTTTTTGTATCATCCCCCGTTTAGGAGCTGTAAGGGGTCAAAAACTGAAAATTTCCTATTTTTAAACACCTGTAACTTGAACACCTGTTAAAATTTTTTTGAAGTAATACACAAAAATTAAAGCTTCAACATTATATTCTTATTTCTGCTAACAACTTTTTTTAATAATATAGGGTTACTTTATAATTGACGAAAGTGTTACTTGATTTTTTCAAATTTTCTAACAAATTTCTTCAACAAATTTTTTATAATTTGAAATTGTTGAGGATTAAATGCGTAGTAAAAAATGTAATTAAATAAACAACATAACGGTTGCTTGAAGAATTTTTATTTATATGATATTGATATACATACTTATATAATATCATGTTTATTTACATATCGTGTATGTCACTAGTGAGTGAATGATAAGAGTATATATGTATATTATATAGTGCCGTATTTACATACATATATGTATTTTATTGTACTTATAAGAAATTATTCTGTCAATGGAATATTTAAATATAATATAATATAATATTTAAAATTATATTTACTGTTTTGTACTTAGTAAATTTAATATACATTTACCGCTTAGTATTAAATGGTACTATAGAATATTTGAAAAAGTTTTGGATTGATAATCGTTATGTGGAAGGTTAGAATCTGCTTTTGAAGAATGTACATATAAACATATAGTTTGAATATATGTACAACCCATAGTTTTAGAAATTATAAAATTCACCCACTTTATTTTAAAATACATAAATATTTAAAAAATAATATTATAAGCAGAGTGACAGGCTGTGAACATACTAACGGTTCGTACTGGTATCTAAGAGTTGACAAAGTCAACTGTATTCTTCCTCGTTTGTTTTTGTTTTAATATGGAATATATTTTAATATTTTTTTTAGTATTGGCAATATAAGTAATATTATTACAAAATAAATTTGTCACTAAATTAGTGATTGAATTATTAAAAAAGAGTACTGAGTAAAAAGAGTAAGACTGTGTTAATTCTAGGATATTCGTAAAAACATTTGTCAAATTGTTATCTTACAATTTTGCCAACTTTAACATAATTTCAGATTTCTGATTTAAAAATTAAGTACCAAGACATCTTTAAGTAAATTTTGGGGTTGAATGACAGCTACATACCTGAACCTGCTGGTCTAGATTAACCAATTTTTTTAGAAGTCTTTGAAATTAAATTTAACTTCTTTTGACAAAATTTTAAATACTCAGTTTATATTATACATAAGCCTATTTAAAAAAAAAGCAGCTTTCGGAACCTGCTGCTCTATAGATAAACAAAATTTTGCAGAAGTAGTTCGCATAAAACTAACTTCTTTTCACAAAATTTCAGATACTTAACTTGAATAGAAACTGAATAATAATAATAATAAACGAGGAAGTATACAGTTGACTTTGTCAACTCTTAGATACCCGTACGAACCGTTAGTATGTTCACAGCCTGTTACTCTGCTTACAATATTATTTTTTTAATATTTTAGTATTTTAAAATAATTTGGGTGAATTTTATAATTTCTAGAACTATGGGTTGTACATATATTCAAACTATATGTTTATATGTACATTCTTCAAAAGCAGATTCTAACCTTCCACATAACGATTATCAATCCAAAACTTTTTCAAATATTCTATAGTACCATTTAATACTAAGCGGTAAATGTATATTAAATTTACTTAGTACAAAATAGTAAATATAATTTTAAATATTATATTATATTATATTTAAATATTTCATTGACAGAATAATTTCTTATAAGTACAATAAAATACATATATGTATGTAAATACGGTGCTATATAATATACATCTATACTCTTATCATTCATTCACTAGTGACATACACGATATGTAAATAAACATGATATTATATAAGTATGTATATATATTAATATCATATAAATAAAAATTCTTCAAGCAACCGTTATGTTGTTTATTTATTTGCATTTTTATGTACTACGCATTATATCCTCAACAATTTCAAATTATCAAGTAAAACAAAATGGATAAAATTTGTTGAAGAAATTTGTTAGAAAATTTGAAAAAATCAAGTAACACTTTCGTCAATTATAAAGTAACCCTACATTATTAAAAAAAGTTGTTAACAGAAATAAGAATATAATGTTGAAGCTTTAATTTTGTGTATTACTTCAAAAAAATTTTAACAGGTGTTTAAAAATAGGAAATTTTCAGTTTTTGACCCCTTACAGCTCCTAAACGGGGGGTGATACAAAAAAAATTTTTGAAATGACTCATACTTATTTTCAAAGATCTAACTTGTGTCAAAATTTCAAGTTTCCAACTTAAGCCGTTTAGAAGATAGAAGGGTTAAAGTATTTTGCAAAATTTGAGTTTTGCATAACGGTAAATTAAGACACCGTATGCCACAAATGTATATTTATTGTATATATATTTTTAAAGCTAATAAAAGTAGTAATCGTTTGGCGTTTTTAAAATGAAGATATACCTTATACAACTTCTGCTATAACAATTTAAATATAGAGCTTTTTTGAACCTTTGGGGAGCTGTAGCTCCGTAACGGGTGGGGCTACAAAAAACAGTTATTAAAAATAAAATTAATATTTTTGTGAGATCTATCAGTATTTAAAATTTCATAGCTCTATTGCAAAAAAAATGTGGGGATCTAAAAGTTAGGTGTTTGAGAGCTACCCTAAGGCTTGATCCAAACTCAACCAAAAAAAACAGGGAACCTACAAATTACTCCCAAAATATTTTGTGTAAATTTCAAGATTCTAGCTTTCTTAGTTTTTGAGTTAGCGTGCTGACGGACGGACGGACATGGCTCAAAAGTCTTAGAATTTTTTTCTGATCCGATCCATACCTTTGAAGGTATATCTAGCTCGCTTATTTCGAGGTGTTACAAACGGAGGAGTAATTTTATTATATCCGATCCTATCGTAGGGGTATAAAAAAAGTGTATGGCAATTATCGAACCAGCCTGTCGAAATTGCGAATTTCAAAAGCGAAACCATAGCGAAACCAGTAATTTTACAAAAGTGGCGTAGTAAATATCTTAGAATCCAAGCTCCTTTATTTTTTGAATTATCTTACGGATTCTGAAGAGAAATATTTGTATACTTTTCCATATCTTGTCTTCTTTAAGGTTTTAACAAACCTATTGAGATATTTATTATACCTTGACAACTATTTTCGTACAGGTATAAAACTAGAAGTTATTAAATAATTGTGTTACGAAAATATGTTCTACAACAATTTCAAAACAAAATTTGTAAAATAGAATTTATATTGAGAAAACTAAATAATCCCTTTCATAATATACAAAATTTTTTTTTCTTTTCTCAATTGCGAAACTTCTACAAAACTTATTGCTTACAATAATTTCAAATCATTAGAAATCACATTATTATAATATTTGAATATTCTAAGAAAATTTAACTAATGATCAGAATTAACGAATACTGAGACTATAAGAATAATGTGAGCGATCGTTCTATTCGAATAGTTAAAAAATATTCATTTATTCAATTGTAAAAAAACCATTCATTAATTCATTTGTTGAAATTTTTATTTGAATTAAAAAAATTTAGTAACTGAAACAAACAAAACGTCTAAGCACGTTTTATTATTTATGATATTTGTACGATTGCTACTTTTCATGTTTTGATTGTATAGCTAAAGTACGTATGTTGTATTTTTGGTTTGTAGAAATATTTTGTATGTACATATTTATAATATAGGTATGCCGTCATATGCAGTTTTATCATTAAATGTATATGACTTATTTATTTTGTTTTATGGTTAATGTTTATATAATATATTAATTGTTTACTTATGAAATCTTTACATTGAAAATTTACATTTTAACGAGCACAAAAAAAAGAAAAACTTTTCTAAAAAATTTTCATTTATCTAAATTTGAATAAAATAATTCCAAATTCCAATGAAAAATTAAATGAATGAATGAATCGTTCGATATTTGTAATAATTCAATTATTACTTATCGATAATTATATTTTAATAGTGTCCATCATTACAGTGAACCATTTTTTCTTTTTTTTTTTACACATAAAAACTAAAATTTCATAATCAATTTTTGCTAAATTCTATCATATGCATTTCCAATTCCCGCCATTATTAATCAAATGATTTACATATCCACTATTTTCAATTTTTATAAATGTGAAGGCTTATTTTTATACATTCAGAACAGTGGAACATTATAAAGTGGATGCGTATAAAAATAAAAAATATTAAGACTCTTCTATAATGTTATCTATGTATATATATATTATATGCATTTTTATTGTATGTACTGTATAAAACTAATTGTATATGCTATCCTTTTTATGACAACTCTTAAATTCACGTTCAACTTCAATTTATAAATTAAACATTTAATATTTATTTAAATAAAAAAAAAATAAAAATATTATTTAAGTATTAGTTGGCCCACATCCGTGAGGAAAAGGGCCCTCTACTTTGCAAGAGCATTTTATGCCCTTGGGAAATTGTAAAACATTATCAAACATTCTTAATTTTTTTTAAATTATTTTATGCTAAAAATAATTTTAAAATTTTTTTTCGCAAATTTTCCAAAACTATTGTCCCGTTTTATAAAAATCTTTACCCTTTGGCTTAAACCAAAAATCGATTTTTCTCACAACATTTTCTTTTATTTTTTCTTATTACTTACATAAAAAGGCTTAGTGTTATAATTTTGATTTTTTTTTTGTCACATCAGGATTACAAGTCTATCAAAAAAAAAAAAATCTTTCAATCAAATTAATTTCTCATCAATTTCCAAAATAAATTTGTTAAAATCCTTTAAATGTCTTAACCATATCATTACTACTCAAAATCGATATCAAAAAAATTAAAAGAAAACAAAAGAAAATTTAATTTCATTGTCAATACATCAATTAAGTCTGTTTTCTTCTTTATTTTTTTCTTTTCTAGTTTGAAAAGGTTTTTCCAAAAGATGTTGTGTATATCTACTTAGTATTTACTGATTTTCATATAAGTATCCATAGACAAAAATATTATTGAACCCGAACTTTAATAATTTTTTTTTTTTTTTCTAGCACATTTCCAAAAAAATTTTGAAAAAATGTACTTATTATTTTCACTCTGTCACTCCGTCCGTCCATCTGTTTAAAAAACTTCTACGCACCGTTAAAGATGGAGAAAAAAATTTTTAACCATGTGTAGGTCTCATAAAATTAAAATTAATTTTGTGGAATAACTTTTTTTTGTAGCCCCATCCATTACGGAGCTACAGCTCCTCAAACTTTCAAAACGCCTTATTTTTAAATGCGTATATCTCATGTTCTGCTTAACATTTTTTTCAATTTGAAAATGTCATTCGACAGGTATTTATTTTTACCTTTGTAAATTAATATTAAAATTATACAATTTTTTTTAAATTTAGTATTTAAATTTACCGATATGTGAAAATCAAATTTTGCATGATTTTTCTACTCTCATCACTCCGGAATTCTTTTTGATAGGGGCTTGAAATTTTGAGGGTAAAAAGAACTTTTAGAATTAGTATAAGTTTAATCAGAAAATTTTTTTGGACCACCCCCTGTTTATGAACTATTCGGGTTCAAAAAATTTTTATTTACATGAAATTTTAAAATTTTTTGTGCAAGTCACAATTCTAAACAGTTTGTATTGTCTTTTGGAAATGTGCGCTTTTAAAAAACGTTGGTTTACATTCTACTTTGTTTGTTTTTGTATTCTGTTAATTTAATTCCTTCATCATCTTATTCTAATTCTTATTCTTATATTCAAGATAAAATTTATAAAACAGTTTTCATCGATGATAATACATAATAATTTCTTCTATATAAATATTTTATAACTTATTTTTGTATACACATACATACATACATTTATATTTATTAATATTACGTTCTATTAATTTTCTTTTTCTTATTTTTATTTATTTTTTGTTTTCCTTTTATTTATTTTTCCTTTTATTGTTTTCATTATTTTATATAATTTTGTAAATGTCTAGTATACAATTTAGTTTTGTTATTTTTTTTTTTTTGGTTTTCCTTAATACGCTTTTACAACCTAAACAATCTCAAATTACAATAATAATAATAATAATAATAATCGCTTGTACAAATTAATTTTCTATTCATTTAAATTTTCGATAAACAAAAAAATTATATGAAAATATATACATACATATAATTTTATGCTTATAACTCTATATATATATATAAATAATATATGGTTACAAATTGATATTTTGTATTCATAAGCCTCCTATTTATTCTATGAATCTCCTATTCAAAATTTAAAGAAAAGAAAAAAAATTATTAACAGCTTAAGTATAGACAAATTTTCTTATTTTCCATTCCCGTTCTACATCATCTGCACTATATAACATGTATATTTTTACCGTAGCGTTCTACAAATGGTGAATTTGCTTGTTAAGAAACTAAAACCCTAAATCGATTCGATTTTGTATTATTAATATTAAATTTTTGTTCATTTATTTAACAAAAACGAGAAAGTATAAAAATTAATAAAAATTTTCTATTCAGTAAATTTTCATCTCATTCGCACATATTGATTTTAATACTGGACTATTTTTTTTTTCATTTTCTTTTTTATTTTTTCTTTTTTGAAATAACCGAAACTTTTTGTTTTGTTCGAAATTTTTTAAA
This sequence comes from Poecilobothrus nobilitatus, assembly GCA_947095535.1. Taxonomy (NCBI): domain Eukaryota; kingdom Metazoa; phylum Arthropoda; class Insecta; order Diptera; family Dolichopodidae; genus Poecilobothrus; species Poecilobothrus nobilitatus. The sequence goes on along the minus strand of OX352774.1, from coordinate 264,774,026 downwards.
TGATTTTTTCCTTAAAGAAAATTCTAAGAGTAAGAAAATAACACAATACAAAATAAAACAAAATGTTAGAAAGAGAAAAAAAAAAATTTTTTTTCCTAATTTTCTTCAATCAATTCATTATTATTATTTCGATTTTGGGGTGGTCGGTTGAACGACTTTGTACAGTTTTTTTTCTTTTTTTATTTCTGAAAAGTTATTATTAAATTTTTGATGTTTTTTTGAAGGCCATCATAACATTTCAAGATCGTTATTGAAATGTGATGTTGATGATGATGAGGAAATCTGTTTAAGTAAAAATAAAAAACAAAAAAAAAAAAACGAAAAATACGGAAGAAAATTCTAAAAACAGTATTACAAAAAACTAAATCTAAAACATACCATTTGTTTATTTTTTTCTTAAGACCTAAAAATTTATATACGCATATATTATAGTAAGCTAAAAGTTTCTTGATGAACTATACAGTCTCCTTTCTTCCTTCTCTTCGTCATGTTTTAGTTTAGTTTTGTAGACATTAGATTCAAAAATAACTTTATATTTCAATAGAAAATCAGTAGTAATGTGAAGTACTTATACATGTTACTCCATATCTTCATATTTGTGGTTGATTCTATCAGTTTTGAAGCAAAAAAAAGAAAAAGTAATATACAACCCGGAAACTCTTTGATTATATGATTGTTTTAAAGCAGGCTGTTACCTTTTAACTAATATATGTATCTATAATGTATATATACTAATAATATATTCCTGTTTCTTGATTGATTTTCAATTTAGCATGGTTAGAATTAAAGGAGTGAGAAACTATCTAAACTTTTTCTCGTATATTGCAATAATGGTATTGCTATGCTTGATTGATTTTTAATTTAATAACAGTCTAGTAAAATGGGGTGAATCTATATCTCCTTTTGTCACTATTGCCACATATATATATAATGCTTTTTATATTTTAAATAGATTTCTAGTTTATAATACAGTTTGAATTCTTGGGGTGGATTTAAAGTGTTATTGTGTCGTAATAATATTATTTTATTTATTATATCTGATTGATTTTCAATTAAAGATAAATTTGGGAAATTTCTTTATAACGCACGATTTATGGCCTAACGAATTCTAAGTCCTTTTATTTTCTGAACATTTTCAATCTCATATGATAAACAAAACAGGAAACTACATATTATGTCATGGTATTTTCGTGTCTTATATTGAAATCAGTCTCATGATTATGGTCTATATTAAATATCTATGGTTTCGGAATGAGGAAACTATTAACAATTTTTTAGTTAGACTTGGCTATACTTAATGTATTAATAAAAATTATGATGATCATGATGATTATGATTAAAGTTTGAAGAGAAATACTTTTTTTCAAATGATACTTTTTTTCAAGTGTTCGATTACAAATTGATTGATTTGTGCATTAAGAATTTGTAACCAAATCAAAGAATAAAAAAAAAAAAAAAACAAAATACAAATTATTATTATGAACACGTGCTGTGTTGTTTCGTGTTCACTCGTCTAGTCATTTTAAGTTTACATTTCTCACGAAAAAAATTCAATTATTGTTTTTCTTTCTGTTTAGTTCTTTTTCTATAATTTCGTTGTCTATATCTGCATCTCTTTCTTTTTATGTTTTTATTTTTTGGCGCTCATTCGAAAATTATTGATTGTTTTCTACTGAAAGTATTTTACAATCAACTTAAAAGTCAATTTTATGGTGATTTTTTTTTGTTCCCGATGTTGTAGAAAAATTTCTGATATTGTTTAGATTTATTTTTTACTATTTTTTAATTTTATCTTTTTTTTCTCTTTCTAATGAAAATCTCCCACAACAAAAAAATAATATTCAAATGTTTACTTTATTGGTATCTTTATTTCTTTGCTTAACTCTGTTAAGCTGTTTGTCTCAGGTTGTTTCGATTTATGTTGTGTTTTCTTTTGGTTTTTGTCATTTTTTTTTTTTTAAATTTTTATACTGATTTCAATTTTCAGCTTTAATATACACATAAATTGTTTAAAAAAAAAAAGTTAGACGGTCGGCGGTCGTTTTGATAAAACAAAATATATATATACACCATGTACATGTATAGTTTTTAATATAATATTAACAAGTAAAGAAAGAGATAAAAAAATCAAATAAGGTAGAAGGAGACAATAAAGAAAAAAAAAAAAATATATGAAAAAATGAAATATAAAAATATATGAAAATGGAATTGAAAATTATGTTTATCCTCATGGCTTACAAAAAAATTTTTTTTTCTTTTCTTTCTTTTTCAAGATTTTTTATTTCTATTTCTGTTTTTCTTTTTCTACTCACTTCATTTTGAATATTTTATTTTTTTTTTGTCCTTTTTTTTTGTGTTAACTGCGTTGAAAGGGTTAATAGGAATTTTTTTTCTTTTATTTTATATTTTTATTTTTTGTTCTTTTTGAAAATTACTTTTCCCATTTTCCAACTTTTCTTTTTCTTTCTTTTTTGTTGACTTAAGTTACAGGCTACAGGCTTTATGAATATGTATAAGAACATTTCTATGACTTTATTTTCATATACAAACGAAAAATATAATATAATATATATATGTATAGGTTATAATATTTATATAACATGTGTATTGATAAGGTGAAGTGTGTAAGAAAAGAGTATTAGCATAGGTATATATGACAATAATATTAGTAACAGTTATATAAAGATTAAGCTATGTAGATATTAAAACGCATATACGAGGGACGATAGGCATTAAGCAGTACTACCAGATATATTACTGTATTCTATTATTAACTATACTATGAATGATAATATAATGAATCCAATGGATCTGTTCACAAGGTATCTTTTTTTTGCAATAATTGCAAAAAAATCTAATAAGAACGCGAATGAATAAAGTTGGAGTATTCAAAATGATTAGAAACTGTATTTAGAAGAAATACATAGGAATTCATTTTTAAATCCCAAATGAAAACTAGTTTTTAAGCCGTCATTTGAATATGGATCTAATTAGATAGCAGATAGCAAATACCAAAATACATTTTATTCATATTATGCATTAAATTCATTAACAAACAGTTGGCATAATAACTTTAGCAAAAGTGTTTGATTCTTCCTTGAAAAAAAAAAACTGGCTAAAAACTCACACTACAAAATTCCATTGCTATGTTTCTAAATTCCTTATGTATAGTAAAATTGCCTACTTATGTAAATTTTTTAAATTTAATTTGTTTTTGGATGTTGGATGTTTATAATCTAGTTCCACAACACTTTTCTTATGGTTTTGGTCGCTCAGTTTACCATATTAGCGTATAGCGTAGTGTTTCTCTGATTAATGAAAGTCAAAATTTTCATTTTCGAACTTCTAATGATATTTGAAATAGAGAAGTTTAGAAAATTATATATCTGTTTCGATGCTTCCCAAACACTTGTTTAGTCTTAAAATAAAAGTTTAATCTCAAAATCATGGTTTCTTTTTCACGCTTTCTTTCTCTCTATTATAGATATACCAAATGATACCACCGAGTAAATTAAATTATTAACAATTTTTAATCTTTGTCTATTAACTGCATCTCGTACTTCATTTTCGATAACAGTAAGATAGACATAGTAAAGGTTGAAAAAGATTATGATAATTTTGTCTTTTTTTTTTTTTTTTTTGTGAAACGACGGCTTATTTCGTATTGTTTTCCATTATACTGCAATTTAAATTCAAAAGAAACAAAAAAAAAAAAATTAAAATGAAACAGAAACAGAAACACAGACCAAAAAGTCAAAATAGAAAATATAACAGCATATACATCTATAGATATAAAATTTATTCAGAGTTTATTTTAGCTAAATTTACTTAGTTAAATTGCTTTAATTGAAGTTAATATTTTTTGAAGAGAAGGGTTTTTTTTTTAGAATAACAAAACGAAAAAAAAGAAAATCAAACAGAAAAAAAAAAAACGAATATTTTGAATATTTGTTTTTTTTTTTCTTTTTTTTAAGGAGTTAATTTACATACAAAAGTATATTTTTTCTTCATTTTTTTGTTTATAAATTTGTTTTTTGTTTTTTTGTTTTTGTTTTTCCTTACTCCAAGGATCTCTTGATTACTTTTTAGATTAGATATATTTCGTATTAGTTGAAAAATGTTTAGGAAGGGGAGGAGGATAGACTTGAGTTAGAGAGACAAAACGAAAAACTGAAGGCGTCAATTGAAATATTTTTAATGAATTTTCTTCTGAACTCTTTTTTTTTTTTTTTTTTTTGGTTTGTTTTCATTATTTTTTATGTTATCCTTTTTTTTCGTATTATCCTCTTTTATTGTTTTTGTATTTGTTTGTTTATATAATATATTGATATATTATTATAGTTCTGTAGATTTACTAGGTTAATTTAAAAAAAAAAAGAAAAAATCCTTGAAATATAATTTATAAGATTAAAAAAAGGATTTCTTCTTATTTTTTCTTTATTTTTTTTTTTTTTTGTTGAAGAGAATGAGAGGAATTTAATTATTTGATTATGTTAAATAAACTGTTATTATTTATAAAAATAAATTTATTAAAATAATTTAAAATGAAATAATTATAAAAAAAAAAAAAAAAAGAGAAAAGAAAGAAAGAAACAAAAAATAAATTATTAAATAAAATATAAAATTAAGAAAAAAAACGTAAAAAAGTAAAAAAAAAAAATATTAAAGAAATGATTAAATTATTATTATATTATTTTTAAATATTATAAACAGTGAATGAATGTTTATTTGAATTAGTCTTTATTATAAATTAATTCTTTTGTTTAACATTTGATTAAATTTTTTATTTTTATTTTGAATCATGAGAAAAAAATCATGTCTATTTGATTTAGAATATATTAAAAAAAAGAGAGAATAATGTACTAAAATTCTATGTGATGATGCAATTCTGTAGATTTTAAAAACTTTTAATTTTATTTAAATAACTGTAAGTTTTGAAATTGTATATTTCTTAACAAAAGTTTTTAATTAATTATTTATTGTTAAGGTAATACGAGTATGTAATATGATATGAAATTTTTATTCATTAAATCTGATAACCGACAAAATTGTTTCAGTTCTCTAATGATTTGATTAAAATGAATTCATCAATAATTTTTATTTTCATCTTAATCAAATAATGAGTTTAAAGGCATAAAACTGAGCAAACTCAAATGTGACTTTTTCAAAAAAGTGGTATACTAGTTCAAGAGTATAGTTTCTGTTTAAAACAGTGAGATTTGATTTCAAGCTGCAGATGCATTCGATGCAGAGTGTCAGTTAGCTTTAACTAGTTTGATTCATTAATTTAAAGTAAATTTAAACAAAAGAAGGAACCGAATGGGAGTGATAATAGCTCACAATAGTTCAAGGATTCAAAATTTCAATGGTCAAATTTAAATTAAATAAAAAAGTTATCGAGAAAAGTAAGCAAAATTTTTAGTTTCAAGATCTTCAAAAAAAAAAATAAGGATTTCTATGACATTCAAAAAAAAAATTAAAACCACTGTTACTTCAGTTACGATAACATTTTTTTTTTTGTAGTATTTAATAAATTTTAATAGTTGTTTTTTCCTTTTTAAATTTTTATTTTATAATCCTTATTTTAATGAACTGAATGTTGGTAAATAATATTTTAATGGCAAAATGGTTTTAATTTTTATTATATTTATCTTTAAAATTCTAGCCTTTTGGTAAAATAAATCAAATGTATTGTGATAAAAATATAACCTCAAAGTTCATCCCATCCTATATTTTATTTCTAAATGTTATTAGTTTTAGAATTAAAAAAAAAAAGAAAAAACTACATAATATCTTATCTAAGTAAATAAAGTTTAAATAAATATGTTAGAATTATATACCGACAGTTTAGTTCAGTTATGAAGAAATTTTATAGATATTTCTTCTAATTTATATTAACAGAATATCTATTAAAGTTTGTTGTTAATTTTTTCTATTACGCATCTAATAATTATTTATTTTATTTTATATATTAAATTATAATAACATCTCTAATTACAAGTAAAAATATTAAAGATATCTATTTAAAATTTTATTAGCAATTTGATTACGGATGTTACCGTTGTTACTATATAATCGAGAGCACCGTATTAAATTATTAAATGAAAAAAATTATTTTATATTGAATTAATTAAATTTTCTGTTGAATAATATATAATATTATTGTTTAGATTTCTTATGAAAAGTTCATTAGTTTCTATATTAGGAATTATATAGTAAATTTAAGGGATTTCGATAGTACCTAAAATTTGAAATTTAAATGGGAAAATCAAAAAAGCAACCAAAATTGTAATTGTAAAATTTATGATAATCATATTAAAATATTTTCTTTTAGAATAGATTGAAAAGCTATCATTGATTTATTTGCGTAAAGTATTCTAGATTTAGTTTTTATAGATGCTGATACTTGGATTGGATTATCTACAAAATCCTGTTATTTTTAATCTTGTTCTTGTTAATTTTAACATCTAGTTTTTTTCTATCTTTTTCTTTATCTTTTTTTTCAAAATTTTGTTTTTGTTTTAATTTATTTTTTTAATTTATTTAAAACCAACCAACTCAAAAATCTTAATTAATTCTTAATTAATTTTTTTATATGCATATTCCAACATGAAATTATTTAAAATAGTGGGGACTGTCACCCCAAAACCCCCCGCTAAACAATTTATTGAAACGTTCCACAAAATATTGTTTTTTTATTTTAATTAGAAGTAATTTTTACTTTAAAAAATTTGGGACTTATATTTTACATTAATTTTATTCTTTTTACTTTCATTTGCAAAAATAGATTTTATTCCTAAATGACTTCCAAAAATACTATAGATACTTATTAGGTTTATTGATTTTTATTCAAAGATTATTTATATTTAATTTTTATAAAATTAATTAAAAATTAAAAGAAAGTGTGACAGACACCCATATAAAATACTTTAAAGAAAATCTAACTGAAGGACTTTAATAAATCTTCAATTAATTCTTTTAATTGATTTTTTTTATTCAAACTTTAAATGGATTGAAAAGACAATTGATCCTAGAAAATGTTTTCTTCGAAAATGTGTAAAATACTAAAATTTAAATTTATAATATAAGATTTATTGTAAAAATAAATGTTAACTAGACATTTCTTATTAAATTAATGTACCGTATTGGTAATTAAAATTTCCTTTAATTACTTAAAAATATATAAATTTTTTTTATCCTTGTCTTTTGTCTTTAATTTACATTGGTCCTTCGGTTTTCTTCTTTATATATTTATTCAATGTTGATCATTAGTTTACTTTATTTTCATTTATTAGAATTATTTTTAATTAATTTATAATTTTTATTTGTAATTATTAAACCATAAGATTTTTTCAACCATTAATGAAAAATAAGAAAAGCATTTTCCAAATTCTCTTTTTATTCATTTTAACTTTTTTTCTATATGTATTTCTATTCTTTTTTTTTTTTTTGTTTTTTTTTTTGGGTAATAATATTTTGTCAAATCAATCCCTATTTTCTTGAATTTTAAAAATTCTGTTTGTATCTTAAAAATGCAATGTTAAAAAGAAATGAACGTAATTCTTTTCAATGCAATTACAAAATCCATATTATGTAGAAAAGAAAAGGACAAAAAATAAACAAAATGGTAAAATAATTACTTAACTAAAAAGTATTATAAAAATTTTTAATCCTTTTAATTTACTATATGTATGAATCCTTATTTTTATTTTCAATTTTTACTTTCATTTTTTTTTTTTTTTTCAAAAACATTAATATAGTTTTCTCTTTCTAATTTTTTTACCGAACTCCACTTTTTTTGTGCAACTCTAATTACTTTCTCTCTGTTTAATCCTCTATATCTGGTACACAGTGGATAAAAAAAAAAAAAAAAAACTGAAGGCTGATTGTAAATAAAAAAGGAATAGAAAAATAATCTCATATCATAGGTAATATGCTTTATTAAAAAAAAAAAATAAATAAAATTAAAAGAAAAAAACTATTCACATTCGTCCTTGTAAATACTGTTCTTTATGACACACAGTTATATTGCTGTTATTACTATTAGTACTAAAGGACTTTCAGTAACTTTCAGAGATCAGCGTTGGTAGTAGCTTGTAAAACTATTAACGACTAATAAATAATAAACTAGCGAAAAAAGTAAAATAAAAATCCTTCGTTGTAAAATAGTTAAGAGTTATTAATGGTATATTACGTAAATACAGTTGGCTGCAAAATTAAACACATTAGCTATTAAATTTTATTAAACATTTCATTGCTAGAGGGGCAATGGTATCAAATTTTAAGTGGGCGCTCTTTTATAAAAAACTGTGGCCCCTTCCATATCCAACGCCCCCTATTTTACACCACCGACGTCCTCAGCATATAAAATATACTTTAAACTCCGGGGGAGTGTGGTTTCGAATCCCACACTCGTAGTAAGAGTAATTCCCCTTTACACCATGTACAGCTGTGAAAACGCCTGAAAAGCAAAGGCTTTGTAATTTGCTTGTTACATTTATGTGACAAGCAAATGTAAAAAAAAAAAAAAATTTTTATAGAAAAGCAATGAAAGTGAGATAACATTGGTATACTTTAAATCGAACTATGAAATTTTTTTTTTACAAATTTATAAAAATCAAGGATTAAAATTCACAAAGATGTGCAATTTTAAGAAAAGTGAGGTTTCAAATTCTAAAATTAATAAGTTAAAATCCCCTTGTCCCTACTGCAACTTGGCAGAATAGAAATCAAAAAAAAATTTTTCAAATACATTTTTTTAAACAGGATGCATTAAAAGTTGTATAATATTCTGAAAGATCATTTTTGGTGCTCTTATGCTGCATTCACTGCTTCAGTTTATTTGTTCCAAACTTATGCGCGCGCAAGTTTTTTATATGGAAATTTGAATTTTCAAAAACGTTCAGAACTTTTTTTTTCTCTCTGGAATAAAAGTTGATTTAACTTTAAATTTTTTGTTCAGAACTATTTTTTTTCCTGCCATTTTTAATTTTTTTATTTTTAATATTTAATTTTTTAATTTTAATTAATTTTTTAATAACATTAAAAAAAAAAAATTAGACGACAGAAAGAGCGGAGTAATATTTTTTCCTGTCTAAATTGTTTTTGTTCGCAACAAATGTACTGAAGCAGTGAATCCAGCATTATATACCAATGTACCAAGTTGTTAAAGTTTAGGAAAAGTTTATAGTTTTATTCTAATTATTGGAAATCATTTATCTTATTTCTGTAAAGTGTAAACGGATATTTACATATAAAATAAAATAATTTTGAGCAATATTTGAAAAAAAATTTTAAAATTTAATTAAGTTACATCGTTTTAAAATGAGTGATACAAAATATTTTGTACCAACTGTAGGTTATAAAATAATGAAAAAACTGAATTTTGATAATAAAATCATAAAAAAGAAAATTAAAATGCTAATTGAAAAAGCTTGTTAAAATAAAATTTTCCTATTTTTTAACCATTATTAGTTTTAATAACTGGCATTTTTATTTTTTCAAATATTAAATTATACCTTTTTAATATTAGTAAACTAACTCTTAATTTTTTTTTAAAATTATTCTAAAATGTACATTGAAATAAAGGATTTTTTTTTATTTAACGTATTCCGGACGTATACATTTTTATGAACATACAAACAAGGACATATAGAGCTTAAAATGGTTGTAATTTTCGTATATGTATATATAATATGTATGTATAGATGTAGATGTGTGTGTAAAATATACATTATTATATGAAGGTAAAAGGAAAACTCATTTTTTTTTTACAAAAATAATCATTCACATGCACAAAGTACTTAAATCATTCCAAACTAACCTCTGTACTACTTATATAACAATATTATTATGAATACATATATATATATATATATATATATATATCTACTTACATGTACACGTAGTACATGAATTTATGGATTCACAGATGGCTGTTATAACAATTTTTGTAGTAAAAACTTAGAGAAAATTCTTTTTTCATAAGTTTTTTAAGGACTATTCAAAGTTCTTATAAGTTGCATTAATTCAAATTTTGTAAATTTAAAGCTAGTAAATAATATTTTTACGGTAATAACAAACAGAGTAAAAAAAAATTTTGTGAGCTTTTTGATTTGTTATAAATGCAACACTTTTTCTAAGAATTGTAGAATTGAAAAGTATTTATTATTTTAACAATATAGCATTATACAAAACTAACTTTGTAACCTATCAAAACTTTTAACGGATATAAAATAAGTCACATATTTTTGTTTTTTTTTTTCCTTTAGACTTGTCATTCCGAATTTAAGAAAAATGCTAATTTACTTTATAATCATCCCTTTATTTACAATGAAAGTGTTTTTGAAATTTTTGAAATTCAAAATCATAGTCATAAAAAATTTATATTATTTAGTTTAATAATTAGTTTGTGTCTATTATTGAATTATTAAAGATTGGTTTGTGTCTCCAATTGAATAGCAAAGATTTTACAATAAAATGATTTATACAAGCGCATGTTTGTACTATCATAAAATTGGATAACCATCCTAACTACTGACGTAAACTGAAAAGTAAGGAATAAACTGAGAAATAAGGAATGGAAAGGGATATATTTATTATTTGAGGAGCAGGGTTAAATGGGGGATTAAGAATAAAAATTAGACTTCTTTCTTAACGTTGTATAAACCATAAGAATTGCGATATAATATTGAAAAAATCTTTAACATCATCGCATCATCATCATCGTATAAGCTAATAACCTTGGACGTTTTATTACATTAAGGGCCTTTGAAATATGTTGTTGAAGATGTTAATTAACTTTTTTAATTCTTTTAACATCTTTAGCTAATAAAATAACTTAACTTCTTTCAAATTGTCTATGAGAAAAATTTCCTTTAAGAAAAATGAAATTAATATACAGAATCCGGAAGAATAAATTAGAACTAGATAAAAAGGTGTTTTGAAATTAAGTGTACTGATTCCAGATTTAATCTTTATTTTTAGAATCTTTCACTTTATTATCTTAAGTTATTATTAAGTCTTGGCGGGTTTTAATAACACATAGTCTTTGGATTTTTTGAATTTTTCTATTGGAATAAAAGAATTTATCTTAAAATTAAGCTAATAATGACTGGGTTTATAAAAAGATATACAAATCTATTGTGTCATAGCTTAAAAACTTTCCCAATAAATTTAATAAAATTTAAGTTTTTTTTTTTAATTATATTATATTTTAAATCTTGCAAGGTTATGGTAAATTTAACAGAGGTATGTATATGTATATCACAACTTAAGTATAAAATCTAATGTACATAACACTAATTACAATACAGTCATTATATTTATCCGCTCTCAATAATTTAATTTTCTTTTTTATCAAAGCAGAAAAAAGGAAAAACAAAATGTAAGTTTATTTTGCGTCACACACTAAAAGTTTTCAAAGAAAGTGAAATTATTTTGTTGTACAAAATGTAAAATGTACGTGTTTCTAACACCATAAAAGATTATTTTAGAGGGTATATACTTTATATTCACCATTTTGTAATTAACGCGATATTAATTATTAGTTTATGGGTCTCTTTGGTAATTTTTAAGTATATTTTTTCTAATTTTTACCGTATTAAAAAAATCGTTAATATATACACAATTTACTGTTATAAACAAATTTTAATAGATATATATATATGTTAAATAATTACCTAACGGTTTTTCAAAAATTGAATTTAAACACAAATAATGTTTAAAAAATTTTTTTTTTGTGTAACAATACATCCTTACTTTTATTCAAAAAAAAAAAAAAAAAAATTCACTTACACAAATCAAATCCTCACATGGGAAGGTTATGAAAAGGAAAATTATGGGCGGTGTTATGCTTCATTGTATGAAATCTCTTTTCTCTTTTAATTTTTTGATAAAGAGTATGAAGCACACAGGTGTAGAAAATTCTAGTTAATAAAAGAGCTAAAGAAAGGGTCGAAAAATGAAATAATATGAAAAAAAAAAAGAATTAAAACAAATTAGTACGTGCTATGAATGTGAAAAACTACATGCAAAAAACTATTTTAGTTTTACTGTTATTACCATAATTATGAAACAAAAAATGTTTGCTTATCATTCCTTATCCTACAGGGTGTTTTATGTGCGGCTTTGTATAGTTTAGTTCATCGAAATATAGCTCTTATCTTTAATATTCATTCATTGTTTAATGTCTTGTAAAAGTAAATTCTGTAAAAGTTTTATGTAAATCTTAAAATACCCTGTACAAATTTGTTTTATGTTATTTCTTGTTGTTAATTAATAATTAAAAACAGTTTATAAATCTATACATTATTTGCATATATATAGGCTGACTACGAATTTTATATATTTTTTTTATTACACTTTTCGTTCATTCTTTCTTATTGTTTTCAAATCAGTTAATTTTCCCTCTATGTTATCGCTTTTACTTTTTATACATGTTATTTTTATGAATTAGGGAGCATAAAACATGACTTAAAATTTGTGATTCTGTTTTGAAAACAAAAGTTTTTACCTCTACATTTAAAGGTTTTTGGTATTAAAAGAAAAATGCTTAATAAACCGTAATAAATGAATAGCAAATGTTTTTCAAGGTTACAAAATTAAAATTAATGATTTTTATTACGTTTTTAGTGAGAACTTAACGTCATCAGGGGAATCCCTTTATGCTTCTTTCTATTTTTGAAATTTTTGAATTACAGTTAGAACAACAATATTAATAATTATTAAACATTAATTTTGAAATTATTGTTTTACGTAGCAATTAATTTCTTAGTACTATAGAAATTTATTAATTAGTACTATAGGAATTTCTATGAGAATAAATCTTTACATTAAATTTATTTTAACTGGATGAGAAGTTTTTAATATAATGATTTAAATCTGATTTTTCCGAAAGAATAGTGATGAAAAATATGACGTTACTTAAATTTACAACAGCGTGGTAAGGGCATGGCAAATCTGTATGAATCAACTACTGGGTTAAGCCATAGAATTTGCAGTTTGAAATTTTGGCGTAAATTGGGTCGCATTTTATTATTGTAGATAATGCTTCCGTAATAATAGGTCTAAGTAGTTGCTGCTAATTGAATACGAACTTAGGAATGGATTAGTTTGATGCTCCAGACTTATTAAGACAAAGGTTGCTTATAATAAGGTCAGGGCTTTCCTAAGGTTGACCTCTACCTCGACTTCCCTTAATGTTTGCTTAAAATGAACTTTTTTTAAGGCCTTTAACTAATACAATAATAGCTTATGCGGATGTTATAGTTATTCTATATTCAAAATCAGCTGAAAATCAGGATTAAATAAGTCTAAGCGAATAATAAGCTGTCAAGGAAGTAGAAAGAGCACTATGCCTTGGAATCACAGGCACCGTTTCCAAGATCACTATTGCAGATATAGAAGCTATTTTCTATTTGCAGTCTTAAGGCATATTTGTTTTCTATTTTACAACAAATTAGAGCACTATTTTCAAGCTTCATGACTTCTCAGAAAAGTGTACCAGGAGATACATTCATCTAAATAACACACTGTCCCCATAATCGGTGGAATACAGACTAATTATCTTAAACCCAAAAATGACCTGAATTTACTCTTCTATTTATGCGTATTTCCAGCAGAAAAATTTGGTCTAACTAGGAGTATATTTATAGACCTTAAAGCGATATATTCACGAACTGTTCTAAAATAGATGACTTGATATAAATTCCAAATCACGAAGGTATTGTAGGAAATGAGTTAGTGGTTGTGCTAAACAAACCACAGATCATATCTTGTGCTAAGGGTTCAGAATATTCTACTTATTCACGTACCTATACAAACCCTCTAATTCAACATTGGCCAAAAAGCGACGGTTTGCAAGTACAATTAGCGGAATTTTGTGGCAAGCCTTTAAGTATAACTAACAGAAAAAAAAAACAAATAATTTAAATAATTTGCTGGGAAAACTTAGAATTGAAATCGTCTGGAAAAGTATATAAAGAAATTAATTGTACCTAACTAAAAAAAAGTATAAAAAAATATTAAAACATGAAAAAGTATCCATTGTTTTAACAATGAGTAAAAATTAGAAAATTTTATTTTATTGATTGAATACCTATTATGTTCTATTTTCTTTTTTGAATAGATACCATAAGTATAGATATAATCTTTCTATATAATATAAGTATATATATATATATATATATATATATATATGTGAATATAGTATTCTTTAATTAAACATATTATTAAGTTTTCAAAATTATTAGAGAAAGAAGAATCGATAATTAATATCAGCACTTTTGCTATCCAATTAAAATTTCTATTATTCATACAAAAATTATTTTAAATTTAGAAATGATTTTTCTTAAAAAATATTATTACCTGTACCTACTAATCAATTAATTGGATAATTACTTGGATTTTGATTATCTAAGCATTATTCGAACATTTTAAATTATCTTTTATTATATAAACCACAATAAAAAAAAAATTTAAGTTTAAAATAAATTCTTGTACTTTTCAATATTATGTTTGATTAATAACAAAATTAAAATTTTGATATTGGGTATATCAATTTTTTTCAAAATGAGAATTAGTAAAAAGTTTTCTTTTTTGGCTTAAAAATAACATTAAACGGATTACTATTACAAACCTGTATATTTCTTTTTAATGGATATTACTTGAATAAATCAGTTGTTAAAAAGTTGCCCAGATAAACCTTTTCATAATTTTATGGTAAAAAAGAACATCTACATAAGTCATTTAGTTTTCAAAAATTTCAAAGTATTACCATCTGTTCTTGTAATATTAATAATATATAAATATTTCAATAACAAAACATTATTAAAATCCTAAATAAATAATAAAATTCTTGATTTTGGATCCGAGTATGAAAACCTAACCTTGCATATAGCCTATACATATTCTGGAATAAGCGTATAACTCTTATTTTCTATCCAATTCTAACATCTGTCTCAAGTATTTTAAAATTTAAATTTTATCGAGTATAGCGCAAAACTCACATTGCCCACATTACTCGTTTCGCAAAAATGCATTTGCCAAAAAGGGTAGATGCCAAATTTTTACTTTGCAAAATATCCGTCTGAAAAATTTTCAAATAACATCAGGTTGCCTTTTGTAACCAACTCTAAAATCCCTCCTAATTATTTATTTTTCTTATATAAATGTTTGCAACAAAGTTGTTAAATCTTTTTTATAAGAAAATAGTGGGCGCTGCCCCAAACCACCGCTAAACAAATTATTGAAACTCTGATTTTGTAACCAACTTTAAAATCACTCTTAATTCAGGTTCTCACATATATACATATATACACACACATATATACTTATATACTTCACATATATACTTCAGGAAAAAGAAAAAATACATTTTGATGCATTTCGTTTTTAAAAATTGTAAATTTGATGCATTTAGATTTCCAAATTTGGCTTTTGACGAATTTGGATTTTAATTTTCTTTTTCTTAGATTGTAAGCGTGATCTATTATTTTTCTTACATAAGTACAAATATGTATGTACTAACAACTAAACATTTAAAATTTTATACCTTTACTAAGGCGCCAGTTATAGATTTCATTGAAATGCTTCCGGAAAATGTTTATTTTCCTTTTTTTTTTCAACATATAAAATTTAACAAAAGTGTTGATTAAATGTTTAAATCATTTCTGCAGAATAAATTCAGCTCCGAATTTTTAACATTTCAGTTAAATATTCAAAACAAAAAAATTAATTTTATGATTTTCCGGATTAATAATTATTTTCCTGAATAACTGATCAGTAATTTTGCATAATGAAACAAAATTGTTCCAATGACCATATGTTTCATTTCTCCCATATGTTTGTCATTGAAAAAAATTCTCATTCAATTCTTGACATATTCCAGTATGATTTTGTATTCCAATCAGTTTACACTTAAACTTTATTTTTTTATTATTTTGTTTATTAAATAAAATAATCTTTTTTTATTCTTTATTAGCACCAATTTCTATCAATAATGAATAAATAAATTAAAATAATAAAACTTTGGAAAACATCAAAAATAACGTTGACAACAATTTATATTACTTTTATTTTTAGCACATTTCCAAAAAAATTTTGAAAAAATGTGCTTATTAGTTTCACTCTGTCCGTCCGCCCGTGCGTCCGTCTGTTTACAAAACTTCTACACCGTTAAAGATAGAGAAAAAAAATTTTAACCATAGGTAGGTCTCATAAAAAAAATAATTTTGTGGAACAACTTTTTCATGTAGCCCCTCCCATTACGGAGCTACAGCCCCTCAAACTTTGAAAAAGCCCTATTTTTAAATGCATATATCTTATGTTTTGCTTAAGGTTTTTTCAATCTGAAAACGTCATTCGACAGGTATTTCTTTTATCTTTGTAAATTAATATCAAAATTATACAATTTTTTTAAATTTAGTATTTAAATTTACCGTTATGTGAAAACCAAATTTTGCATGATTTTTCTACTTTCATAACTCCGGCACGCTTCTAGATAGAAGCTTGAAATTTTGAAGCAAGAAAGGACTTTTAGAATTAGTATAAGTTTGCTCAGAAAATTTTTTCGGACCACCCCCTGTTTATGAGCTATTAGGGCTTAAAAATTGAAAATTTGCTATTTTTAAACACCTGTAACTTAGGAACCTGTACACATTTTACTTCTGCAAGATATAAAAATTAAAGCTACAATAATATATTTTTACGTGTGTTAACGGCTTTTCTTAGTTATATAGGATTCCGGACTTACGGCCCCTCAAAATTTCAAAAATGTCCTATTTTCATGTTTTTTCTTATAAGAAATTTTCAAATTTTTGTGTAAGTCACACTTCTAAACAGTTTGTATTGAGTTTTGGAAATGTGCGCTTTTAAAAACCGTTGGTTTACATTCTACCTTGTTTTATGTTGGCTTCAGTATTATCATTTTCCATTTGACAGATAATTTTACTGACAGTTTTCTCTGATTGCTATAATCGCCTATACGGAAAAACATGTAAGTTTTCAATGAAACGTTTTTTCTTTATGCATTTCAATGAAAGCTATAACTGGCGCCTAACCAAATTATTTGAACCCTGATATTGTGACCAAACAACGCACACAATACTTTTTTTTTAACCTTCCTTTTCTTTCCTTCCTTTTATTAAACCTTTTTTATATTAGTTAATTAGGTTTAAAACATGCAAAACGAATTTTTAAAAAATCATGAAAGAAATATTTAATTTCAAGATAAAATTCTAGATTGTTATTCAAAAATTTTTTTTTTTTCAAGATTTAGTCCAAAAATATTTTGGCACAAAAAGAAGGATTTTGTCCATTAAAGATGTTTTTTTTTTAAGATAACATCGTGCTCCTATAAACCTACTCTATTAATATTGCATAACAAATTCCACAAATTCAAATTTTTTTATTTGAAATTAATAAATTGCTTATTTGAATAATTAATTGATTTTTAAATTTATTATTCATTTATTTAGTAAATTATTTATTAATTACAAATCACTTTTTTTATGGAAATTTCATTTAATTTTTCTTTTTTTTATTTGAATTTTTCAGCCAATTTGTATTAATATTATAATCTCGTTTTTAGAATTAAAATATGTATGTAAGTATGTGCAAACATTAGAAGTATTTTATTATTATTTTTTTCTGCCATTTTTTATAAAGTAAATAATTCACCTATCCAATCTCCACCCATATTGTTATTTAAAAAAACAAAAATTTCTATATTATGAAAATTTTAATTTACTATAATTTTTAATTACTGTAATTAAATGGGTTGTGTGTACATATAAAAAAAAATGCTTAGGAATGAATTAAAAGTATACTTCTATAGTATGTATAAGTATATATATACATAAAAAAAATGAGAAAGACAAGAAAAAAAAAATCATTACTTATAACTATGTTTTGTTTCATTCTACAAATTGTTAATTAAAAATCGCGTGACCAAAAACTACTATTACTATACCTTTATTGGAATTTGCCACTTTTGCAGAACAAACTAAAAATGCACATTAAAAGAATTCTAAGCCTATAAAAATTTCACTATACATATGTTTTGGTTCCCCTACAAAATCCCAAATCACAAAATCCAAATACCACAAAAACCAAATCCCACAAAATCTAAATACACAAAATCCAAACACGACAAAATCGAAATACCTCAAAATCCAAATCAGAATTTCCGGATGTTTTTTATAGCTGCGTTTTTCTTACATTATTCCACATTGCATATTGAATTAATTAAATAAATAACATTAAATAATATTTATTTTACATATTATATATTACAATACCAAAATATTTAAAATAATGAAGATTGCCGCCACTAAATCTCGTCAAAAATATTATCAAACCCTGATTTGGAAACCAACTATCTCTCCTAATTGAGAATCTCACATACATATATAAATAAATATTCTGGAAAAAGCGTATAACCCTGATTTTGAATTCAACTCCAAAATCCGTAATACCTTAGAATCTCACATATACATAATATATAAAAATATTCTGGAAAAAGCGTATAACCCTGATTTTGAATCCAACTCTAAAATCCCTCTTAAATCAGAATCTTACTTATATAAAAATATTCTAGAAAAAGCGTATAACCCTGATTTTGAATCCAACTATAAAATCCCTCCTAATTCAGAATCTTACATACACATATATATAAATATTCTGGAAAAAGTGTATAACCCTGATTAGTGAGGGCTTTCGCCGTTAAAAGCTAGTCTCACATTTGGATTTATATGAGTTAAGATTTTGTCATGTTTGGATTATGTGGTATTTGGATTACTAGTGTTTGGATTATGTGGTATTTGGCTTATGTATGATGTTTGGATTATGTGGTTTTTGGATTTTATGAATTTCTGAAAATAAAAAGTGCCTATTTGGATTTTGTGGGTTTTGGATTTTGAGAATTGGGATTTTGTAGGAAACCTTTCAGTTACATAAGTATTCAAGTATACATACATTATGTGTTAAACTTTACGAAGGACTCTTCAAATCAATTTTTTATTTTTTTTTTTTGACATTCCGGTCACTCTTCACTCTTATTTTTCTCATTATAATCTCTAATATATAATTAAATTTATATGTGGAAAAGAAGTTTGAAAATAATAAATTCTATTCAATGGAAGAATGAAAAAAATTTTCTTTATTTTCATAATTTCTGAATTATTAAATAAGCAGATTGAAAATATAAACTATTTATATAATAAAATAAAATTGATTTATGAAAGTTGGCATAAAAATTGTGGAACGTTAGGTACTTTTTAAATAAATGTTGATTTAGTACAAATAGATTTATTACATGGCACAAACTGTTTTCATGTTATTAAGTATTTGAGGGATTAAAATATTTTTTAAAGATTTTAAAAAAGGTTTTAAATTTTTTTAATGAATTAAACATTTTAAAGAGTTTGAAATATTTAAAGTATAAAAATGTGTAGAAGTTTGTTAGGAATTTTTTGAACAATTCGTTTTAGGAATAGCTATTTTTCTTTTTTTGAAACGATTTTTAAGATATTATAAAGAAATTTAATGAAGATTCATTCAATTTAACCTAAAGTTATTGTATTTTTTTAAGTGTAATATAAAAAATTTAAATATGTACATATAAATATTAGCTTAAAAAGTTTTTTGAGGCTTGGAAAAAAAATAACGGTTAATTTGGAAGCAAAATTATTTGATACAACTAAAATTTAATTAAGACTATACACCGCAGTTTGGAAAAATTAAATAGTATTAATATTGATTTGGTATTATAAAATGTATCTAAATAGGCGCGTATATCTAACTAAAAGTTATTGGTAAAAAAAGTTATTAATACTCAGTATTAAATTGTATTCGCCCTGGTGATGGCAGTGATGCCGAAATATATATAGGCTTTATAATAAATAAATATAATATTTTAAGACTTATAAAAAAATTATTTTGTGGACAAAAAGTATAAATAAATAACAATTTTTTACTCAATAAATCTAATTAAGATGTTCCACAAACTTACGGTTGAAAAAATTCAAGGATAAAAGTTATTGTTTTAAATCAATGCAAAGCGGAAATATTAATACTAATCCATCAAATATTTAAGGAGAATTAATATTGATCTTGGTGCAATCGTTCCATCAACGTCAAATAAAATAAATTTAATGGCAGTAAATCGACTATTAATAAATAGGAGAGATCGTTACAAAACAAAAACAAATCCGAACATTTTTCTAATATTGTTAAACACAAAATATGAGAAGCACAAAAAATAGAAGAAGAATCCTGTAGGAACAAAATATGGTGTGAAAAATTCTGATACAGACAATCTATGGGGTTTCTGGGAAACTCGAACCGGAAAAGATATTAAAAAATCATAGAATTCTGTAAAAACAAACATAGAACTCTAACAAGGATACTCATAGTTAAAGGCGTTACTTAAACAAAATTAGAATAGAGAATGACTATACATGCAGATTCTGTCAAGAAGATGAAACTCTCCAGGACATGTATTCAAAAACTGCGGAGCTTAACTTCGAGGAAGATATGTGTACCTACTAGGAGCATATTGCTTTACCAAAGACTAACTGCCAGCAATAAACCCTCTGAAGATCTTTAGTTTCTTAGAGGTAGTAGGGTAGGGTTGACAGAAGTACTATAAATGAAGGTAAATTCACAACATGTACATATAGTAATAGAAGGGAGCACAATTATAGATCTACATCAAAAGATCGCAGTATTACTTTTATCTCTTTTAAATAATCTAATGCTAATTTAATACCCATTATCTTTCGTTCATTATGTTATATATACTGAAAATTAAAAAGAAAAGAAATAAAATTCTTATAAAATAATTACTTTTATTTGTATATCAAATCAATTTCAATCAATTTTCATCAATTTTATAAATAAGAACTGTTTAAAAAATGATTCTAATTTCGTTTAATGGTGCAAAATAAACGTATACTAAGTATATTATTAATAAGCATCAAAATGAAAATTAACATTTGTTAGGAAAAACGTTCATTATAGGCCCTCAATCGTTCACAAATCCTAAGAGAAAGTAAAAATATATGTTCTTTGACAAATAATTTATATTAAAAATAATTTCAGGTAAAACACGGTAAGGTTTTTCTTTTACAGTTGTTTTACAATACAATTAACATATACAATATGTTTATTGGGGTGAAAGTAAATCAGTGTTATTTTAATATATTTTATGTTCATCAAAATTATAAACGCTATATAGTAAATTATATTCCTTGTTTTTTTACTTAACATTCGTCATTTTTATTCCTTCATTTTCAAAAATGATAAATTTTTTATAATTTTTTTTGCAATACATTATACATATATCACTTTCTTTTCTTTTATTTATATATGGTTATGATAATCATAAAAAATTTCATTGGCTCATTCATTATTATTTATTTTTTCATAGGTATTCAATTTTTACCACCATAAACAGTCATCGATTCCTAAACACATCGTAAATATTAATGATATTTTTATTATTTATTTTTTGTTTGCAATTTATTTTTATTTACAATATTCATATTTCAATTTTATATTTTTTATTTTATTTTATATTTGATTATAAAAAAAAAAAAAAATTATTTATTTTTAGTTTAAGTTTAACAAAATAATAATAATAATTTTTTTTTTTTTTTTATATTATAATTTGTTAATAATGATTTTTATCATAGGCATGCAAAAAAAAAAACAAAATTAATTTTTATGTCTAGCCAAAATGTTTTATGTGTTGTTTTTTTTCTCTTTCCTTTATTTGTTGTTTCTCTTTTTTGTTTTTTATTAAAAAACATATTAAAGTAACAAAAATAGTAATAAGTAGCAGTTTTTTTTTTTAATAGGAATAGTTAGTAGTAAAAAAAAACATTTCCTTATTCACTTTAATTTAATGTCATCAGATATAAATTTTCATTTTATTAATACACTACACTCATCATTCTTTCTCTTTCTAACTGTGCCACTTTAATTCGTTTTTACTTTTATTTCTTTCCTTTCTATTCTATTTACACAAATATTTCACGAAACATTTTTGTAATTTTATAATGGGAATATAAAGTACATGTGATTTAAGAAAATTTAATAATAATAATAATATAAATAAATAAAAAATTAAATATAAATAAAATATAAAAAGATAAATTGAAAATAAAAACAGAAAAAAAAAAAAAAATTGTAGCGAGAAATCTATTTTTAAAAGTTGCACTTTTATTTAATAGATATGACAGTTATGAATGAAAACATGAAAATTTTTTATTAAAAAATCAATTTTATTATGTATTTTATAATATGTAAAAAGATTTTATAAGGTTATTTAAATATAACATGTAAAGTATATAAAAGATGTAATTTTGTAGAAGATTTTGTGGGTTAACTATATGCTTGTATGTCCTATAATAGTAATTCTTGTGATAACGGGTTAAATAATAGGGTTTAAATAACTGTATGTATTAAAAAAAATCAACTTTTTCTATATGTCCATAGTACTAATAAACAAAAATATAAACATAAAAGGATACTCAATATAAGTAAAATATATGAAAGAGTTAAACATTTGTGTGAAAAGAGTCAGAGACTAAAATATAAATAACGAGGAAGAGTGCAGTAGAGTAGACTGTGTCAACTCTGGGATACCCGTATGAACGTAATATATAAAGATAGAAAATGTATGGCAGCTACTCGAACCCGCCGACCGAAAATGTTGGATTAAAATAGCAAAACTAACAATTTTGCAAAAGTGCCGTAAAAAAAATTTCAGCCTCCTAGCTCCTTTATTTTTTGAGTTATCGTGCGGACGGACGGACGGACGGACGTACATGGCTTAATCGACTCAGAATTCGATTCTGAGCCGATCCATACCTTTGACACTATATCTAGCTCGACTCCTTTAAGGTGTCACAAAAGTAATGGCAAATTTATTATACCCTTGAACATAGTTCATACGGGTATAAAAATCTTATAATATTTAGAAATGAATAGCTCTGTTCAAACTAAGGAAAATAATTAAGTTTTATAAAGGACTTTAACTGTATATCAGTTGTCTTTTGATTCCATTTTTTCTAATTTTATTAAAAAATTATCTTAAAGTGATTTTTGTCATTATTATATATCTTAAAATAAATTTCAGGATAATGAAAGATATTTTACTTTAATGGTGAATATTTTAAGGTGAATATTCATAAAATGTAGTTTTTTTCTTGTGATTTTAATAATATATAAGCAATGTTTTAGCCCCATTAACATAAAAGCTGTTAAAAAATTAACATATTATACAAAAATGAATTACACATTTTAATAATATGCGCTCTTAATTACTCTTGTACTAATATGAGAATCCATTTCAATTTTACTTTTTTTTAAAGTCACCAGACTTCATTATATATTTTGTATTGTATTTTAAATATAACTGAAATACAGTTGAATTTTTTTGTTTTGCAAATCACATAATATGAAAACTATGAGTAAAATCTTTCACCTTTGCGAAACCAAAACAAAGAAAAATTTTATCTTAATTATTTTCCTCAAATCTTAAGAAATTACATAAAAATAATACAAAATGCTATTAATTTAACATTTAACTAAGAAATAAATTTGACACGCAATCTCTTAATGTTAAAAAAAAATATTAAATATAAATTTTATATCTGGTGTTTAATAATAAACAAAATGAGGCGATATGATACGATAAAATATATTTCAGTTTATATATAATAACAATAATAATTTTGCCATGACAGTGTTTTTATTAAGAACGCTGTCAGTTGCTTTAAAATTGAGAATTTATTATGCATATATTAATTATAGCTTTAGATTGCATAAAAGTAGGAGTTTTTAATTTCAAGTAAAATTTTATTTAAAATTCGAAATTCTCTTTACTTATTTAAAGATTCAGATTTAAAAACTGCATAGAGCGAATGTAAACTGACCTAAACAAAGACTTATAACTTCCACCTAACAACTGTTGTACTAAATAAATGTTTTTTCTGATACATAACTAAAAACTGTACTATTCATTATTTTAATTGTAAAAATGGAAGATCTGATTCTTATCTATTTAACCTTTCGTCCATCCTCTGGGGTCACTAAAAATTAAAAAAAAAATTGTTAAATTGCAAATATGTGTTGTTCAAGGAATGCTCTTTCTAATGTTCCTAATTTTTGTAAAAATAACTTAATTTGTTCATCAGGATCTATTTTGTGGTAAAAATTACAGATATATAAAATCGTTGCAAATTAGATATATAAAATTGACATAACCCGTTTAGTGGGGTCAAAATGACGCCATTAATAGAAACATATTTTATCAAGCAATTATACAAAAAAAAACTTTGGAAAGTTTGATCATACTAATAAAAACCAACATGTTTTATCAAGCAATTTTGCAAAAAGCATGTTAGTCATTCAGTTTTTGCTAAAACATATTTTGGATTCAGTTTAGAATTTCAATTCTTATTTTACATATTTTATATTACTTTTGAATATTTTTTGTACGTTTTTGAATTTCATATGACAAATTATTTTATTCTTATTAAAAGAAAATATTATTATTATTTTAGAATAATTTTTCTCTTACTCAAACGTGATTTATTGATTTGGGGTCGTTTTCGACCACAATATAGACGATCAAAGTTTTAAAAATTGTGGACGGACGGAGGGTTACAAAAAAAAACTTTAAATAATAATTATATGCATTAAATTTCTCCAACGACTTATAGTTTATACATGACAGAAGTATAATTTTCTAATAAATTTGTCAGTCATATAAAATTAAGTAACTGCTATTACATTAGCGGTAGCAATTTTAATTTTTTATAGTAAGATTTTTTAAGTTACAAAAAATATAATTGGATATCATTTTAATGGGCGCCTTAAAAATTCCAAGAAGTACTTCCTTATTAAATAGGGAAAAAGTATACGCAAGGAAACCGAAAATTAAAAATAAGGAATATTAATATTAAATTGTTGTTTTTATTATTAATATTTTTTTTTTTTAATAAAAATTTAGTTTTAAAAAAAGTTCAAGTAAAAAAAAAAAATAGAAAGAAAATTAAAAAAAAATGTTAAAAAGTTAAAAAATTGAAAAGTATGTTGAAATATGAAACATCCAAATGATGTGAATTTTTCTTTTACTTAAAAAGAAAAAAAATAAAAAAAAATGTATTCATTTGGAACACTGATTCTTAATTGAATTGTGAAAAAATAAAAAAAAAGGAAAACAAAAAATATAATGTTATATGTATATAGATATTATATATAGATATACATATATATAAAATTTAAATGACCGGTACTGTTGTACAAAAATTAAAATGTGTGAATGATGGCCTAGGAATGACCGCGCTATTGAAAATTTTATAAGTATACAATTCTTTTGATTTTTTTCCTTTTTTTTTTGTTTTTTTTGAATAATTTAAGAAGTGAGAAATTGAGGAAACAAAACTCAAAATTATTCTGAATTCTATTTTAATTCGTTTTTTTTTTTTTTTGTTTTCCCTTTTTGATTGAAATGCAATAAGGAAATGAAAACATTTTTGCTTTTATTTACATTTTTATCTTCACAACTCACTTAATAAATATTTTGCTTTCGTCAATTTTTTTTTTGTTTTTTTTTTTTTTTTTGAATTAATTCGCGTGTAATTAAAATATCAGATTTGACTTCAGAATGATATTATTAATTTTTAGTACATTTGGACTACGTTTTATTCTTTGTTTTGTTGTCTATAAATCCAGTGTTATAGAATATGTTTCTAAAATGCTATTTAAAAATTTTATAGGGCAATCTAGATATTTATAATATTTTTTAGGTGTAACTAGATATATTATATTTTTATATGGATGAAATAGATTAAAGAACATGTCAAAGTGCTTATTAATCTGACGCTCTGTTTATAATTGGTCTAAAAGTTTTACCTTTTATGGCTTTTTTTGCAAAACTTTCGTATCCAGGTGCTTTCTTATAGAAAGACAGTCATTTTACACTACAAAGTGATGTGAATTTACACATCGGCTATTATACGCTTTCTTCTTTTCAAAAAACAAACTCAACATTGTTTACCAGTTCAATTTGAAAGAGTACGTATAGGTACACCTTCTTTTATATCTTTTTGTATGAGTGAAAAGTTTGATTGAATAAGTTAAACATGAAAGATGGGATGGCAGCGACCAAAATGAATATTACTAAACTATGTTAAATTAATTTCAGTTTTGGTATAAAAATATCTAAAAAATTCGTTTTTTTATATATTTTGTTTAGCTTTCAGTTTTTTAATTAAATTTCGCATTAGAAATTCTAAATTACCGACTTTTTTAGTTCGTACTGTTAACACTGTATATGCAATCTATAAACAATTTCATGTTTTTCTAATTTTTTATATATATAACTATATATGTATATACATATATATATTTCTTTTTATGATGTTTAACACGTTTAAAACTATTTTCATGCTATATTTACTTGAAATTTGAGCTATTTTCGCATTTTTTCATATAAATTAAAAAAAAAAAAGCAATTTAGTAAACAATAATAATGTCTATTCGTGTTTAATTGCACAAAATTTAATTTAAAAATAAAAAAAAAATATAAAAAATATAAATCTATAAATTCTTATTTTTATTGTTTAGTTTTGACAGATTTGATTATTGTTTCAGTCATAATGAAAATAGAAATTTAAAAAACAATAATTTCTTTATAATTTAATTAAATACGAAATGTTAACGTTTTGTCGTTTTAACGTTTTGCCAATTGGAAATAAATATTGTTAGCCTTTTGATACCTTAGTTAAAGTAAAGAATTTAAACTTTGCTTACAATCTGGATTTTTAAAAAAAATGTGATATTGCTTATGTAAATTACAAATTTCATAAAGTTTAAATAGCTTAGTTACTTTTTTAAATTCAAAAATGAGAAATTTAAATAGATATTTCATGCCATTATACAAATGACTATTCTAAACACAATTGAAAGCGATTTTTCCCGCTGTCGAATTATAAATATACAATACAAAACTGAAAGGTGAAATTTAACAGGGGCGGATGGGAAGTAGCTAATTTGTTTTCTTTTTTCAAGAAGCTTTTTGGCGAACAATTAAATTAATTCTAACTTTTCAAATAAAACAAATGAGTTAAAGCATAATTTTTTTTTGAAAAGTGAGATTTGAGTTTACGCTCAGTGTTCTGCAATAAATTTTCTGCACTCTAACACATATTTCTTAAAATACTTTATACATATTCTCTTTAATACTTAATAAAATTTTTCTAACTTGATTCTAGGATATATTTCTAAAATGTTCTTTTTAACCATTCTTCAGTACATTAAATATCCTAGTAACGAGAATTGAAGTAACAGTACATACCAATTTAGAAAATTAGTATTTTAGTATAGTATTTTAAATTTACTAAAAACATCCTAATTTTTATTAATCCTTTCATTTGATTAGTTGTTTTTTTTTCTTTCTTTACTGTATTATAAAATAAATTTATATACTTACGATTTAAACAAAAGCTGATCACATAAAAATATCACGTCACATATATATGTATTCATTCAGGAAAACAAAAAAAAAAGTCCTATTTAATCCAACATTAAAATTCATACTAATCGTATTTAATTAAAAAAAAAAAATTATTCCAATAAATTAATGGCTATATTTTTAATTAAAAAATTTTTATATCCAATAATTATAATTTTTTTATTTTAAAGTTTTTAAAATATGCTAATCACATTTAAGTACATAAATTTTGCCTAATATATTTTATTTTAATGAGTCATCAATTCAAGTGAATAGTTTTTGGGGTAAACACAAGTTAATTAATCTTAATCTTTAAAATGAACCAATGATTTAAAATGAACCAATACTTATACTTCTGCATTCAATTTTTTTTTTGATTAAGTTCTATGTAGTTTTAACCTTTCTTGAAGACATTAGACGGTATGTTCTCTACCCTTAATAATTGTAGTTATTTATTATTGTATTTGTAGTGCACAATAAAGTTGCTGGATTTTATGCTTGCCCTCGAATGTTGAAATAAAAAACACTTTTTGTAAAGTAAATATGAAGATAATAATTAATTGAATCTCGCAGGTTCGCAGCTTCTAATTAGTATTAATAAAAAAATTTCTATAACCCGAAAAAAAGTAGTGGCATTTCACACGCAAATTCTTTTTTTTTCATGTGTCTAAACAATGACAAATAATTAAAATAACTGTAAAGAAAGACAAAGAATAGTAACTATATATAGAACTGTAAAAAACGGTAAAATAATGTAAATTATTTACATAAACTATATTATATAAAGGAAAAATATAAGTATATATGTGGAATGTTATAAATGGAAATCCATTCTAATGCATTACAAAATAAATCTATTATTAAATCTAGTACAAAATGTAATACTACGAATCGATTCAATTAAATGGAATGAAGTCTATTTCCTTCTTCTTGAACAAACCGTGGACGTAGATGGACGCAAGTGACATGGAAGCCGCATGAAAGTAACATATTAAAAATTAGCTTATATTTTATAAATTATATTAAATTAATTAAAACATTGTATAATAAGAAATAATTAACCTTTTATATTAATTTAACTAAACATAATTTTTATTTATTTATTTATATACAGGTACCGTGGTACATAAATGTGCCAGGTAGCTATAACCCCTGTTTCCTGGTAGGAATGTGGAGTGTACATGATATAATGATATATAAAGTATTTACATATTGCGATATATGAATATTTTTTTTTTTTATATTATAATTATTGTACCCAGCCGGGAATCGAACCCGAGACCTCTAATTCCCTTATGAAAGAGAAACGGTGCGTCAACCACTGCACCAATGGCTGGATGTAAACATAATTAAATAGTTTATAAATTTTGAAGTTTATAATTAAATGGAAATATCTGAATTTGAAGAGTAAAGTGTTTTAATCATTGTTTCATCAAGATCAAAACCACATATATACATATTTTTATAATATAACATTATATATATATTACATACATATGTATATAATATAACATACTTAAATAATGTAAAGTAATGGTTTTTGACGGTTGATTTTTCGCTTTAATCCTAAAATATTTAAATAAAAATAAATATGAAAAAAATGGGTATATAATTAGCTTTATTTTTAATCTTTTCATATTTTGGAGGAGTTATATCAGTACTGTTACTGCTAACTCACCCTTTAGCCAATATAATGGGATGAAACCCTTACCTGCATGTCAACTCCTATTAAATGAATATTGTACAAAAGCTTGACGCAAATTTATTTTTCCAACACTGCGTAATCTGCTAATTTAGCATATATTCAGTTACCAATACTTTGGTAGCTTTGCTTATATTTCGCCAACCTTATATTTTTAGAAAAACGAAGTAGGTGGAGTGTTTCTTGAGTGGACACAAGATTATATCTACAAAATCTGGTAAGAAATTACGCATACTACATGAATTTAGGGTTTTTGCAATGTCTAAAGTGAGACACTATTTGAAGCTGTATTTTAGTTAAAATTTTCTAATTACAGCGCAAATTGAGTGGTGATAAAAACAGGTTTAGTCTCAGTAATAAATTACTATATAAACATAATGAAGAATTCTATACAATATATTTATAGAACTAAAATTTAAAGAAAAGTTCAAAAGATTGTTTTACATAATTCCAAGTGGTAAATTTTGAAAGATTCAAACTATAAATTTTTTATTCAAACCAAGTAAGCCAAAAAAATAAAAATTAAGCTAATTTTTAATTACTTTATTTACCTATAGGAAAATAATCAAATCAAAAGAGGAACAACTTGTACAACTGTTAAATTAATTGTATTCATATGTAATACAAAATTATGAAAATGTTCTCATAATGAAAATCATTTCATGGATCAAAGGTTTGAACTTCTTTTTGTACATTATTTTAAAGCACTCAACTAACTTTAATTTGCTAAAAAAAAAAATGTTAGGTAATTAAAACATTACCATCAAAATGCATTATGAAATATTATTATATTTTTATATAATATTTAACTTTTATGTTATTTAAATTTTTATTTTAATTTAATTTAAAATAAAAAACAAAAACTTTTTTAAATTTCGTTATTTTATAGAACATTTTTAAAATTTAACAAAACAGGAACGCGTTGTTTAACTGAACATTATAAAAACTTTTTCTACATTCGAACTTCTCGAACGTTCTCGAACAAAATAAAATTTTCCATTTGCATAAATTTTTTGTTTCTAAAAAATTTTTTTTTTGTATTTTTCTTTGACAAAATACGAAAGTATGAAAAAAAGAAATATTCTGAATTGCTATGAGTACGTATGTGGTTTTTTCATTTTATAAAATTACAACTTATGAGGATTATTTATAGAGTCGGTAAATGGTTTTCTGGGTAGGTTTAAAAACATTACTAGATATAACTTTTATTCGATTTTAAAATGAATTTATCTACAAATTAAAATTTCGTTAAATCAACTAAAAACGAGGAAGAGTTTAGAGTTGACTGTATCAACAAATATAATATATTATGCCCTTTCCATAAAATTGAAATATCAATTAGAATTTAAGATATCTAACCTAATTAAGTATTCAGATACATACATTACACTACTCGACCGTTGCGCCCACAAAATTGTAAAGAAGTTGTTGCCATAAAAGTTGATCATTGTTTACAAAATTTCAGATGATTAGATTTTTTATGTAGATGACAATATGAGGAGTTGATATGCGTGTAGAATAGACAATATTTAACGTGACCTGCTGTATTAGATTAATAAACATTTTCAGAAGTCGTTGGCATAAAATTAAAATTCTTTTGATAAAATTGCATATATCTAGTTTAATTAGTTAAGAAGTAAACACTGAGTTATGCTCATACAAAAAAAGAAGTTGAATATCAGTTACTCGATTATGCCAATGGAACTTGTTCAGTTCAATAGCGAAACTGATACTTACAAAAAAATGAAATTATAAAAATTTCAAAATCCCAGCTCCATTATATTTTTTGAACTATCTTGCGGCCAGACAGTTAAATCAAATTATCGGAGGGACGCACATAGCGTAATCCACTCAAAATTCAATTTTATGCACACTTTTCCATATCTATCTTGTTATACACTTTTCCATATTATATACACTTAACAATAATATTAATAAGAATACTAAAACCAATAATAATAGCTACTGCAGTGACAGTGGTGGTTG
Source organism: Poecilobothrus nobilitatus (assembly GCA_947095535.1). NCBI lineage: Eukaryota > Metazoa > Arthropoda > Insecta > Diptera > Dolichopodidae > Poecilobothrus > Poecilobothrus nobilitatus. The sequence goes on along the minus strand of OX352774.1, from coordinate 264,742,812 downwards.
CTTTCAATAATTACCTCAGGCAGTAAGGTGTATAATACTATTGCATATACTAATATACTAACAAACTGTTGTAACGGCTTATAGTCACTGTTTGCAAAATAGTAATAATAATAGGCGGATTCATTGTTTCCTTACAGTCCCTCTCCCAATTCAATGTTTCTGCATCCATTTCCTATCCCCACTTTCTAGCCAATATACTGCGTTAGCAGGTAAGGGTTTCATCTCATTATATAGGTTTAGTTAGTAAGAATCTGACACTACCAAGGGGAAAATTCTTGGTGTTTATTGAAGATTCCCATCTCCCTTAGGTAAAATGAAATATACACGTTTCCATATCTATCTTGTATGTTTTAAGGTGTCACAAACGTAATAGAAAATCCATTATACCATTGATTTCTACGGGTATAATAAATTTATACAGAATCGTTCATTACCCTGAAAATAATTTTATTATTGCAAAAATAATAAATTCTGAAATTATTCTGCCTAAATACAAAATATAATACTGAATTTTTTTTTTTTTCTCTGATTTAATTGGATTTTGTCGAAGAACAGACTTAGTTAGAAAATTCCTCTCTTGTTTTGCAAAAATTAGACGTATTGGTTGAATCATATACTTTCTATTAAATCTTTAATTACAAATAAAATTTTGGACTTAAAAATAAATTAAAATCAGTTTAAAGAATACAATTTATACATATTTTAGTTTACTTCATTACATAAAATTATTTTTTATTTAGCATGTGAAGGACATTTGAAATATATGTGATATACTACTAAAAAAATTATTATTTAGCAATTAGGATAATGCTAAAACTGTGCATAGCAAATCTCGAATGCTGCTGCTTAATCTTAATGTATATCACCAATTTCGATTTACATCTTATATCGGTGGATCTTTTTACTGTCAATGGTTGGTTTGCCAAATGTTCGTATTATAATTTGCAATGCGTCAGCTCACTAAATTTTATCTGCCTAATACCAATTTCTGAGAAACTTGATAATTCAGTAACGTTTGCATTGTGTCGAGGTAAATATCACATGATATCTATTATAATAATTATAATAATAGCCAAATTTCTGTGGTTCTGATACACTATGAAATAAAAAGAAAAACAACAATAAGAGAAATAAAAAATAAAATAACAAAAAAATATATAACAATTAATTTTAATATAACAATTAATTTTTTTAAAGTTTAAATGTGTCTTTTATCGTGTATGTATAACACTTTGTTTAACTTCAAAGTAAAGTTTTTTTCGGAAAATTAAAAATTTTAAATAAGATTTCTAGTACCTATCAGAACTTAAAATTAATTTTTTTTTAACAAATATCTGTAAATTTTAAAACTGGATTAATTAGGATCCCACTCTACATGTTATATACTAGAAATAAAGCAAAGAAAAAAAAAATTAATTTTAAATAACCTGCCTGCGCTCCATTCATTTTCAAAAATTTTAATATTGCAAATACATTAGCACGGCATTTACTAGTTAACAAACAAATCTATGCATGTTTTTTTTAGAAAATTAGAACGGCTAAAAAAAATCAATCTAACTGTTAATTTAAATTTTTTTTTAAATATTATATATATCTATCTTTTTCTATTTAATTTTCTTTAAATGTGTTCTTTTTACTTTTGTTACAGATATTACCAAATTTTAAAAGAAAGAAAACCAAAATATTCAACTGGATTTTTTGAATTGTATATATAACAGCATATACCGTTATTTTTTTTTTTTTGTTAATTTAGCTGATGGAATGGATAAATAAGCACAACCATTGACTTGAAAAATTTGTGTTCTGAATTGGAAGTAAAAAAAAAAAAATAATAGAAAAAAACAACAAAATTTAAATTAAATAAAAGTCAAAAAGCAAAATAACAAAAAATAAAAAATAACCGAAAAAAAAAATGTAGGGCAGGAGAAAATATTTCCAAAAAAGGACGAATTTTTTTTTTTTTTTATTAAAAGACTAACAAACAAAATATTGAAACATAACAAACATTACATAGACAAAATATTACAATTTAACTGTACAATAAATAGAAAGGAAAGGGGAAAAACCATTATAATAAAAATTTACTTCAACTGGACAAAAAACAAAATGTTTTTGTAATTTTTTTACCGTTATCTTCTGATTTTTGGTCTTAGAAACTTAGAATAGTCCTTTTTTTCTTTGCTGTTATTGTACTGTAACATCTAATGATCAAGACGATTATGTGAATTGGTAACATTATAACAATAATAAAATACAAAAAAAATAGTAACAACAATAAGAAAAACAAAAAAAAAACAAAAAACAAATTGATAATGTAAAAAAGGAAAAAAAAAAAATATAAAGAAATAAATAGGGACAAGCAATATTTAGAAGAAAAAATCTTTAAAAGACAACAATAAAAAAACAAGAACAACAAATCAACAAATAAAACAAATTTAAACCGTTAAAAGATTACATTTTTTTTCTAACTAATATAACTATCTTTTTTATTTTGTATCTTCTTCTTTTTTGTATTTAAAAAGCAGAGAAAAAAAAATTAAAAAAACCACTTTTTTACCGTTATTGTGTTTTTTTTCTTATTTTTTGATTCTGTTATTGCTTTTGTATTCTAACTTTTTATTTTATTTAGTTTAGCTTTTATAAATACGATTATATTATGCGTGTATTTATTCTTTTATTTCGTTCTTGTACCAACAATGATTTACCATAGAAAATTTTTTTTTTTTTTTACCATTTTCTCATTCTTTTTCTTGTCTTTTTTATTTTAAAGACTTTTTTTTTTGACCAACAGCAAAAAAAAACAAACAGTAAAGTTTAAAAAAAAGGAGTAATTTATTATTCCGAGTAATTGAATTTGAATAACAAAGTACATAATTTATAAAGTAGCAGAAAAAAAAAAGTGAATTTAGTATATAGAAATACAACATTAAAATATAATAATATAATACAGTGCAAAATACAAGAGTATAAGATAAAATGAAAGTTGTAATAAAAAATTAAAGCAAAAAAAAAAAGAAAATACATGTATATAATATATTTGAGCATAATAGTAAATGAGAAGGCCTTATTTAAATCATCAGAAATAACAAACATACATATATAATTGCAATATATAAAATATAAAATAAAAATAAAAAATAAATACCAGTTTTTTTCCTTCACTTTCTAAAAAATAAAAAACTGTTTTCATTTCTTAATTTTTTATTTTTTTTGTGTCTTCTTTTTTCTTTTTTCTAAAAATTTTTTTTTTTTTTATTTATTTTGTCTTTTTCTAACCCATCGTATCCTACTTAAAAATTACAGAAAAACAAATAACGGCAGTATTCGACATCATTTTTAAGTTTAAATACTAAAAAAATCTTACATAAAGAAAAATAAAATTAAATTCTAACAACATAAATAGAAACAAATTAAACCGAAAATTTCACAAAAAAAAAAAAAAAGTAGGAAGAAAATAAATATAAAAAAAAAAACAAAACAAAACAAAAAAAAAAAAACCTTTTGATTAAATTTAGAGCTTTTAAAGTAACACAAAATAAAAAAAAATTAACAAAAATTCGAACAAAAATAAATAAATAAATACCAAAAATAATATAATGGAACACAAAAACAGTTAAAATAACGGTTAATGTTTAAAATTGAGGAAAATGAAGCAAATATTAATTTGTTAATTTATATTTTCTTGTGTATGTATTTGTATATATTATGGGAAATGATAAATTAGATAGAATTTATTTTAAATAAGTAATTGTGTAAAATAAAAAAAGAAAAAGTAAAACGAGAAGACAAAAAAAAATAATAAAAAAAATTCTCTAGGATTTTCTATAAAAAAACCAAAAAAAGAATAAATTTTTCTTCTATATTTTTTTCAATTCAATTTTTTTTTGTTTTTCATTTCCTTTAATATAAACTTTAATATAAAACGTAAATTAACTAGAAAGTGATAAAATAATTTTAGTAAAAATTAAAAAAAAAAAAAAAAATATATAAAAAGTCGAGTTTTCCTTTAATTTCAATTTTAGCTCTCTTTTATTTTTCTGATGGAAAACTTTTTGACATTTTCACTTTTAATTTCATCAAACCATTTATAATCTACAAAAGAACAAAACATTTGTAAAGATTTTTACAAAAAAAAAAAAATCAAGAAATAAACAAAATAAAAAAATAAATAAAAGTTAAAAGAAAATAAATTGTTGGAGAGTTAAACAGAGAAAGAAAAAGGCTGTGTACAAAAAAAAAAATTATAACAAAAAAAAAACTGAAATTATGGCTAATTGGATGGAATTTGTACTCTTTTTATTTTTTATTCAAGGTAAGTGATTTAAAATTTTTTTTTTGATTTTTTTTTTTTTAAGATAATTATTTTGAAAAATTTTTTTAAATGAAATATAAAAGATTTTCTATGAAATTTCAAAAAAACTTTAAAAGGCTAAGTGATTATTAAGATATAGACAAAAAAAAAAATTTATTTTAAAATATTTTTAAATTAATGAAAACTTAAGTTAAAAAGAAAATTTTATGTAACAGGAGAATGAGAAATTTCTCTTCTTAGTTGGAAAAATTGTTTTTAGTTAAAAACATTGAATTCTTAGTAGTAGGGAATACAAATAGTTTGTACTGTATTAAAAAATTAACTTAACTTAAAGGTAAGCCAGTACCTGTATTTATAAAGTTAATGAAAAGGTGATTTATTTTTTCTACCAAACCTTTTTTCCTTGAACAGTCTGAAAAAAAGATTGGGTAATATCTTTTGTTGAATTAAAATGCATGCTGCATAATAAGAGAAAATTTGACAGAAAAAGTAAAAATAAAAAAGCATATTATGTGTAAAGTCATTTTCTAAACATTTTTTGTAAATTATGTCGTCACAATATGAGCAATCGTATCTTAAACAAAGCAGAATATAACGGGGTTAATACAAACTGTATAGAATTCTAACTTGCACCATAATTCAAATAATTTTCTTAGAATTTCATATAATAAGCAAAAAAAAAAAAAGACAAGATACAATACAAACTGTTTAGAATTGTGACTTGCACAAAAATTTTAAAATTTCATGTAAATAAGAAAAAATGTGAAAATAGGACTTTTCTGGAATTTTGAGAGGCTGTAAGTCCGGAACCCGATATAACTAAGAAAAACTGTTAACACACGTAAAAACACGTTACTAGAGCTTTAATTTTTATGTTTTGTCAAAGAAAAATTTATACAGGTGCTTAAGTTACAGGTGCCTAAAAATAGCAAATTTTCAATTTTCAGTACTAATAGCTCATAAACAGGGGGTGTTACAAAAAATTTTAAGAAATTTAGTATAAGAAAACTTATACTAATTCTAAAAGTTCTTTTTTGTCTCTTTTAGGTTCATATCTAAAGGCATGCCGGAGTTATAAAAAAAGAAATTTCATGTAAAATGTGGTTTTCACATAACGGTAAATTTAAATAGTAAATTACAAAATATTGCATAATTTTGATATTGTTTTATGGAGATAAGAAAATTTTCGGTATTCTAGTGGTTTTAGATTGTAAAATTATTACGGAGAGCTTGAGATATAGACATCTGAAAATTGGACTTTTTAGCAATTTTGAAGGGCTGTAACACTGGAACCCTGTACAACTAAACGAAATCTTTAACACACTTAAAAATATATTACTGGAGCTTTAATTTTTATATCATGCCGAAGTAAAATGTGTACAGTTGTATAAGTTACAGCTGTTTAAAAATAGCAATTTTTCAATTTTTGAGCCCTAATAGCTCATAAACAGAGGGTGGTCCAAAAAAAATTTCATAGTAAACTCATACTAATTCCAAAAGTTCTTTTTACCCACAAAATTTCGAGTCCCTGCTTGAAAGCTTTCCATAGTTATGAAGGTAGAAATATCATGCAAATTTGGTTTTCATATAACAGTAAATTTAAGTACTAAATTTAAAAGAATTTTGATATTAATTTACAAAGGTAAAAAAAGCGTCTGTCGAATGACATTTTCAGATTGAAAAAATATTAAACAGAACATGAGATATACGTATTTAAAAGTAGGGCTTTTTCAAAGTTTGAGTGATTGTAATGGATGGGACTACATAAAAAAGTTGTTCCACAAAATTAATTTTTTTATGAGACCTACCCTATGGTTAAAATTTTTTTCTCTATCTTTAACGGTATAGAAGTTTTGTAAAGAGACGAACGGACGGACGGACAGAGTGAAACTAATAAGCACATTTTTTCAAATTTTTTTTGGAAATGTGCTAAAAACTTTAACCCAAATTATAATGTTGAAGCTTTAAGTTTTGCCTTTTATTTTGAAAACATTTGTACAGATGCCTAAAGTTACAGGTAGCTTAAAAATACATATTTCAATTTTTGAACCCTAGTAGTCCTTAAAATAGGTGGTGGTACAAAAAAATTTCTGATACAATTTACACTAATTCTAAAAGATCCTTCTTCTGTTAAATTTTGAAGGTTCTAACTAAAAATATGCCGGAGTTGCTAAGGAAGAATAATTTTGCAAAGTTGTTCTTCCTTAGTTGTTCAAAGTCTTTACATAATGGTAAATTTAACTGCTAAATTAAAAAAAAAATGTATAATTTTGATATTGATTTATGAAGATCCTGAAGTCCTGTCGAATGCCGTTTTTAAATTTATTTATTTATTTATTTATATACAGGTACCGTGGTACATAAATGTGCCAGGTAGCTATAACCCCTGTTTCCTGGTAGGAATGTGGGGTGTACGAGATATTATGTGATATATTAAGTATTTATATATTGCGATATATGAATATTTTTTTTTTTATATTATAATTATTGTACCCAGCCGAGAATCGAACCCAAGATCTCTCATTTCCTTATGAATGAGAAACGATGCGTCTATCACTGCACCAATGGCTGGATATCAATTTAAAAAAATGTTAAGCAGAACAATTGAGATACACACATTTAAAAAATAGGGCTTTTACAAAGTTTGGGGAGCTGTAGCTTCGTAATGGATGGGGCTACATAAACAAGTTTTTCTACGACATTAATTTTTATATAAGATCTACCCATGATTAAAATTTCATTGCTCTATCTTTGACGATGCAGAAGTTTGGTAAACAGATGGACGGAAGGATAGAGTGAAACTAACAGGTACATTTTTTCAAAATGTGGAAATGTGCTCAAAAACTATTTTCTAAATAAGTTTTAAGTAATGACATGATATTAAGTCATATAACATTGAGAATGCTCAATTTATTATGCAGTTTTACTGACTTTTACAAATTTCTTTAATCTTTTGGAATATCTAATTTGTATAATTTATTTAATAATGAATGAGTAATATACAAGTAATGTATACATAAAATATAATATTTTACTTTAATTGCTTTATATTTAAAACTATTAATAAAATATCCGAATTTTAAATTTTAAATTTGTTTTAAAATAATTGACCTTAATAAAATCTTTGATTTTTCCGCTAAGAAAAGTGGGAATCTTCCAAAGACACTAAGAAATAAGAATACCCTCTGTAGTGTCTGTCAGACTTTCACTGATTAAACACTACACTATGAGTGAGATTTTAATTTTCTTTAAAATATAAGCTTTTAATATTTTAAATTTAATGAAATTTTTAAATTAAACTTAAGTTTTTAATTAAATTTTGACAAATAAATTCTAATTAGTACAACAATTGCTTAAAAGAAAATTCATTATACCTAAGGCTAAATTTTTAATAGTTGAATGACCTTGGAAAATGTCATTCAACTATTGTCATTCAAATATGAGAAATGTCTGTAATAAAATATTTTTATTTATTTTAAATAATATTAAATTTATAAAATCTAAATATAGGTACTTATATTATTATGTACATATTATAAGTAAAAATCCTTGAAAATTTTGAACTAATTTTTTATCTGAAAATTGTTCTAGAAAAGTATGGTAAGAGAAGAATTTATTACTAGTCAACCTTTAAATATATATTTTTTTTTTCTCAGTTTAAAAAATATTTTTATTTTTTTTTTTTTTTATTAATTTATCTCCTAATTAAATATGGATTATTCAAGAGTATCCTTAAAATTATTGAAATTTCATAACAATGATCTCAAATTATGCCTAAAAAAAACTCAAAATTTTTATAAATTTAAAACAATCAAAGTCTCATTAGTTTTCTGTTGTGTTTTTGTTTTTTTTTTTTTTTTGGGATGCTTGAAAAATATACAAATTAGAGACTTTTTTTTTAAATATAAAGTTAAAAATTTATAATGCAACAATAAAATGTTTTTTTTTATTTTTTTATTTAATATTTTCCCTAAAAAATATTCAAGAACACAGAAACTAAACAAAAAAAAATAATATAAAAAATTACCTATCTAGGTATAGGTATATATATATATATATTTTTTTCATAATAAAAGTTTTAAAGTAAACACCTTCAAATCATTAACTTTGGTTTCTTCTTTCCTATTTTGCATTTCTTTTAAAAATATTGTTTGTAATGTCAAAATATTTTGATTGCCAACCGATATAAAACCAAATATTTTTAATCCTTGAGGAGAAAATAAATAAATATGTAAATGAAAAATTTAATCGTTACCCGAATAACGGTAAAAAAAAATTGTGTTTAAAATTTAAATTCAATGTGTTTTTATTACTTTAGTTTAAAAAAAAAAAACATGGGGTACTTTTGCAATTTAACAATATTAAAGATTAAAGGAATAAAAAAAGAACAGTTAGTTAACTACTAATAATTACTGAAGTTTTGGTAATTTGTTTAAGATTTTGTACAACAGTTAGTGATCCCAACTAAAGCAACACATTTAGATATAACAGACTAAATAATTTTTGTGATTTCTACAAAAAAAATTTTATTTCCTTAATCAATTTTAAATCCTTTTCCCTGATATCAAACTTTGGAAATAATTTTTACACTGTAAATGTTTGTTAACCTTTTTTCTTTAAGTTTGTTTTTTCCGGTTTTGATTAAAAATTTTTTATTTTTTTTTCTTCTACTTCAATTTTTCTTAAAGTAACTTGCGTTAAAAATTTAAAAAAATATGAAACAATCCCATTTTACTTGTAGACAACAATTAAACCTAAATTTTGTTATTTTAAGTCTTTGCTAAAATAATACATGAGCGTATTATAGAGCAATTTTATGCTAAGTAAAATTTAAAGAAAACCTTCTAAGATACGCGTTTGAATGAATTGGGCATTATTTTAAATCAATCGTTAATAACTGATTTATACAGAAATTTATTCAGGATCTTCACACAAAGGACGACTAACAGCTTTATTAATCGCAACCACCTGGTTGTAAATTTAATATTCAAAAAAGAAAAAAGAAAAGAAAATAATATAAAAATTCCGTTAATATTGTGTACTGAAAGCTAAGAATAACATTGATTGAATTGGTTCTGTAAATTTTTTCAATACATCATTGTTTTGGTATTTTGTTTTTCATTATTTTTATAAACTTCTTATACAGATTTATTTTTCCTTGACTTATTTGGATGACAAAAACAAAAAAATAAAACAACAAAACAGCTTAAAAAAATGATGAAAATAAAAATAAAATATATATATATATATATACAAACAATATGTGCCTTGAAGGATTTTGTTAAATTATTTTTTTTTATATCTTCAATGAAAAACCCTGAAAAATTTTCCATGTTGTTCAAATACCATTTACCTTGATTGAGGTTTAAATATTTTTCGTTTATGAAAAAAATTAAATGGAGTTAATTTCATAGAAAATGGTGTAAATGATTGTTTAAAATACTTAATATATAGTATATACACTTAGATACATACTTATATATCTTATATTGATATTTAAAAAAAAAAAATAAGATGAATGTATGCAGTTTTATTTTAGATATTGAAAAGAAAAAATAGATTTAATCTTATTTAATTTCAATATAATTTTGTTTAATTTTAATTGAAATTTATTTAAATAATTATTTTTAATTTTATTTTAAAATTTAAAATTTCTTAATTAGTTAATGATTTTTTTTGGCATAATATCTTAAGTTTGTCTAGACATGTAGACAATGTAGAAAGTAAAGGATAAAATTTGGAATGATGAATTTTTCAACATTACAACAAATTTTATCAACTTAAAATATCAAATTATGTTTATTAAGATTAACTAGGAACACCTAGGAAACGTTTTTAATTAAAAATTTTTAACAAAATATGCTGAAACAATATGAAATAAAAACTTTACCGCTATGAATTCAAAATTTATTTATGGTAATATTCACTATGGATATGTAAAATTATGCTACTAGAAAATAAATTGATTATATTTTGTTATTATAGAATTTTCCTTTTAATAACAGTTTATTAATAAATTGATTTTTAATTATCCCAAAATATATTTTTAGCATATTTTAAAAAAAAAAAATGATTTCTTTGTTCTATTTGTTTGTCCGTTCGTCCACCAGTCTGTTTATAAGACTTCTACACCGTTTAAGATACAACAATGCAAATTTAGGAAATATTATAACCATAGATAGGTTTTTTTGTAGTCCCTTCCTTTACGCTTCAACGCCACAACTTTAACCCCACAAATTTGAAAATGTCCTATTTTAAAATATTTATATATCTCCAGTTCTGCTATTTTTTCAATATGACTTCAAACTACAGAAATTTTTTTTTGATATACAAATAAAAACCAACATTTTTTAATTTTTCCTAATTTAGTATTTAAATTTACCGTTATGTGAAAACAAGATTTTGTTTCCTTCATATTTCTGGAAAACTTTTAGTTACAAACGCTTCCCTTGAATTTCGAAAAGAGACCGATAAGTCTTAGTTGCCTTAGAACATTTTTTGTGTCACTACCTGTAGTGTGGTTCAAGTTTTATCTTGTTTTCTTTCTATAGGTTTTTAAGTAAAATTCAGTTACTCGGTTAAAAAGTATAAATAAATTTATTGAATTGCAGCTGAACATAAAAAATGAAAAATTGCACAATTTTATATCGTAATAGAAATAGCAGTTTCGAACCAATATGGTATTGTTGAATTTTTGAAAGTGATCGAAACAAAAAAACTAAAATACAGTATTAAAGATTTTAAAAGCAAGGATAATTGGGCTTAATAAATGTTAAAAATAGATATAATATTATGTAATTTTAAAAAACTAACAGATTACCGTTATTGTAATAACGATAAGTATTAAAGCACAAGTAGTTTTTGTCTGTATTTGATTTTTTTTTAATATGACATGGAAAGCGATATGAAATAATAAATTATAATAAACCTTTCATTAAATTCAATTTATCTTTGTACTATTTTGTAATTTAATGACATTTCATCAAATTTATGAAACGACAAAAAAAAAAAACAGATAAAAAAGAAACTCTTCTTTTTTAGATTTTATAACAGCATTCGACATTTGATATGTTTTCAAAATGAAAAACAAGAATTTTTTTGTTGTAGTTTTATATTTTTTATTTTATTTTAAATGTCAAATTTTATAACATTTCACTGTGATGTTGCCAAAAAAAAAAAAACATAAAAATTAAAAATTGTAACAAAACCAAATAAAATTAAAACAAAAAGTCATAATTCAGTCACAATGACATCAAGTTGAACATGAAAACATTGAACATATTTATATATTAGAAGATACATATACATATGTATTTGTTTATACATGTTTATAAGTTTTTCTTTTTACCTCTACCACATAATAGTTTCAGTTATGTTTTCCGCATATATTTTCTATTTTATTTTCTTTTTTTTTAAATTTATTCAAATTCATTTGCTATTAATTAACATGTTGCCTTCCAATAATTTTTTTTAATGGAAATTCCAAAAAAAAAAAAGAAAATTTTACAGTTAGCGTTAAAATATATTACTTTAAAGTTAAACTCTTAAATTAAAGAAGAGATACGAGCATAATTATATCCCAAGAGATACGTAAATTTTAATTTATTTATTTAGTTCAAGAGTTTGTATTAATTTGTACATAAATTGTTAGAGAGATTTTCAAGATCAAGTATACTTAATGTGATGATTAGACTCAAAGATTAGGTTCAAAGTTAGACAGCAAAATGCAATGGAATGTTATGTTCATTTAGTCGATGCATCAGAAAATAATTATTATTTTCAGAATATTGATTTTAATGAATTTAAACTATAGTAGCTTACATAGGTATTCCCATTTTACTTACAATATGTAAGTTTTAATCTGCTTTATTTCTTTTTGTGCGGTACTATGGTTTCTTTATTACTTTCATTACATATTTTTTAACAAAACTCTATGTTTTATCCAAATGTTTTCTTCAGTTTTATATTACTATATATATTTCTCCTTAGTCTTAGTTAAATTTCTTCCTTAGTCTAAATTAATTACTTTCTTCGAAAATTTTCTCATAATTAAAATTGTATAATGGGAGTCAATGTGTTAAAATTTATTTTCATTTTGTTCTCTATCAGTGTTTAGCACATTTCCAATAAAATTTTGAAAAAATGTGAGTATTAGTTTTACTTTGTCTGTCCGTTCGTCTGCCCGTTTGTTTTCAAAATTTCTATACCGTTAGATATAGAGAAAAAAATTGTAACCATGGGTCGGTCTTATAAAAAAATTAATGTTGTAGAAGAACTTTTAGCGCCATCCAATACGAAGCTACATCCCCTTAAACTTTGAAAAAGCCCTATTTCTAAAGGTGTATCACATGTTCTACTAAATATGTATCACATGTTCTTTTAAACTCAATATCAGAATTATACAATTTTTTTAAATTTAGTATAGGGTCCTGGATTACAGTCCCTCAAAATTGAAAAAAAGTCCTATTTTTACATTTTTTTTTATATGAAATTTTCAAATTTTAGTGCAAGTCGCAATCCTAAGCAGTTTGTACTATCTTTTGGAAATGTGCGCTTTTAAAAACCGTTAGTTTACATTCTGCTTTGTTTTCCATTACTTTTCTCTTTTATTATTTTATAAAATATTTTTGTTTTAATTTAACAATCACAGCATATTTTACAAATCAAAAATGAAAACGTGCAACAAAAGCTTTTATTGCAACAGCATCAAAATACAAAAAAAAATAACAATATCTAAAGATGTAGTGTAAATATTTTGAAATTTATGTTTAATTTTTTTTTTTTAAATTTCACCTTTATTTTCACATCACAAAAAAGGTCTTATTTTTTTGTTTTTTTTTTTATTTAAAAAATTGTTTTACCATTATGTAATTTTTCTTTTAAAAAAAAAACATTTTTTTGATGTATTTTTGAAAAATATTTTGAATATTTGTTTTATTTAAATTTAAATGGAAAACTAAGTTTTTCTTTTCTGTTAATTTGTTAAATTGTAGTTTTCCTTAAAAAAAAAGCGAAAAAATCTCAAAAAGTGTAAAAAAAAAAAACCTTTATTTTATTGCTGTTGAATGCTAATATTATTTAATTTGTTTATGTATTTGTATATAATAATATATAATATGTATAATATGTAAGTATGTAGTACATTAGACGTGTGACAGATACATGTTGCCAACAGAATGTTGCTGTCAAAATAATTTTTTTTTTTTTTTTTTAAACAAATTGTGTGTGATTTTTTTTATTTGGTGTGTTTTGTTGTTGCATTTTTGACTATTTACTGAAGAAAAATTCTGAATTCTTATTATACAAAAGGTGAAATTAGATGTCAGCTGTGTATTTTACTGAAATAAAAAAAAAAATAAAAATGAAAATTAAAAAATTTTTAATTTGTTTGGAATTTTTTTTTTTTTATGGTTAGTTTAAAATTTCTGAGATAGAATTTATGATTCTTGTAAACGTAAGAACATCTTATCTTTACTACTGCCATCTTAAAATTTAATTAACTATTAACTTGAAGATTTAATAAAATACAAGGTGTAATAATATTATTTTTTATGTTATGAGGGACAGTGAAAGTATAGTATCAAAGGCTTTAAAATATTTTTTAATAGGTGTAGATTTATTATCTAAAATTTAATTAAAATTAACCAGCGGATTCTTACAAATCCAACTGTTTCTTGTATATCAAAGAGAATTAAAAAAACTTATACCTGTATTTATTATAAAGCTGGAGTTTAGACCTTCTGTGTTTCTCTTATGAACTACAGCTTTAAGCATATATTTTTAATTTTTCAAATCAAACCAAATTTTTGTCTCATTTAAATATTTTTGTAAAAAAAATAAAAAATAAGATTTCCTGACATACTTGAATTCTTTATTAATGATAATTAAGTTTTAAAAAAAATATAAAATAATTGACCTCATATGTTTTTTAAACATTTAAAAAGTCAAAACCTTTGCATATTTAAGAACTAAAATCTGACTTAGCAATAAAATGAATATTTTCTATAATAAATTTCTATTAAAAATTCACCCTTTATAATGCTCCAAACAGCATATAACATTTTTTTTTTTATATTTTTACCCTATTTATTTTTTATGAAAAATTTTACATTTTCTTTACTTACTTATGTGTTTTTTTGTTGTTAAAGAGTTTTGAGCTGAAAGAATTGAGAATTGAACGCATTTCCTTTTGAAATGACAAAGAAATATTTTTAATGAGTTATTTTAGTCAGTTTGAGGCAGTGAGGAGTAACTTTTACTTGAAATATTTCCACATTATTATAATTTAAATATTTTGATTTAATGCTTTTAGTGACAGATATCAAACTATCGTCCGATTCCGATGCATTAACAGTTTTTTTTTTAAACTTGCATTATGTTAATCATGTCTTCCATTTCTGAGACATTATAATATGTGTCTTGTGGCAAGGTATGCGTAATTATTTGTAAAGGTATTGAATAAAATATCAAAGGTTTTCCTCCTCTCCTCAAAGGTTTTGGTTGAATACATAATGCGAAGTATGAACATATGTTCAAGGGTATAATAAATTAGCCATTAAGTTTGTGATACCTTAAAAGCGATCACATATCTATATTTAAAATTATCAAATTTAATGGTAACAAAATTTAACTAGGAAGTTTGGTTGCTTTAGCTCAACATGTTCAGGCTTTTTGCACATCTTGGAACTTAATTAAGCTAGACAGCTGAAATCTTACAAAAGATGATCAAGTTTTATGGCAATAACTTCTGTAAAATTTTGTTGAACATATGTATCTGGTTCGGGTAGCTGTCATACAATTCCAAAATGTACATAAATATATCTCGGCACTTAATTAAGTGAAACATCTGAAATTTTGTAAAACATCTTGAAACTTTTTGGAAACAGCATAAATATATTATGTTCATACGGGTATCGCAGAGTTGACACAGTCTACTATACTGCCTCTTCTTCATTTTCTCTTGAATTATAGAGTATCGTTTTCTATTTTATCTTAACAATCCCCTTTAATTTTCCTTCTCTGAATCTTAAAATATTCGTATAGATCGTAAAATCATTAACCTACTGTTGTTTTTAAAATTATTGTATTAACTTTGTAAGCAATTCTATGTTTCAAATAGATTTGGCTTTCAGTAAGAAATTTAGCATTAGCAAGGATTAGTTTTCCTTTGAGTTGAAAATATGCATGGTTTAGGTTAGGTTATTAAAATGTGCATGGTTTGGGTTAAAATATTCATGGTTTACTTCATCAATTTTTACATTTGTACAGCAAGCAATATTTATTTGTTATAACATAGGTTTAAACAATGTATTCAGCGATTCGAGCAATAAATTATAAGTATATTATTACAAGATTTACCCTTTTTCTTTATTGGATCAGATGTTTTTCGTATACTAGAACATTGACCTAAAATTAAAATTAATTTAATTATAATTCAGTTTAATGATAATGATAAAAAGTTTAAAAGAGTTTAAAAATACAGTCAATCCAAACTAACAAAAAATTTAATCGCAATGAACCCTTTTAAAAAAAAAAAAACTTTCTCCCCTAAATAAGATTAAAAAAAAAATCCCTGCTGCAAAAAATTACAGAAAATCCATAAAATTGTTAGTTTTACTCCTTTAAAAAATTGAACTTCTTGCCAATTTTATTTAATTTTTTTTTTATTATTATAAGTTTAAAGGCAAAAGTAATTAAACTTTATAAAAAATGAAAGTCCTGAAAAGGATGTAAGTACTATAAGAAAAATAAGTAATTAGTTCTAGCTTAAAATTTCTTTCAAACAAAAACAATACATTGGACGAAAGGGTTAATCTATAAATTATATAAGGTATGGTTTTATAAAAATAAACAAAATAAAAAAAAAAACAAAAAGTACCTACTCGTACAAAAATAAACGTAATTGGTTGTGAATGCTATTTTTCTGACTTTTCATATAGTCATTGCAATCTAATTTTCTTTCACCTTTTCTTCTTAAAAACTTTATTATTTATAAATGCACAATGGAGTTAAGTGTAATATAATATAACTATACACCATATATTACATTTTTAAATATACGCTTATTGTTTTACATGTGTGGAGAATGGAAATTATTTTTTTCTTTTAATTTTTATTTATTACATAATAATAATATTTAGTTTTATGCTTTTAAAGGCAAGGGACTTGATATTAATTATTTTTCAAATTTGAAATCGTTAATGCAATAATAACTTTTTAAGATATTTGGGTATTACTTGCAGTTTACTTAATTCTTTTATTTCAATATATTTTAATTTTAATTATATACTCTTTCTCTTTCTAAGACACCCCCAAGAACATAATGCATGCTATTTCTCTAAAATTTAATAATTTTTTACACAATTTCAGATGTCTACTTTAATTCAGTATCTACCAAGACATGAGGATATATATTTCATAATTGTATGACAACTGCCTATGAGTCTGTTGCACTAGAAAAGTCAAATTTTGCAAAATTTTCATAGTTAGCATAAAATTTAACTTAAATTAACAAAATTTCAGATATCCAGCTTAATTAGATGTTAATTTATCCTCATTTAAAATAAGAAGTTGTATGGTAGCTAGTCGATTCCGTCGATAAACTTGTTCAATTTCATTAGTAAGAAATAGTAATTTAAGGTGGTATTTATTTATAAAAACAGAAATTATAAAAATTTTTGAATCCTGTAGCTTCATTATTTTTTGAGTTATCGTGCGGACGAACAAAAGGACGCGAGTAATTAATTTAATTTTTAGCAAGAAAATTTTTCAATACCTATCTCATCTTCAACCTAATGTCAAAGTGTCATATACTTAAAGACTAATCGAACGAGTATAACAATGTTAATAAAAAGATTAAAAACACCAAACTAATACTATCTAATTGAAACAGTACTTTAAAATTAAGAAAAACCTTCAAAATTCTTAATGATTTATAACAGAACTGCGATGTAAAAACATTGTAGTATAAATAGTAAAATATAAGTTATATAACAATAATAAAAATAAAATAATATATTTAATTTACAATTTTTCTTTTATAATATGTATTTTATATGTATTTTGTTTTATACATATACTTATGAGGACATTTCCTCATTTTAGCCAATTAGTCATAGATATTATGCTGCCTTGCTTTGATTTAGCCAACTAACCATTTATAACTTATCGAAGTTAGTAATACAAAATAGAGAAACGGTCAGAAAAGATTTTTTGAATAAAATTTCAGATCTATAATCGTCTTATATAACATTTTTTTTCAATAGCGGTCGAATTAAATTCTTTGATTTGTAATAATGTGCTCGGAAGTTCAATATAATGTTATATAATATTCTATCTGAATTTACTATGGATGTTTTCCGAAGAAGAAAATCTCAAATCGATTTTAAGTTTAGTTAAGGATTAATAATATACTGGACATTTTTTCAAAAAAATCTGCCAGATAATGGATGTTATTCCCCGCGAAATTTTTTTTGTAGTCAATTTCCTTAAACAAAAACTATTATTTTATTTTGTAATATTGTTGACATTGATATAAAATATGACATAATAATATAAACATATACACAAAAATAAAAAAACAATAAAAAAAATTTAAATATTTAAAAGAGTAATGTTAAATTTCCCAGTCACTATATTTTTAACACACTAAATGAAAATTGTTTTAAATCGTTTTTGTTTCAAAAGATGGAAAATTTTTGTTTCCTTCCTTGCAATTTAATTTTTATATTGTCAATTTCTTCTCTTTTCTTATTATCTTCTATCTCTTTTTAAAAATTTTCTGTGTCTTTTTATAAAAATTTTATGGATCTTATATTTTGTTTTTGATCTTTTTCAAGAAATCAAAAAGGAAATTCCAAAATATGAAAATTTTATGAGTGAAGTCCTGAAGTATGAATGCATAATAGTTTAAAAAATATGTCTGAATATTTTCTTTTTTTGTTGTTTCTTTAAAAGTCTTCAACCCTTTTATTATAATATCAGTTTTGTGATTTATTTCGTTGCTTTTTGCCTGTCTTTAAAAACGAATTTAAGACCGGCACCTGCAACAACACAAAATTTTCACATTTTAATTTTCATCTTCAAAATGATGATGTGCTGCAACGCGCACAGCAACCTTATATCTGAGACGAAACGAAAAGAAGAAAAATAAAAAACCAAAATCATATCCCCTTACATTTCATTTACTTTTGAACGATGCTGCATCCAAAAACTTTTGTTCTAAAAAAGTTATTTATTTTTATTTTCCTTTTTAGTTTTTTTTTTTTTTTTTTTTTTTTTTATAGCACTCATCTTGATGAGTTTTTACTCATCCTTTTCAACTAATACTTTTAAATTTAATTTTTGTTTTGTTAAAGTGAGAATGAAATAGCATGTTTTATACTTTTCTTTACTTATTCTTTCAAATTTTAGTTTTTTTGTTTTATTTTTGTTTTTAAGATGTCTAAATTGTTAGTGGTAGAAGTTGTGGTAAAGGAGTGGGGCAGATGGTATTGCTATAGTAAAAAGTAAAAGAAAATAAAAAGTAAATTTTCTAAGATTTTTCTGCTGATGTCATTTTTCTAGATGAATTATGACCGGTGGGTGGGTGTATCTTTATTTGATATTTTTTCGTTGCACTTTAGACACCCCAGAGGGCTTCATATATTATTTTTGTATTGTTTATGAAGTGAAAAGTTGAGTGCAAAATGTCGTTGAAATTTAGTATAATATAATGGTAGTAGGTATACAATAAATAAGACAGATGTATTTTATAAATTATGTTTAACTCAGTGACAAGCATAACAGAATGGTATTCAGTTTTAAAAGTTTGTTTATAATTTTGACCTTCCGTAACATGTAATTTTTTTTTTATTTTCTTCACTTCCAGGTTATGGCTACGCTTTTCGCATATATATACGTATTTTTAACGATTTTTTATGACTTTTCAACATTCAGTGCCATATTATAAAGATGCTGTCTTACTCATATTTTATAAAGTTTCTTTTCAATAGTAGCTGAGTATTAAAT
Source organism: Poecilobothrus nobilitatus (assembly GCA_947095535.1). NCBI lineage: Eukaryota > Metazoa > Arthropoda > Insecta > Diptera > Dolichopodidae > Poecilobothrus > Poecilobothrus nobilitatus. The sequence goes on along the minus strand of OX352774.1, from coordinate 264,723,491 downwards.
TTAATTGGCCAATTCCATCGGTCTAAAATACTTTTAAAGGTTTTTTTTGTTGACCAGTAGTAGTCAAATATACTTACAGAAATTTTCTAAATCCCTTATTTATGGAAAAAAAACTTTATTAAATTTTTCCTAACCCTTTCATAACAATATAGTAATTCTATTTTTTTGCAATTAAACGTATTTATTTGCATTACCACTGTATTTAGCCTCCATAGTATTATAATATTTAAATGAATTTTAAAATATTGGTATGAAAGTATGATGAAACTAAGAATACAGTAATCGTAAAGTAAAGTTAAGTTAAGTGATGGTGTAGAAAAGAAAAAATAAACGAAAAAATTAAAAAGAAAATGCAATTTATGTTTGGAAAATTCCATAGAACACTGAATATTTTTTTTTCTCTTTCCTTTTATTTTTTGCTTTTTAATTTTTTTTTTTTTTTTTTAGCTTTCTTAAATGGTCCATTTTCATGATTAGGGTGAATGATGATGCCATAAGAAGTAATTTATAAAATGCGTTTTTTAAAGCAAAAATATATCAAACAAGAGTGAAAAAAAAAAAGAAAAAACGCTATTATGTTTAATTGAATGGTGTCTTGGTATTAAAAAAAAAAAAAAAGGAATAAGCAAAATTAGGAATTAATCAAGGCACACCCCACCGTTTGTTTTTGTTTGTTTAATAAATAACGGTAATATAGAGTTATAAAAAAAAAAAACTTAGAAAGGAGAAAGAGAATTTTTTAATTTTTTTATAAAATATATTATAGCTTCATTATATTTAGTTTGAACCGGAACTAAAAGAAAATTAAGATAGTTTTTCTTTAATAATTTGAAAAAAAGACATCAACTTTTTTAATTATCTACATCTATAGTTATTTAATTAATTAACTAGTTGTTTTCTTCTATAATAATTATTAAACTTGTCTTAAATTTTCTTATGTTTTAAAGAACTGTCAAAAATAAGAAATTCATAATTTGGTATTCGTATTTGGGAGGAGTATTCCATACAATCTTAAATTTGTTATTCCAAAATCTGATCAATACATAAGACTTTTCTATTATATGAAAATAAATTGGGCCAGATTTGGAATAATTTTTCAGCACCAACGGCAATTAATTTATTTATTCCAACCGGTTTATTTATAATTATTGTATTAATTTTTAAAATAAATCTACCAATTGTTTTGGTACTAATAATTTTATTAAAAACTTTTCTTTGCAATTAAATTTAAACGGGTAAAATTCTAAACGTTCTCTTTAAACATAGTACCTACATTCTGAAGATTAAATTTGTTTTTTTTTTTTTTGTTTGTGAAAATGAAATATTGTATAAGTAAACGTTATCGGTAAAAACGTTATAATTTAATATATTTAGAAAAAAAAAGGACTTTCTTAAATATCATTGACATAATTTAATAATATCAAGTTGATTAGACATTATGAAAAGGAATTATTTTTGCTTCAATTGAATTTTAAAGCAAACGATTTTAAGTGATTCTGGTGTGCCCATCGTTGTATATTTAATCGAATTTTTTTTTTTTTTATATCTTTTTTTTTTTTTTTACATCTTTTTTTTTTACTTTTTTATTTTCTTAAGTTCTGCCAATATTATGTAGATATATTATATCTTAAGATACATATAACAATAAGTATAATAATAACAATAATAATAAAATCTCAGCATTCCATCACATTTTTTTTTTTTTTTTATTCTCAATGTTGTATTAAACATAATAAATTTTTCTAAATATCTAAGTATGTTCATAAATTTTTATGTAGTTATATATGTACATATAATATGTACACAAATATAAACTTTCTTTGATTTTTTATATCTCCACTTTATTGTTAAGTCAAGTAAGAATAAAAAAAAAAAAAAATTCAAGATAGATGATAACTTAACCGCAAGCAAGCTACGAATGAATAGTAAAAATCTGAGAACAAGGAACAATTTTTTAATTTTTTTTTTTTTTGCCTTGCAATCGAATCGAGGAATCCAGCAGTCAAAAATCAATTCCCAAACAAGTACTTAAAAAAAATAAAAAAAAAATTTTTTTTAAACTTTTTTTTTCTCATTCAATTGTACATACGTCATTGGTACTTCTTATTGGCATATAACGGATTCAAACATGTTTTGAATTATTTAGAAGCAAAAGCAATAATAAAAACAAACTTGGGAATCTTTTATTATGAAATCTAGAAATTTATATTCTTATTTTTCAGATTTTATAGAAAAAGAATACACGTTCTTACCTATATTATGCATAATATGTAATACACATACATACGATATATTTAATAGGTAGAATATTTTCTAAAACAAACTTTTCACAATTCAAAGCATCTTTTTATTTTCTTTAATTTTCCTTTTTCTTTAATGTTTTTTTTTTATTTTTTTTCTTTCTTTGTTTTTCAATCCTTCCTATATTTTTTGATTTAATTTATATGTATGTATGTATACTAATATTAATGTACTAAACCTCTATAAACTCAAAAGAAAAACCATTGAAACAGCTTTAAAACTTATTCGCACCTATACATTTAAAAAGTTTCGGGATTTTAAAAGTGCATGAAACACATACTTTTCTCCCCCTGTATTATTTTTTATATGAAAAAATTAAAAACGCTTTCTTTAATCATGTCTGCATTTTTAAATCTATATATCTATGGTTATAGTTGTTTCAGGGGAAATAACAATACCGTTATTGAAGTGAAGGAATACTTATTGATAAATATTTTTCATGCTTTATTGCATTCTATTGCAATCACGATGAAACTTATATATCCAACAAAAACAAAATCCAATACAAAAGTATACTACCGGTATTCATAAGTTTATAGTCAGTCAGTTCTAGATACCAATCCATTCAACTGTACTTTATTAGAATACACAAAAAAAAAACAAAAACACAATAATTTAAACAACAAAAATTGAATATAAAAATCTAGGCTATTGGAGTTCGTTTTATTACTCACTTAAATTCACAAAAGATGGGGGTTTACAAAGGATAGAATGAGAAAGAAATTAAATTGAGAACAACAATTTAGTTTAGTGTTGAAAACAAACTTTAATAACGGTGATTCAATACCACAAATTCAGGAAAATAAATCCAAGCATCACAAAAAAAAGAAAATGGTAGTGACGGTGGTGATGGTGGTGAAAATTAAAAATAAAATTCAACACACACCAGTTCGTTTAAAATGACTCACCCACCGTTCTGATGTTGTACTAAGTATAAAGAAATAAATAAAACGAGGAAGAGTGCAGTAGAGTAGACTGTGTCAACTCTGGGATACCTGTATGAACGTAATATATCCTGTTTCTATAAAACTTGATCATCTTTTAAAAACATTCAGATGTTTTAGTACCGAACTACAGAGATATATTTATGTAAATTGTGGAGTTGTATGACAGCTACCCGAATCTATTGCGCCTAGCTTCATTAAGTTCCAAGAAATGCAAGAAACCTGAACCGGCTGCTTTAGACCAATCAAATTTTACAAAAGTTTTTGGCATGCAACTCGACACTTTTTCACTAAATTTAAGATAGCTAGCTTCAATAGACACTGAGTTATTTTCATTTAAAAAGAGAAATTGTATGGCAACTTTCCGAACTTGCCATATCATCATAACCAAATTTTACAGAAGTTGTTGCCATGAAACTGGATCATCATTTGCAAAATTTCAGATACCTAGATTGAATAGACACTGGGTTATTTCCATTTAAAGAAAGAAGTTGTATGGCAGCTACTCGAACCCGGCGGCCGAAAATGCTGAAGTTAAATAGCAAAACTAACAATTTTGTAAAAGTGACGTAAAAAAAATTTCAGCCTCCTAGCTCCTTTATTTTTTGAGTTATCGTGCGGACGGACACTGAGTTATTTTCATTTAAAAAGAGAAGTTGTATGGCAACTACCCGAACCCGTCGCACCACCACAACCAAATTTTGCATAAGTTGTTACCATAAAACTTGATTATCATTCGCAAAATGTCAGGTTCCTAACTTCAATAAACACTGAGTTATTTTCATTTAAAAAGAGAAGTTGTATGGCATCTACCCGAACCCGTCGCACCACCACAACCAAATTTTGCAGAAGTTGTTGCCATAAAACTTGATCATCATTCGCAAAATGTCAGGTTCCTAGCTTCAATAAACACTGAGTTATTCTCATTTAAACGGATAAGTTGTATGGCAGCTACTCGAACCCGTCACATCAGCACAACCAAATTTTGCAGAAGTTGTTGCCATAAAATTTGATTATCATTCACAAAATTTCAGATTCCTAGCTGTAACAGACACTGAGTTATTCTCATTTAAACGGAAAAGTTGTATGGTAGCTACCCGAATCCGTCGCACCACCACAACCAAATTTTACAGAAGTTGTTGCTATAAAACTTGATCATCATTTGCAAAATTTCAGAAACCTAACTTGAATAGATACTGAGTTATTTTTATATAAAGATAGAAGTTGTATGGCAGCTACTTGATCCCGCCGACCGAAAATGTTGGATTTAATTAGCAAAACTAACAATTTTGCATAAGTGACGTAAAAAAAATTTCAGCCTCCTAGCTCCTTTGTTTTTTGAGTTATCGTGCGGACGGACGGACGTACATGGCTTAATCGACTCAGAATTCGATTCTGAGCCGATCCATACCTTTGACACTATATCTTGCTCGACTCCTTTAAGGTGCCACAAACGTAATGGCAAATTTATTATACCCTTGAACATAGTTCATACGGGTATAAAAAAAAAAGAAAGAATTTACACATGAAAAATTTCTCTACATACTGAAGGTTTTTGATTTTTATTTCGATTATTTTCTTCTCTTTCTTTTTTATTTTATGTTTTTTTTTTCCTCTTCTCTCACTAAACTTCAGTTAAACATTTTTATGAAATTCGTTGCTGTATTGTTATTGAACGGATTTTTTTTTCGTTCAATGAAAATAGACTAGAAAATATTTCTAGTTGCCTATATATCTTCTTCCTTCTACATTCGATAAACGAATTGTATTTAGATATTGCATTCCAGTTATGTTACAAGATGGAAAATGTGTTTTCAATTATTTTTGCTGGAAGGACTATTTACAATAAAAAACTTCTTCTTTTTTTTTTCTTTTCAAGTACTTGTGTGTACACATACGTATGGTAAAGGGATACACAAGTGCTGTACTTTTCATTTTCTTTGTTGTAAAGGTAATGTGTGTTTTAAAGTCTTTAAATATGAGAAGTTATTTCAGAAAAAAACAAATTAAAGAAACACAGCTGAGATAGAAAATATTTGTAATTATTATTTAAATCTTTTTAAAATTGTAAAAAAAAAATTAATTCAATTATATAAAAAAAAAAGAAGAAGAAAACAGTTAAAGGAAACTTTTTCAAAAATGTTCTATTTCTACTCCATATCCTTCCTATTTCTACCCCGTGGTTTTCTATTCGAACTGCATGTCCTTTTTAATAGAAATATCAGAATATGAATTAATTATTGGATCTGGTTAAAAGTTTGGGTACATTTAGTAATATGTATATATCTTTATCATAGTATAATATATATTATATCTTTATCTATATAACCTGTAAAGAATTAGTATAACACCCATATGTCTACAGACCATCATTTTTGCCATTGATTATTTAAAAATGATGCTGTAAGCAAACTATAATCGTTTATGTTTAAAGTACTGTTAATCAAGTTTTAAGTTCTGATCCATTTTGTTTATCCATTTTGTATAAATTGATTAAAAAATTGATGAGATCAATTCTATCCCTATGAGTTGCTATTATAACAGAATATTTTTCTTTTATATAACTCGGCTTATCAGCCCAACTGCTGAACAACAATAGTAGATAGACATAAAATAGACACGATACATCTAAAAGCAAATACCTTTAAGCTAAAAATATATTCATTTAAAGAAAAAATTTAAAATTAAAAAAAAACTATAAAAAAATATCTTAAAAATTCTCTAAAATTCAATAAATTCAATAACTTATTTCTTTAAAGAAATGATACCGACTATTTTTCATGTATTTTGTTACTTTAAAACATTTTTGTTCAAAAATTCACACCAAATTTTTTTTTTTTTTTATTTACTTTGATATTCAAAATTACAATGAAAATTCATAAAAAAGTGAAAAATCAATTTTTGAAATAAAAATCCTAGAAAATCTTTTAAATATTTTAAAGGTATATAGGATTAATTTTTTATCACATTTTTTATTTTATTCTTTTACTTTAGGTGTTCACCTGAAAAGATAATTCTAGAAAATGAAACCTTAGGAATTCACAATAAAATAAAAATAATGTTTTTTAAATTAAGTCATAAATTTTGCTTGAAAAAAATTCTAAAGTTCTTTGAATAATAAAAAAAAAAATTTTTTTTTTCAAGATTCGCTGAAATACTTCATTGTTACTCAAATTACTTTAAAATGTAATTGAAGTACTTACATTACATATTATTTTAGTTAGTAGAATATCTTATGGCATACTAAGAAAAACGTTTTAAAATTTTTTCTTGAAAAAAAAAAAACAAAAAATTCAAACAAAGAATTTAACATCTTTATTGATTTAGTTTTTCATATTTCTTCACTTCTACTTCTATTTCTTCATACTTTGTACGAATTTTAATGTAGTCGCGGAAAATTGGTTTTAAATTTTTCTCTTAATTTTTTTTTTTTTAAATTTAAGTTTCTCTTAAATTTTATTTTTTTTTTTTCTTAGTTTTTCATCTTAAATTTCATTTCTCTAAAATGTTAAAACATTTAAAATTTTTTCTCATAATTTTTAATTTTAACGTGTACAAAATATAATTTGTTATGGTATATTTCTGTTGTTGATGTCAAAAAAAACATGGGTTATTGATTTAGACAACCCTAGCAAATAGAAGGTGGAAAAAATTAACCTCATGCCGTACGACCAAGGAAACATGGCCGTCGTACGACAACAAAAGAACGGAGAACCTATTGAAGCAATGTCGACGGGACATAGCCAGAGCAATAGGTGTGTTCACGGGACACTGGCCAATTGGAAAACATAGGGTCAGATTAGGAATTCCATTCAACACATCATGCCGCAGTTGTGATGAGCAGAATGAGAAAGAAAACATTATACACTCCACGCGTAAATGCCCAGCGCTGGCCAGGGCCAGAAGAGCAGCTCTGGGTAGCCATGAATTTAACGATTCTAGCGATCTAGCAATCTAGCAGCTAAGCAACCTGCAGAAATGTAGTGGTAGGTAGTGGTAGCAAAACGGTGCTAACGTTCTAATTGTGGTGTTGTCACAGTTGACAGAACCAGCCACGTATACCAACCAACCAACCGATTTAGACAAAGAGTCTTTTAAAAATCAGAGGAATTACACAATTTATTTAATAAATTTCAAAGGCAATTGGATTGAAGATAAGAAAAGAAAAATATAATTTCTTAGTTCACTGCAAAGGCAAATAGTTTTATAAATCCCCCCTCCTCTCGTAGTTTTTAAAACTTTAACGATGCGGAAACTGGAACCTAATTCAAATAACCTGATTTCGCTTTATAAACAATAGATTCAGTATTACCTTGTTCCATTTTGCGATACATTTAATATTCGTAAAGCGGACTAATTTTTAATATATAATAACGGTTATATCTTAAAAGCAATCAATCTGGATAATTAACTAATAATATTAGTTTTGAAAACCATTGTTTACCAAGCATATGAATTACTTGCTTGCTATACAAGTAGCTCTGTTTGAGTTTAAGATTTTTTTAATAAAGGCAGAGTTCTTTAATAAAGACAGATTGAAGTCTTAAAAAAGCTCTCAAAAAATTATTATGTAACCCAGAATATTATATTAGTGATCTGCTTAAACCAAATACAGGATGCCCAATAATAAGCCTATAGTTCCTACAAAAATTATAGTATAAAATTTCATAAATAATTTGTCGAGTTAGTCAAGTCTTTAACGCAAATACTAAACTTTCTAGGTTACTTGTGGTTAATTAAAATAAATGCGATTTTGAAATTGTCATGTAAGAGAAATGCAGTACAAAAGAATGTGAAGTAGAGAAGTTGCTAACTGTCTAAATTGACAATAACTTTTTTTTTGAAAAAAGTTGAATCAAATAGTAAAAGGAGTAGAATAAGGTAAGAAATATATATTTGCAAATATTTTAGAAGTTCCATTTATAAAAGTATTGTATTATCTGCAAAAAAAAATATTTGTTATTCAGTAAGACCTCAACATTGTTTTCTTCAATATATGTTACAAAACGCGGTAAAAACTTCACCTAATTTACAATTCCAATTTCGAAACTTTTTATGAAATGGGTTTCTTTTTTTAAACAGATTTATTTAATTCTTATATAGATTATATTTATAAGTAAACATTTTTTAATATATTTTTTTTTTTTTTAATTCAAATCCCTATGCCCTTTTTTCTAAGGTATCAGGACCCCAGTATATTAATTTTTTATTACTTGTATTATATTTTATTAATATTATTTTTTATCAATTTTTATACATATATTTTATAATTTTATTATTATGGAGAACGTTGCACCATTTTTTATATTTTTTTACAAAATGAATTGTGTCACTTGCACAACAATTTTTTTTTTTTTTTTTTTTCAAAAATTATCTCCCCTTTTTTACCTTTAATATTTTTTTATTTAAAATTCCACTTTGCTTTTTTTTTTTTTTACTCTTTAACTCTTTATAACTGAAATACATGTGTCTTCTACTTAAAAAAAATTCCGTCTAGAAAGGGTCATTTATCTTAAATTTTTATTTTATAGCTTTTACATTTTCACGTCAGGTGTAATGTAAAGAATGAAAAACAACGAAAAATAAAAAATGGAATATTAAAGCGTTACATTTTTTTTCTCTTTTTTGTGTTTTTGTTAACTAGAAGGGCTCAATTTACTTTATTAAAATATATGATCCCATGTACGACCGTTTTTATTAATATAACGTCAATTTGACTTTGCGGTTATGGTCTAATATACATGTATAATATATTATTATTTATATATATCTATATAATACATGTATATTTTTAACTTTCATCCTAGACTTGGTACCAATTTTTTTTTTTTTTTTATCCATAGAGATGAACGTGTAATTGAACATTGAAAATTATGGGAAAACGTGTAACCAGAAACATACAAAAAAAAAAAATGTCATAGTATGTAGCATATTAAAAACTATGGAAAATCATAAATTTTTAAAAAATTTATGGCGATTGTTAAAACAGCAAAAAAAAAAAAAAAATGGAATTACTTAAATTTTTTTTTTTAATATTAAAAAGAAATTTTCTTGTATATAACATTAAAAAGCGTTCGTTGTTATACTTTGGTTATTTTTTTTTTTATTTTTTTAAATTTTCTCATCAATAAACGTTTAAAAATGAATTACTAAAACTATAGGTAGTAGTTGAATTTGTTTTTTTTTTTGTTTTTAGTTATGAGAACGTAAATCAACTGGATCAACGATACTAATATCGTAAAATCAACGTTCAGAAATAAAAAAACAAAAAAAAAAAACGAATTCTTTATAACTTATGAAATTATTAAAAAGAGTGTGACAAACCATTCTGTAGTAATTCAAAAGTCATTTCTTTAAGATGTTAAAAGAAGCGTTTTTAAAACTATTATGTTATGGCTTTTTTCGGTATGTGTAATATATTATTTACAAAAAAAAAAAAATAAATTTATAAGTAAATTGTCATAAAATAGTTTAATGGTATAGTGGTATAAAAATTTGAATGGCTTTTAAGAAATAGTACGTTAATATTTTAATATTTTTCAATATTTTGGATTTAATTAAAAATTAAATTACGAATTACTTAAAAGTGTTTTAAGTAAAGCCGCAAAATTTTTGAATAATATTTATTTAGATCAATGATAGCTTTAATAGTTTAATAATGCTTTAGATTAGGATATAGTAGAAATTTATATAGTTACTTAAAGTTCCTTGAAGACAATATAATTTCTATGAATTTATTTACAACGGAAACTGCCACAAATTATTTTTCTGAAGACAGAAAAAAATCTTGTATTATTGATGAGGTAAGGCATTATTTAAGTTCTCAAAAGCTAAAAATCTAATTTTTTTAAATTTTTTTATAACCATTAATGATGTTAGTACTTGTTTTAATTATAAAATTTTAAATGCACCATGTAAATTTACTTTTGCTATGAATATTAAAAATTCATAGATATTAAGAATTGAATTTTAATTGGTAAGTATATCATAAAAAAATTAAATGCACTAATTTCAGATTTTTTGACATATAGATCTTTAAATTGAAGCTAATGCCACTACAATGGTTAGCCAAGAATTAGAGAAAAGTTACCTTAGTTAGCCAAGAATTAGAGAAAATAGCCGATTGGGGAAACGTAAACAATAACGAGTTCAATACTTCTAAAACTCAAAGCTGTCTGATCTTTTGCAAAAGATTCTGCGATTTCAAGGAGAATTTATACAATATTCTACAAAATTAAATATTTTAGACATGCAGTTAAATCAAAAATGCTGTGTAATGAGCATGTTTTTGATATAACGAAGAAGCTTCTTTTTTTCCTTTATAAAGCTTTTTTTTTTTGCTGGAGATTTGGCCAATATCTATAAGGCATATATTCGAGATAAAATGGAGTATAATTCTCAAATTCTTGGTGCTGCTCAAACAATATTAAATCATCTGTACAAAATCCAAAATTGCACCTTACGCGCGATTGACTACCCTATTGTTCAGGAAACTTTTACTCCTCTTAACTAACGTCGTAATTTGGAGTATTATTCTCTTTTGTAAATGTCTTGTACTTAATGAAATTTGTTCTATTGATTTAAAATCAATAATGCCTCCCTTTAAACAATTTCAACTCAACATTAAGGAAGTCTCAAGTTTCTACACATTTATACACGGTCGAAACTCCTAGATGCTTTGAAAAAATTCGATATGGAAACTTTTTTATTGTGTGAATTGCTAAGATGTAGAACATGCTTCCAACCAACGTTTACTCTCAGATAGGAATGGTCCATTATAAAATATGCAACTTTTGAAAAAGAATCTGTTCAGGTTCGTCTTCGATTTGTCTACCAGCTCTCCTCTATATTGCTATTTCTCTCCAACTCTTCTTCCTTTTATTAAAATCATCAAAAATTTTGTTTTTAAGGAATTCTCTCTTAAAGTTTGGAAAGCGTGCTAAAAAAAAATACTTTTAATTATTCTTACACTAAATTTTGCATTTTTCGTGATCTCTGAATTACTCCATAGATAAATTCATAAGTAGTTTAGTTTTATTTTTCGAATATAAGAAAAATCAGATATTGAAACAAATCAGATATTCTTTTAAATTAAAAAAATGATTTATTAAAAAATAAAACTATAATTTGATTCAAAAATTAAATAGTTCTTTTTTTTGGAAATTTTTTACAACATTTGCTACTACTATTTATAAAAATTTAAAAAACATCTTTATAAACCATTTCTTATATATAAAATGTTACTTTAAAAAAACATCAACCCTCTTATTGATATTGTTCTGACAATTTAAGCAAAAGGTTCCATTATAAAACAAAAAGTTAAAGAATAAACTATAAGTATATTTTGTAACATAATAATCATAATATATTCTAACTTAGAAACGTGTATATGTTATAAAAACTTTAAGTTCATTAAAGATCATTTTCTCTTTCCACAAACTTTAAGATTTTTTCAATATTTTCAGAAAACATTTTTATAAAAAAAAAAAAAAATTAATTTTTAGATCAAGAATCCTCTTATACTTTAAGATGATTTTTATCTTTAAGATTATATTTTATAGTATCTTTAAAGGTAACATATTTTTTATTCCGCCCCCATATACAAAAACAAAAAAATAATTATTGGAAACTTATTTATTTTGTTATCTCATCTCTTGTTTTTTTTTTTTTTTTTAATTTTATTGTTACTGGGGCCCATAATTATTTTTCATTGATTTTTCTTTTAATTAATTGATGAACATAACAATGACCATCAACTTACGATATCTTTTATCATTAAATATCTGTCCTATTTTAGTTATAAAATATATTTATATAGATATACTTATATAAATATATTATTCTTAATGTAATATCTTCTTGTTTTCAATATAAAGTTAATTTTTCTTCAATGTATATGTTCCAAGGAGTAGCATTTGTTGATGTCCTTGACTTCTTATATAAGATATATTGTATACCTTTATTATTTTTATACTTGATAATGTTATAAATGAATAGATGAAAATTGAAAACTCTTAACAAATAACTTTTTTTTGTTTTGTTTTTGCTATTGGGTTCTTTTCACACTACCAGCATCCTAAAAATACATGACAAAGCATTTTATCTCATTATATCTACAAAAAAAAAAAAAAACATATTATATTTTAAAAATATTTACCGTTATCATAATATAATTATGGATATTATAAAAATTATTTTTGGGAGTGCCTAAAAATATGCAATATTTTAAAGTAGTTGGAGAAAAGAACTCTGTGGATAATTAATAAAAAGTGGTGGCTTCTTAAGTATATCTTTAGGTATTATAAAAATAAATTATAGCTTGAAACTTCTCTTGAATAAAATATTAAATATCATTATAGAGTAGAATATCGTAATATTATGAAAATAATATGTTTATTTATTTGTCATAGGATATTGCAATATTACAAAACCATCGGCTACTAAAGGCCATTAGGTCAAATACTATTATTAATTTATACATTAATATTATTTATTTTGTTTATATTATATTATATTTTTACACTATATTTGATATCAAGGAAGAGTTGTTTTTAATTAATAAAACTTGCTACCTGTGATGCAGGTTTTGAACCTACACTACCTCGGTTAATAAGTCACGTCTTTAACCACTAAGCCACCGAGGTCCCTAAAAATAATATATTGGACTGTTTTATTTAATAATTTGAGCTTTACGGTAGTATCAGATTTTTTTAAAAATTTTCATTGATTATTTGATTGATTTAATCTTTTCAATATGTCGGTTTTCAGCAAGTTTGCGAACCCTTTCCTTTTCAGATATGGGATATTTAAATTTTTATTTGCAATATCAAATTCTGAACAGACAAATTGACAAATAAAAGAAAAACGTAAACTTTAAAATAAAGTTTATAAAATAAAAGAAAATAAAATAGTATGGGTGTTATAGAAACAAAGAAACCAAAATAACATATTGATCGATTATAATTTGATATTAAACTTTTCTAGTTTTCTATCGATATTGATTTGCTAATAAAACAATATGTATGTTTATATATACATACATATTATATAATATATATATATATATATATATATATGTAAAACTGTATAATATATATATTTAACATTATTATTATTATAACTATTTTTTTTTATTGAAAATATAATAAATATGGTTTTAGTAACCTCAAAATTTAAGAAATTGTATTTTTTTTTTGTTAAGATTTTATGATGGTACCTAAATATTAGTATAATAATAGTAATAAAAATTATAATAACCACAATTTAAAAACGGGTCTACTCATACCTTATAATAAATATTATATAATTGGCAATTATAAGTAAATACATAATATACTAATTAAAAAAATGAAAACGAGAAAAATAATTTCATTTTGAAGAATAATGTGGTTTGAATATTGAATGCTCCTGCTAAGAATTCGAAATTTATATATTAAGGGTTTTTAAATATTATGACTAAAATTGTTGTAAAATCATTTGGTAGGTACATGTTAGTATTTTATTATATTTAAATGATGAATAATGTAAAAATAAATATTTTTCATAAGATTTTTATCACTATGTTTTTTATATTATTGGCATTTTTTGGTAACATCATGTGAACATGAAATGTAAAATTTAACATAATATATTAATCTTTCAAGTTTCTTTTTCATATTGTATGTATATATTCAATTTTATTTTTAACATTAGTTTTAAGATTAAAAGCATCTTAACAGCTACTAGTTGTCGTTATTATCTGAAAAAGACTTTTTTTTGTACATATCTCCAAAAATAACGATAATCTCGCCAGTTTAAATTCAAAAAAAATTAAATGCAAGTTAAAAGCACGTCAAATTAATATAAAATATAATTAAGTTTTCGGTTTATTAGGCAACATATATATATAACATTTTCTGGTCAAATTCAGGTATTTTCTAAATATTCTCAGGTATTAAATAAATATATATTCAGATTTGTGCTAAATATATTCAGATATTTACTAAATAAATTCAGATTTTTTTTTTGTAATTCAGAGTTTTACTAAATAAATTCAGATTCTTACTACTACTACTACTTACTCAGATTCTTAAAATTTCAGATTTTTTTTTTGAAATTCCGATTTTTATTAAATAAATTTAGATAATTTTTTAATGCGAAAATTCTAAAAATTAAAAATTTGATAAACATATATATAAAAATTCTGAAAAATATTTATCGTCAACTTGTGTAACTTTGACCGCTTTTTAACATTAAAAGTGTCATAAAAATTAAAGTAGGTACCTATTTTAGTTAGACAAGTCGACGATAATTATTTTTAAAAACTTTTACATGTTTATCAATAGAAAAGTTTAAATATTTACAATTTTTAAATCAAAAAAATTAAATTTATTTAGTAAAAATCTCAAATTATTTAGTAAAAATCTGAATTCATTTATAAAACTCTAAATTCCAAAAACAAAATCTGAGTTTATTTAGTAAATACCTGAATATATTTAGCAAAAATCTGAATATATTTAGTAAATACCTGACAATATTTAGTGAATACCTGTATTTGACCAGAAAATGCTATACATAACGTACACACGGATTTCAATAAAACGTATTCAAATTGTTTTCTTGCTAATATAAAATTTTTGTTTTGGCGATGCAATTAGCGAACATGCGGCCAGAATAAGTTTTTCATTCAATCTATTATGCTGCAGTTTTGGTGAACAGAACCACAAAGAAACAATCTAACAGTTAAGCAATAGCAATCTAACGGTTAAGAAACCTGCAGAGCTAGTAAGGTTTCTGAAAGCCGAGAAATGGATTTAAAGTATAATCCAATATAGCTTTAATATAAGCCTTGTGGACACGGTATTGAACTACTTGTATCAATCATATACTTTTTATTTCTTCGTCAAGCTTTTCATTTGGATTGATTTAATGCATACTGTTACTAAATCGAACTCTTCAATTTTGTAAAATATCTAAAAGTAGTTTTGGATATTCCATTGATGGTGATATTATATTGCTGGTAAGCATTTTATTTTAAACTAACAAACCCATTTTGAAAGTATATTTTTTTTCAAATCAGCTAATTTAAAGATTCGTTGTTGTTTCGGTAAAACTCTCCCAAACAACACCATCAAAAAGCATATCATAGTCTTTAGTTTCATATCAAATTTTAATTTGCAGTGAAAATTCAATACGTAATGAATGGTAATTTGAATATAGTGGATATTTTGTTAAAAACTATTTTCTAAGTTAGATTTACTCTTACAGGCTATATCTTTTCTAGTAATTCTTTTCTAAAATTCTTGGAATTCTGATAAAAAAAATTCTGACACTTAGAAAAAAAAGTATCTTTCAAAAAATGTTGGGACAATAATTTTATAACTATACTGTTGCTTAAATATAGAAAATAGAATCTGAATAAAATTTTCATACATTCTTAATTTAAGATTCATGTCTATTACATTAATTCAAATATGAATAACACTTATTTTAATACTGTTTACATGGCTTATCTATTATTTTCTAATAAATTATTCTGATAAATTATTAAACATTTAAAATTTTTTTACCATAAGTCTTTTCGTATAAAATCTTTTTTAAATAAATCATTTTCTCTATCTCTACATTCTTCAAGTCCCTATTATTATTATTATTGTGGTATAATAAATAATTTCTTTTCCTTTTTTTTTAAACAAATTCTTAATCAATATTCAAAATTTATCAAAAATTTTATGCAATTATCCATAATGAATCCTTTTTTTTCCTATCATTTTTTCTTTTTCTATTTCCTTTTTTTTTTTTGGTTTAGATCCCAAATTTAAAAAAAAAAATATTTCAAATTCAAACCGCATTTAAGGAACACAAAAAAAAATTAATTTTTTTTTTTTTTTGGAAATTGTTAGCTATAAAATTTTGTTTTGTACTTTTACTAACCAATAAATGCCTTTAATACCTTTGTTATAGAAAGAGAAGAGAATAAAAAAGAAAAAAATAAGGGAGTTTTGAAATTGTTTACCTAATTTAAAAAAACAAGGTTAGAGTTTATACCTATAAACTCTTCAATACATCTAAATAAAAATAAAACTATCAATATTAATAAGGATACAAAATATAGTTACAATACAAATAATCTTAATCAATACATTATTGAGTATTGAATAAACTGAACTATACCTGACTTACCATTCAATCGTTTTATATGCCATCTTATTTACTCTTATACCACGGAATTAATGTATGACACCATTTTTAACTATTTGTATAATATAACATTGTATTATTTTCAATATTGTGAATTTATTGAGACACTTAAAACCTTTTACCTTTAATATTATTTTTGTTTGACACTTTATATAATTCTATAATAATAATATCTAGCCTTAAGTTTTGATATCTAGCCCACATAATGCATTATTTACTATACACACCCGCCCGAAGTAGTTGAGCGAGTTTACAAATATTGACGTATTTTTTATTCTTCCACTTCTATACGTTTTTTTTCTATTTATAAATTTTATTGGTGGCACTAAACCCAATCGAATGAGAAAACAGAACGCATTCGAAAAGTAAGAACGAGATAGAAAATTTTTTGTATAAACGAACAATATGATGTACATATATATACATATTCACGATAGCACATCAGGATTTATGTATTTAGAAAGAGAAAAAAATTGAAAGTGCTATATTAAAGGAAGCCAATCCCTTCCGATTTACTTTGGAAAAGTTTTTTGTTTCTTTCTGGCTTCTGTGGATAAAAAAAAAAAACCAAAGAAGGGTAAAAATTAAAAAAAAAAAATTTTTGTTATTTTTGTTACTGAAAAATGGAGAAAAATTTTACCTTGAATATATAAAAGACCCGTTTTCCATGATTCTTATGTCCAATATACCAAATAGTATAATATAGAATGTGAAAAAAAGGAAGGGGAAGAAGAAAGCTAAAAACTACATTTTTCATTAAATACCTTAAAAATACGTGCACAAATATTTGGAGAATGGAACCGACCAATTTTGTTTCTTTAATATTATCGGTTTATTTTTTTTTTTTTTATTTGGAGAAACCCTTTTATTAAATTGTACCTTGGATTAATCGAAAAAAAAATTTTATTCTAACCCAAAAATGGTTTTTAAAAGAAAATATGAAAAAAAAGTAAGGATGGCATTCAATCGTTAATTTGAGAAAATAAGTAATTTTTATCATTTTTATCAGTAAATCTTAAAGACTCTTAAACAGAATATTCTTGTATTCCATATTCTGTTTCATTTTAAAGTTAATTTTGTTTCAAAAAAAAAAAGGTAACTACCACTTTTTACTGAATACTCAAAATATACAACATATAATTTATTTCAATTATACCTACCTATCATGTTCAAGATAAAGCCGAGTAATCAATGGCTTAGTGAAAATAATGATTCCAGAAACTGAAGCTCAGTCAAGTATGAATAATAAATGACTTAGGGGATGTCGTATGTTCCTTGTAGGAGTAGTAGTGGCAAAACATCCTGTTCAAGTAAATTTCGACCGAATATTTTCAAACACAACGTTCAAAATCTAAAATTTTCGATTATCCTCTGAAACAATCATTGGAAAATAAAAATATTTTTTGAAGTTCATATTTTCATAATCACAATAATCACAATAATCACATAATCTACAAATTTCTAAGTTAAAACTGATTTATACTTTAAAAAATTTACTGCTATTATTTGAAATTGAAACTTTTCATATAATCCATTTTTCATTCTCTATCATGATACGTGCCATTTTCAGTTTCAACAAAAGAAATGAGAGGAAAGAAACTTTTGTTAATAAATGAAGTAAAAAAATGTAAAAGAAAAAATTAAGTGGTCATATCGTAATAGTAAATCGATAAAAGGTATTCAATATGATTGTTAATAGCAAGTAATTTTTTTCTTCTCTATGACTGCCACATATAATTTAGATATTTTTTAGATATAAATTTTTTTGTTCATAGAATAACAAAACAAAAAAAAAAAACAAAAAAAAATATTTTAAGATAAAATTTTAATGCTTAAATGTATTTTTAAAGGACTATGAAAAGTATCCTGTATAACTCCCTTTATATCGTTTAATTTAACCCATAGTTTTGTATTATATTACACACATATATACAAATAACACTTTTATAATGTACATTTAAATTTAGTAAACTTAAAAACAAAATATAGGGATTGATGGTATTCTTAAGTGTTGGGAATATTGGGAAAAAAAGGATTTAAAATCAAAGGAAAGTTATCATGAATTCGAAGAGAAAGAGAGAAAGTAAGAGTATAGAATATCAGGATTTGCAAAAAAATGAAAGCTGGTTTTTTTTTTTCTTTTTAGTTAAAGGAAGTTATTTGAATTCACTTAAGAATTCTGTAATGGTTCAGGGTCAGTCAGAAGAGATTCAGGATCTCTTTAGTTTATTTTGTGATTTTTATTCTTTGTTTTTTTTTTTATTTTTATTTTTATTTATTTTTTTTTTGATTAATTGAAATTGTTTAATTTTTTGATTTGTAATCTTTTTATTATTTACGTCTTTATTTTAAAATGATTTTTTGTTTTACATTTTTTTTTATGTTGAAAAATAGTCAGAAAGGAATGGAATTAGTAAATAATGAGAATTTAAGAGAGAGAAAAGAAGAAAAAGTTAACTAAGAAAAATAACATTTACCTAAAAGTTTTTCTTTTAAATTTTTCATTTTTAATTTTGTTTGTTTTTATTTTTGTTTTATTCAAAAATTGTGGTCAATACCAGAATAAATTTTAAATATTTATTTTAGGATATAAAAAATACTTTTGCAATCAATTTTCTAATAAAAAAAAAAATAAAATAAAGAAAAATTATTTTAAAAAATATTTCATTTATTTTATAGTAGATAAATTTGTAGGTAAATTTCTGGGTTTGATTATGTAAAATTTGATTCCTTGATAAAAGAACATATGATACAACGAAGCAATTTTTGTTTTTTAAAACTATAATTGTTTCTATTAAACTTCTATAATTACTAACTTCTCTATTAACACTCCGGGTGAACTTTACTTTAGGTACATTGTCCGGTTGCCTTGCATTTTACATAACGGTACTTAGTGACGTCACCTATATTTCATAGAACATGACTTTAGACGGAAAGGTCATTTAAAGGTCAAATTGATTATTTTGAAATTTTCATAACATTTTGTAGTATTTTATTTAAACTGTTTTATTTTTCTCTACGATAGTACATAGAAACCAATTTTTTACAACATTGTGGGACCTACTATCGTCCTTAATAAATATCTTTTTTCATTTTAATCAGTTCTACCGTTTCGGAGATACTGGCAGTTCAAACGGAAAATTTTGGTATAAAAAAAAATTTACTTTAGGCTTTCTAGAAACCACTATACTTTATAAATTTTCAAAGACACCCTATATTATTTTTATACTGGTCTCTTTACACTCTTTCTAATGATATATAATAAGTATGGTAGGGATTGGTAAATAGTCCCACTAGAGGTTAGAAATTTGAAATTCAAATAATAATATTAAGATTTGGTAAGTGTCTGAAAATTCTATTCGCTGTTTTGCCAAACCATCTACCGACGATGGCGCGTACTAAATAAATTTCTAAATATAATATATATGGAATCTCAAATGTAATTTCTGAACAAATTTTTATGTCATTTATCTGTTGATATCTATTATAAATATGAAAAAAAATTTTATATAAGGAGAATTGAAATTTTTAACCTAAATAAATTGGCGCTACAAAAGATAATAATATTTGAATTACAATTATTTATTCTATTCTTCTAGTATACATACAATATCACTTTTTCACTTAAATTGTTTGTGAGATAAACAATTAAAGGAAACTTTTTCTAATTATAACTGTATTTTTTAAATTTTATATAATTAACATTAACATTAAAACTCATATTTATCCCTTATGTGATTTGACGTTATATATTAATTTTTCTTGTCATAAAATTCTGAAAACTTCTGAAAAAAAAAAATTGTCGCCACAAAATATTTCTTAAAAAATAAATAAATTTAACTCACCTACTTATTAGCTGGATAACAATGATTTAAATTTAATTTAAAATAAATGAAATTTGAATTTTTGCATTTGACATAACAAACTTCAAATATATTTATCTCAAAAATCCCATAAAATTTCAAAAAAAAAGAAGCCATTTTTATCGTTCAGCTGTTATTGACAGTAAAATGATGAGAAATGATGGGAAAATAGAATCGGTTTCTATTTTTTTCTCATCATTTTGCCATCATTTTACTGATGGTAAATGACAGAAAATGATGACAAAATGATGAAAATACTGCTGTGTAATAAGCTTGTTAAAAATAGTCCCCGTATTTGGAACAATTTTTTGTTTGTTTTACATCCTCGATTTCTAAAATCAAGAAATACATTTGAGAACCGGGTGTCTCGTCTGTATACAAAAAAAAATATGTATTTTGTCATATTGTAATTTGATTTTGTGTATTTAATCCATTTATTTTGAAACAAAATGAATGATTAGAGTAATAAGAAATAGAAAACTTTTAATTATTGATTAAGAGTTTGTTTTATTTCAACTTTAATTGAAAAGATTATGTCAATTTGAAAGTTTATAAAAACAAGAAAAAATTATTTTTGAAAAATATTTTAAAAATTAATGAAGATATATTTAAATATTTGATTTGGTTTAGTTTAAGTTTTCTTTTTTTTTTTTGGTTCTTGTTCAATATTTTATTTAAGAGATGTACAAGAATTTTATTTTTAATGATTTGTTACTGTTTTGAAAATAAATTGAAAAATTTTGAAATATTAATTTGGTTTTCTGTTTCCTTTTTTTTTTTTGTATTTTATTTTGGATATCATTAAATTTAACCTTTAATGGCATTTGGGATTATTTTGACCTGTAATCAAAATTGTAAAATAATAATTTATTTTATTTGGTTTCAAATTCTATTTTCTTATTTTTGTATTTTAGTCTTTTAGTATTTTGTTAAAAATTTCTTGAAATCATTTTTAATTTTCAATTTTAATTTTCAATTTCAATTTCTAATGAGAATTTATTGGTTACTATTTTTTGAAAATGTTTTTAATTGAATCAAATAAAGGAAATACATCCATTATTCGCCTTTCTTTTCAACAAAGCATCAATTAATTAATAAGATTAAGTGGTATTTTATGTTCATAAATAAATAATTTTATCTTAAAATGGAAAGAAATAGATTGAAAAATTGTTTTAAATTTAAAAATTATTATTTGTTATGTTTATTCTAGATGAAATATACTTTGTACAGGTATTGCAAAGATAAATTATTATTCTAAAATAGGTTTTATATCTGTGTTTGGAAATTTAACATATAACCCTTCAGTACTCGCACAATATTTTTTCTATAAATACTCGTGTTGAGTCATACTGGGTCGAATGCATAAAACTGAGCTTGAACTCTAATCTTATATTTTCAAACAAAAATACGATTTTGTTTGAAAATCAATGAAAATGAAAAATCAGATTTTGTTTGAAAATGTTTGAGATATCATCTGACACTTAATAATAAAAAATATCACTTTTTGGCACTATTGTTGTTGTAGGTGCTGTAAACCTACACCTAAATTTATGAAACTTTACAGTCTTATATAAATAATATTTGATAAAAAAACTTTTCTTCAATATAAAGTTTAACAGTGTTTGGAAGTAAAAATTCAAAATAAAAACAAATAAAAATTTTAGGAAAGTGGAAAATTATTGTTGCAGAAAATATTAAAGCTCAGCTGCTGGAAAAATGCAGCTAAAGTAT
This sequence comes from Poecilobothrus nobilitatus, assembly GCA_947095535.1. Classification (NCBI taxonomy): domain Eukaryota; kingdom Metazoa; phylum Arthropoda; class Insecta; order Diptera; family Dolichopodidae; genus Poecilobothrus; species Poecilobothrus nobilitatus. Next base: position 264,701,473 of record OX352774.1, on the reverse strand, counting down.
TATGCTCTATTGGCTTATAAAATAAATTTGGGTCGAAAAGACCCGTGGAGGGTAAAATAAAAAAATTTAAAGCTTGGTAAATGTGGTACATCATATCTATATAATATGGTACTGGAATTATAGAATTTCTATAAAACAAAAATAAATAGGGCTATTGTCTTCCGAATAAGGTTTGCAAATAATTTTAATGAAAAATTTTTTTTTAAACTTTTTATAGAAAATCATTTACCTTTGAAAATGCATATTACTTTATTAGTTAGATGATTTAAAAGAATCTTTTTCAAATTTACAAGAAAGGTTTTGACTTTTATTTTAAAATAATTTCAAATAAAATCTGTATATCGTATACCTATTCCTATTACCTGTACAATAAACGTACCTAATTTAATTTCTCCATTATTTAAAAAATTTAAATTAATGCGAATAAAACCAAATAATTATTAGGGAAATCTTATCTTTTTTTTTTCTTCCTAAGGGAGGTGGGAACCTTCCAAAGACACCAAGAATTTCCCGCTTGGTAGTGTCAGATTCTTACTGACTAAACCCACCTCCCCCTTTAGCCAATATAATGGGATGAAACCCTTACCTGCCAACGCAGTATATTGGCTAGGGAGTAGGGATAGGAAAGGATAAGAAATGGATACGGAAACATTGAATTGAGAGTGGGACTGTAAGGAAACAATGAATTTGTCTATTATTATTACTATTTTGCTAACAATGACTAAAGCCGTCATAACAGTTACAACATGTAGTAGTAGTATATAGAACTACATGAGGTAATTATCGTAGGCCCCCACTGTCACTGTAGCAGCTATTATTATTGGTATTAGTATTCTTATTAATATTATTATTATTTTACTACAGAGTCAGCGCGATCAGTTGATTACAACGTGCAGCAGTATATAACACCTTACTTACATGATATAACCAAAGATAGCTCCACTGTCATGGAGCTATTACGATATAAAAGTACTACTTAAAAGTATATATTTTTATTTATGACCTGACCGGGGTTTGAACCCAAGACCCTTCGATTGAAAGGTTGGCTTAACCAATCAGCCATGAGTCAGATAATTTTATAGAAATATACAATTTCTAATCTATAATTTTATAGAAATTTAAGATTATAAAATTATCTTATTAGCTTTTCCTTCATACAAAAAAAATCTTTCCTTTGAATGAACTAGAGATAATGTTAGTCAGCCATGTTTAATTTGGTATTTAGTATAGGTATATTATTATCAATTAGAAGTGCATAAATTTTCTTTCTTTAATTTTTGTTACCTTTAAACGATATTATATTATTATAATTTTCACGTTTTTATTTTATAACCTACAATTAATGAGGAATTAATGAAATATTTCATCACAATTTTTTCCATAAAAAATCTTAATAATTTTTGTTGGGTTTTTTATTTTTGCCGTAAAATTTTTCGTCAACTTTTATGGTCAATCCGTCAGGGTATTTTCTTTTTTCTGTATTTTTCTCATTCCTATAATTAGTATTTTGCTGTTTAATCTTGCAAAATTCTTTTTTTTCTGAAGGAAATCAAAAATTTAATGATTTATGTTCACGCACATATAAAAAAAAAAAAAAACATTTATTGATCCTTAAGAAAACAAACGAAGGAAATGTAAGACAAAAGAAACTTGAAATTAAATTAATTAACCAAAAAATTAATGAATGGAGTGAAATGAAATAAAAACAAAAACAACAAAACGAACAGAACTAAATTATTATGTTACGTCATAAAAATTTTTACAAGTTCTTATGTTTTAAAAGACTTGTGAATTCATTTTATTGTCTATTATGCTTGTATTACCTGTTTTAATGTACTACTACCTGTGTTGATAGAATTCAAAAGTGTTCATAAATTTAAATAAAACCCTAATATGTTGGTAAGTTACTTTTCATTTTTTTTGGCTCTGTAAAAAGGTGAAATTCAGCTTTTGATTGAAGGTTGATTCTTATTCTTATTTTAGGTCAATAATTCTGTAAGGTTTCTTACGTTGTGAATGTAAATTTCATTAGTGAAAACTTAAATCATGTTAATAATAATAAATAGGATATTTTCGATAAATAAAACACAGAAAAAACTTTCGAACATATGACATTTAAATTTATTTTAAAATACAACGATTCTATATGTGAGTTTTTTGTATTTAATGTAATTAACCACAATTCCTCAATTAAACAAAATAAGTAAAGCCAATAACATTTTGATAGGCTATTTCAAAAATTTATATTATAATTACTTATTATTTAGATGTTTTAATAACTAAACCTATACATTTCTCTATATATTATATTGAATAGAGCACTAGGATAATATACTATGTTACTGTTGCTGAACCGCTCCAATAATTCATTTTTTTAGGTTAAAGAACTAAAAATAATAAAACCACTTAAACTGTTTCTGCAGGAAAAAAGGGTAACAAAAATTTAAGGAGTAAATAAAACAAGGTAGAATGTAAACCAACGGTTTTTAAAAGCGCACATTTCCAAAACTCAATACAAATTGTTTAGAAGTGTGGCTTACACAAAAATTTGAAAATTTCATGTAATAAGAAAAAATGTGAAAATAGGACATTTTTGAAATTTTGAGGGGCTATAAGTCCGGAATCCTATATAACTAAGAAAAGCTGTTAACACACGTAAAAATATATTATTGAAGCTTTAATTTTTATGTCTTGCCGAAGAAAAGTTTTTACAGGTGCCTAAGTTACAGGTGTCTAAAAATAGCAAATTTTCAATTTTTGAGGCGTAATAACTCTTAAAGAGGGGGCGTTACCAAAAAATTTTCTGAGGAAACTTATACTAATTCTAAAAGTTCTTTCTTGTCTCAAAATTTCAGATTCCTATCTAAAGGGGTGCCGGAGTTATGAAAAAAGAAATTTCATGCAAAATGTGGTTTTCACATAACGGTAAATTTAAATCGTAAATTACAAAATATTACATAATTTTGATATTGTTTTATATAGATAATAAAATTTTCGATCTTCTACCGGTTTTAGATTGCAAAACTATTACGCAAAGCCCGAGATATATACATCTGAAAATGGAGCTTTTTTACAATTTTGAAGAGCTGCAGCTTTGGAACCCTTTACAACTAAAATAAACCTTTCACACACGTAAAAATATATTATTGTAGCTTTCATTTTCATGTCTTGCCGAAGAAAAATTTTTACAGGTGCCTAAGTTACAGGTGTCTAAAAATAGCAAATTTTCAATTTTTGAGGCGTAATAACTCTTAAAGAGGGGGCGTTACCAAAAAATTTTCTGAGGAAACTTATACTAATTCTAAAAGTTCTTTCTTGTCTCAAAATTTCAGGTTCCTATCTAAAGGGGTGCCGGAGTTATGAAAAAAGAAATTTCATGCAAAATGTGGTTTTCACATAACGGTAAATTTAAATAGTAAATTACAAAATATTACATAATTTTGATATTGTTTTATATAGATAATAAAATTTTCGATCTTCTGCCGGTTTTAGATTGCAAAACTATTACGCAGAGCCCGAGATATATACATCTGAAAATGGGGCTTTTTTACAACTTTGAAGAGCTGCAACTTTGGAACCCTTTACAATTAAAATAAACCTTTCACACACGTAAAAATATATTATTGTAGCTTTAATTTTTACATCTTGCAGAAGTAAAATGTGTGCAGGTTCCTAAGTTACAGGTGTTTAAAAATAACAAATTTTCAATTTTTAAGCCCTAATAGCTCATAAACAGGGGGTGGTCCGAAAAAATTTTCTGAGGAAACTTATACTAATTCTAAAAGTTCTTTCTTGCCTCAAAATTTCAAGCTTGTATCTAGAAGCGTGCCGGAGTTATGAAAGTAGAAAAATCATGCAAAATTTGGTTTTCACATAACGGTAAATTTAAATACTAAATTTAAAAAAATTGTATAATTTTGATATTAATTTATAAAGATAAAAGAAATACCTGTCGAATGACGTTTTCAGATTGAAAAAATCTTAAGCAGAACATAAGATATATGCATTTAAAAATAGGGCTTTTTCAAAGTTTGAGGGGGTGTAGCTCCGTAATGAGGGGGGCTACATGAAAAAGTTGTTGCACAAAATTATTTTTTTTATGAGACCTACCTATGGTTAAAATTTTTTTTCTCTATCTTTAACGGTGTAGAAGTTTTGTAAACAGACGGACGGACGGACGGACGCACAGAGTGAAACTAATAAGCACATTTTTTCAAAATTTTTTTGGAAATGTGCTAAAAACACCAAGTTTATAAGGGACATATAAAAACTATAGGGCGAAAAATGAATATAAGTTTATTTGTTATACATATAGAATTATTCAAAAGTTACTGATCCAAAGAAATGACTTTGAAGGGCATTTGTAAACCGTTGTTTAAAGTTTTAATAAATGTTTTAATGTAAATTGCATAATTTTAGGAGTATTTTAAAAGTTATAGTAATTAAATTGTAATAACGATAACAATTTAATTTTTTTTTGAATAGAATATAAAATATATCTTTTTTTATATAAATTTAAATGTTTATTTTGTTTTTTGCTATAACATATATACATATTATATAGAAATTTGTTAATTTGTTTTTTTTTTTGCAGCACGAAAAAAGTCCCCAAAAAACAAAAATAAAAAGAGTCCTCAATTTTGCAAAAATGAAAAGAGTCCCAATTACATAATATTCAAAAAGTACCCAAAATTTCAAACAATTTTTTGGTGACTTTTTTCATATTTGGTTTTTGCCAAAATTTTATACAAATTTAAATAGGAGCGTATCGAAGTCTCTCGTTTTTTAGACAATCTAAATATTCTCTTTTTCTAGAATATTTTTATATAATTATATGATGTGTGAAAATCTGAATCAGAAGAGATTTTAGAGTTGGAGTCAAAATCAGGGTTGCCCTTTTTTCAACAGTTATATTAGCGGGGGTTTGGTTACCAGTATTAAAGAAGAGTTACCACTTTTAGAAAAGATTATAATTTCATAATTTTATCATTAAAATTGTAAAGAAATTTACAAATTTAATATTTTTGTATGAACATACGTAGAAAATTCTATATTTAATACTTTTGAATGAAGTAGGTATACCGTACCCTTACGCAGATATGAGATCCTATTTTGAGATTTTGGGGATTTTGTCTAAACCAAAAAGTTTTAATTGGTAATTCAAACTAGCCCTGAATTCATCAATATTTATAAAGTTCACCCAAAACCAACTGAAACTAACTGTCATATACCCCAGGAAAATGATTTTGGGTACTTTTTTCCATAATAATATTTAAAAGTCCAAAAAAAAAAAATTTTATAAAAGTCCCCAATTTTTTCCAATTTTGGGGACTTTTCACATATGCAAAAAGTCGCCAAAGTTTCATACGAATTTTGGGAACTTTGTTCATTTTTGGTTTTGGAGACTTTTTTCCTGGTGACTGTTTTCATACAGCCGTTTTTTTTAATTTACAAACTTTATACTATTTGAAGGAATATTAGGAAATTTTATTTTGCACATAAAAGATAACCATGCATTTTTAAATCCATACAGAAAAATATTATATGCATGTTGGTATAAAAAAAAAAACGTTTAGACTTTTGCTTCTTTTCTTTTTCTTTTATCAAAAATGACATAACCATTTTTATTAGAAAGAGAAAGAGAATTCAACAAAAAATAATAATGGATAACTAAAGAACTATTATCCTTTCAAGAATCTTTCAAAAAAGGAAAAAAAAAACAACGAAGCAAAAAGAAAAGAGAGTACTAACAACACACATACATGCATTGAATAACATTGAAATGTAACAGGAAAAGACGTGTAAATTGAACTTAAGAAGACATCATCTTTATTATAAAAACACAGTATGAAGTAAACTGGTGAATAGAAAAGAATAGAAAAAAAAAAGAATAAAAAAAGGTATAAAGAAAAAAAAAGCAAACAAACGAGTACAACTTTTAAGAACAAAATAGAATGACTATAGAAAAGGATATGCCACTTGCACTGCTTTTTTTTATGTTATATTCTTTTCTTAAAGAATAACTGCTGTAGTCCTTCCAATTTTTTTCTTACATTTTTCTTTTTTCTTTCGCACCCAATTGTAATCTATTCTTTTTCTTCGAATTCAAACTATAATAATGATGATGTTGATGATGATGATGTTGATGATGATATGTAATTCTTTCTCTTTTACACAATATTATTTTTGTGATATTCTTTTATATTATTGCTGCCATAATCATTGTTAGTTACTGGTTTTAATACTTGGTAATGCTACTACTGTTAGATTGCTGCTGTTGTTGAAACAAGAAATTGTCTTCAAGTAGAGATGAACACAAACGTCTTTTTCTTTTTATTTAAAGTAAAGAAAAATAGAAAGAGATAGAAAATAAAATATTGAGTTTACTTTTAAAAGTATATATATATATATATATGTATATATGGAATTTTTCAATACAATACACCCGACGAAATTAAGTTAAACATAATATTATAATAATATATTATACATATTATATAAATACAAAGAAAACACATATGTATGTATAGGTATTGTATAGGGATGCATTTTTCGTTTAATATCTTGTTTTTTATTATTAGACTATTAGAAAAAAAAAAAGATGGAAAAAAGAGAAAAATATATTTTTTTTTATATTTTTTTAGGACACAGAAATTTAAGTGACAGCAATAAATATGGAAAAAACTAGAACAATTTATCTAATATCTCTTAAAAAGAAAAAAAACAATAATAGTAATAGTAATAATAAACCAGAAATAAAAATTATTTTCAAATTTAAAATTTAAATGCTATCATTTTTTTTTTTTTGTTTTTGTGATTACATTTTATACAAAAACTTTTCAATTGTTATTATCATATTTTTTTAGGTTTTTGGGTTTCTTTAGAATTCTAACAAAAGAATGTATACTTAATGTAAAAGAAAATATTTTTGAATGTCCCAAACTAATGAGGCTAATGTGATTTTAAAGTACACAGCTTTATTGAGATATTGAAATATTTTTAAATTAAATTTATAAGGAATTTTAAAACTTTTTTCATAAATTTGAGAATGTGAGAATATAGTAAGTTGTGATCGTTTAAAATGATTAAGCAAAATATTTAGCAGTTTTTATTGAATTTATTATATAACTTTCAAATTAGTTACTTAGTTATAGTTCTACAACTTTCAATAATTACATATTTTTTGCTAGATACTTTTAGAGGTGTGCAATTTCATATTATCTAAGCTCTAAACTATATACAATTATAAATTTACATTACATTACATTAGTTTCAACTTTTTGATCTTCTTGACCTTTTGGAGCTTTTCGTGCTTTACATGTTATTTTGATGGATAATAAAAATGACAGAAAAACATCATCCTTTGTAATAGAGGAAACAATCCAATACTTAAATGTATTTCTTATTTTTCCTTATTGTACGAATCCTTATTGTATGATTCCTTACTGTACGATTCGTTATTATCGTCTGTTATTATTCGTATAGGATATTCAGTAATTTTCGACAAATACAATTTAAGAGTTGAAGCAGGCAAATTGATTAAATTTTAAGTTTTGTAAAACAAAATATTGAATGTGTTTTCTAACTGACTAAATCCATCTTTGGTGAATATAACTGGATCTGGTAAAAGTTTAGTGCAAAAACAAAAAATACTCAAATTTTCTTTTATTAACGTCGTTTACATTCTGTGTATTTCAAAGTGTACAACGTATGATTTTGATTTTGTTAAATACTTATTAGAAAAAGCTTAAAAAACCTGACAATCCTATTAATACTATAATGGAATAGTTATTTTTAATAACTAAGTATATATATTTAAAATCACTGATCCATATCCAATCAAATTTAAATGTTTATCATTAAATCTCACTTAAAATCATTAATGCTTGACCAATTGTATCATCCAATAACGATTTTGTTCAAATCTATAAAAAAAAAAAATATAGCAGAATATGCAGTCATTTAAAAAATGAAAAGGTTTGTTATAGCATGTGTCTAACATAAAATTTACAAAAAAAAAAAAAAATAAAATAAAACCAAAGAACACGAAACTGATATAAACAAAAGTCCTTAAAAAAAAAACAAGTAATAAAAATGTTCATTAAGCTCATTAAGTTCCATTTCATTTTATTCCGTTTTATTTTTATAACAAATCAGAGCCTCTGTTAAATTACAAATAATTAAAGAATTTTTCATATCTCCCTTTTTTTTCTCATTATGTTATGTTTTCTGATTTTTTTTTTTTTTTGTTGAACCTTCAAGCTATTTTATCAGACCCTAAGTTTCCCGTATCTTCATCCACTTCTTTTCTTACAATTACAATTTTTCTTGTCAAATTTTTTTTTTTTTGTGGAAATTATATTTCAATCTCTTTTTTTTCTACAATTTATTTTTATTTAATTTTATTTTTTGCATTAAAAAAAATGCAAAAAATAGGAAATAAAGTAGAAAGAGATAGAAGATGAAAATATATATATATATATTTTTTAAACAAAATCATCATCCGGATATGAAATCCAGTGTTATTTCTTTTGTTTCAAAATAATAATAAAAGGCGCAAAGAAAACCGACGAATTCTCCGTAAAAAAAAAAAAAATTAAATGATAAGAGACACAAGCGAGACACAAAATCTGTAAAAATTTTGTTTTTTATCTCTTTCATGGGGAAAAAATTGGTTTGAATTTTTAAAGTTCAACCATGGTGATTTTTTAATCTTGACAATAACTTTTTCTGTACCAGTACAGGAGGGACAAACTAGAGGAAAATTTAAAAAAAAAAAAATGGTATGAAAAGAAAGAGTAAGAAAACGACAGTAAAAGAATTAAATAATTTTATATTAGAAGTGTTGAACCCGTTCATTCCGTTAGGCTGCTATAAAAACAAAATGAAAAATAAAACAAGAAAATCCTTTCCCTTCATCTGAATAGAGGTTAAATCTTTTGTTTTGCAATTCTTACTGTTGTTTTGTTAAAATTTTTTTCTCAATTTTAATTTTTTGCTTTTGTTTTTCAAAAAAAATGTTTTTTTTTTTATTATTCCGGAAACCTAACGGTTTTTTTTATCATCTTTTGTTTCGCATTTACTTCCTTTCACATTAATTTAAATCTAAAGAAGTATGATGTTACCAACTATTATTTAAAGAAACAATTCATTTAAATTGAAAAGATTAATAGAAGTTCAATATTATAGTGTCATGAGCCAATTTAATGTTCCGGATTCAAATGTATTAGAAATTAGGCATTTTTAACTCATGAAATTTTCTATATTTAATAAAAATTTAAAGTAGAATTTTTTGTTTTAAAATCCTCGTGATGCATTTATTTCCTTGTCTATTAGTTTTTTATTAATTTTTCTATCAACTATCGTTCAACTGCAATTAGTAATTTATAAATAGGAAAAATTAGTGACTAAGAATTATTTAAAAAAAAGTCAAAAATATA